>CM053511.1:19675280-19713951 GCA_028627145.1 Eidolon dupreanum | reverse complement strand
TTTTTTTTTTTTTTTTTTTTGCTGATTTTGTGGTTTGTTTTTAGCTGCTGATTTGTAGCCAGACTGTATAGGATGGGTAACAAAAGCCCTTAATTTTGCAATGTGAAAATTTTTTAGGCATTTGCTCTCTAAAGCTCTTTTTAAGTGACTTGAGATTTTGCAGCAGCCACAGTATTCAACTTGGAATAGCTGCATTCTCAGCAGCTTTACTACTTTAAAAAATATCCTTACATTAGCTCTTTTAGGAAAGAGGGAGACAGCTTCGCTAACAGTAATGAGCTGTGCAAACCACAGATGGTCTTGTTGCTGGAAATCACTGGGAAGGACTACAAGTGTTAGGTCTTTGGGGCACAGCCATTCACATGCATTCATGGGTATGTGTGTACATGTTCATTTCTGTAAATATATGACAAATGGGCAAAAGTAGTGTAGATTTCTAAGGAATTTTATTAAGTGCTTTCACATTAATTTACTCTCTTGGGTAAAATAGGCAGAGACCTAGATAGTCCAGACCAGTCCAAAGTCACCTGTCTGGTAAGTGTTAGAGTTGAAATTTATGTCCTAGTTCCAAAGTTTGGCATTTTGATCAAAATGTCCTTATTGAATTCCAGCTTCCCTAATTTTTAGTCCTATCACTTTATCTAAACCTCAGCTGACCCTTTGACAGAAAGGGTTATGTGATACTTACTTCATAGGTTTGTTGTGATCAATAAATGAAACTATAGCATATAGCCTGCACCCTATACATTATAATAGCTCGATGACTGTTCATGTTTGCCTATGTTTTTGTTTAAAGCAAAAACTTATATAATACTTATGACATGTAAAATATCCAACATGCTTTAAACATTTTAATTTAATCCTCATGAGAATTTTATGACATAGGTATGATTAATACCTCTATTTTACATATGAGAAAACAGAGGCAAGGAGAGAGATTAAGGAAAAGTGCCAGTATTACAGAGCTGGTAGGTTCCAGATTAGGGATTCTGGCCCTTATGTTCATTGCCTTAACTGCTCTACTATTATTTTCAAGGTACAGAGTCAAATATGTGAAAATATGGCTCTTACCTGCTACTGTTATACCACCTTGAATTCCTATGACCTAGGGAATATACCCATTATCCTATAGTAGATTTTCTCAGCTGTTGTTACTCTTGCCCAGGGTAACCTAAGACTATGCTAAGCATATAGTAGAAGGTTTATTTTTTTCCAAGATGGCTACAGAACTCAGGAAAGGATCCGATTAGTTATAATGCAGGCACAATTTGAAGTCCACTTGACAGAAGAGGTAATTCTGGTTAAGAACTCAAACTAAAAAAAAACATTTCTTTCTTATGCAATTAAGTCATATCAGAAATTAGTTTTGGCTTAAGGTAGAGTTCTATCATGCAATATTTAGACTAAATAACAATACTATTAAAAGCTGCAGAGTCTGATAGAAAAAGAAAGATGAAAAAGCATGGTGTGGCTAGGATTTGAATGGAATACGATAGAAAGTTGGAGGTAGAAGCCAAAAACCCCACAATGTGAGAGGAAAAGAGAAGGTAAAGACCAAAAAAGTATGGCAGGCACTAAATAATAGTCGTACAGGCTAAATGTAAAAAACTCAGAGGAAGCTTCTCTGTGGTTAAAGCTCTTGAAGTAGGAAATTGACCCGATATTTGAGAGAAGTCCTCTGTGGTAGGCAAGGACTTCCAGTCACTACTGGTGTAAGCCCTGGGCTTTGGGGTGTCCCTGTAACGCATTTAAGCCAAAAAGAGTTGTGAATTCTACTCAAACAGTTATTCAGAAGATGAGTGGAGGATTTCTTATGTTCCCAGTAAAGTAGTGTAAGTTATGTAAGAATAAAATGTAGCTGCTTGCTTTGAGAATAATTCTGTTTGATTTGGTTGACATTGGATATTTTTGGCCACTTCTCTTTTTCTCTAGTTTATGACTTTGCATTTCACATTGGCCTATGGGGCTTCTTCCACTCCATGGACACTTGCTGAAATTGCTATGAGCCCTATTTTTATCGCATAGAGAAGTCAAAAAACCTCCTCACACTTTTTTTCCAATTCTTGTTATCACTTGGTGGTTTCCTGGTCTCCGCCTCTGCTTGTGAGTTCTCTGTTTTAGGTCAACCCCACAATAATTAAACAATACATGCACTCAAGTGAGCTATTAATGAGTTTAGTTGTTTCCAAAAGACTTGGGGACTTTCACGGGAGAAATGCCACCTTGCACACACTAAAAGGACTCTTATTTAGCTTGTCCTCTTACCTTCCCCTCCTTCCCCCAAAACCACATTCCAGAGGAGGTGAAACCCCCTACGAAACACAGTGCAGTCTCTACAGGCTCCACATTTATCCAAAGTAGTGCAGCCGGGAAGGATTCTAAGTCTTTTTTTTTTTTTTTTTATTATTGTGTCTTTTTTTTTTTTTTTTTTTTTTTTTTTTAAATCGAGGGTCATTCCTTACTCATCCTGTTCCCATGAGTGGCCGTGACGAGGTGGAAAAGGGGAAGGGAACCAGACAGCGTGGGGAGGGGTCATCTCCACAACATTCCATTTATACACAGAACTAAACAGACAACCACAGAGTCACTATTGTGGTTAGAAGTTAGCAGCATGGGAAAGGGTGGGGGGGATAGGTAGATAGTCTAAGAAGCTAAATAATTTCCTCAGCATCCCATGAAAGTTTGGAGAACAAAATTATGCCTTTCCTATCCTCTTCCAAAGAGATTGGAACTTGGATTTATCGAGAGCATCCTGTGTAGGTGGGATGCTAAGCCTTTCCACACAGAATGGTTTCTTAGTCCTCAGAACCTTTCTGGGTATGTTTTATCCTGATTTTATAGACAAGGAAACCGAGCCTCAGAAAAGTGTTCAACATTGTTACCATGCTCAAAGAAAGTACTGGAACTCATGTAGGGAAGACTAGGAATCTTTTTTTTTTTTCCTGCTCAAAAATGGAGGAACCAGAAAAAGCAAAGATTATGAAACACCAGACAGTCTGCCTATCAGAGTCATGCCAAGAGGGATGGCTTCTTTAATTCATTCTTTTTTCTCCATCCAAGATATTGGCACTCATTTTTTGTTTGAAATGCAAAGCACATTAAGACAAAGATCCTTTTGGTGCCTGTGAAGAGATTATTTTCGTCTCTATTTGTAATGTTTCACTTATCAATGGGTATTTTATCTCATGTACACCTACATATTCTATTATGCTATATTCACATTTCTTTCACCATTTAATTAAGACATTGTTAAAAATTTAGAAGGATTTCCCCTCTCATCAAATTTGGAAATCGAAGGTAGCATTTAGCAAGTTTCCTTGTAGTCATTTTTAGAATCTGTAAGGAGTAATTTAGTTACCCACACAGTTCTGCTTTCTAAGAACATACAAATGGAAGTCTTTTCTTAAGCAAACCAGCAAACCTGCTATTGAGGTTCCAGACTCCAGTAAGGAGGAAAACGGAATAACTATCCGTGGAGAAGACAATCGGGGAGGGCAAAAAGAAGAGGGAAAATACCAGAAGGTTATTTTCTGCCAACCTTTGGCCTTTGGAGACCAGAACTATGTCCTTTGCTCATTCCAAAGACATTGTGAAAAGGACTTGTGGGACACTTACACATTCTGAAGTGATATAGAACTTCATTAATTATATCATCTAGTACTTTATCAAATACAAGCCATTACATAGCCTACAACTTACAAAGTCTTCAATCTGTGACTTTAGTCACTCCGATCAATTCTAAAACAGGCCAATATAAAATACAAACAGTTTCTGGTGATAAAATAATCTACTATGTGAATTTGAGATAAAACCTGTCACACTAAACATTTTGAAAAAATCTTTGCTGAGAACTGGAAAACAGTCAGTTTTCTTTCTGTGAAATTCAGCACCTTTTCTTTAAATTCCTACTCCCTTCCCCACAAACAAACAGAAGAACAAAAAACCTTGCTTTATATTGAAATTAAAATTTAATTTTGAAATAAAGTTTATAGGATGAACTATAGAATATGTACATTTTTGTAGATGAAAAATCATCAAATACTGGTGATTTCTTAGAGTTTAGGGTTCAATGTAATATTTTTAGGGTAGTCTAAGTTTGTGTGTCTAAGTGTGCCTTGCTGGAAAGCCATTTTGGGACAAATTAAATTCATTACCTCGGTGACCTGCAATGTATTTCTTAACCACTTCTCATTCATCTTCATTCCTCCTTCAGTTGCATATGGTACTACTTCAACTTTTAGCTCCAGTCTACAAACTGTAGACTAAGACAAGAATGGTGTTATGGGGAAGGCATGAATAAAAAATAGTACAAAGTAAATCCAGGTTTTCTCAAGTATGTGGGATGGGACACTGGGTAGCTTTCGGTGGCCACTCCTTGAAGGACAGTGCATGGAGCTCACTTAACTTTGAGACAGAGCCTTCAACCTAATTTCAACAAAGCAGCCAAAGGGATTCTCGTAGAATACGGTACTCATGCACTGACGCCCTCGCTCAGACCCTGTCTTGGCCTCATTCCTTAATGGCCTCGAAGCACTACATAATGTACCCTCTTTCCCCTGACCCCACACCATCTTCTGATGTCATCTCCTGCTTCTCTCCCCCTTTCTCTGCTCCAGCCACCTTGTTCCTCTAACACAAAAATCAAATGCTGCGTTTGCTGAAATGCTGCTTCCCCAGGTGTGCTCATGGCTCCTTCCCTCAGGTGTCTCCTCAGACGTGTCTCTCCTCTGTGTGACGGTGTGAGTGTGTGTCTGTATTCCGTACCCCATTTACTCTGCTTTATCTTAATCCACAGCACTTTTTACCACCTGATTCATTATTTATGGGTTTATTTATTTACTTATTTCTGGTCTCCCTGCATAAGAATGAGTACTTCACGATGGCGGGTGTTCTGCCTGCTTTGTTCCCTGTGTGTCCCGGGTGCCTAAAACAGTCCTCGGTACAAAGTATAGATGAAAAGTCCCTTCCAGCTCATGAAAAATGGGGGACGGGGATGGGGATGAGGAACAGCCATCTCCAATGGTGAAAGGATCCTTCTTTAGATTCCCTCTACTCCAGCCATCTTTGAGAGGCAAGAAGCCAATAATAACATTTTATTTCTTTTTACTGTCACCTCTTCATGGCAAGTAGCCATTTAGTAACTATATATAATCTTCATTGTAAATGAGTAAGTTCAGTCAATTTCTTATGGAAACTTTATTAAAGTATAACATATACCCAGAAAAACTATAAAAATCATGTTAGATTTTCACAAAGTAAATATATCCTGATACCTAGAACCTAGGTCAAGAAACAAAACATTACCAGAATCTTAGAAAACCCTTCATGTCTCTATCAATGTAATAACCCCCAACAGTTATAGTACCCACATTTTTAATATTATAGATAGTTTTGCTTCTATTTGAACTCTATATACATGGAATCATATAGTATGTACTCTTTTGCATTAGGATTCTTTTGTCCAGCATGATTTTTTGTGAAAACTATTCATGTTGTTGCAAGTAGTCGTAGTTCATTCATTTTCCTTCCTGTATAAAATTGCATTTTATAAGTGTTAGCACAATTCATTCACCCATTTCTGCTACTGGTAGACATTTGAGTGTTTTTTGATATCTGTGTGTTATAAATAGTGCTTCTGTAAACATTCCTAACTGTGTCTTTGGATGAACAAATTTATATTTGTGTAGGACATATCCTAGGAATAGAAGAGGTGAGTCGAGAGATGCATGCCTTCAGCTAGGCAGATATCACCAGACCTTTCTCTACACTGGCCCTACCAGTTACACTGTCACCAGCGGTGTCAGACAATAACCCTTGTTCCTCATCACTGCATTGAATACCATGTCTACATTTCAGCCATCCTGGCGGGTGTGTTAAGAATACTGTGTGGTCTTAATTTGCATTTCTCATGACTAACACTGTTGATCACCTTTTAATGTATTTGTTGGCAATTTAGATAAAGTGAGTCGATTTTCTTGAATAGTAAGTAGGTAATATAGGTGGTATGTGGATATGGCAGAAGTCATAGAGGTGATAAAGAATTGAGTAAAATTTAGTAAACACTACTTTCATTAGTGAATCCTTTTCTATTGGTACATTCTCTTCCTTTAACAAAGCTTTTGTGTCTGGTAAATTAAACTTAATAGAAGCTTATTGAGAGTTGATGAATAAACCCCTCTGTGGAATGGGGCAAGACTGAAGCTTCCATGTGATCAGAAGCTTCCCAAAGGGGCCACGTTGAAGCCGAGTCTGGAATTGTGAGCAGCTCTGACAATGGAGCAGAAGATGGAAGCTAACGTACTTTATTTTCAGAAAATAGAAATAAACCTGGAGGTATGAAGATATATCAAACTTTTAGAAAATTGCAAGTATGCAAATATAATTACCATAATTGATAAAGAAAACTGCCAACTTGTTTTCTATGAGGAATGAAGATTTGAAAAAAAATGACACTTAATGTTAGCCTCCAGAAGTACCAAGGGCAAGGAGTAAGCTGGGCTTAGGGTTCAGTTACGTGACAAATATCAAGTTGTGTAGCTTGAAATATTTGAAGTTAGCTCATATCATTTACCGATGATTTTTACATCAAGAGAAACATTCTCATGCATGAGTGGCAAAAATATTTTATAGATAGCTTTTTGCTTTCCAAGTTAGGTCTAGTGTCAGTTCTTTAAAATGTAGAAGTGAGTATTATCTTTTATTTTCAATGAGAATGTCTGGAGAAACTGTGACTTCTGTAATTTTTATAGCTAAGATGCTGTTAAAGATTAAACAGCAAAGCGCTGGCAGCTTCTAGTTATCCAGATAATCATTTCATTATCCTTTTTTTCTAGGTTGCAATTATTTATTTCTAACTAGTGTGTGACTATAGCATTAAAAATTATTACTTTCAGAGCCAAAAGCAATTCCCAAATGCGTTATCTTTGACACCACATTTTAGTTTGCTATTAGAAAACTAGAAGTCCTTTATCACCTTACATTTTAGTATATTTTAGTGAAGCTTTTCAAAATGATAAGGCAGAAGATATTTTTCCTCAAATACTTTAAAAAATATTTGAAGAATTTAAAAAGGTCTGAATAAACCTTGTTCTATTTCAGGGGCAAATATATAACTCGGTTGTTGAAAAAAATTGTAATGAAGATAAATGTGAAAAAAGAACATCTCTTGAGTTGTAATCATAGCTGTGGTATTCTTTACCTATAGGTTGAAGAAAAAGTCCCAGTCGGTGGATATTACTGCCCCAGGGTTTAACCCTTTGGCCGGTGCAGGAAAGCAAATGCCACAAGCCAGTAAGCCGCCTGCACCCAAGATGCCTGTCTTTGAAGAAGAACAGAACAACACAGCAAATACCCAGAAACATCCTTCCCGAAAGAGTGAACTGAAGAGGTTCTACACCATTGGTGAGCACTAAACGTTTGATGCAAGCTGATAGGGGATCTGTCTATGTGTGGATCTGTAGTTAAATTCCCCATTATTTATATAATGTGCATATCTTTCTGATGGTTTATGTGGAGATTTTCTTATATGGTCTGAACATGAAGATGGAAAAATACTGACAGCCTTCATTCAGCAAAGAGAGCAAGTCTGAGGACCTTCTGTATCTTGGCCTACGGGGAGTAAATTATACATATATGATTTTCCAGTTTTTACGCTTATGAGCCACCGTTTTCATTTCTACTGTTTTTCAGCCAGCGCCATTTTTGTTTTTTTGTTTTTGTTCTTCTTTTTTCCCTCTAGGCTGTCAAGTCTCTGACCCTGTTCTGTCAGGCTGTTAAGACAGTGGTTGATGTCAGCCTGTAACTAACAAAGCCACTAAGAAAATAGAAAATTATTACATTCGGAGGGAGGACAAATTACATTGTAGGTGTGTTTCGGGCTTGCACGTTACTTCACTCTGGAGAGATCGAATCACATCCAGAACCTGTCGTGTGAAAGAGTGGGGGGCTAGGGAGGGGTCCTGCAAGTTAACGTCCCTTTTTTCTCCAGGTAGAATAATGTCCTGTAACGCTGAACTTTAGCAGTTAATCAGAGTGTTTTAGATAATCCATCTAAATGAGTTGAATTTCCAACTTTTATGCACTAAGTTTTGTCCATCATGTCTTTGGCTTTGCTTTTTAACTAACAGAAACAGTTTTATGTGTGTTAGGTCTATTTGAGACAAAAGTTGCTTAACATATGTATGGTAAAGGATGAAGCATGTGTTGGCGACGGGGGCAGGCGAATCAACATGGGAAGAGGATGGATGCTTTGGCCTTGCATATTACTCCATTTTAGAGAGATTTGGTCATATCCATAAACCTTAATAGTAGAGACTGTGGCTTAATGAATTTACCAAAGTTACATCACTTAGGTCATGTTCTATTTGGTATCTACCACTCTCATAACCCTATATGGGATGCTTGAAAATTTTTTTCCCAGATATTTTAGTGTTCCTGTTGAGAAATAGGAGATCAGATAATCAGATCAGATATCTAATTCTGATTCCCACACTGATTTCCTTTGTGACTTTGTCAAGTTATATTTTTATGTCTCTGGGTTACGTTACTTCAATTCAAGCTTGAAGAGATGCCTCTGTGTAGGTACTTAGGATAGCAGAGTTCAAAAAATCAAATCAATTAGAAAAACCCATAAAGTTTATATAACTGCCTCCCCATGTTTCAATGTCCCTCCCCCCACCCTTCAACAATCCCACCACCTTCTGTTACTTTTCTGATTTATTAACTGGCTAGGAAGACTCAGTATTTTTCCCTTCAGAAAATAGTTTACTGTACAAACTCAGTATTCTCTAAAAATGAGAAAATGAGGGGGAAAGACTGACCAGCTTGGCCATGGTAAATAGAGAGGTGTGCCTAGAAAATAGAAATCCGCATGGTGAGTTTGGATTGCAGAAAGATGAACTCCGAGTCATTTCAATAGCTCTGCCACTAGTGAATTTTAAATTATTGGATTTGAAACAACATGACTCATAGTCAGTGTCAGTGGTGGGTCCAGTATGTTAAAATTGACATCTGAATTGTGGACTTAGCTGTGTTTATGTAACCTGCTACTAAATTGGACTTGGAAACATTATTTTCAAGGCTGAAATATTTGTAACTATGTAAATTACCTGTATTGAAAGATCACAAAACAAACCCACTTCAGTATCCCCTAGTGAAAGTAGTGGTAATGAACAACAAGAATTAATTGAACCGTAGAGAAATGAAAGAAGGAGCCATGAGCCAGAGACAGCAGACTCTATAAATGAAATTAACCTTTCCTTGTGATTACATTTTAAAGTCAATCTTCTTTGTCACTCAGGATATCATCCGCCTCTGCACACAGGTGAACCAGAGGAGTTTCTATAGATAATATAGCGGGGTGATATTTTTACTACAACTCCCAGGTGATTTCACTGAAGAAAACCATGCCAACTGGCCCATCCACCAGCCAGTGTGCCCTTTCATTGAAAGTTATCTTTCAATGTCTCAATTTATAGTTCACACAACTGAAAAAACCTGGGAGCCCTCTTGTGGCTCAGTGGAGTATTACATTTAAATTTAGCAATAAAGTGCAGTATTGTATTCAAGTAAAATACTATATTTAAATTCAAGCAATGATTCTGGGGATTAAAGAATTTTAAAATAAAGAGCTAGAAAATTTTGGAGTTAATTTAAATGTCCCTTAGTGGCTATAAGTGGCCACAGTAGCTTCTCTAGAATTTTTTTTTTTTAATCTCACAGCTTTTATTCTTCATGAACTTATGTACAGGATCTACTTCCTGTGAGAGAACTCCAAGAAAGAGAAATTATAGCCTCCTTGTACAGACAAAAGATTCAAGTTCTTAATTATTTTTCATAACAGAAGCATTAAATCTAGTATAGCAGCAAAACAAAAAACAAAAAAAAAAACAGCATATAAAGTCATTACTTTTTATGATAGAATAACCTGTCTTCCAAGAGTATAATAAAATTTCATTGATTTGGAATAAGTAGGGGAAAAGCTATTCTATATTGATGTGAAATATATTAATCCAGATAAATTAAAAGGAAAGTAATCACTATATCAGGACTATGGCAAAAGAAAGAGCTTTTTTATTCTGCTTCTGTCACTGATTATATGACCTTGCAAGTCATTTATCTTCATTTGACCTTAAATTTCTCATCTGTACAGTGAAAGATTTAGACCAAAACAGTATCTTTCTGAGCATTTTTTCTCTTCCTCTCTTATGATCACAACTGACCATATGAAGTACTGTATAAGTTTTTGATTGCTCTGAAACAAAGTACCACAAATTTAGCTGTTTTAAACAACCCCTATTTATCAGCTGCCATTCCTTAAGTCAGGTGCTGCATGTCTGTGTCCTCTGCTCAAGGTATCACAAGGCTAAAATCAAGGTGTCAGAGGGGCTGAGTTCCCGTCTGGAGGATCAACTACGGAAAAATATTCTTCCAAGATCTTCTTTCTTGTTGGCAGAATTCAGTTCCTTGCAGTTGTAGAACTGAGGTCTCCATTTCCTTGCTGCTTGTCAGCTGGGGCCCATTCTCAGTTTTTAGAGGCCCCTCTTTTTCCTAGTCACATGATCCTCTCCATCTTCAAGTCAGTAACTGTGGGGCAGATCCTCCTCGTTTAAATCTCTGACTTGCTCTTGTGGGGCCAGCCAAGAAAGCTCTCTGCTTTTAAAAGGCTCATGTACTTAGTTCAGGCCTGCCCAGATGGTCACCGTGTCTTAAAGTCAGCATAGCCTACTCATGGGAGTAATGTCCATTCACGTTCCTGGGGATTGTGCAGGTGTGTACGGCATTGGCAGGTAGGGGGGGGGGAGGGGCGGGGGGCAGTGCAAGAACCTTGGGACCACCTCAGTATTTTGGCCAATGCATTTTGTACCACTTCCCCAGAGTATACACACTCAACTACCAGCACAGCTCAAATAAAGCTTCCTTAAAACATTTTTTTAGTACCTATTCTGATCATTTTTTAATCCTATTTTATATTTTAACTGCAATGTCAACTCACTAAATTGATTGCATAGTCCATTAATGAGTTATAACCTGCAGTTTTAAAAATCACTGGACTAGGTAGCAGAAGTCCTTCAGATACTTAAAATTCTACTATTTTTTTTTAAAATAAAAGTATTAATTAAAACTAGAATAATACAACATTAAATAAGTAGACTAGCTGTAATGAGTAAATAGATGCAAATAGAAAAGGATTTTTTACTACTCCAATTTTTGTCCGTGCTGGATAAAACTACTGGAGTTTGACAATGGATATAAAGAAACTGTCAAAACCATCATCCCAACATAAAGATAAAAAAATGAATCTAAATAGTAGACTTGGATATTCATAATACTCTGTTTATTTGCTACCTTTAAATCAGAGAAGTCCATTTAAGGTCTTCTGAAGGAATGTAAATTAGAAACAGAGGCAGTTAAGCCTGTGCACACAAGATCCAAAAGATCCCCTGGCTCCCTCGGGTAGCTTTGTACAAAGCCATGTAACAAGCGTTCCTTGCTTCAGAATCCAGAGCTAGAGTTTAGGTGTCTCTATACAGCTGCTATGACTCTTAATATAAGGTGCTGATGTCTTTCCATTCTGAGGATTTCCCTGGACAGTTAGGAAGTGGGACAGCTCTTAAATGGTTGTCCGCACAATGAGTCATTCAGTGCAACACAAAATGCTGGTTAGTGCCCGATCAGATGCTGCATCACAGGGCAGCCTGTTCGGAACAGAGAGAAAAGTGAAATGGAGAACCTGCTTCACATACATATTGTCAAGGAACACGTTTTTAAAGAAAAATAAAACTGGTTAAAGGAGAGAAGTGACTCTGTAAATCTGTTTAAATTTTATGTGATTTTTATAAAAATTTCAGCAGATGAATTAATACAGTTCTGAGAAATGTTAGGCTGGTTTAAATTAAGGATATTAGCTGTATTAACATTTTTTTTCAGTTTTTTGCTTTACTTGTCATGGAATTAGTCTACAAAAAGACTAATGGAACTGATATTCGCAGCATGAAGAAGAAAATGGTTGAGAGGAAATTTAATGATTCTCAAGCCTCCCAGCATTGTTTTAAAGAGGAGATGCCCAGATGTTATTTCTACCAAGAAAAGAAGGCCTCCTGATTCAGCTGTAGCAGAAAATACTGAAATTAAATACCTTAGAGAATGTAACACATTTTAGTATATATTACAGGAAAGTTCTGTTTATTTATTTATTTTTTTTAAGTTCAGCTTTTATCTCTTTAGAATAGATTAGACATCAACTTGCCTAGAGGAAAAAGTGATAAGATCAGCTCTCAAAGACCCAAGTGATTTTGGAGTTTATGAGATGAGAGCCTCTCATCTTTTGATCCTTATAGATCTGGTCAGCTTAGCCGCAGCTTAAAACCCTGCAGTGGCTCCTCATTCTCCATAAGACCAGGTTGTTACTCTATCGACCTTTCATGCTCTGCCCCTATTTACTCTCCAGCTTTGTCTTAGACGAGGGCCTACACTCCAGCCATGCTAGACTCCTTCTGTATGAGATATCAAGTTATATAAACTTTTCCTTCTGCCTGAACAGTGTTAGGATTCAACCCAGCCTTCCCTCATACCTGGCCACACGCCTTCCCCAGATCTGATCAATGTGAAGATTTCAAATCGTTTTAGCATACACTTTGTCGGTTTTGTAGGTGACAAATACTGAATTCAGTGCATACTTATAACATTCCTAAAGGGGAAGTGAGAAGTATACTATGACCACCATGCAGCGTCCCATGGGATTATGTCTTATCTGTGATCACACTATAAATAGTGGTCAAGTCCAGGGGAAAATCTAGGTAAATGATGACTGATGGTAGAGAGCTCAGCCTCTCCATGTCTTCAAGTTTTTTTCTCAATGACAAAAACAAAAATGAAGGTGGAGTATTGACAGGGAGCTCAGTGAGAGGTTTCCCAACTGGCAGTCTATACGATGGATGATGAAACAGATCCATTAGAAAAAGAATAGTAGTTTGTCATGAAATTACATCTATTTAATTAAAGTGACTGTCTTTTCCTTCTTTTTTTCTTCCTCCCTTGATACATCCCTCCCTCCTTCCTTATCTTCTCCCTTCGTCTTTCTTCCTTCCTCCCTTCCTCCTTTCTTTCCTTCTTTTCTTATGTCCTTGTGTTAAAATGAATTTTTTTGTGAAATGATAGCATAGTATATGTATTGATTTGGTAGAGACTGTGTGTGTGTGTGTGTGTGTGTGTGTGTGTGTGAACAGATATTTCTTTCTTTCTCTTTCTTTTTTCTTTTTTGTTAAAGTGTCATTGGCATGTAATATTATATTAGTTTCAGGTGTACCACATAGTGATTCCACATTTATGTACCTTACAATGTGATCACTACAGATGGTCCACTTTTTAAATGAAATATATTCTTTTAAAGTGGCCTGGCTTATCAAAATTAAGTTGGGAAATGTCCCCCAAATAGTCTTTTGAAATTTTACTGGTCTGTGAAATTGTAAAATCTGAAATTCAAATGATCTTGTCTTTTGGCCTGACTTTTGGATACAATGCCTTCAACATCCCAAGCATAATGAAGCGAGTTAAATACAAATTTGTATTTTACAAACCCAGGCTGCTTACATATTGAAAAGAAAGCCTACAGAATTACGGGCTCCCTGGGAATTCTTCTGAGTAGTTGGCAAAATTAAAACAGTAATAACTAGTTTGGAAACTCTAAAAAGAGAAAAGCAAGATGCACATTTAGCTGCTTTTAAGTTGCAGTACACCAGGCATTTAAAAAATATCATCACATAACTTTGTGTGCCTCTCATTTTGAAGGTACACTTTTTAATTATAAGAATAAAAAAGATCAAATTATCAAAACAAGAGAGAAAAAAAGAAAAGGCTAACCTTGCCGGAGGCTACACATTGTCTAGCGTGAAACTAGGTCAGTACTGAATGAGAACCTTCTCTTCAAGTAAGAAGATCTTTCATGTAAAAGCAGGCAGTCTCTGTGATTTAATCAGCAGAGCCATCCTGACATACAGGTCACAGAAACTAAAATGGATAACCGCTCTAAGGGTTCAGATTAAACTATGTTCTTGAGAAAAATGACTTTGTTTTGAAGTTTGTTCTGACAGTTTGACGATTTCTTGTGTTTTCTGGGTCATAAGAATGTTTCGGGAAAATTATTCCATGGCTGAGGTTCCTCCTTGATGGCGTCTGGAATTCCCTAAATGGACCCAGCTTTTTCATAAATCTGGAAGATGGGTGCATGTGTACAAGTGCCCTTTCTTTCTTTTTTTATGCACATTGCATAAGAATGTATAATTTTTAAGCTAGTGAATTTAAAGATATTTAAAATTCAAGTTCTACTTTTTTTCAGTTGTGGGGTAAGCAGACTTTGAGATTCAGTATATGAGTGTGTGTGGTGGGGGGATTCAATCGAGTTTTTATTTTATATCTTTCTTTTTTTTTTTTTATCACATTTAAAACCTACTTTAGAACACAAGGCCTAGGAAAACTCATGGGTAAACCCCCTTTTCAACTCTAGAATAAATATGAAAGCTTTATTTCTTTCTAGAGAAATTAGATATTGTTTACGAAACATTTATGCAGTTTTAAACTTTATAAAGCAGCAGTAGATGTACTCAGAAAGAGTAGATTGGAAGTGCTTTCAATGTGCTAGATAAGCTTGACGACTCCATTTTTACAGGGTTAGCCCCATATTCAGTACATAAGCCATATTCTGTTTTGCCTTAATTCTGGGATTGTTCTCTGTCCAAAGTAATCAGCCCAGAATCAAGAAACACAGCTCAGTCATGGCTGCAATAAGTGAATTACGAAATGTCAATAGCACTGAGTTTCCTGGAGCAACTTGTGTTGGTATGGTGTTTCGCACCATAATAGTCTTATAACTTATTAAAAACAAATTATACCTGTCAATTTACTTAATGATCTCTAAACAGCCTAATTAAACCTGTACCGATTAAAATTGTGGAATAATTAAAATGGACATTGTTTCACAGTTGAGAAAAAATCATGAACCTCTTTGAAATTTGCTAAATCCCTATTAAAATAAATCCCTTAGCTCTGTCTGCGTCACAACTTCCGTTCCACCCATCAGCACTTCGAGGACTGTTCTGCTCCACTGAACAATGGCTAGGCAAGAAGAGATTATTTTTTAAAGACCTACTTTATTTTAAACATTTAATGATAGAATTAATGGCAGTTTGAACAGTGAGATAGTATATCTAGATCTCCCCAGGATTTCTATTTTTTAAAAAGTATGAATTTGAAGAGCATCTAGGACCTTGTACACATTCAGAAATAGAACTATTGGTATTTCCTAATTTTTTAAGGTGATTTTTCTTCTCAATTCATACTAAAAATACTTCACACATAAAAAACTGCAGGATGTATGCTCCTCAGTTTAAATATGGACCATGTTTACAACTCCAGCCAAAAGATTATTCCTGAGAAGAATGTAAATACAGTTAAAAGCCAGGCATAACTGGGGAGAAATGCTTCTGTTACTTTTTCTGCCAGAGGTTTTGAAACTACTTTGAGTAACCCAGTTATAAATGTTTCAGTGGCCATTCCTAACAATTCAGTATAAATCCTGTGCACATCTACATGCAAGCAAGCTTTTAGTGAGCTCTTTAAAAACTTCTCTAATTCAAACTTTGTGAACATCTGAACAAAATATAAGATAAAAAAAAAAGCCTTTGTGTTAGTACAATCTGAGAATGAAAAGCTATGGGGATTTATAATGGAAACATGATTTCAGGACACAGAAAATACTGTTTGGCAAATTAGCTTAACAGCTTTTTAGTAAGTAAAAATACCTACTAAGAGAAATTAATGGACTGGCTTTAAAGTAATTGTTATCAATTGGTTAACCTACTTCATATTACCATGTATATTTGAAAACAATGAAGTTGAATACCTTAAAAGTGTTGCATGATGCCTTCAGTGATTTGTATGGATGGCCCATCGTCAGAGGACTCGGTAGGCTCTACACCGTGCCTGACTGACTACCTGCTGTATCACAGTATTTTCTGTTTGCTGGGATTTACATTCAAGGTGCTTGGACGTTATTTTGTTGCTTACATTTTAATACATTGATGGGAAGGATATTGATTTCCTGTCAGAGTTCTCTGAGTCATCGGAGGCAAAAATTATTGTCAATATTATATTGGAGATGAAATGTCAAAAGTGTCCACAGAGAGTTGAACTTTGTGACTCTGTTTATTTAGTGTCTCATAGACCAATTCATAAGAATTTATTTTTCAAAGAAGTAGTTTCAGTGTCCTTGACATCTTTTTAAGTACCATTTCAGATGAGTCAAGATAAAGCAAATGCAACAGAGTAATATTCGCTCTGAGTAGAGAAACGGGTATCTCGTATGCTACTTACAATGACAGAGTTTCACTTCCTGCTTTAAACAATTCTCTCAAGTTACAGACCTTTGTGATATGAGAAACATTCTTTTAAGTAAACATAGGGGGAATGGGATGGGATGGAGATGGCCAAAAAGATGCATTTAGATAAAGAGGAATATAAATAATAATTTCCTCTTTCCATACTCTCATATTTCTTTTTCACATTCACCACTGCTAAACCTCAATACAATTGGCAGTTTTAAGAATGCTTATACATTCATTTAATAAATGATTGACTGACTTCACCATTGACAGCTGCCAGTAGTGGTAGGTGAAGCTTGAAACAAATGAAAGCCAGATAATTGGGATTTTGTGTGCTATACTATGTAATTTGCACTTAATCTCGACACCTTGGGAATCGTTGAAGGGTTTTGTTTTGGGGAGTACCTTGATAAGGTTGCCTTATGGAGAGATGTTTCAAGTTTCATAACAAGAATGGGTTGGGGATGGATATGTCTAGAGATAGAAAAATACTTTAGCTAAGCAAGGTTGGCCCTGGTTAGTACTTGGATGAACAGGAGCTCTAGGCAAAAAAAAAAAAAAAAATAAGGGATTGTAAGCTGACAGGGTCTTTGTAATCTGTGAGGTCAACCAAGGGATGTCAAATAGGTGAAAATACTCTAGAATTATGGAAGCTGAGAATCCCAAAAGAAATGAATAATCGTGTTCTAAATTTGGCTTTCTCTAGAAAACTACTTTAATATTAATCCAAGCCTTTTGGAAATTCTAAATATAGGGCAAATAAATACATTGAATGTAGCAAAAATGCATTATTTCTCATTGTTTTCAAGAAATTTCCTGGAACTATACTATCTCACACTACTACACTGGACCTTAGATTGGGTGAAGTTATAACATAGGAAATAAATCATTAAACCAAATCTTAGCCACAAATCAATAAACCAGATGTGGAATTATCTTAGAAATTATAACAGAAGATTAGTTTATCACATATTCAAATTTAGAAAATATCTGTTGTCTACCTAGAATGTTGAAGGCTTAGCTTTAAGTTCTGTAGAGTATATGAAAATTAAGGAGAAAAGTTTTGACCTTGAGAAGCTTACAATTTGATATGAGTGCTCACATAACTATGCATTCCATAGCAGAGGGAGTCAATAGCAGTCTCAGAAGGGGCTGGTCTATTGTACAGTATGGAAGTGAATGGTTATAGGAGTCAAAAAAAATTAGACCAAATGTGGGAGAAACAGGGGCAAAACTTGCATCTACCAAATGAAGCCAGCTTTCGGAGACCAGACGTAAATACGTGGAAAACATGATGGATAGCAGGCTAGGGCAATAGTAAAATGGAAGAGCAGATACAATGATAGTGTTCATTATGAGCTGGGTCATCAGCAAAATCTGTTTAAAGATTATGTGGAGTCTATGGCTATGCCACCCTAAACATGCCCGATCCTGTCTGATCTCGGAAGCTAAGCAGGGTCAGGCCTGGTTAGCACTTGGACGGGAGACCACCTAGGAAGACCAGGTGCTGTAGGCGTTAAAAAAAAAAAAAAGAAAGAAAAAAAGATTATGTGGAGCTAAACGAGGAACTCATTGAATTCCAGTACCCTTCAGGAGAACAGCTGCAGGAAAGAAGCAGGCAAGAAGCGCCAATAAAGACCTAATGCCCTCAAGGCAGAGGTGGGCCTGAGAAAGAAAAGGGTAGGAAGGAGCTATTTGTATGTGGAGGATCTAAGAGGGATTCAGGATGAAGATATTATTCTAACTGAGACTTGACTTAGATAGTTTCAGACAGGTAATAACTTTGAAAAGAACATATAAGTGGTCATAAAAATCAGGTGTGTGAGAAATATATTCGACCTGGAGGATCAACTGCTGTGGCCAGCAAAGGGGCAAAGGTGCCACGTGGAGGCATCAGCCAGAGAGCTGGGAGCCAGGGGAGCTGGGTGAGTTTGGGATACACAGAGCTGACGGGTGCAGGGGCAGCCATTATGGTTGGGAGATTTGTTAATAAATGAAATAGGAAATTGAGCGTGCGCGCGTGTCTGTGTGTGTGTGTGTGTGTGTGTGTGTGTGTGTGTGTGTGTGTGTTTGCACCCATGGAGAAGGAGAAAGAAGATAAAGGGAGCAGATTTCTCGCTGTCAGGGAAGGGATTGTACAAACATGAGCAGAGAGGAGAGAAAGTATCTTCAGGGAAATTTAAATAAAAGACAGTATGAACTTTTGAACTTTTTTTTTTTTTTTGCGATACGTAGATACTTATAGAAATATACAGAAACGTGTATATGTAGATGTATGAATATACATACATGTGTTTCTTATTTTATTTTCTTAGAGGTCCTTGAGCAATGCCATCCCAATAGCACATTGAGTCTCCAGATCTTGGTTTCTGAATACCATCCTCTATTAAAACAAATCAGAGATTCTCAGAAATAGCCTAATCCAGGACTGGGTGACGCAAAAACAATGAGCCTGGGACGTCATTTTATGCCAGATAGTAAGAAAATGCAAAAAGGATTACTAGCCCATAGAGTAAAATAGGAATTTGTTAAGTCTATATATAATAAACTAAAAAATAAAAATCCCATATACTATAAAGAAAGAAATAATAAATAAATGAATAAACAAAGGAAAAAAGCTCTTCCTTAAAATACAGTGACAGCTCATAAATGAAAACGGAATGATGAAAATAGAAAATCACCTATTTGATAACCCTTATAGGATGATTCAGGTGGAAGTCATCCCTGGATGCTAATGGTTAGAGTCTTGATATGTAACAGTAGAGTAGTATCATATCAGACTTTCTCCTCACAGAGAACTAATTAATTACAGAGGGGAAATGGACATTTTTAAATGGAGATGCCTGGTGCACCCCATCTTGACTAAGTGATCAGAATTAACATCGCCAGGATATGCACCTCCATCATCATGAATTGAGAAGAGCAAAGCATCGTTTCTGTGCTATTTCTCTCAAGAACAAATGGCATGAGTATGGTTAAGGAGAAAACATCATTTGAACTCATGTTGAAGACTATCAAAGTCATTAGACACAGGGAAACAGTGAGGAATTGTTCCTGACTGAATGAAACTGAAGTGACAACTAAATGCACCATAGGTTTCTAGATCACAAAGGAAAAAGCATCGTTGTTGGGGGGAATTAGTGGTCTTTATATGGTGGCCGTGGATTGGATGGTAGTATTGCATCACTTGATTTCCTGATTCATAGACTAGTGGAGAGGTCCTTTGGGAAAGTATCCTTGTTTTGGAGAGGTAAACACTGGAATATTTGGAGATGTTAGGACATCATAACTGCAGGTCAATCTCATATTGTTATATAATATCTACATATAGTAAGAAAGGCCGACAGAACACATACAGAATCTGGGTAAATGGGATGAGTGATGTCTTTGTACTGTTCTTACAACTGTTCTGTAGGTTTGTAATAATTTCAAAATATAGTTGAAAAAATATATGACTTTATATTTCTATTAGTCAGTTTTATTTCTGTGTAGAGCCACATTCCACTGAAATGACTGCAAACTAATCACATGAATTTCAGGTTTTCCCTTCTCCAGGGATGTGTCTTGGCTGGTCAGGATGGATGAGAAGGTAAAATGACCTTATGTTTGTTGGAGGCTTTTAGGATAACCACTGAGTTTCTGATTTGAGCATCTGGGTGAACATTTACAAAGATGGAAAATACTCCAGGGATAGCTTTTGAAATGGAACCCACTGAGTTTAATTGTGGGTTGGCTGAACATGAAGTACCTGTGGATATAGGCAGTTGGATCTGAAGTTCTGGTGCTCAGGAAATAGGAAAATGTCAAATCGGCATGTAAGTATACAGGAGTTTCTTAAGAAGAATGAGTAAATGAGAAGAAACGAGTCCTACCCAAAATTTAGAGAGTAGGACAAGATAGGTAGGTTGCAAAGGAAACAGAAAGGATGATCATGGATATAGGAGGCAGTCTTTATTGCTTCCCTAAGCTCTGTAATCCAATAAATGTGTCCTCTTTTAGCTTCCACTAGTTATTTAGGAAAGGAATGAAACTATGTCACTGCTATTACCAAAAGTTGCTGGAGAAGATTATCTTGATGGATTCTTTAATCCTTGACATCCTAGTATTAGAGAATAAAGGTTGTTCATGAAAGCTATATTAGAGGTGGGTGGGGAATATTCTTTTTTTAGTAAAATATTGTTAACAAATGAAATTACATTAGTTTCAGGTATACAACATAGTATTCAGCATTTATATAAGTGATCAGCACAATAAGTCTAGTAACTATCTGACACCAGACAAGGTTATTATGATATTATTGACTGTACTCCCTATAATACATTCCCATGACTTATTGACTGTATAATGAAATTTGTACCTCTTATACCCCTTCACCTTTTTGGCCCTTCCCGCTACCTCCTTTCCTTGCAGCAACCATCATTTAGTCTCTATGTTTATGAGTCTGTTCCTATTTTGTTTTGTTTGTTCATTTGTTTTTAAAATTCCACAGGTAAGTGAAATCATATAGTATTTTTCCTTCTCTGACTTATTTCACTTAGCACAATACCCTCTAGGTCCATCTATGTTGTCTCAAATGGCAAGATTTCATTCTTTTTTTATGACCAGGTAATATTCCATTGTGTGTGTATGTATGTATGTATGTATGTATGTATGTATGTATGTGTGTATATATATATATATATATATATATATATATATATATATATATATACCATATCTTCTTTAGCCATTCTTGTGTCAATAGACACATAAGTAACTTCTTTATCTAGGTTATTTTAAACAATGCTGCAATGAACATGGGGGGGTGTATATCTTTTTGAATTAGTATTTTTATTTTCTTTGGTTAGATACCCAGAAGTGTAATTGCTGTATCATTTGGTAGTTCTGTTTTTAATTTTTTGAGGAAACTATACTGTTTTCCTTAGTGGCTATACAAACATATAATTCTACCAAGGGCTTGATTTTCTTTGTATCCTTGTGAACACTTGTTATTTGTTATCTTTTTGATAATAGCCAGTTTGTGAGGTGTAAGGTGATATCTCATTGTGGCTTTGATTTGCATATCCCAGGTGATTAGGAATGTTGAGCGTTTTTCATGTACCTGTTGGCTATCTACATGTCTTTTTTGGAAAAATATTTACTCATGTATACATATAATCATGTCATCTGTAAATAGTGATAGTTTTACTTTATCCTTTCCTCTTTGGATGCCTTTTATTTCTTTTTCTTGTCTGATTGCTGTGACTAAGACTTCTAATACTATGTTAAACAAAAGTGGTGAGAGTGAGCATGTTTATCATGCTCCTGAGCTTAGAGGAAAAGCTTTCTGCTTTTCACCATTTCGTATGTTGTTGTGCATTTGTCATATATGGCCTTTACGATATTGAAGTATGTTTCCTCTGTATCCATTTTGTTGAGTGTTTTTATTATAAGTGAATGTTGAATTATGTCAAATGCTTTTTCTGCTTCTCTTGAGATGATCATGTGATTATTATCTTTTGTTTTGTTGATGTGGTATAGCACCTTGATTGATTTCCAGGTATTAAACTATTCTTGCATCCCTGGAATAAATACCATTTGATCATGGTCGATGATCCTTTTAATGCATTGTTGAATTCTGTTTGGTAATATTTTGTTGAGGATTTTTGCATCTATGTTCTTCAGAGATATCAGCCTGAAATTTTCTTTTTTATAGAGTCTTTCTTTGGTTTTGGTATTAGTAATACTGGCCTCATAGAATTAGTTTGGAAGCATTCCCTCTTCTTTAATTTCTTGGACTAGTGTGAAGCCAATAGGTTTTATTCTTTAAATGTCTGGTAGAACTCATCTGCAAAGCTGTGTGTTCCTGGACTTTTGTATTTTGGGAGTTGTGTTGGGAATATTTCTTATCAAAAGAAAAAGAGGGAGCAGCAGCTTCTCTTTGTTTTCCTTCTTTAGTCATCACCCATGATTTAAGTATAGTAGAATAATAAAATCTATCAAGAAAAATGAGGTGGACTGAGACTGACATTTAAGTATCATATCCGAAAAGTTTTGATGTTAAAGGCAAATGGTTTTTATTTGATTAAAGAAAAGGCAGTGAATCTCAAAAGCCAGTGAATCTTTTTTTCTGGTTTTGAATCAGTTTTCATGAGTCTCTTCTCTTAGTTTAAGTTACACTTATGATTCATTCTGTTTAAACACCCTATTTAATGCAGAGTCATACCACATCACACAGTCTGAGAACTTTTTCCTACATTATTTTAGGACTTGTAAACAATTTAAGGCTGATCAGCTGACAGCTAAAGATTCAGAATCTAATGGCAGTTCAGCAGGGAACGTTTTAACACCTTAAAACTATTCTAAGGAATTGTTCTCTAAATTTTAGTATGCATTGGAGAATTTTATAAAGACATGGAGTCTGACTCGGTAGTCTGGTTGGGGCCCACAATTTTTCACTTGTAACAAGATTTCAGGTGATGCTGATGCTGCTGGTCCATGAATAACCAAGGCTAAAGAGTCTGAAGGCTTTCTTCACTTGGCAACATATATAACATATTTTTAATTATTTGGATCCAAGTTATCATGGACCAAGAATTTATCACTAATGCTTGCATTCCTTTCTTTAAAGAAGCTACTTAACTGCTAGCCCTTGATACTTACGGTACAAGAAGCTTTCAGAATAAGGAAAAGAATAGAAATATGTATATTATCTCACAGACATATATGTATAGTTTTGATACTATAAAATATACAAAATATCATGTGGTTTAATAGATAAAATTATTTTGTCAAGATGGAAGCATTTGAGACATATTAGCAGTTTCTGAATTTGATTAGTCAAGGGTGCAAGCTGTGATAGTCTAATGCAGTTTAGTGCACAGCAGTAGAAATAACAGGTTCTGACAAAAAATAAACATGTTATAATTTAACAATTTACTGGCTATTTTAGCTCTACTGTTCACCACTTGTGTTGATAAAGTTTGTCGGTCAGTTTTTCAGCTCTTCAGTGGTTTAAAAAAAAGCACTTTCTTCAGAGTTTTTGTGAGTTTTAAAAAAGATTAAAAAAATAAAAGCTTAAATAAACATCTTAGTACTTTATCTGGCTAGTAAGTCTTTAACAAATATTTGCTGTTTTATTAAATAAAGAGAATGGAAAAAGGGAGAAGTTAATGGGGAAATAATAGCTAATCCATAACCAAGTAGTCTTGGCTTGGGGAAAATACATTATTGATAAGTTCTTAATATCAACATTTATTTATTGTGTCCTGAAAGCAAAAACAACGTTTCTGGATCGGACGTGTTATTACCCACAGCAATAATCACACTAGTTCCGCTTTCCTCAGTCCCTTCCTGACAGCATGATGAAGGGAGATGTCAGCTCTACCTACAGGGGTTTGTACTGCAGGAACCCTGAAATTATAAATCTGGACATTTATGTAGGAGCTGGGAGAGGGAGAAAAATCCTTTTTCCCTTATGTAAATGAATTCCCTCAGAAAGGTTCCTGAGTTTTATAGTCCTTTGTAAAATAAACAAAATAGCTCAGGCATTTCACCTCCTTGGAAGTAGAAATACAGAGCTCTAGGGAGATAAATCTCGATCTCTCCAGAGCTCTCTATCCAATCATTCTTTAACTCAGGAAACGATTTCCTGTGTCAGTGCCAAGGGCCTTAACGATGGCACCTCCACAACTCTTCTGCCTGTGACTCCTGAGCTTCCAGCAGATTTCATACAAATCATGAAATTCCGGCTGTGACCGGATTTCCTGTAGAAACTGATGGAGGACTAAATTCCTTGTCCTGGTGAAACTGGGCAGAAATGGGGAGATTATACACAGGACATGTATGACAGAGTGACCCTCAGTTAACATCAGGGTCAGATACAGTATTGTTAATAGTGGAAAGACAGGACTTGAAAATAAGATGATTTTTAAATGGTTCCCACATTTCCTCCTAACCAAATGGGTCCTGGCCCTCACTCACTCATCCTCCCGGGTTTCGAATTCCCATCTCTGAAACATTAGGGAATTTGACATCCTCATGATCATGAAGATTCCTTTGAGCCTCTTATTTTCGATTTTTAATATTTTTAACTGAGGTGCATTTCATTAGTGTCCTAGTCAAATGAAATTATTCTGAGATTTGATTTTTGGCACAACACCTCTCTAAACATAGCTCAAAATAACATCTGTTTCTAAAAACATGTTCAATTACTTATACAGTTTCCTTTCTGCCACTGTTAGTATTCTTTCATTAAATTTTATTGTTCCAAAACTAAGCTAGGTTATTTTTTTCCCAAAAGTACAAGTTCCAGGTTGTACCTGCTTGTTTCCTGTTCATAATTTGAACCATTCTTCAGGATTCGTCTTTTTTGCGATCTCCTAAAGTTTTTCTCTGATGCAGTTATATTGCTGCATTAAAACAAAAACCTTTGTAATAATTAAATCCCCTTATAGAAAGGAAACTTTTTCAGTGGCTACATCCTTTGCTTTGGTTTTATGGCCCCAGATAGCTTTGACAAACTGAACAATGGTGAATAGCATAAAAATAGGTGTTTTGAGTACGGTAAGGCAAAGTTAAAGCTAAGCATGCAAAAATGCATGTGGAGCTAGATTCTTCAAAGTGGGAAAGTGGAAGGAGAAAAGGACCAACAGGAGCATGTGTGTGTGTTGGATGCTATGCATTATCATTTTATTTAATCATTATAAAAATCTTGTGATAGGTTTTTCTAGTCTTCATATTAGGTATGTGGTTCAGAGATATCTGTGGCTTACACAGGGTCATCACCCAGATTGTAAGATATAAAACAAGAGTTGAAATTCACATTTGACTCAGAAACCTATCTTTCCATTAAATTTCACTTAGTTGTTTATCAGATGAGGTAATGGCTGTAAATGATCTGTATAAAGTGCTGTACAGTTGTGACTTATTGTCACAATATCGATAAAACAGGATAAGTCATTTAGGTTCTTAAGGAACAATAACAAATAATTGATATGCACAATTATTCCCTCAGTCTTGCTCATGTAATTTTACTTCTCATGTGTGTATTTGAAATAGCATTTTATAATTAATAGATTGTTTCCACTGAAGCACTAAACATGCCCTTTTCATATTTCTCAATGAAAGCGGAGTATCGTCAATGTTTGAAAATTCAAGTATAATTTAGCTTTGGGGTTATAGGGAGGAAGGGAGGATGGGGAATGATGGGGGAAAGAGAGAGAATTAGTAAAAAACTAAGCAGGACTTCTAAAATTTGTTTTTTTTTTCATGCTCTAATAAATTATGAACTGATAAAATTACAGTAATATTTTTGACAAGAACAAAACTAAGTTCATTAAACATATTGCTAAAAATGATAAATTAATTTGAAAAGTCATGAGATAGGTTACAGTATGAGTACTTTAATAATAACTCATGTCAAACAAACCACTTTTTTTAAAATGGGAGACTAAAGGATTAGGAAAATGTCATAGAGAAAATATATTGATTTCAGCAGAACCACCTGACAAATTTTATGTGATGGTCAGCTAGAAAGAGAGAGAAGTAAATACAATGTGATTCTGTGGCTAATCTTTGCTTTGAGGATGACTAATATGGAGGGGTCAGCTTGATGAATAGTTTCTAGGACTAGACCACAAGGCCCAAATGTGGGACTATATCTCATTCACATTTTACCAGTGACTTTGACCTGGACAGATAAGATATAAATTAACACAATGCTAAGTGAAATCAAAATATGACAAGGTAAGTTCAGCTTAAATAATTGACTCAAATTGAAAAATTAACATTTATATAATTAACTCAAACGTTTTATAATTGACTCAAAAAATTAAATTTAGATGTTAACTTTTTTATTTGTTTGAATAAGTCAACCGTGTACATATACAGATTTCAGAAAACCTGATTTAACAGCAATTTGAACAACAACAAAAAAAGATCGATGGACTTTAGCTTTAGAGGTGAACTGTCAACCATGTGACATAGCAAGCCAGACAGGGAATATAATCTTAAATGATCATGATCTCAGGGATACATTGTAGATATTGTCCGCCCCAAAGAAGAAGGATCAACCGTCATCTACGTGGCTCTTGAGGGTAGCTCTAAAAACAATGGTGGAAGTTCCAAGATCACTTTTTAGCTTAATATAAAGGACTCTATGAAAATAATAACTGCAAAAAAAAAAAAAGAAAGAAAAAAAAGAGGGAGTCTAAGATGATCCTGCCCTACAGTTTATTCTATGTTTTTAAAATAATGCCTATTTCATTTTTGTAAACTGTGAAAATGTCTTTACTATGTCATTTTTAAGACTATGCAATGCCACAATCAACTTTTGTTTGCATTGTGGTAGACTTTTGAAATGATTTCCTTTACTTTTGCATTACTGCTCTCAATTAGGAGGGTCTTAGTAAGAGGCAGTGTAGAAGAGATTAAAAGCCTTGGCTGTAGAAGCAAATATAGCCTGATTTAATTCTGGGTGCTGCCATTTACTATGTGATATTGGTATTGCAAAGGTTGCTTAATTTCTCTGAACCTCAGTTTCCACATCTGTAAAAAGAAGATATTGTCTACATCTCTGTGCTGTTCTAAGGACTAAATGTAGATAATATATTTTTTTAATTAGGATATCCTTTGAAAAATGATAAATGATGAACAAATACCCATTAATAATAGTTTATGAGTATGTTAATTCATGTTTTTAAAATGGAAGTGTGTCAGACACATAGTAAGTGGTAGATAAATAAAAGTGAATAACTATTATGTTAATGTGATACAAATTTGTATAATGATCCTCCTGGGGTATGACACAAATCATATATTTCCACTCCTTGTGTCTCTATCAGCAAGCATAAATCATGCTATAGGCTCGCCTTAGTTTTTCATTAGGAAATACAAGTTCTTTTCATCATTATTCTTTCACTGGTCCCAGTCAAGTGAGGTACAATGGTGACGAAGTGGAGAAAACAGGATTTACTCATTGTTGCCAGTGCATGCACACTGCATGATTCAAGAGGTTCAGTGAAGCAATATCTACCCCCCAAATACTCTCTCTTTGGTTTGATCTCAAAGCCTTTCTATGAAAAGCACCCATAAATCATAAAACAAAAACAGGACTTTTTTTCCCCAGAGCATCACTGATCCACCTGTGAAAAAAAAAAAAAGGACTACTTTTGATTCTTTCTTACCAGCCTTTAGCAAAATTTAGTTTAGCAGGTTGGTAGTTGATATTTTAGAATCACGGATGAGTTCCCTGAGGTGTGATGAGCTATAGAAATAGTTCATTTCAGCGAGAGTTAGAGAAGCAAGGCAAGGATTAACACTGAATGGTTGAAATACAGGCCAGTCCACGAGGGATCTCCGGGAGTGAATGGAGATCTCAAAGGTGATGGAGAAGAAACATATGAGTTAGGAATAAGATACCAACATTTTATCTAGGCCCAAAGCTTATTGTTTGTATTTGCTCTTGGCTCTTACATGTATCATTCTGGTTTATCTTATTCTATCCTGTGAGTTATGCATTTTTATCTTTTAACAAATGAGCAAAGGGCTCCGACAGGTTAAGCAGTTGCCTGAGTTAGTAACCAATAAATAGACTGAGGGTTTGAGTCTGTCTTCTACACAAAAGAGGCCTATTTGTTCTGTATCACTGCCTTCAATAGATAAAGCGTTCCTCTCTTTCACGAACAGCAAAATTATTGCACCATTATAATGACTATGCCGGTGATCTTCCCAAGCCCTTTAGAGATAATTCTTTAGCTTTAGAAAGACTGTTTAGCAGCTAGAGTTATACTTGGAAATTACTATGAATATTACCCAACTTGAAATCTTAAAATAAAATAAGTTCACAATGAAAAAAACAAGCAAACAGTAAGTGGCCTAAAACAAGCATTTATTAAACTGGTGGTACACCTGACTGAGGAAAAAATATTCTCTTTCTTGCTACTCAAGACAGGTTTTTCTTAATCTTCATAAAGCAACTCTAAAGTATTTTCGAGGCAAAACTTCCTCAACATAAAATTCATATTAAGAACTTTAAAAGCTCATAAGAAATATTTATTTTTCTTCCCAATCTGTATTTCTGCCAAATTTTATTGAAAAAATGATATATATTCATATTCATTATATACAATTATAAAATTTTGCCAGCAAATTTCCAGTGTAGGTTAGGCTTCCTTTATTTTTAAATTTCCATTCACTACAATAAAACTGTAATAGAATTACTGCATATAAATAGATTCAGTTTAAGTAAGTGTTTCAAATATATTATGCTGTTAGCAATAACCAGAAAGTACAGAAAGTAGTAACGCTGCAAGCACCTAAATTTCATGTTGGCTCGAGTGTTAGGGTCATGGAAAAAAAATGTAATGAATCTATGTGTAACTTAGTTCTGGTATCTCAGAAGATTCTTTTTTTTTTTTTTTTAGCAAACCTTGACCAATTTCTGGTTTGTTCTCTTATTTCATTAATGGATATAGTTTGTGTTGACAATCCCTCCAAAGGGTTGAGGGTATGCTAAATTCCTTTTTGCCTATACTTGACTTCATGTGTGCTTGACAAGTCTTTTAGCTTGACACTTGTGAGTCTTATGTCACATTTCTATGAGGTCCCATTTCTATGACTTTTTTTTATGGTAAAAGGCTACACCTACAGAAATTTGCACCTTCTTTCTGCACCATAAGCATAAGGAAGGGGATTCCTACCTGTCATCGCTTCTTGGTGACATCCTTGTGGCTGGCTCCGAATATGGGCACTGGTGGATTCTACAGAACATAAGTAAGGAAAGAGGAAGGAGGCTACTAAACGAACATGATACTCTTCATTCACAGAATTTCATAAAAGGCTTATTGATCAAGTATTATACTTTGAAATTAATTCAGTTTAATTAGTTTAAGCTACGTGTGGTCATTCACTTGTGTTTATACCCGTTTTTTAAACATCTCTACCTAAGATGCAATTGATTTATTTTTGTTCCAGATTTTATATTGATGGATTGTTTCATTTTGAGTACTCAAATGTGGGGGTGAGAGGTTGGTTAATGATTCCCAAGATTGGAGATATTGAGCATTATATACACATGAAACAAGAGAAGACAAAAAAAGAACTCTGTAGAATTGTGTTTTTCTTAGTCACAAATAGCTTCTTTAAAAATTTATGAAATGCTACTCCCATCCTTTGGTGAGTTGATTTCTTCAGACGTAAGTGGGTAAATTTCTCCCTAAAATTCATTGACGATCTGATACTGTATGTTAGCTAAGGTTTGCTTAGGAAATCAGAAAGCATTCTAGGTATTTAAGCAAGAAAGGACTTTATACGAGGAATTATATGCTTACAACTATGGAAAAAGCTGGGAGTGAAGGTCAAAGAACTATTACTAGTTTTGAAAAATCCCGGAAGTACAAATACGGCAGGAAGCTGGTGCCAGTGCTTTTAGCTGCCTCCAGTGCTGAACCGAATGATTTGCAGAGACGTGCAAGAAGCCTCTGAAAACCTCACATTGCCACCTGCCCATAAGTCTGTCTTTACCCCTCATGGATGGAATGTAAATAGAAATCCTGCTAACAATCCTGCTAACAATATAGATATGTCTAGTTTTCAGGTTTCCAGCCCTTTGGGTCATTGTACATAAAAGGTCAGGGATGGGACTGCATTGATTTCCATTCAATAAAGAGCACACTGGTCAACTCCTCATATAAATCTTAGGTGGAATTGTGTATTTTCCCCAAAGCACTGGCTTGAATACTGTTGAATGAGTTAGCATTCTAAATGTTTACATATCCATTCTTATTCTGCCTCTTAATTGCAGAGGGGACAAGATTTTTTTTTTCCATTTACAAAGTGGTGGTCTTGTCAAAACATGTAATCCAAGGGGAGACAGATAATGTGCAACACACAGGTAATAAGGAAGTTACCTAGCAACCAACAGTAGGTAAAACTTTTAGCTTTTCTTTGCCTATTATGAGCATTTTTCTTTAGCAAATCTGATCACATGAAAAGATGAAGCAAGCTGAAACATATTTCAATATTTTTGGTTTATCTTGTTTTAGAAGGTAAAAGTTTAACCCCATTATGGAAATGCTCTTTAAGATATATCTCATTTATTTTCAATTGATGAGAGCAATCAAGCCTATACACACATTACTAGTGGAGGGAGCCTGAGGGAAAAAAGAGCACTAACTGACTGACATAAAACTAGGTAAAAATATTCTGTTTTCTCCTGAGAATAAAAATAATGGGAAAAAAAATTGTAGTGCTGAATCTATCTCATTATTACAGGAGATAGTAGATGCTCTTTGAAGGTTTTATGTGAATGATTCTATGGTTGTGCTGGGATGATTTGTAAAGTTCGAAACAAGGTTGTTCTAGGTTAGCTATAAATTATCTCTTATCCAATTATATTTTATGTGTATTTTAAATATATAATTATATATATATTTTGTAACTTCTATTATGAGATAAAAATCTTCAAGATGGCTAGTGCAGTTTACATATACTGCATAATTTTGCCATCTAGATTTTGATTAGTTTGAGTTCATCACTGCAAAAGTGATTATCTAGAAACAAGTCGATATTGTCCATCTTTTACCATTGTTACTTAACATTTTCTGGAGGTTTTAGATCAGGCTTTCTCAACCTTGCCGCTAATGCTATTTTGGTGTAAATAATCCTTTGTGTGAGAGGCTGTCCTGTGCATTGTATGATGTTTCGCAGCACCCCTGGCTTCTACCTGCTAGATATTAGTATCATCACCCCCAGTTGTGACAACCAAAAATGTCCCCAGACATTGCCAAATATCCCCTGGGGGAAAAGTCACCTCTGGTTGAGAAACAGTCTTTTAGACAATGAAATATAATACAAAATAGAAATAAGAAACAATTACTAGGAGATACAATTATCATTTCAGATAATACAGTTGTCTACTTGGTAAAACCAAGACATTCAAATGAAAAGTCATTTGAACAAAAGACTTAAATAGTAAAAACAAAAAATATTTACTTAGCCCTCTTCTCTACTAGACAGTATACTCTGCTGCACAGGAGACTTCTGTCACTGCATTCCCAGGTTCTAGCACAGTGGATTTGTTTTTCGTGAAGTATACTTAGAAAAGAATCATTCATTTTTAAAATTGTGATAAAATGCACATGACCTAAAATTTACCATTTAAATCTTTTCAAGTGTATGGCTTACTGGCATTAAATACATCATATTGTATGCAACTGTCACCCTCATACACCTCCAAAATGTTTTTATCTTGCAAAACAAACTATACCAATTAAATAATAACTCCTCATTCCCTCCTCCCCCCACCCGCTGGAAACCACCATTCTACATGCCATCTCTAAATCTAACTACTCTAGGTATCTCATGGAGGTGGAGTCATATAGTATTTAACCTTTTGTGACTGGTTATTTCACTTTGCATAATGTCTTTAAAGTTCAGCCATGTTATAGCATTTGTCAGAATACTCCTCCTTTTTAAGGCTGAATAATATTCTATTGTAAATGTATACTACATTTTTTATCCATTCATTCTCTGATGGACACTTGGATTGCTTCCACCTTTTGGCTATTATGAATAATACTGCTATAAAAATGCTTGTACAAATATGTCTTTGTTTCCCTGCTTTAAATTCCTTTAAGCATATGCACAGAAGTGGAATGTCTAGATTATATGATAATCCAATTTTTAATTTTTTGATGAAACATAATACTCTTCTTCATAGTAGCTACACAGTTTTACATTCCCACCAGCAATGAACAAGAGTTCCAGTTTCTCCACATCCTCTGCCAACACTTTTTATGTTTGTTTAATTATAATAGTCATCCTAATGAGTGTGGAGTGGTATGAATTATTCATTTTTATATCTTAGCAGTTATATAATTTGTCTCACTCATTTTGCCATAGGGAAACCAGAGCTCAAGAATCCATGGGACTCACTCCAGGTTAAGTGAGTGCTTAACATATTTTCTGGTCCAGAGCCCCTCCCAGCAAGCCATCATGTTCCTCTGGTCATACTAAGAGGCTCAGACCAGAAACTTTCATTTTAATTTTGCCTTTGCCTTTCTCTTGCTTTATGGCTAAACATTTTCTAATCTCTCATAAAAAAGGGAGATAACAGGAAAATTATGAGACTACAGAGAAGACAACTATAAAAATGTGCCAGTAGGCAATAATACAGTATTGGACACTTACAACTTTGCTAAGAGCATAGCTGTCATGTTGAATGTTCTTGCCACAATAAAAAATGTTATGTAAAAAGCTGAATAAGAAACATGGATAAGTATTATTTTCCCCACAAATCAGAAAAGAAGGGTAAATTAAAAAGTAATTTACAGTCTGTCTCAACAATGAATGGATAGCTAGCTGAAATAGTTTTAATTCATTAGTATATTATATGTTTAGGGCCCTAGTGAAGTAGTTTTCAGGAAATTACTAAATGTAAAAGACAGCTGAATGTATCAGTGGGATGTGTATTGCCTATTGCTTTGCCATTTTCTATTAATATGAAGAAATTTGGATTTGATTTTTAGCATTCTCAAAATATTTGTGGATTTAGAGGTAAGGTAGTCTGTGAATATTATAAGATGTGCCATTTTTTGGCAGACTAAAACCAGCTGCAGAAAAAGAGCAACTTGTCTAAATATCCCATCACAGAATCTTTCCCTTTCACTGGAATTGATGACATCCGAAAAATATCTGCCACACATCATGAATACATTAAAAGAGCACAAAGCAGCAATCCTAACACCAGTGAAGATTACACCTGCCTCAAAGTCATAATCACTGGGGGAAAAAAAAAAAAAAAACAGCAGCCGCGATGTAAATGCAAGCCCTGGACTTCCACCCTCCAGGGAATTAGAAGAGCACACAGAGAAATCATGCTCCTCGAAGAAAGGGAAATGATGATGTCACAAGTCTAACTGCAGAACTTCCAAAGCACCCTGGAGTTTGCCATCATAAAACCCGCCAGTCATTTTTGAAACAACTTTCATCTCTACCTAGACCATGACCTCCGGGAAGGCAGGCGTCATGGCAGCTCAGTGCATCAGCATCTCCCCAGCACTCTGCTCAGGCCTGCACACGCAGGAAGGACACAGCGAACATCCGTTATCTTTGTGAACAAACACCAAATGTTAGCAAATGTGTATGGATACAGTTGAATAAGTTCTAATTTCTTTAAACTCTTGAGTTTTACTTCTGCACGTGACACCAAAGGCTATTCTTTACTAATGTTCCATCATATCTGTTTTTAAAATGGTATAATCAGATGTAAAAATGAAGATATAAACAATAAGGATCCACTAGATCCTCCTGTGCCATTACAAAAGCCCATCTCACTGCTCCTGAATCAAAATAACTGGTATTTCTGAATTCTTACTATTCGACTGGTATTCTGCTAATAAACTTTTCCTAGATATCTAATCCTTACAACAATGCTATGAGAGAAATGTTGTCATCATTCCTATAGTTCATATGAGAAAACTGTGGCTTCAATTACTTAAATATCTATCCAAAGTCACAATGCCACTAAGGAGTGGAACTTTGAATCCTGTGCTAGTGGTCCTGGGTTCTCTTGCTAATGTCATAGTCTCAGACTGCTCACTTGTGCTCGTGTGCACACGATCGCGCGCTTTCTCTCGCTCTCTCTCAGATTCCAAGTACTTATTTCAGTAAAGTAATATGTAAAAAACTGAATAAGGAAGAATGATGCTGAGGTCACAGCTCTCAAAACAATTGGCACACACTGTAGACAAAGAGTAAAATCACAGCATCTGTCCACACAACTCCACTTCATAGAACTCATTAGTAAGACTTCTAAAGAATTCATCTGGATTACACCCACGGTGGAAAGGAACCCACATGTCTAGAACACTTGATAAGCCAAACTATGTAAAGATGACCTAGCAGTACAGAAAGTAGCTGTCACAACATTTGAGCACTCTATTGTCTCTTTATCCTAGAATGGTCCTCTCTTCTAACAGCCTATTAATGATCTTAAACTGAATTCACATGCTACCCCTCCTGTGAAACCGTATTCCAGTCCCAAAATGAACCTTTTCTTTCTCTGTGCTCCCCTTCTGATATACTTAAGCATTTAATCGAAGTAATAGAATTCAAATTGTTTACCATCAAGAGCAGTTTCATTTTAAAACAAGTATGTAAGTTACCCGGAAAATTCCCTCATCTCAGAGCGCTATATTTATTTTAGGAAATAGTTAAACAACCAACAACCAGCTACATAGGGTTCAATAATTACTGTGATTAGGGAATATTACTTCATTGAAACATGCAAAATTTATTTGAAACATAACAATTAACAAAAGAAATGAGCCACAGAATAAGCATTCTGAAGTCCTTTTCTGTGAAGATACTTTGAGTATAAGAACAAAAATATAAAAGCTTTCAATTAGTTTTTTAATTTGCTTTAGCATTTGGTTCACTTTTTGCCCATATAGGCTCAAATGAAAGGCACATCACCTGCTGGAATTCTGGTTTTCATTTCTGAAAACAGCTCAGCTTAGAAAGCTGAGGCCACATCTAAGTTCATCATCTTAGGGAGTGAGTGGGACTTCTTGGTGACGTTCCTTTGTTATTCTGCTAGCGAATTTTTTAAAGTAGATTTGATTAAAAGGAGGTCTTCAGTAAATGATTCTTTGTGCTAGGAGCATCGATCATACTAGGCAGGGGTAGTTGTAATTGGAGAACAGGGAGCACTTCCATGTTTTTAAAGCTTTACTTCCAGCGAGAGGACAGCTGTGTCTGAGCTTGCCTGCAGGCAGAGGGCTTGGCTGAGCTCCGTGTCACTGAAGAGCTGCAGCTGAGATTTGAAACCGGGTGGTGCTTTCTTTTATGAACCTGTTCTAAAGAGCCCCATTTCTATTTATCAAGCAGATAACATTTTGTTCATGTCCCCCAACCTCTATGTGAACATTCTTTGTGGGCAGCCGTGTTTTCTATTCTTAGGTAGTGTAAATATATGGACTTCAGGCCTCGACTGTTGTTACATTTAAAAATCAAAGTTGAGTTCAGTATATTCAGGTCTCCTAGAAATCCATAAGTACTTCAGAGACATTAAATATTAAGCCATCCTGATAGATAGCATTTTATAGGTTCAGCTGCTAAGTGGCCAGATATATTTGTGGAAAACCACAATGCAGAGGTGCATTTTGATCCTACTTATTCTCTGTGTCTTCCTGAGAGAGAGGGTCCAGTGACTCTTGGCATTTTCAAAAGATAAAATATATAGCTTTTCTGGCAGTTGGAGGTGGCCAGAGATTATATTTATCTTTAGATTTTCAGATATGAAATTTATTTGAAATGCAGTTCATTCATTAATGTGAATATTTCATTTCTCTTAATAGTAGTGATGTGGCTGGGTTCTCAGTTTCATTAGTTCCATGTGATCTGTAAGTCTTAGTGTGGTCATGGGAAAGGATCATTTTAATTTCTCTCTCCAAATAAATAATGGCATTGTGGATATGGAAGCCTCTTTCATTCTTCTCTTAAATGCCCCTCAGAGCCCATCAGAGTGCTCTGTGTGCAGTTGGTGTTTCATAAGCATTTGCTGGCATCTCAGGAAAGAAAATTTTTCTAAGCCAAAAGGGAGAAAAATTTTGTAGGCATAATTAGAAATATATTCTTATTTAGAGAATAACCCTAAAGTCTTACATATTAAGAAGCAAAATCCAAACTAAACTTTTAATGCTATTTTGTTATATAATTTCTATTCTTGTATATATTTTTAGAAAACATTATAGTAAAAGCAAAATCTATACACTTGTTCCCCCACTAATCTGTGGTTTCACTTTCTGTGGTTTCAATTACCCAAGGTCAACCACAGTCCAAAAATATTAAGTAGAAAATTTCAGAAATAAAAAAGATATATATCTGTTCTTACCACTGATGTTTAAAATGAAAAAATATCTAAAAAAAAAATTGGCATTTTATTTGAGGACATTCAAGTTTTCCATATCCAATAGAAATAATTTTCTAGTCTCTTTCCTTTAAAAAACAACCATGCTGATAAATACAGAATAAGTTTGCTTGTCAGAAAGTGGTTTCAGCTACTACTTTCTTACCTCTTGTATAGAACAAATGAATTCTGCCTATATTAAGTATGTGTTAAAGTAATAGATTATGTCTTGTTTCATTTCTGTATTGGTTAAACTGAAACAGTTTGCCAGTGTGTATTTTCAGTATCCCCAAGACTTGAGAAAATAATATATAGTGAGATAGATAGATAGAGATATATACATATATTCATTCTTGACGTATCTAATAATGATTTTGATGTGAGTTAAATAATTCTGAGAACTAAACACACTGAATATATTTCCTCTTCCAGAACAATTTCTTATCATATAATGCTCTAGAACTAGAATTTTGCCAGAGTAGCTGATGCTTCCCCAAATTAATTGCCCTCATAAAGTGAGTTTTTTACTTCAAGAGTATATTTTACTTAAGCAGCCTTTTGATGGTATCAAATCTAATGTGATACACTTACTCACATTGTACAAAAACTGAAATATGCTGGTTATAATTCATGATCTTAGGCTCAGTTTTCTCAAATAATGGCGAGGAGGCTATTTTCCAAGGTTTCAATTAAGTGCAGACTGAAAACTTTCTAGCCTCTGCTTATGATCAGTTTAATAAAATACCTTAGGACAAGTTCTCACTTTAATTACATGCTCATGTTTTAAGATAAAGCTTTGCCACAGAGTAAGAATTGACTATGGAAATGTTGATAAAGTTAGCGATCAGTGGGACTGATGGCATACTACAGCCTAATGATGCATTTGCATGTTACATTTCCTCGCCTAACAGAATACTGAATAGAGACTTATGCAGTATAATTTTCTCCTTCACTTAAGGCAATTTTAAATTATTTATTTTGGCCTAAGTTCTACAAGTTTCTCATATCACTGGTATGGTTCATATATTGATAAAACCTTTTCCTTTGGAAATATAATCTAATATAAATTGATGTACGAGTCCAAAGACTGAATTATTACCCCATTGAGTGGAGAACATTTTTTCTGTGATCTTGGGACTTCCTCAGGCTAGGGTTTGAGCAACTTGCTTTGTTGGAAAATTAGGAGAGCAGAGCCTTCTAGGAAGAAGATGAAACCAGCTATAGTATAAAGCCATCCACACCTCTTATCAGCCAACACTCTGCCTCTGAGGAAAATCGGCAATGTCCATTTCGAAAGAAAGTTCTATTCAGCTGTAGCATTAACAAAGAACAAAAACAGCAGTGGGAATTCCCTCGGTTTGGCTGAAGACTGTAAGGAAAAAAATATGTTTTAGGAAATGTTAACAGATGCAGCAGGGGGAAATTCCCCCAAAATACAAACTCTTGAAGACTTGCAGTAAAATACATGTTTTCGAAAGCACCAGCAGGCAGTAGCTGAGAACTCCACAAAACAAAGCATTGGGCATGGCCCTTACTTAGGCCTACTGGAGCCATCTTGGTAATTGAATTGTAAAGCAGAGAGAAGAATAAAAGTCGGCTAAGGAAGCTGGAAGAAGCAGGTTCGAACACTCAGTATTTCGGGCCCTTGTTACTTGACCGCAGGCACATTTGAAAGGTTAATGAAAAATGAGGAGGTGATGCTATGCTGTTTCGTGCTTTCATTTAAGACTGGATTTAGGCAATTCCAAGAATAAAGACAAACTGAGTCCTTGTGGTGTCGAAGAATACAAATTTTTGTTTACAACGATGTTGGTGTCTCCAGATCAGAGGCTGTAGGGTCTAGTGATGAGAACAGGCATTGCTGTGACGTGACAGAATCTGTGTTCAGATCCTGGCTCTGCCTTTGTTATCCGAGTGAGCTGGGCAGAATACTTAGCCTCTCTCTGTTCATTTTTATCATATGTGAAATGGTAAAAGAAGTACCTAGTTCTTAGATTCTTTTAATTAAATGAAATCAATCATAAACAGCTGAGCAAAGTAGGATGTCAAAAGTCCTTGAAAAACAAAAGACATGAAAGGAGTTGAAAACTGATCTCAGCAAAAGCTGCACAGAAGCCCCTTGTTATGCAAGATGGCCATCTCCTGCCATGCCTGTTTTACATAATCTTTCCTCACTGGTTATGTAACATCTCTGCGGGTGTTGCTTCTAGTCACTTTTCTATGTATATGCTTCAAGGCTCAATGTTCTTTCTAACTCCCTGTTTCCGGACAGCTAGTCTGAGCTTCATTCCATAGCTTCAGGCCATGGCTTCAGTTCTCTCATCTGAAACTGAGCAATTCCCTTCCCTCATTTATTTTGTAACCTTGAAGCTATTAAAGCATTCTGAGCAAATAGCCACCTGCA
>CM053511.1:19512155-19674780 GCA_028627145.1 Eidolon dupreanum | reverse complement strand
CATTACTGATTTGGTTTCTGTTTGAGGTCTATTTGTGCAGCTCAAATATTCTTCTTCTCCAGCAAGACTCAGTCTAGGCTTGCCTAATGGCTTGCCCTAATTGACCCAACCACATTCCATAGGGGAGGATCCAGGACAGAAATAGCTAGGTTTTAATGTTGTGAACAGGGTCATTGCTAAAAGCCTCAAGTCAGATATATCCTACTTCTTATTTAGATAGGAACAACATAAACGTTAAGCTTCAAGGAATGGCAATTAGTTATTTGTGACAAGGCCCTTTTCACTTTCCTTGCTGAAAGCAAGCAATACAAATTAATTAGTCATCCTAACAAGAAGACAAGCATATTGTTTTTACTACATGTGATTATAATCCATTCTTGCCCCTTATACCATGACACAAGTATCTTAAGATGGGTAGAACTATGTTGAGGAATTTTCTAAGAAAGAAGGATGATGACTAGAAGCTCCTCTGTTGATATTTTGGAGGAACTGGAGGGGGAGAAAATAGTGGTTGAGAGTATGGGCTTCAGTATCAGATCAGGACATGACTTTTCTAATCCTCCATTTCTATTTTTTATAAAATGGGAATAATAATAGGTCCAGCCTCAGGTGTGGTATGTATTTACCAGAGATGTGTTAGCTTCCTGTCGCAGTTGTAACGGATTACCAAAGAGTAAGTACCTTAAAATAGCACAGATTTACTTATTTATCTTATAGTTCTGATGGTCTGAAGCCCAAAATGCATCTCAATGGTCTAAAGTCAATATTAGGGTAGGGCTGTGCTCTTTTCTGGAGGCTCTAGGGGAGGATCCTCCCCCCCGCCCCCGCCCTCCACCACCCTTTCTAGCTTCTAGAGGCTTCTAGAGGTTGCTAGTTATAACTCTTGGCTTGAGGCCCCCTCCCATCTTCAAAGCCAGCAATGGCTGGTCAAGTCTTTCTCATATGGCATCACTCAGACACTGACGCTCCTGTCTCCCTCTCCTACCTATGAGGACCATTATTATTACACTGGACTCACCAGGATAATTTCCCATCTCAAGACCAGCTGATTCACAACTGTAATTCCATCTGCATCTTTAATTCCCTTTTTGCAGTGCAAGGCGACATATCCATAGGTTGTGGGGATTGGGACAGAGGCACTTTGTCATTCTGCCCACCACACTAGAGTACTTACCACTGAGTAAACACACAGAGAATGTTGGTAATGTTAGTTTTTGCTGTTCAACCCTCTACCCACCCAGAAAGAAACTCTCTCTGAATGGTTTTATCATTTAGCTAAGAAGATCCCAACTGACTGATGTCCCAGAAACCAGATGAGTGTAGAGCCCTCCCCACAATGCTTTTCAACACCTTTACAAACAGTAGTCTTGGCACTCAGCCTTTAAAGCTAAAAAATAAACAACAGGGTTGTTACATATGACCTCAGTACACATGGTCTCCAGCTTTCCTCTTCTTTCTCTCTCTACGCTTCTTCCTTCCTTGAAGATATTTTCCACTGTAGTATCAGCTCACCTACATGGCTGGGTGCCCCGAAGTGGACCTTGAGTACTCACCTTTCTGTCCAGCTTCAAGTATCACACGTCCAGCCTGAACTGGACAACGCCCCCCTAACATTCTGTGTGTTCCCGAGAACATCTCCAGAATTCAGATGACCATTTTTGACTCAGGCCATCCCTCTGGCTTCAAAGGCAGCACCGCTCTGTCATGCAGATGTCAACATTGAGAGTTGCCTGCCCCCTTGTACTCCTCAACACTCTCACAGCCCTCTCAGTAGTCTTCCTCACTGGCACTATCCAAGTTCAAGCTTTTGGGACCCTTATCTGGACTATAGGCTTAGCCTCCCAACTGTCACCTGCTTTCCTTCCTTTGCTTATTTGTGCCTTCACTCCCAGGAAGTCTCAGGTACCCCCATTCCATCTCTTCTGCCTTAAATCAGTCCCTCAGGTTGTACCAGATCTGTCCTTGTCAACACGCTAAAGGCTCAGGAAATTATTTTTAAGCACTTACTGCGTGACAGACATCTTATGTAATTTACGTGCATTATCTCGTTTAATCCTAATTCGGTGCCCTGGCAGGTAGACGTTATTTCTCCTTTTCTACTAGTGAGGCAGCTGGGGAATGGAGAGCTTTACATAATTTAGTCGAAGCTACACAGAGAGTGAGAGAATTCAAACTCAGATGTGTCTGATTTCAAAGCCCCTAATTAAACCACTACACTGTGGCCCCACCATTTGACTTTGTTTTTTAAGGTATCTGTTTTATGAAGGCTCACTTGACTTTATGTATTTAGAGGCAAATCTTCCTAATGACTAACATGGCTTGGTCATCTTGTTGGTGGTTTCTGTGGGCAGCTAAGGACTGCCCTGTGTACTACTTTTTATCAAAGATCTAGGACTTGTACAATCTCTCTGCCTTTGACGTGGGTTGTAGATTAATGCAGGCGCATTTCTCAATCTAAAAAACAAAAAAGGGAGAGGTGAGGGAAGGAAGTCATTTGTCCATGTGTGAGTGAGTTTGAACCACATTTAGTTAGGGCTCTTATGGAGGTAAATAATCTTGATAAATCGGTTGCTTTTCCATTGGAGATCAACTCTCAGTACCCAGTGACAAGCCAAGACATGCTTTTCTTCTTTGACCAAAACACCCACAAAGGAAACAGAAACCAGTTTAGCAACTTTGTAAGTGGGCACAAAAGGATTCTTATAAATAAAGCCTCCTATTATGCAGCTTTGGTCATGTTAGCTTTGAAATGCTGAGGGTTTAAGTTTTCCCATTCTGAACTCTTAATGACAACCTAGTGAATTTAGCTCTAGATGATGCTTTGATGCCTTACAAAGCAAGTACTATACAGAGGAGGTCGATCTGAGTAGCTCTTTTTTAGTCACATGGTGGCTTTGCCCTTAAGTAGATGATGGAAACTGTAGAAGTAAAAAAAAAAAAAAAAAAAAAAGCTGCAAGAAATGGACTTCAGTAATATAAGGAAATATCCTTTCAAGCCTTATTACTTCTTTTATAGGAAGGAAAATGCAAACAAAGTCAACTATTAAACGTGGTTCTTAGATTTTTGTGTACTTGTGAATGCTAAACATAGCAGAAAAAAGAGACCTGAACTTGAGAACTAAAAATGTTGTGTGGAGTCATCATTGGGTCAATAGGCAGAATTGGAATGCAGTGCAGGAATTGCAAACTGCATTGTGATAATGTAAGAGAGTATCCACATTCATAGGAAGTATATACTTCAGTATTTAGGGGAAAAGGGCCATGATGCATGTAACTTACCCTTAAATGGCTCAGCAAATATATGCATTATGTGTGTGTGTATGTATATCAAAGAGACTGAGACAGAGCACAAGTATAAAGCAGATCGGATAATATATTAACAATGGTTGAATCTAAGTAAAGAACATATGAGAATACGTTCATCCTAAGCAATATTAATTCATTAATCTATGAACAGATGATGCTTGAATCTAAATTTCCAGCCAAGAAGATTGTCATAAACTCTAGACCCATAAATTTAGCTGTTTCCTAGATATATCCACTAGGGTATTCCACAGGTATTTCAAAATCAACCTTTCCACAATTGGTTTTGTAATGTCCCCCTTTAAACCTGAGTTTCATTCAGTATTCTCTGTCACATTATAATCCAGATCCTTGGTATAATTTATAAGGAACGTGAAGGCCCTGGGTCCCATTTATTGCTCTAATCTCTTTATCGCTCCTCTCACTCTCTCTCCTATTTTATCTTATACTTCCTCATTCGTACTGCATACGCACTGGACTTCTTGAAGCTTTCTCTGTCCCCAAGACCTTTGCTTATTTATGCTAGTCTCTCTGCCTTGAGCACTTTCCTTTTCTCCTACTCCTAACTACTTTTTCAACACCTAATCCTATTTGCCTGACTTAGTCTTCCTTTAAATCTCAACTTAGATGGCATTCCTCTAGGAAATATGTATGACAATCTGATCAAATCAATAATTAGAAGCAAATTTAAAATAAAACAACAAGATTATTTCGAATTCATTTTTTTTAAACTTACATAAAGCATGTACACATTCATTCAGTTAATAATAGTTTTTCACAAATACTTATTGAACACCCATCATATGCCCAGCAACTTCTTACTGGGTCATTGAGCAGATTTTTATTGATCTCCTGTAATGTTCCAGACCCCGTTTTGGATGCAGAGACTATAGCAGGGAGCCTTCTTAGAGCCCAGATTCTAGTAGAGTTGACTATTCACGAACGTAAATGTATAATATCAGTTAATGATAAGTGTCATGAAGGAAAAATATGTAAGGGGGTGCTTCCTAAGATACCACAGTTAGGGAAGACCTTTCCAAGAAAGAGGTATGTGAACAGGAACCTAATTAAAATGACAGAGCAGGGTCAAGCCAGTGTCTGGGGAAGAGTATTCTAAGCAAAGGAGAACTTCGAGTACAAAGGCCTCAGGACAGGAGCGCGCTTGGCGTGTTCAGAGAACAGCGGAGGCCTGCATGTGTCAAACTCAGTGAACGGGAGGGCGATGATGGAGAGGAGTTCTTAGGGCCAGATCTGGTGGCAGTGAGCATCGAACCTTCTATCAGTCTAATTTAGTCTGTGTATTGATTTCAGTTGTCCTCATGATTTTGTACTTGTCCTGAGTGCACAAACCGAACTGCATTTTGTGGCGGAGAAGGGATACTGGGGACCAAAGACAGTGTGAGTAGGAGCCTCTCTACTTAAAAGATGTTGCTCTGGGAGTTAGTGAGCCAGGGTTGGATACACCCTGGAGAACTGGAAGCATGATACCAGAAAGGGAGCAGCAGGTGGAGCAAAGCTTCTGTCCCACATGAACTGGCATCCTGGACAGCCCATTTCTCTTCCCTCTGCCCTTTCCCATTCTCATTCTTTTCAAATTGTTCCAAAATTAACTCAGCCAAAATCTAGATTCTTTTTCCCAGCTATTAAATGGTAATGGAGAGTACCCTGCTTTTGAACTAAAGCAGTGACTTTTGACAGGAAGGATAATACATCATTTTAAAAAATAAAATAATGAATTCTAGTTTTTACATCAGTTTCCAGCCACATGGTCTAAATAGACCAAGTGTTGCATAATTTTAATTTATACACCTCTGTATGATAAAAACTAGAAATAAGAGATCATTCTATTTTTCAAGAGAACTGACTTGTTTCCAGGATTGACCTGAGATTTCCAGGATATGACACTAAGATCATGAATTATTTTCTAAAATGATATTTCTTCTTTTTTCTTTTCTTATTAATTAGTATCTAATCATTTAATCATTTTTCTCTTTCATTTTCTTGTACTTGATTTTTGTTGTTTTCCCTTCTTGATGTCTATAATCTTAAAGATTATCTCTCTTGTTGAAAAATCCAAATTTTCTAAAAAGCGTATTCTTTCAAATTTATTTGAAATAAATATAAATAAGTAAGGATAAAGGGAAAAGCTGGAGGGGAGAATCATGTGGAAATAAAAACAGCATATATAAGGCACATAATTCATATCCAGAGAAGTTTACTGATAATTATAGTAATTTATAAAGTAAAAAGTTCAAAATTAACACTGTTAGTCCCCATACCACCATTGATTGATGGAAATATTTTGATCAAACATTTACTTCAAAATAATTCTTTTAGGATATAATAATTTTCATATACTGTATAACTTATGTGTGTACCATTCATTTTCTTCAATAGACTTTATTATAGGCACTTGAAATCAAGTTAGAACTCATTTGTCATGATCTGAGGGTTTTTTTTTTCTTTATTTCCATTCTGTATCTCTTCTATTTTGACAATTTTGAATTTTCTAAATCAGAATGTTAAGAAAAGCTTTGTTTTGAAGACTTCATCTCAATAATTGTCTATGTTATAAAGAATGTTGTATTAACATGGTTTATCTTGACACAGCAGGCACTATGTAAAATATCTACACATACTTTTATAACTCTCTCTTCATAATGATAATTTAATAAGCTAGCACTTATTGAGCAATTATTAGATGCCAAATACTAGTCTAAGTATCTTGTATGTATTAAATCATTGAATCCTCATAGCAGCCCTATGAAATAAGAAGTATTAAAATCTTGTTTTCATAGATACCAACACTGAGAGGCAGAGAGTTCAATAATTCACCCCAGGCCTCATGACTATAAGGTGGGAGAACAGAAATTTACCCCAGGCCTCATGACTGTAAGGTGGAAGAACAGAAATTTTAACTGTTTGTGGCTTTGCAATACTTGCATTAGCTGATATAGCCCAGAGAAAGCAGGAGGCAAGCTGACGACCTAATGCGGTTTGCTGAGAAATATAACAGGAGGGAGGAATAGAATGGAAAACATGCTTCCTAGTCAATATGAGACATTTTTTTCCCAAGGGAAAAACACAGAACTTTAAGGGACTTTTTTTTCTTTAGTCAAAAAGTGTATTCACAAGGAGAAAAAGAGAAGAAAATTTAAAAGGCTGTGTATACCAGATTCTGAATCACCACTGTAACCCAAATGCTTAGCAAAGGCCTGCCTGAGACACTTAGTTGTTCAGTAAACAACATAAATTTTTGTTACATGCTACTTGATCTGGTTTAAGGAAAGCTGTTTTATGCAAGCTAAACTTAATGAGATTTTGTGAGATATTTATTTTCTATGAAGCCTAGCTCACTTGAAATACCTTACATAATATCCAATGATAATTGCTATTATAAGCAGTTCAAAACACCTCCACGGATCTTTTCTCATAGAGAAGCTAGATGTTTACTCTGGACTGGGGAAGAATGCCCTTCCTTGCATCTGTCTCCTGGAGAACCTTGTTTCGGGACTGACACCGTTTATTAGGAAAGCATCTGAACCACGTTTGTTTCCCATTCAGCACTTATGAGGGATAGAGTTCTTTTGGTCTTCTACAGAATGCATTTTGATAAGGGTACAGACTTCAAGTCAAATTCACATCTAAGTTTAAAACTATATCCTTGACATTGTAATGTGATATTAGGAAAAGTACGTTTATTATCTACCTGCCAACAATTAACATCTATAAATAGGAAGATCACAGGATTCCAAAATTGCCCAAGTCTTAGAAAGACTTTTTTTAATCAAAATTTTACTTTAGCAGTCTTTTTTCTCTACCATGTTAAAAAAAAAAAAAATTGAGTTTGAACAGGCTCTAATCATGTAATCAACCAGATTTATCCATCTCATAAAAACTAAACCTGCAAACTTGGACATTTGATCATAGCCAACATAATCACAGTCAACAATGTATTGCACACTTAAAATTTCTTAAGAGGATAGATCTCATGTTAAGTATTTTTACCACAATAAAATTGAAAAAATACATTTAAAAAAGTAAAATAAATCATGTTATTATAAATTAGTCCATCTACATGATGTGATAACAGATATAAGGACAATAAATCAAGAAGTAAATTAGGAAAATAAATAAAAAACTAAACTAGAAAATGAATCAACTAAAAATCTAGAGGAGATGTGGAAGCGGTGGCCTTCCTGACCACTGCATTAAAAATATTTTTAAATCTGAGTTTCTTGGCAACCTGGATCGCAAAGGTGGTAAATAGCTAAGAGGACGCAATGCCCAAAAGGCAGTACTACTCATTGGAAACTATGTTCATCCAATGCCTGATGGGCAGCTCTAAGCACAATAAAAGGATCAATTTGGTCTTATATAACCTTGAAAGAACTGCACTTAGCTGACAAGTGATTCAAATTTAGTTCCTACCAGATTCCTAATGAGAGCAATAAGAAGGAACAAATGACAAAATATTGGGAAATATGTATCTTATGTAGGTGTGGCACATATTTAGATATAATTTGCTTCTGTAGGTACCTGTCCTATGACAAATTCACAAGTGTGTTTGATGAGTGCTTGTATGTCTTTATAGCTTTCTTATTCGTATTCAAACACAATGCAATATAGATAGCATTACCACCTTTGTGAGGTGCATTTGTTAAAAGCCCTATTTGCATTTTCTGTAGAGGCTGAAAACTGAGTGTTTATGTTTTGTCTAGGTTTTGTGTGTGTGAGAGAGTTTCTTTTAATATGAAGTCTCGCTTTGGAAAAAAAAAAAAAAAAAAGATCAATTCATCCCTGCCTTCTACCTGCTACTGATGTTTCCCCAGAGTCTGCAGCTTTGCTCAGTTATTTGAAGATGAATATCAGAGCATCCCCCAAACACTTCGTGCCCTCTTTTTTTGTTTACCATATAAAGCTACAAAGAAACATTCTGTCGTTAATTTTCTATACATAGCTAACTCAGCAAAACTTCCAGAATAAACAACATCTCCCAGGGTAGTTGTGTACATAACATGAAAACATTAGTTGAATAATAGTAAATGATAAAGCATTACACATGTGGAAGGCTCTGTTAGCATTACTTTAGTGTAGTAGAATGGTTATCTGGGACTGGAAAAAGCCAGTCTTGTCATTAAGGAAAGGATTGGAAATTAATACCTATTAAACACCTAATTATAACAGAGTGCTGAGAACTTTATTAGAAGTTTTACATAGGCTGTCTTATTTTTTTTATAGTATTCAGAGGAAATATTGTTCTTAAAGGAGCCAAATAGTTTGTACTAGATACAAACATAGCTCCATAGAGAAGATTAGACATCATAAATTTTCCTTTGATACTGAATCACATTGCCAGTTTATATCATTTCCCTCTAGAAACATGTCGACTAGGTCAGGTACTTTACTAGTCAATGAGTAACTTGGCAAAGGCCATAAATTGTGTATTGCCTACCAAATCTTGGTATTATTACTAATACAGAGAGTGTCATTGTTACCAATTGGTGATAACGTGAACTCCATTTTCTTTTTAACCATTATCAGTTCATTACAGTGTACTAACTCTACACATAGTTTTCAGTGACTTGTTTTATCTTTTTAACTTGCTCCTGAAGCCCGCCTGTTTTGGTATCCCATAGTCCCTGGACTTGCAGTGATCTTCCAAGTTGACATATTCTCTACCAGATGATTGTGATCCCTATCTCCCAAATAAATTATGGTATTATAATATGTGTATATTATAATATGTGTGTATTATAATATGAGCTGCCATTGAAGAATTTCATAAAAGTGTGATAATAGGGAGGAGAAAAGAGAAACATCCAGCAAAATCTTATCCAGGATTCTGAAGTTTAAGAACACAAATGGGGAGTCTAACAGAGCAGGCTATGATGATGCCATTTGCTTTCACACGGCTAATGCGGAATGTGGATTAAGAGGAGGCCAACTAGGAATGAGAGAGTTATGACTCTTATTCATTCATTCAGTTACTAAATGTTTAAAACCATCATGGGTGTTGTGGTGGACTCTCTCCTTGTCCTAAAAGGGGAAAAATACAGGAAGAAATAAGTATAATGCAAAGCAGTATGTACTATTTCATGACTATGCAGTTGGAGATTCTCAGGGGGAAAAATCAAACTTCTGTTTGGACAACGAGCTAGCAGCATTTAAATATCTGTACAAAACACCAGCTAAGTACAGAATACCCAGCCTTATCATATCTACTGCCTGTCAGTGCCGTTAGAACTAAATAATAGAGATTTGTTAAAGGTGGCCATACCATTGATATACTTTATGATAAGAAATTGTACAGAAGTCAGATATTAAGTTCTGTTATTTTACTCCATGATAAACTATAGGGTCAACTTAGTAACATATGAGGTAGAGCATGCTGGCACTGTTTCCAAAACGTTTGGTGAGCCAAGAGTCTTAAGACAGATACAGTTGGTTTCCCATGTGCAGAAGCAGAAACCTTTGAGTTTCACACGCTGCCACCAGGGGTCAGGGACCAGAGGAAGGGGAGGACTCTCCCAGAAAGGAAGTGTCTTACCCGGGGAAGCACAGGAGCCAAAATCCCCGTCTTCTCTTCCTGAGAGCAGCATATTGCTGTCTCGGTAGAGCTTGAAGGAAGGACTCAGAGATGCTCTGCCCACGTAAAGGTATGTGTAAGTGCCCTCAGCTTTAAACGAGTCATTTTGGAAAGTCAGATGAGGCCGACTTTATGTTATGTTTTCAAAACCAGATGAGCTGTATCGATCTGTTGGCTACTGCCTGCAGAAAGGGAATGTCTAGTGGGAGCAGTCGGCAGGGAGTAAACTCTGTGGAAATACTCACCTAAGATATAAAAAAGACTTTCTGTGCATGTACATTATTTGTCTATGATTTGCTGTAGGTGCGGCTGCTGTGATTCTATAAGAAGTCACTCCCCCAAACAAATTCAGACTTAGAGATTTTGAGTCTGTTTTCATGTTCAGTGGCCATTTATAACAAGTTGTGACTTCTTTTCATTTGTTCATAGGAAATCATTTGTCAATAAGATTTTCCTATTGCTTTACCTTACTGTTGACTGAAAATTTGTGCACAATTAGAGAAATGGTAGTGATTAAGTCATATGGTTATGCTTTTATCACCATTGTGCTCTGGGTTTCAAAGACTGGTAATACATTTCATTAGGCTCTCCTAACCACCCTCTTTATAGTTTATTTAAATGCCTTTTTTCCTTTAGCATTTTATTCCTTTTAATTCTCTAGGATCCTGAGAAATTAGAGAATTAGAAGGTTTTTAGTCTTTTAAGTTTTAGTCAAACAAGTCAAAATAACATTATTGGTGGATCAACATGTACTTTTAAAATGGGAGTACTAAAGATATAAAAAGATCTGAGGCATGTAAGTAACCTCTTTGATTTTTAATAGCATGCAGCAGACAGAATTCATTATTGACTTAAAAATAAAATTGTTCTACATTATTATTTATTTATAGTTTTGACTTTCAAAAGAAGTAATTCCAGTACTAGGTTAGTTTTTCTTCAATCACAAACAATTATGTGACAATATCAGAGTGTATGATATAGTTTACTACTTAGTCATGAAGCTTAATGATTTTGTAAGATATTATCCCTTTCAAGTTGGTAATCAATTTATGAACGTGATGCATAGCTAAAAGGTTGAGTATCTTTTCTTTTTATTTGAGTAATTTTAAAACAATTATTTCACATTATAGGGCAATTTATTTAAGAAATTGTCATTGCAGAAACAGAAATGTTTTTAATTAAAAATAAACTAATTTCATTTTTCCAGTTTAGCACACAGATTTTGTGCTGATGATCATAATGTGCAAAATGCCAAAGTAAAATATTTAGATTATTGTTTTCAGCCCAAACAACTTTTTAAATTTCAATCACAAAATCCAGGAGATCGATAACCAGTCATAATAAAATTTAATTTCCAACTAATGCCCAATGCTTATTCATTTATATTTAGTTCAAATTTGAGAGTTATTGAAATTGTCTAGTTTTCAATTTTCATGATTTAAAAAATACTCAGGAATGAAAAAATCTTCAGTAGTAGACATGAAGTTATTATAGACATTACAAAAATGTAAGAAGCCCTTTTTCAAAGCTGATGTTTTAAAGTGTCATTTCACATACCGGACAGCAGTTATATTTTATAAGATCAGGAGATCTGGTGTAGATAAGATTCAAACCACTCTTAAACTTCAGTGAAGCTCCTGATTAAATTAGATACCTCCTTCCATTTTTGCTACCACTCCTCCAAGTGTCCTCCCCTCCCCCCGCTGTTTCCTCCTCTTGACAGTTCTCCCTTCTCCACCCTCCTATGCATATACCTTATACCTCCTGGCATTGGAAACTCAGACATCTTTTTGCACAAGTGGATCTGTTTCCTTCAACAGTGGTCATCATCGTGAAAGTGAAGAATGGCAATTAATATTTCATATATAGCACTTAAGCCTCTTCACCTAGATTATGCATTTTGCTTCCTTTGTACCCATCCATAGGCACTTAATAAATGTTTATTGATTGTCTAGTGAGGTTGGAGTATGACTGATTTTGAGAATTTTCATCCCCTCCACAGTTACCAGTACTATATTTCCTTGATTCTAAGATGTATGTTTTTTTTACCTTTTAACTTTTTAAAATCAGAAGATATAATCAGTGGCATATCATAGTTTAATTGGCAAGGTTTTCTTTTTTTCTCTCTTGGTGGTGCACCTTATAATCAATGCTGTCTTAGGTTCTATGACATATGGGAGTAAAAAAATAGGTAAATCTGTTATTTGTATAATATGCTAAAGGCTATGGATTTCACATTTAAACTCTGTAAGAGTATTTGTTTTGTTTTGTTTTGTGGCTTATCCTAGCCAGTTTTGGTCTCTCTTCACTATCTGCCTCTACTCTCATTCCTTTGCGCTGTGTTTCTACCTGTCCTTTGAGCAGCTCTCTTGAACACCTCTGGAAAACACTCAGATAATTGTATTAGCAATTTAATTATCAATATTTAGCATTAATGAAATGGAAAGAGCACAGGTTTTTTAAACTAAAGATCTAGGTCCAAGTAATGGTTCTGATCCTATGAGTAGTTAGTGATTCAATAACTATTCTCAGAGCTTCGAATTATTCATCTAAAGAATAGAAATAACGTGAATGATTTCTTCACAGGATTGTTAGGACAATTTGTGAAAATTATTGAACTAGTGAAAACATTGAATATGAAACGTATATGAGAGTACTTTATAAAGCAAGAAATACTGTTCAATTATAAGCATCAACATTAAACAGAATATTAGGCAGGCTTATGTGGGAGTGGAAAGTTGGGAGAAGAAAGGAGAAACTATAGAACTTGTCCCAAACTAAAGGAATAAGTTCTGCATTTTAATTACCGTTGGAAATGATATGATTGATTAACTTACTGTCTGAATTGCAAGGAAAACTATTAACTCTATTTTCAGGGAATGCCCTACTGTAAGAGTCCAAGGTATTTTGAATCCCAGTGCTGAATACATATCAGTCTCTGATAGCTTGTATCTTTTATTCAATTAGTGGAACCACAGTCCACAGTAGCTCCATGGCATTAAAAATAAAAGAGGTTGCTTAGATCCCCAATTGCCTTCTTACCTTTATTCCTTCCATTTGTAAGAGAGAAATCGATCTGTAAATTACAGTAAGTCTTTTGTTTCAGAAAAAATAACATACACATGTTTAACAGTAGATTTTGGAATCATTGTATGGCAATGATTTCCTCACTTTCAGAGAAAACCATGGTGGGGAAGTAGGGGGATTACCAGCAATTAATGTTTTTTTCTGTGTTTGTTTTAGATGCTTGGTCTGGTTGAAGAAGCCAAACCTTATAGTCTAGTTGTTGGGTCCTCAAAGTTTTTTATTTACCAGGCCCTGTTATACATGAAGACATAAATAGAATTTACCCATAAACACACATTTTCACAGAGCCTTACCTGCTTCATGGAAAGAGAGTTATAGGTATAAGCTAATGCCCACTGGAAAAAAGTACTATAAGACATAGTAATTACAGTATGGCCCCACTCCCCAGTCTCAGGTATTCATAAAGAAGAAATGATGCAAAATTAATTGAATCAAACGGGATCAGTCATATAGTTATTTTTATAGCCAGGACCCTTTTCCTGACATGAGGAAGGTTTTAAATATTTTCAGCTTAAAATATCATCTTAATGATTTGTCAATAAAAAAAAAATGAATCCCATAAAAAAAAATAGTTGCCATTGTGTAGAAACCAAAAGCACTTAAAAAAAAAAAAAACACTGGTTAGGGGCATTTATATGTATTTAAGCATTCTATAATACATATTCTTTGATCTTTTGTTGTATTAGCTTTCACAGATTCCAGAACATAAAATAATAATAAAAAATAAATGTCATTTACATAAATTCCATTGCTCTAGTAAGTATAAAACTCAAAAATTATATTTTTGAAAATAAAATATTATACTTGTATGTGTGTTGTTTTGAGGATGGGGTACTTTCAAGAGGCAGGAATAAAGAAAAGAAAGAGGTGCTATATTAAAGGTATGGCAGGTGAAAAGGGAATTGGAAGGAGAAAAGATTTGGTTCACTACTTAAAAATCATGTTTCTCTTCTATACTCTATCTGCCAATGGAGAGTCTTTCAATATCTCATTTCAGTCACTATATTTCCAAAGACCAAAAGCTATAACTCTAACATGAACATTTTCTCATTTAATAATATATCAAGATTTAAAGTGTTTTCCCATTTTAATTTATTAGTAGTAACAGCAAACACTTAACATAGGGCTGACTTGGTATAAAGTACTATACTAAGTACTTTACATATATTAACTCATTAATATTTTAACGCATTTTAGCATAACAGTATTAATCATACCCTAAGCTACATAGCATTTCAATTTATGGAAACACTATTTGAATTGCTCAGGCCTAAAACATCGGTATCATTCTAGACTCTCCTTTCTCTCCCACTCCGTAGCTCCTCAGCCCAGAGTTCCCATTGGCTCCATTTTTAAAATAAATTCAGAATGCGCCCAGTTCTTGCCACTTGTCCTTCTTCCTTCTAGGTCTTAACACCACTGGCTTCCACGTGCATCACGGCAACAGCCTCCTACAGGGCCTCCTTGCCTCTGTCTGCTCTTGTTTCCCCTCACTAATCCCCGGCCAGGCAGCTCTCAGTAAGACAACTGGTGGAGGAATGTGGTTAAAACATGAATCTCAGTGTGCCACTCTTGTGCCCAAACCTTTTCAAGGGCTTCCCTCTCTCTCAGAGTAAAAGCCAAGTTGAAGTCCTTATCATGCTGCATAGGGCCCTACCTGATCACTGCCACACAAATGGACACGTGCACAAGCACGCGCACACACACACCTCCTTGTTCCTACCATTCCCTCCTTGTTCACTCCACTCCAACTATTCTGACCTTTAGGCTGTCTCTTAAATCCACCAGCCATACTTCTTTCTCAAGGCGTTTGCAGTTACCGTTCGCTCTGCCTTGGAGAATCCTCCCCTAGAGACCGACGTGGCTAGCTCCCTCGTTTTCCTCAGTCATTATTCAAAAGTTGACTTTTCAGTGTGCCTTTCTCTGGACACCAACTAAAACTTTAAATCCCCCCAGCGCCTCAATAGTTCATATCCCTCTTCTCTGTCTCTTTTTAGCATGTATCACTGACAAATATGTGTGTGTTTGTATTCATGTTGCTAACTGTAATGCAAACTCTATGAAGTAGAAATTTTTGTGGGTTTTTTTTTTTTTTTTTTTTCATATTCTATCCTTCATACCAAGAGCAGAGCCTGGTATATAATATGTCCTCAGTAAATATTTGTTGAATATTCCTCAGATCAACCTGTTTATTAAGCACAGTAATTACTCCATTCCATGAAGGAGGAAGTTAAGGCACAGAAAGATTAAGAAATTTGCCTAAGGTCAAACAAACTAAGTAAGTTTCAGAGCCAGGACTGAAACCCAAGGCAGAGTCTGGCTCCAGAGTCTGACCACTCTCTAGTCCTTTTTTAAATGACTGAGTAAATTAATTGAAAAAATAGAACTATATATAGATTAATCTATTCTCTGTGATTTTTTTCAATATGCTTTCCTTCCAGTTAAATGAAAAATTGAGAGTTGGCTGTCTTAGACAGCACAATATGACACAGCAAAGCCTCCTGCCTCTGGTGCTTTTTGAAATTTGTCCTAAAAAGACGATGTGAGTTTTTAACATAGGAAAACATAAAAACAAATGACCCCAATTCCACCTATAATGATATTCAAATGGTAATAATAAAGTAAAATATGGGCAATGGTAAAAAAAAAAAAGTTAACACTGGAAATGTATAAAATGGACATATTTATTGAATGACTACCATGTTCTATAAGTGCTGGAACTACATATTTGGTAATGCAAGTAGAATCTGATGAGAGAGACAGACACATACTCAGACAGTGCAATTCTTCCTTTCTTTATATGTTGCTGTAGAGTATGTATAATTCTGGATTGGAATTTAGAAGAAGCAACACCAAATAGGGATCTGCTGACAGCTGAAAGCAGGGCCTGGGAGACTGAGTTGTGGGGCAGGTATATAAATAGTGAGTGGAAAGGGATTCAATGTCTCAAGAGTAAAGAAACACTTTTTGAAAGAGAAGGTTGGCGAATGCCAATAAGTGCAGTATATTAAAATTCTGCTTTACAAAAATAAATGAGTGGGACTATATCAAACTAAAAGGCTCTGCATAGCAATAGAAACAAACCATTAACAAAACACAAAGGCAACCAACTGAATAGAAAATATTTGCAAATGATATCTCTAGTAAGGGGCTAATATCAAAAAATATATACAAAGAACTCATACAACTCAACAACAACAACGATGACAAAAAAAATCCAATTGAAAAATAAGCGGAGGACCTGAACAGACACTTTCCCAAGAAGACATGTAGACAGCCAACAAATATATGAAAAGATGCTTCACTAGCTATAAGGAAATACAATCAAAACCACAGTGAGATACTACTTCACACATGTTAGAATGACTGTTATCAATAAGATAAGAAATAACAAGTGTTAGGATGTGGAGAAAAGGGAACCCTCATATACTGCTGGTGGGAATATAAATTGCAGCAGCCACTGTGGAAAACAGTATGGAAGTTCCTCAAAAAATTAATAATAGAGCTGCCATATGACTCAGTGATCCCTTTTCCATTTTCTACCACCAAAATTAGAAAATACTTATTCATAAAGATAAATGTACAACTACGTTTACTGCAGCATTGCTTAAAATAGCCAAGACATGGAAACAACCCAAGTATCCTTTGACCGATGGATGATTGGAAAAAGGATGTGGTACATATATACAATGGAATACTGCTCAGCCATGAGAAAAGAAGAAATATTGCCATTTGTGACAATGGATGGCTTTTGAAAGTATCATGCTAAGTGAAGCAAGTCAGAAGCAAAAGTACAAGAACCATATGATTTCACTCATATATGGAATATAACACAAAGAGCAACAGAAAGCAAACACAGCAAATAAACTTGTAGACACAGAGAATAATATGGTGGTTACCAGCGGGAAAGGGGTGTGGTGGGGAGGATGAGGAAGGTAAAGAAGGTCAAATATCTGGTGACAGAAGGAGACTAGACTTTGGAAGGTGAGCATACAATGGAGTATACAGATGATGTATTATAGAATTGTACACCTGAAACTTATATAATGTTATTAACCAATGTTGCCCCAATAAATTTAATTAAAAAATATTTCAGGGTGGCAGAAAATTAATGTATCAAATGTCATTAAGGGTTTAAAACAACCAAACCAAAACTAATATAATAAACTTTAAAAAAAATTGCTTTAGATGATGGGACTGAGAGTATTTTAAAATAATATTTCATAGGCTATAGAGTAAAAATTATGGGAAAATCAGTTATCTGAAGGATGTATAAATATATATTGAATTTAATATTTTAAAGGCTATCATTATCTATCCAAATGCATCATGTGGTAAATTGTCAACTTCATGTCACCAAAGATGCCTCAATCTATTTTTTCATAGGATTCAGGTTGCAAGGATCTGACAAACAAGAATAAGAAGTTCTATTTTCCAAATTGTTAATTTTGCTAGCATAAGGCTAACCCCAACACTTAATGGCAAAGCAAAAAAGAAAAAAAAAGCCATTTATCCTGAGTCTGTTGAGTGTTTTTATCCTCATATGTGTTTCCTTACCTACCTCGTTCCTCTAGAAAGTCAGGTTTCCAGCTGATCTTTTCCTCTGATTTGACAAGGTCACTATGAACTTTGTGATTATCATCCAGTGTTGGCAGTCCATTGAGCTTAGTGACAGACTACTTAGCCAGTCAGGTCCTTTGTGAAAAGGACACTGGACCTTTACATTCCATCCATAAACAAGTAAAAAAGAAATAAGATATTTAGGTAATAAATGATAAGGAGAAAATAATAAAGCAATTGGGTAATGTGAGCACATGAGAGTGGAATGAGGTGAGGCTTTGGTGCAGTTAGCTTGGGGCATCTCTGAGGAGGTGTTGTTAGGGGTGAAACCCAAACAATGAGAAGCCATACAAGGATCCAGAATAGCTAACCAAAAAGAGAAATAATAAGTGCAAGGTCAAGAGGTAAAAACAAATTTGGTTTGTTCTCAGAACAGAAAAAAAAATACCAGAATGACTGAAAGAGAGGTAATAGTACAAGACGAGGTATCAGAGTTAGCCAGTGACTTGGTGTACACTCATAATTAACCTTCATTTATGCCTGCAAGCACTGTAATTGTCTTTCTTTTATAAGTGTGTCTCAAGTGTAATAGTGAATAGTTTCAAGTTGTTCTGTACAACATCATTTACAGAAACCTTTAACATACATTTTCATTTTACTTAAAGTTCCACACACAATTTCAATTTGCCATGCTTTATCAAAACTTTCAGTAAGAACTATCTTTTAGCCCACAATTGAAGTGAACTTGTGCCTTCACTGTAACTAAGGGCTCATCAAAGCTAAAATATAAAACAAAACAAAACAAAACAAAACAAAAAAACAGAGTTGCTACAATGAATAAAAGAAAAGGAAACTTTAGTTTGCCTGACAGTTCATGAGTATAGAGCAAGGATCTATACACTCTTTTCCACTACATCATTCTGCTAGATGGCTTGTCAGATTTAAGTTTTAAATAATTCACTTTGGACTATGAATTTGAGGAGAACAGGACAGGTTAGCCCAATGTAAGATGCTGACAACCTGAACTAGGCAGCTAGGCCTCGTAGCCTGAACCACCTAGGTAATTCCACGCTATATCAATAACGTTTCTGTAGCTGTGGAAGTTAGGTCACAGGTGACACTTAAAAATTCAAAAAAAATCGAACTATATTCTTCTTCTATTTTTCATATACTTATTTTATCATAAAAGGATATCTGATTATTTGTAATAGTTTATTATTTGAATGTTAGTTATATTTAATGCATAACTTTTTCTCTTCTATATGCTTGAAATTTACTCTTTTAACTTCATGTCTTTTCAAATACTAATCTAGCTATAATTTTCAGAATAAAAAAAAAACTTTCTATCAAGAAGTGCTATGTTGCTCAGTTCTGGGTTTGTGTGTATGTATTGTAGCATAAATTCTTTCAAGGAAAAAAAGGAAATAATCTTTTTAATTAAAAAAAACAAACTACACATATTAGAAATATCTCAGGGTTGAAGCTATCAAGCCTACTTATTAGAGGCAAGTCATGGTTATGAAGTTAATCAGCTGTTCTTCCTTTTTTTTAATTTAAAAAACCAAGTTATTATGAAACAGTAAGATATATACTGTTTTTGCCTATTAACTAAAAAAACACTTTTTACATTTTGTAGATGATAAGATTAAAGCATTTTTGGAAATCATTGAAAAGATTAGTCTTTCCTTTTTCATGCGTATTGTTTTTATATTTTCAGTTGTATTTCTGCAAATGTCATTCTCTCTGCAACTTGACGAAGTTTGGTGGCTTTTCCTTTTAATCCTTTTGTATTTTTAAAATTAATTTACTTTTTTTTGCTTTGACCTTATGGTTTCTTAACATCTTCTCTGTCTGAATGATTAAATTTTGGTTGTAATTTTTTTACTTTAAAAGTATCTCATTTTCTTAATTTTTAAAAAACACACATTTATTAAACTTGAGAAAAGTTTTCATTTTAAAATGTCTTTTTCTCTCCACCTTTACTTCCAAGTCTCAAAGCTGATTTCCTGATTTAACATTTGTAGATCCTTATAATAATCAAAAAGCAACCACCACCATCAAGCCCTACACTTGAAGAAAAGATCTCTTGGTTATCATTCACTAGCGTTGTGATGCTTTTTCCAGTTTCAGACACATTGGTTTAATACTTCATAATTTCAAAAATTCCTCAGGACATTTATAGCTTCTAATTTTTATCATATAAATATTTAAACCAATTTTTAAACATCTATGATAATATATTTTAAATGCATCATGATTTTTAATGTGCTCAATAAGTTTTTTAAAGAGCTAGCACATTTTTTCTTTTATCATTTTTAAATAGCAAATCCTGAAAAACATAAAATGCTCTGACATTTTTTCTCCTCTATGTCCTGACTCTTTTTTCTAGATAGTCATCTCATGTCAGCAACAACATGTATCTCAAAGTACATGCACATATTACTCAAACACTTGAAATCAAGGCAACTTGAATAAAGCATGTCTTGTTAAGCAAAACTAGATCAGAGCATATGTAGAAATGGAAGAATTCAGGATAGAAAAGGTGAAATTTCAAAAGAAAAATTTGGTGTCTCATAGATTTCTCAAGGTATATATTCAGATGCTGGTACATAAGTAAGTCCTTCTGAATTTTCTAACTTCTGATATTTTGAGAGAAGAGTAGCTTTCCATGTGTTTTAAAATTTTTTTGCCTTCCTTGCACTTTTAAGTATGCATTTTACTATTGAGAATCTCCAGATGACACACTAGGTGTGTGGTGGTAAATCAATGGTAAAATGAGATATTCTAGATTTGCATTTTATATCAACCTCCTGATATGCATGATTTACTGCTCTTGAATTAATGTAATATATTACTAATGACATCACCAACATATGCAGACGATAAAAAAGAAATCAAACTATCCAAATGCTTTTAGAGCATCTGTTTCCTACTTCTCACATGTAGTTGAGAAACAATCACACTGATACTTACTTCTGCCAATTCCAGCAGGGAGCTTACTTGCTGCCTTTTCAGAGATAATTAAAACCTTGTGCCACTTGGTAACAAAACCAAACTGAAAAGAGCACCAGAGCTGGTGCAGTTCATAGCTGAAAACATTAGCTTTTAGGCAAATCCTAAGGCTTTTGCCATGATAAGATGCAGGAAGAGGTAGAGGCTGGAGGGACTGTGGGCTGCCCGCCATCCGTCCTGAAGGTCAGTGGTGTTGCAGTTAGGATTTCCTGTAATTCCTAACTGGACTTCTAACCTTTCTTCTCTCTCCTTGCCCTTCTAACCCATGAACCACACTTAACGGTCTTTCCAGAACATAGAACTCTTGTTGATTCTCTTAAAAATCCTTATAGATTTTCTATTGCCTGCTATATCTATTCCAGACTCCTATGGCATACACAGTCTTTCATGGTTTAGAACCTATCTTCCTAGCATCTCCTATGCTCTTCACAGAGACCTGATTTTAGGAATGCTTGTCCATTGGATTGTTGCAAGAATTCAAAGAGAACATTTATACAGAGTACTTAATAATAACTAGAATTTATTGGACACATACCATCTTACCCAGTGCCAATGTGTATTCTCTGATTTAATCTTCATAGAACCCCATGAGGTGTAGATACTTTTGTAATCTCCATTCTCTAAATGAACAGATTTTGAGAGCTCAGGCAACTTGCCCAAGGTCATACCTGTAGACAGAAGTGGAATTGTAATTTTATCTGTCCAACTGAAAAACTGGTGCTTTTATATATTTTACTGCTGCCTGGCACATTGCCTGGGGTACAATTCAATTTGATTAAATATTCATTTTTTAAAACCCATTACTATAAAATTTACAGTATGTGAAATATGACCGTTTTCCTTGCCTCCATTGCCCACCAAGGTTAACTGAGAAACACTTCTTTGACTCTTTTTAGATGCCCCAGTCTTCTCTATGCCGTCCTCTTTCATCTTTCCCCTCACCATACTGTAGTGTAATAAGTTGATTGAATATCTAATGCCTCTAATCTTTTGGCAGTTTCTTGGGTGGAGGCATCATACATTTATTGTTTTTACATCCTCAGCACTGAGCATAAAGTACAGCACTCAGCACTTGTCGAACAAATGAAGGAGTAAAGCAAGCTCTGAAAATAATTTTGAAATATATGGGGATTTCCCCTTTCTCGAAAAAGAGGAATTCCTTTTTCCATTTAATGTGTAATTGTGCTAACCCACCAAATAACACTCAACCAACTCATTGTGAAAGAGCATAACCGAACTTAAAAAGATAGGAGGGGGTGAAGAGAAGACAAAATCACTCTCTTCTTCTTCCTTCCTCATTTCCCTCTGTTAAATTGAGGGATTTTTTTAACCAAATGAGAAAGAGACAAGGTTGAAGGAATGAAGAAACATTAAGAAATAGTGAAATTAAATTTCAGTTCTCTCAAAAAAAATACTAGCTATGCCTCACGCTAAGTCATCTAGGACTCAAGTCTTACGGTCTTATTCCCCCCTGGTTCTTTTTACGTTTTCCAAACACAGAATACCAACATTCACATCATTCGTGAATTAGGAAACACTCCTAAATTCTAACAAAGATCTGAAAACCAAAGGAAGATCAACTGATAGGCACATGGTTACTGAGTGAATCAGTGCATAGTCCCAGGAATAGAGCTTAAATCTTCTGACTGCTAGTCCAGGGTTCTATTTATCTAACTACTGCCATGTCTCCTGAAGAATTTGGTAAAAAATGAAGATGATATATTTGGCAAAGTAAATCATTGCCATTGCCAGTGCTCATATTCTATATTTTTCCTTGTTTAATAGAATAATAATTTTAAATTCCTAGATACAAATATTCTATTGGTTAGTATGTCCAGAATACCAATGCAGAAATACTTATAGAATTTATATTATCTCTCCAAATACAGGAAGCCCACATCTATCAGCACCAAAGCATTTCTTAAATTATAAAATAAATCAAATAAGTATTCATTACACATCATTATTCTCTATAAAGAAGAGGGCACACATTATTTTTTTAAAAAAAAAAAAACTGCTTTCTTTTTTAACTTGATTGGCAGGTTCCTGTGTCCCCGGATGAGATTCAACAACTATAAGGTCTAAAGCAGATTTTGTACCTGAGGTGAAAATAATAATACTGTGTAACAAAATAACAAGCAATATGATCTAAATACAGCATGATATATTTGCAAATTACAGTCCCATGTCTTAGAAGAGTAAAACCCCTGCCTCTAGGAATTTGTAGGTGAGCCTTAAAAATCTCACCCATTTAACCTCCTTTGTCCTCTCTTTCTATAGGGAAATGGTGGCTTAGCTTTCTCTGTAGATAAGAAACACAGCTAATACCTGGGTTTAGGTCCTTGCACGGCTACTCGCTAGGTATGCACGAGTAGAGGAGTCATTGAACCACCTTTAACCTCTTGCTCCTTCATCAGCAACACTGGAATAATGTTACTCCTCCCGGTAAGGTTGTTGCAAAGATTAATGACATGTGGATAAACATGGGCTTAAATCGCAGAATCTTGGAACTGAAAAGGACCTTCCCCAGGTGAATCTACCTTACCGTTTTTCAGCTAAGAAAACTGAGGCAGAGGAATGGCAAATGCTGTTCCCAAGACTGTTAAGCCAGTGAGTCGAGTCATACATCTGAGGCTAAAACCAAGTCTTTTGCTGAGTGTGCTTTGTTTTATTTTATTTAATTTTTTTTTCACACGATAGGCATAACAGAGCTGGTATGTACATGGAAGGAACATAAAGATTATGATAGACTGATCTGAAAGAGGAAGTAGACTTTTTACACCAAGTAACATGACAGCAGATGAGAAAAGAGGAAGATACAGGGAAGAATATTTATTAGAGGGTTTAATAGCATGCCAAACATACAGTAAAATGTGTAAAGCAGATGTGCTAACCACTACACTATGGAGCCACCCCCAATACAGTAAAATGTGAGCAACTTCTAATGACCTGATTTGTGTTACATAGCTACAATATCTACTAAGGATATTTCTTAAATGTATAGGATGATCAAAAACACATTCCGTGCCTTCCTTGTTTCTAGCACTCTTCGACTCAGCAGTTCTCACAGTGAGAACCAGATCCCTGCTTTCTGTAGTGTGGCCACCTGTGCTGGTGCAGGAGAAGGGGGAAGTGAAGAGGTTTAAGAGGACGAGTTGTAGAGAGGAGGAGCTGCTTAGATGGGATGAGGAGGACCAGCAAAACCCCTCACTCAGTGATTTCCAATCTCAGAGGTTCAACTGAATTTATAGGTCCATCTTACAAATTGTAAATACCCTCTTTAAATGATATTTGCATCCCATAAATTACTTTAGTGATAATATTTCCATATTTCTCATTATGTCAGCATTGATTGGTGGTAGGAGGTAGAAGAAAGTGTAACTGAGAGCTTAAATCTGTTAGCAATAGGCATGCCTAGATAGGAATTGATGGTAGATGCCAAAGGGTATTAAGTGCCAGGAGGCAAAAGAATCTCATTTAAAAATATATGTATTTCTCATATATATATATATATATTAATGAGAAATATATATCATATATATTAATGAGAAATTATGTATAATTATATATAGAAATATATATATAGAAATATATATAGAAATATATATAGAAATATATATATATAATGCCAAAAACAATTTTTGGCTACTTTTTTTTTTTCCCTTAGTGCTATAGAGGCAACCAATTAAAATCCGAAATGTGAGAGCATTTGAGATCTTGCTCCCTGGCATGTCATCAGTTTGGCTCAAATAAACTCTTATAAAAATTCAAAATAATAAAATCCAGTATGTGATACTACCCTTGTTTTTATGCTCCAAGACTCAATGTTGACTGCTATTTCTCCTGGTGATATTCCTGCTAGGAATAAGAACAAGTCAAACATATAGTCTAGGAATTATCAACACCATAATCTAAAACAGACAATGGAAAGATGGCAGAGCTGGAAACCAGGAACCAAAATTCAAGTCCCTGCTGGGATGGTGAGGAATTGCACTGGTCTGTGAGTAGAGACCCCCGATTACAGTCACCTGAATACATAAAGCTTTATTTTTCTCCTGTGAAAAGGAGTCTGGAAGTAGGCAGTCACGGTGTAAGGTCAGGATGTCAAGGCTCGGTCTCTCTGAAACATTCTTAGCCTTTTCCTCATGGTTCTCAGAGGGCTGCTACAGCGCTTGCCACCCATCCACTGTCAGACAGGAGGTGGTGGTGGCAGGAAGGAGTACTTGTGTCAGTGAAGCAAAACCTTTCCCAGAAACCCGAACAGACTTCAACTCACATCTCAATGTCCAGAACTGTGTTACAGGGCTACTGAGAAAAAGAAAGTGAAAAATTATCTTTTTAAAATTTTTTTAGTTTTTGCTAAATACATTGTTATTCCAAATAGAATCAGGAAGAAAGAAGGGAAGAATGGATAGTAGGTACTTAACAGTCTCTTCCTATAATCACTAAGTAGTTATTGCTCTGCCTGTATCTCATTTTCTTTCTTGTCTGTTGAATGGTTATCATGAATATCTGCTCTATCTTAACTCCTTGGTGCTGCCCCCCAACCTCCAGCACTGGTTAGGAGAAAATAAATGAGGGTTTTAGCAAATTGAAAAGCTAAAAGTGGTATGTAAACATAAGGTAGTTTAATTTAAAAGGTAATTGGAAGGAAGTGGTTGTTTGTATTTGGAGGAGACTTGAATGCATACATTTCCACTCTTTGGTCATCAGTATAAAAGAAGCATAAATTTTCTAAAAGTCCATGTTGGGCATTTAAAAATACACCAATATGTAATAAAAGCTTAGCCTTAAAATATAATACCAACCGCAACTTATTTTTATAGACCATGAACTGTACGCACTCTTGCCATTTGACCAGTCATAGTGCACCCCAGGTGCAGTCCAGCATCTGGAAAGTTGGGTCAGTTATGTCTGTATAGGACAATAAAATATTTCTATCTGAGAATCCCTAAAGTGGATAGATAGTTAGGGCAAAAAAAATTTTTTTGAACCAAGATGTGGGGGTGGGGGATAAATTTGAAAGTAAACCAAATGGTGTAACACTGATCTTTTTTTTTTTTTTTTTTTTTGTATTCTAGATTACAAGAGCTTCAGATTTTCTTGTGAAAAAAACACTTATCCTTTGTTAGGCGGACAATGTTCCATGTTGAAATGTATTCTCTGATAGAATAATGTGTTAAAATGTTTTGTTTCAAGCTATTTCTATGTAATTAAAGAATTAAAGTTAAAAATCAGATCAGCTAGCTAATATCTTGAAGCCATCCATACAATCACCTTCTCTTATAGATCCACATTCAGAAAGAACCAGATAATCTACCACATAAAGATATCAGGAACAGCAGAATGCTATAGCAACACCACTAGCTAATTGAAACAGCCTGTCTCTTAAAAGCTAGGATAAATTTACAATTAGTAATGTGCTTATTTCATTCAAAGATTTGAGACCACTACCCAAAGGTGTTCTTTTGTTTTGAGCCTGCTGGACTGTTTTCTCCCATTCAGTACCTATCGTACGACCACGGGGCATAGTGGATAGGGGTAGGGAGCAATAGGCTTCTTGCTTGTACATGATCACAACTACACCAATATTCAGTAAACAGACAAGATAGTTAAATTGGGATTGCTGGAAATAATATGTAGCATTATGCTCAAGAAAAGACTATACCAGTTCCTTTTGGAGGATTCTGGCAGTTTGCTGTATCCAGTGCTGTCTGACCTGATGTGTAAAACCTGGAATAAGACATGGGACCAGCAGAGCAAGGGTGATGCTTCTGGATCAAGAGAAATGGTTATCAAGCATAAAAGTCATTGGAGGAAGAGAAAATACTGATTAAAATCCTAAATACTGGCTCAGTAATGAAAGATAGGGAAGATGAATGTGCGAATGGTAAGAGATGCGGGGCAGAAACGGGAACTAGGAGACTCTGGAAGAGTTTGAGGTTATTTAGATTGGAGTTTACACATACACAATTACAACTGACGTTTTCCAAAATCCCAACTATTTTATAGTGATTCCTGATAGCGTTATGTGAGGATGTTAACCAACTGTTTTGCATTCATACAAAAGGAGCACGAAATTAAGGCAAATGCAGTGTCTTCAGAAATATTCACCTTCAAATTATGTATGCATCTCATTTTGTATTTATCTACTTATAAACTGAATTATAAAAGGTAGAGTATTGTATTGATGTGAGTCTAGATTGAGAGCACTTAGTGAACATGTAATATGTTTTCATTTTGTTCTGTTAACATTTATTTATTTAATTCATTCAACAGATAAGTACTATTGTATGACATAGATGCTGTGTGCCAGCAATAAGTTAGGTCGTGTCATTAGAGATTGTAATCAGTCTACTAAAAAAGGTTTGTTTCTAATAAGAACATATCAGTGTTTAATGATTTCAACACAAATTTGCTCGGTAACATATTACTGATACAGTGATTTAACCACCAATGAAAAATCCCTTCAGTAAAGCTTTAGTCCCCTGTTCTAAGGAGATTGCTATGTCTGCTATTTAACACTTTAAATACTTATATACCCCTCATCAGGAGACAGTGCAAACAAATATGCTGAATATTTGCAGTTCAAAAACATATAAAATCTGAGGTACTGGGAATATTTTAGTTCGTAGCCTAGACAAAAAGAAGATATCTGTACTCATCAAGGAAATATTTTTGATACATTCCCTAAACCTAAATACAGACTGGGAAAGCAGATTTCCTAGGAGATTTAGACCATGCAAATATTAAAAATGAAGAAAGATGCAACATGATCCAATTAGACCTCCTCTTCAGATCTTATTAAAAGGTTTGGGGAGAAAAATAGTGTTTTTTACGTAATGTGAAAAACAGATACTACCTTCAAGTGATATCACAGAAGTACATTACCTAGCTTTGCAATGTCATCCATTTTTGGTGTGATTGATTACATAACACTTTTTCTGTGCCTTTTATCTTTATATGGTTGAATTTTAGAAAACTGCTATGGCTTACAGTTTGAATATGTTTTTATAGTGTTATTTTGTTTCTAAGTAGTCTTATTTCATCTAATTCCTTTTTATGTTTAGCTTTTAAGCAGTAATTTCAAGCTAAATGAAATTAAATGTCTGGAAATAGTAAAATTATGGCGATATCACTACTCTTCTGTTACCATATGGCTATCTTATAAGTAACTCCTCAGAAGTAATTGACTTTTGAAATATTCCTTTCAATTATTTTGCTTTGGTCCTAGTATTCTGCCAATTTTACCTTCTTATCTTACTCTCCATCTCATTAAACTTAGAGAATACATCTCTGAAACAAATATATTTATAGTCTCATGGGAAAGATGTGAGAAAATTAAGCTCAAAAGGAAAAGAAAAAAGAGCTAAGTGTAGAACAATGTTGGGCTCATTGCCTAACATATTTTTGGCCCTGATCATATGAGCCAGCACTTCCTTGTTATGAAAGATGAGTCTAAGTTACTCCATGCTGATGGAATTTATTATAAGGAAAGGAATCATTTACAAGTCATGGCTTCAACTTACAATTGCAGACTCTATATAAATCATGTGCTATGTTCATATAGTCAGTCATAAAAAATTCAGAATGTACTCTGCTGTTTTGTATTGTCCTAGGCTTTCTTCCTTAGATTCATAGATTTCCCAAAGTATGAAGTTTAATTTGGGGATTCTTTTCAAATTTCTTTTACAAAGATAAGAAAATATTAAAGTGTCCCATCAGCTCAACTTTAGTAATCTCTTGAAGATTTACTGACTAAACTCCAGTCTTCATATCAAAACATGTCCTTATTATTGATAATACACAAAAAGGCTATATTATATAGAATTTGAATGAATTTGAATGAATGAATGAATGAATGAATGACAAGCTCCCTTAGTTTGTAATATCTACTAAGATGGTTGATTTGGAACCATTTAATTTTGTGCAATTTTATTTCCTAAATTTCTTTGATGAATTATCAAAAACTAATAGTCTTTGAAAGACTTGGATGAGTTGATGTAAGATTTTAAAACAATCTTATTATAGGCTTTATGAGACATGATAATCTGAAAGAGAAATTAAAACACGAAAAGGAAATCCTCCAAATACTCATAAGATACTCCCTCTCAGGTTCCTCCTTGATCCGTGGTCTCCACTACACAAAAGAGGAAAGCTACAGCTGATTTATGGGAGAGCCTAAAGTGAACAAAAAACTGAAAAGCTAGATTTAGGACTTAGAAAAAATGTCCCAGAAACTGAAATATTACTGGAGGAAAACAGATTACAAAATCAATAACAGTAATAGCTTGCATTTATTGAACACTTGCCATGGGCCATTTTTCATGGTTACTCTACAAGAGATATTATTATTATACCCATTTTACAGATGAGAAAACTGAGACTTGATCATAATGAACTTGTCTGAGGTCATACACATAGCAGATGATGCAGGTAGGAGTTAAATAATAGAAATCTGACTCTAGAGCCAGCTCTTTAATGTTACAATCACCATGAAGCAAATGATAGTCATACAGATTGAATAGTTACTTGAATCACAGAACATTTCTTTAGATGTTCTCACCAAAAATAAAGGTGAGCTTAAAGCTATTCAAGGTTTCAGAGCTAACATTATTTACAGAAAGTAAGGATAATGGAAGGGGTACAAGTTAAATAATGTCATGTAACAACCCAATGGCATACAAAAAAACATACGAATAAACAAAAACCAGTGGTGCCCTTGTTAGGATTTTACAGCTCCGGGTATGGGCCACATTGAGTCCAGTAACATGGGCACCACCTGGGAGATTGTTAGACGTGCAATATCTTAAGTCCTGCCCCAGACCCTACTGAATGTTAAGGTTCATTTGCACATTAGAGTGGAGAAGCACTGGTCTAGATGCCTGGAGACCCATTTGCAATATGTAAATCTTTTTTGGATCACAAGTCAACAAGCCAACTTCAAGAAGATGTTTTTACCTATCAGGCAAATTGAGCATGGACTAGGTCTTGGGTTCTATGAAAGAATAAGTGCTAATTTCATTAGATATTGCAATGGCTCCCAATAGTTAATTATGAATGTCCAGATCTTTTTTTATTCTTTATTTTTTAAAGTTTAGTTAGTTTCAAGTATACAGTACATTGCTTAGACATCTATATAGTTAGCAAAATGATTCCCCCAATTGCTCCCACCTTCCTCTCACTCTCCACCTAGCCAATGTATTAATGCTAATTGCATTCCTTATGCCCTGCTTCCCATCCCTGTGACCATCCATCAGCTACTAATTTGTACTTCTTTAACCCTTCACCTAATTCTCCCAGTCCCCTAAATGCCCCTCCCCTCTGTCCATCACCAAATTGTCCACTATATTTGTGAGTCTATTTTTGATCAGTTTGTTCTTCTTATTCCTTAAATTCTACATCTAAGTGAAGTCATAGTGCTTCTCATTTTCTGACTTAAATACCTTCTAGGTTCATCACAGCAATATCTTTTTCCATTCTCTTTCTTTTCATATGTAGGGGTCTTGTTTTCTTATCCATTCATCTACTCTATCTTTTAGTTAGAGCACTAATTCTTTTTCATTTGAGGTACTTATTGATAGGAATATAGTTGTTACCAGTCTTTATTCCTATTTTCAATACATGTTTTTTCTTCTTAAAGAAGTCCCTCCAACATTTCTTGTAATTCTGGCTTGGTAGTGATAAATTCCTTTAGTTTATTTTTGTCTGAGAAGCTCTTTATCTGTCCTTCAACTCTAAGTAATAGCTTTGCTGGATAAATTATTCTTGGTTGTATATCCCAGGTCTTCATCCTGTCAAAAATTTTTTTGCCAAGCTCTTCTGTCCTGCATAGTCTCTCTTGAGAAATCAGCTGCCAGTCATATGGGTGCTTCCTTATATGTAATTATTTGTTTTTCTCTTGCAGCTTTTAAAATTCTTTCTTTATATTTAACCTTTGGCATTTTAGTTATGATGTGTATTGGTGTGGGCCTCTTTGGATCCCTGATTTTTGGAATCCTCTGAGCTTCCTGGGGTTTTATGTCCATTTCTTTCACCAGGTTAGGGGATTTTTCCATCATTATTTCTTCAAACAGCTGTTCAACATCTTGATTTTCTTCACTTACACCAATCAGATGAATATTTGAAGCCTTAATAGTATCCCATATCCTTCTCAAATCTTTATAGTCTTGGCATGTTTTTTCTTGCCATTCTGTTTGAGTGTCCTGACTGGCTTTGCTGTTCTCTAGATAGGGCATGTGATTTTCTTTATTCACTTTGTTTATTCCTTTGTTTATTCCATTTAATATACTTCTAATCTCAGATAAAGCATTCTCCATTTCAGACTGGTTCCCTCTTATAATTTCCATCTCCATTTTTATCTCTTTGTTGGAGTTCTCTACATTTCACAAAAGTTTATTGAGCATCTTTATAACAAGTGCTTTGAACTCTGCATCTGTTAGATTACTTGACACTATTATATCTTGGTCTCTGTTCTGTTCTTTCATATGGTTCCTGGTTATTTGTCTTCCCATTTTGGTTGATTTCTGTGTCTGTTTCTATGTACTAAGCAAAGCGCCTAAGTCTCCCAATCTTATTAGTGTGGATTTGCGAAGTAAGTGTCCAGGAGCACAGTCCTGGGGCGGGTTCAGCTGCAGGCCAAATATAGCCCAAGCCTCTACCCTTCCAGGGTCACCTGTCAAGATTCAACAAACGATCCACAGATGCTGTGCTTATAGTTGCCTTAAAAGGCCACACCAGAAACCGAGACCAGCTGCCTCCAGTGTGAGTCTAGGCATTGCTCAGCAAGGAGCACCTGATTCGCTGAGGATACACCTGGATGTGGCTTGGGTGGGGCCTGAGTTGGGAGAGGTGGGGTTTCAGGGAATCCTTTGGGTGGAGCGACCTCTGTTATCCAGTTTGATGACATCACAGCTATGGCAGCACTGTGTCCTGCACACTGGGATGGGGAGGGCTCAACAGGGAACAATGGATACCGCCGGCATTTCTGTACTGAGCAAGTCTCGCTTCGACTCTCCCTCCGACAACATCTCCCTGTAAGTCCCTCGTGCCCCCTGCGCACAGCCAAATGGGCACTGGTGCTCAGAGTGAGCAGGTCCATCACTGCAAAAGTCTGCTTGTGGATGCAGCCCCTTTAAGAGACTCTGCCACTGCTGCAGCCTCCATCTCACTCAGCTGGAGACCCGGCAGCCCCATGTCCTCGCCCCATCCTATCTTTTGTCATTGCAAGGTGATTTCTTGGATTTCTCCCTAGTTGTATGGCTTGTTCATCTAGGTCTCAGGTGATTTTCTTTACTGCTGCTACTTGTTTCCATCACAACTTTGGTTTGGTCACCGGAGAGATGAACAGAACCTCTATCATCTACGCCATTTTTTTTCTATCCTCTAGATCTTTTAAAATTTAGACATGTATACTGTAGCATGTAGGAGTGAAAAAGTATGTCTGGAATTTGCTGTAAAATCTTTTGGCAAAGAAAATGGTGATACAAATGTGGCAAAATCTTGGAAATTGTTGAATCTGTGTGATCAGTCATTCTATTTATCTGTCTACTTTTGAATATGTTAGAATTTTTCTTATTTTTAAGTACCAAAAGAAATGGCTTATGCCCTAGAAATTTTAGAAATACTAAAAGAAAGAAGTTTCTTATAGTAAAAAGAGTTACTCATTTAACAGGGTGCCAGAGACTGTTTCCACAAAGAATTTTAAAAATAGAACCAATTCATTGGTCTGGGGGCAATTTTAGATATAGTTGTCATAAAAGGCAGAAAACCTAAAAAATCTGTCAAGCTTCTTTTCTCAAAAATGATTTTATGGAAGATGTTATACTTTGTGACTACTTTGGGCCATTAATCTTAGATTTAATGCTTTACTTGTGTTTTTAAAAAAAGAAAAAGCAGTTGATATCTTTCTTCTCACCCCATATTTCCTCTCCTCATGGCAGTCTTCACTGGCAGTTCACTCTAATGGTTAACTGATGGAATGCAGAGCTACCTACTCATCCAGATCAAGTGTTTACTAGAGAATCCTGTACTGATCTCACTGTGTTGAGAGTCTATGCTTGTAAGTGCAGACTAAAGCCTTTTGATGTTATGTGATCAATAAGAAAACCTTTAAGCTGGTATGTATTTGTCATTTAGAAAGGCATTCCTTTCAAAAGCATATAAACCCTTAATGTGCCTACCCATTGCAAAGAATATCAATTTTTGTTTCTGGAAAAGGGAGCAAAAGAGAATTCCACAAGCTATTAAAAAGAAAAACCAAGCACTTTCATAGCTTATTAAAATGGCAGTATTTGTGGTAATGTTTTATATTTTCTGGCTCCTTCCCATAGAAACCTGAGAATGCTTCTCTAAGACTAATAAACTCAGCCAACATCCTCAGATGTAGACATTATACTGTTCACAGATGAACAACCGACGCCTGACTGGTTTAGTAGGTGCCTCATGTTTATAGAGTGAGTCAGTAGATGAGCAAAAGTTTGCTTCCAGAAACCTTCCCATTTTAACCACAAGCAGTTTTTCTTATTTGGTACTATATTTGAGTCTGTTGGTTTGAGTTTTATGGAATAATCCAGAGCATCTAAGATTTTCCTTTACACAAATATATATTAGGAGAAATGAATGAGTAATAGGATAGTGAAGGGAATTTTGGTTCTGCCTGAATCAGAGTTGTTGACACTCAGGTGCTGCTCCTCGCACTTCTCTAATTTGGGTTATGCCCCTGAAAGGCTGTTTATAGGACGCCGCATCATTAGATGTGTGTGAATTTTCAATTTTGTAGACACCTAACTTATTTTCTCTCCTTCCTTATTCTTTCTAATAGATACCCAGTCGTCTAGTCTCTTTATTCCCTTAACAAGAGCAGCCTCTGCATAAAATTATCTGTATTTCAAATTAGCCCTCAGTACAAACAATACCTGGTAGTTAGTGAAATCATGATCTTTTGTCATTCCACAAACATACTCCACACACCCCTGAACTTCTCAGCTTGTTATGCTACAGCACAATATATTATCAGCTAGAGAATTGTAGTTAGAATAATTTGCTCTTTTTCCTAAACTCGTTGCAACTGTTAAATGATCATAAAACCCAACAACATTGCAAAAGAACTAAATTGCTTTTACAACTATAGATTTGAGAGGAAGTACAATGCAAAGTTTCATGGTCCAAAAAATTAATAAATATAGCAAAATTTTGTCTTGCTATTTTAGAAGAATATCATATCAAAAGAAAGATCTTTAATATGTGTGTATGTGCATGTGTGTGTATCCCAAATGTGTTCTTTCAGAGAAATAAGACAGAAGGTACTATGTAAGGAAAGCTTTCCCCCAAAAAAGGGAAAATTAAGACATACCTAAAAACAAACACATTAAATATTTTATTTAACTCATTATTAATAAAGGAACCAGTAAGGTTACAACCAATTCAAAGGAATCCAAACAGACGTATTTATAGATCAGGATTATTGAAATGAATGGATAGATGGAGGCACGTTCTTCCCCTGTTGGTAAAGAGAGTCAATTCAAAGTCTATTGGACAGAGTCTGCGTAGACAAGAATGTCTCTGTTTAAACACAAGAATTATTATGCATTGCTATAGCTTTTACAATTTATAGAGTTATAAATTAGCTTCCATAAAATCAAAATCAGATAATCTAGAGGAGTGTACTTTTGACACTGCATAGTTTTTCATTAAAGCACAGATTTCCCTCCCCCTGCCAGCTTATAATGCTATATCTCTAAGTACATCATACCATCAATAACTCCTTAATATCAAGAGAAGGAAGGCCAAACTCCTTAGGCAGACATTTACCGTTTAGCTTCAGCCTCTTTTCAACAACATTTTCTGTTATCCAACCAAGCATGCTTTAACACTACTTTATTCAGCCAAAGTTAAATACATACTCTCAAATTTTACTAATCATTTAAGGTCCCGATAAATTGTCACTTCCTCCAAGAAGCTCTGCTGTACATAATCTACTTTAAATAGGAATTACTATACCTCCCTTTGACACTCATCACCTTTCTTCTGTATTGACCATCTGCTATGATCTATAGTGGTTCTAAAACTTTAGAGTACAACAGAATCACCTGGAGGGCTGGTTAAAACACAGATTGCTGGGTTCCACTCATCCTCTGATTCAGTGAAGCTGAGGGTTGAGCCTGAGGATTTGCATTTCTTACAAGATTTCAGATGATGCTGCTGGTCTGAAGGCAACATTTTGAGAACCACCTGCCCACAGGAATCATGTAAAAAAACTACAGATTGGATTAATGAGACATAGACCCAGCCCTTTAGGAATTCACAGTCTGATGGAAATGTCAAAAAGCTGGCCCTCAAAATAGCAGTAAAACCACCTTTAGGTAAGATAAAACTGAGTTTATTGAGGTAGAATACCACTTCACCAGAGCCTTAGTAGTGCCTTGGAGGAAGGTGGGCAGGGTGTGTAATAGTTGGGATATTTGAGATTCTGAAGTTTGTGTTAAGGCAGGTCTTTTAATATAACAACTTAGCGTTGAGTAAGGAAGGCTCATGATGTGGTAGTTTAGAATTCATAAAATAAGATGAGGGTTTTATGGCAAGGGGTTCAAAGAGTTCTGGTGTATAAACTGTTGGTTGTTGCTTTCTTTCAGAGTTGATATGTCATTCGGGATGTTTCGGGAATGAACGAGAAAAGAATATAGTAGTAAAGTCATATTTATGTAGATAGTCAGCCATACTAATGATTTCAGAGACAGACACATAAACAAATAATTAGCATGGTAAGTAAGTGTAACTGAGGTAGTCATAGAGCCCTTTGGGAGCAAGTATAAAAAATCTTGCAACCTCCTGGCCATCTGCCACTGCCAGGAATTCCAAGATCGTGGATGTCCTACTTAGGGTTACCTTTGGTATAGCAAGGAAAAAGCATTATGTTTATGAAGGCATTCTTCCTTGTTTCTTTTTCTTTTTCTCTTTATACTATTAAACATGCATACTTCCACATATATATCTTATAAACAATGTCAAAATTTGGAGGAGTGGAAAGAATTCATATTTATTAAGGACCTACTGTATGACACATACACTACAAGTATGTGTATGTATATTTTAATTAACCGCGTATTAGATTTTTGTGATAATTATGATCACCCCTTGTTAATGCAGATAATCCTTATCAGGACTTTAAAGGTAAATGGACCTTTGGATAGAATTCTTTTTATATTATCTAAGACTCATGATCTCTTCTTTTTAGTAGGGATGAGTAGTGAATATAATGATTTTAAGGCACAGTAATCCTCTATTAAAAAATAATAAGAAATAAGTATATATATATATATATGTAAAATCCTGAATAGCAAGTTATCTTTGGAAAGTAACTAAAGCCATAATCTGTGATGACATAAAATGTCATCTGTTACCTGGCAAACAATTTCTAGAAACACCCTAAAGTGAGTGTATTAAAGTTACATCTGAGAAAGACGAATTAAATCTTTTGAAATTCAAATTCAATGGTAAGCTCAGATTCTTGAAAAATAGTAAATATCTGTACCAAGTACACCCTATGCTTTTTACAGGTTCCAAAATCAAATTAGGAAATATACACATTATAAAGTAAATTTACTTAGATTTATTTATGACAGTATGCATGTTCTATAAAATACTGAGGTAGAATTCATTTCAGTGCATCATTTACTAAAGTTTTGAGAAAACATCTGCAAGGTAGTTATCAGATAACTTGCCATCATGCTAATGGCATTCATAACATATAGATTTGCTAGCTAAAGAAGCATCATCCTTTTAGCAATAAACAATTTTGCACGCAACTATATTTGCCATATGGATTTTTATCACATCTTTCTCTTAGTCCCAGATTTCTCTATGCTAATTGCAGCTAAGTCAAATTGGTACAAAGAAGATTTCAGAGAGTAGTAGGGTGTCTTGTTTAATTTGAAGCTATAAATGAAAGTGGGGCTGAAAGAGAAAGCACTTCCATGTCAGGAAGTGGCATGAAAATAAGGCTTTCTGAAGACAATGAAATAAGACAGACTATAAAAGTTGCCAGAGGCATGATGTGGTTATGGGAGTGCTTAATCTCTCCCAACATGTACTAGATCTGGGTTTCTCTACCTGGGCACTATTGACATTTGAAGCTGGATAATTCTTTGTTGTGGGGACTATCCTGAGCATCATAGGATCTTTAGCAGAATCCTTGGCCTTAAGCTACTAGATGCCAAACACCACACCCTCAGTGATAATGATAATGTCTAAATATTACCTGAGAGAAGGTCTGCCAGATTTAGCAAGTAAAAATAGGTAGCCTAGGTAAATGTGAATTACTGATAAGCAGCAAATAACTTTTTGGTATAAGTATGTCCTGTGCAATGTTCGTTGTTTATCTGACATTCAAATTTAACTGGGAGTTCTATATTTTATCTTGTAACCATACTAGAAGGCAAAATTGCTCATAATTGAAAACTGCTGTGCTGTTGGTGTCAATAAATTAAGAGCAAAAAACCAGCATTCCCTTGACTGACCTGTCTGGCAGTGTAGCTTTCCTTAAGAGCCCAGTAACCTTTTTCTCAAAGGAGGGCTCATTAACCTCCCTCACAGGGTGAATGTGAGATCTAAAGGAAATAATGAATGGAAAACTCTTAGTATGATGCCAGGTGTAGTAAACAATTGATATGTTTATTACTGTCTAGCAGTCCCTCACAAGATGCTGTCATAATATCTACTGGTCTCTCAGCTTCATTTTCACTAACAATAAAGACTGTATTAAGGAAACAACGGGAGCCATGCAGTGATGCTCAGTCTTGGCTGCACATTGAAATCACCTGGGGGGTGTCCTCCCTAATATCTGTATCCTTCCTCTGAGAGATCTGGATTTCAGTGATCTGGAGTGTGAGGCCTGAGCAGTAGGATTTTCAAAAGCTCCACAGAAGTTCTAAAGTGTGTAGCAAAGCTGAGAACCCCTCTTTGAGAGAAAAGCATAGAATAATTGGTACTCCTGGATAATGAAGAGAGGGAGTGAGTGGACTTAATTACATCTGATGCTTGGATTGTACACAAGTGGGTTGGAATCAAAATTAGAGAAAAGATGTACATGATTCATTTATTCATTCAACAAATGTCATATCTGAGTGTCTACTATGTGCCAAACCATGCTCTAAGCAGTGAAGGGAGTCCCTGTCCTTGTCGAATACTAGTAGAGACAGACAATAAATAAGACATTTTAATCTAATTTCAAAGACTAGAACAAAGTCATGAATAGTCTTAATGAGAAAGCAAAATGGGGAGAAACCAGCTTGATTTGACAAGATGTTTTCTGACCTTAGCTCTTAGAAGAGATAGAAGTGGGAAGGATATATTCCAAGGACAAGTAGAAGGATGGCATAAAACTAAAAAGTGTCAAAACGGCCAAAACACAGGGTAGGATTTTAGAAACACTAAAAAAAACTAGCTAACTACAGCAGGACCATTCGGTGAAAAATGAAGTCCTAGCAAAAAGAACAAGAAGGAAGCATGAGGCTTTTTTGAGAAAGATATGCAGTGTTTAACAGATTGCTAAAAGGCAGAACACCTATTTTGTTTTATTTTTCTCAAGAATGAGCTACTAGAAAATACAAAATAAAAACCGCGAAGTGGAAATTCATAGGCTAAAATAGGTGATAATATAGTAAAAGGCTACCCACATCCACTGTACATGGATTATTAACATCTTGGTTCAGAAAACTGAGCTATGAGTAAATTTTCATATGTGATCACAGAAACTTTGGTAGTAATATTATAGGAGTGATAGTGTATTTGTGAAAATTACACTCATTTTTATAACAAACCTCAAAATATATATAATGGCTTAAATGTAATCAGAGTTTATTTCTTGTTGAAGTCTGAAATTAGTGTTCTTGATTAGTGGATGGCTGTCCTCTAAGGGTGGTTCAGAGACCCACATTCCTTCTATCTTGTGGCTCTGCCGTCTTTAATGAATGGCTTCTCAGGTCCCATGCTCATATACTTTCAGACTGTGGAAAGAAAAAGACTATGGAGGTTCCCCAGTGGGGTGCACATATGGGCTGGGCCTTTAAAGCAGCACACATCACTTTTATAACCCTCCGCTGGCTAGAACTCGTCTCTTGGGCACCCCCATAGAAAAGAAAGCAGAGAAATGTAGCGGGCCCATGAAGAATGGTAATCAAGTTTGGTGACAGCGAACCAGTGTCTGCCCAGATAACAAGACATCTACCAGAAAACCAAAGTTATATGAATAATTCAAATTTCAAAAACGGGGTTGAAATGGAGTTAAAAGATATAGAAATAACACAGGCTTAAAACCACTTAGGAGGAAAAAAGCAGTGGTGACTTGCAGTCTGTACCTCCTCTTCTCCTGCATAATAGAAAGGCATTTAACAAATACATGGCATCATTAATAAGTGAGAACGGGGTGGTGGTATCATTTAGAGGGTTCATATTTCTTCTGATAACTGTGTCCAGTGAGCAGTAATCACTGTTAACCATGAAGGCAGTCTCTTGTGCTCTGCCATGTGACTCTCCTTGCTCATGTCTCAGAATTTTTATGAAAAACTTGATTAGAAACAAATTTGTGATTAGAAACAAATTTGTGGCTGACTTAGTGAAAGAAATACTGAATGATATTGCACATGAAAGAATCAAGAGTAGTTTCAAAAAGATCTCAACAATCTAGAATATAGGTCAGCTGAATTTTTTCTGAAAACAGCAAGAGAATATTTTAGACTTTTGAGTCATAAGGTCCCTGTCATAACTAGTCCTCTCTGCTGTTGTATCCCCAAAGCAGCCATAGACAATACATAAATGAACTGGTGTGGTGACCCATGGGCCATACTTTGCTGAACACTGATCTAGAAGCATAGGCTGAAATCTGAAGGTGATAAATCTAAGGTTGTTCATTTAAGGCCAAAGAACAACAGGCCTAACACATTGCATGTATGGTATCCTTTCTAATCATAACAAAGCTATAAAGTAGGCATTTTTTGTTCTTCTTTCATGGATAGGGAAGCTTAATCTCAAAAATAAATAGTTTGACCTGGCTTTCACATCTGGACAATACTTTATGGGACATCATGCCACTTCATAACATGCTTGGGCAAATTGAGAGTCACAATTAATTGCTCAGGTCAAAGATGGAGCACTTCTTATGGTGGTCCTGGGTTTTTCCGGCTCTATTCTTATCTAAGTGTGTGACCTTGAGAAACTTGCTTGACTTCTCTGGGCCTTGGCTAACAAAGCAGTAAAAATAAGAGACTCAACTAGATAAACACCAGGGCCCTCCTCTCAGGTCCAATAGGGTTATTATTAAAATGGCAAGGGCATCATGCGAAAGAGAACTGAGATTTTTTGTGTGTGTGACTCTAAAAGCAATTCTTTTTAAGCTGTTCTAGTGTAGTTTTACGCAAAACCAGTATATAAAATATAAAAATGGCATTTTATGAGTACACGTGTTTTATAACTTCAAATTTATATTATTTTCTAATTATAAAGACATTTATCGAAAGGCTGATACACATGAAACTGAAGTTTTAAACTGAGAGCGATAGATGATTGATGGATTCAGCATTCTACTCATTGTTATTTGCTTGCTGGCTTTTGGTTGTGTAATGAAAATCCTTATTCACATACGTAGTTTGATTAAAAAAAAAATTAGTAGTTTTGCAATCTCAGAAAACTCCTCAGAATATAGAAATGGCAAGAGAGGCCTGAAAAACAAAAATGTGTTAACTTGACAACATAAATCAATATATTAATTTGGCATACATGATAAAAATAAATTAAGCATTTGCAAAAATCTTGTATCAGAGTTGGCTAAGTTTATGCTATAGTGCTAAATGAATCCCCAAACCTCCATGGCTTGCTATAATAAATATTTACTGACTTATTTCTTGCTCATATTACATGTCCAGTTCAGGTTGAGGTTGGGGCAAGGGGCTCTGATCCCTGTAGTTTGTCAGGGATCTAGGTTGTTGGAGATGGCCCCACCATCTCGTAGCTAGGTAGCATTCCTTGGTTGCTGAGGCAGAGACAGAGGCATCTGGAGTACAAAACAGAGGCTATTCTTTACATGAGTGTAAAAGCACACACATCACCTCTGCTTAATGTGGTCCTAGTCTCATGGCCCTGTCTCAGAAGTTATTGTGTGATTCATATCTATGGGAAGACTATGAAGAAGCAGTTCTCAAACATGGTTCATAATCAGAAAATGCAGGTTCCTGAGACCTACCCTACAACCCTGGAGTCAGGATCTCTGGGGTATAGCTGGGAAATTTGCATTGTAAAAAGTGTCGCACAACTGATTCTCATATCAATAGTAAGCCACTGTTATGAACCAAGAGTGTTTTCAAAGTAGAAGAAAAGCAACAATTAACTCTGAGGATTTAAGAATACCCTGGCTGCAGTGTCAGAGATGAATTAAAGAGGGAAGAAACTAGAAGCAGGGAGATTTCATGTCACGCAACATATACTTTAATGAGCAAACAAAAGTGCATGTCCTCATATCTCATACAGTGTATTAGCAGGACCAGCTCAATGTGAGAGCCGAATAATGTTGTTGTAAATGTCACTGTATATTTTAAGAATCTTCCCCCCACCCCTTCCTTCCTCAACTCCCAGAAAACCAGTAGGGTAGGTACAGAGTGGCTGCTGCCAACCAGTCCTGTTTACTTTATTCAGTAAATGTTCTGCATGCCATGGCTGCCCATGGTGTTGACTGGAGAGCCAGCTCAGCACCAACAGGAGTCTCTAGATAGGCAGTGGAGAATGGTAGGTGGGCATGGCCTGCTTCTGTCTTGAGAGGTTGCTGGAAGTGGTCAAACTTTTCCTCATGCCTGACAGGACAGCTCAGAATCTGATTATACTGCTGTGTCTTCTGCTTCTGGGAAGACCGATAGTTAAGTGTAGATCTGCACTAGGAGAAAATGACCAGTGCATGATTCTTTTGTAAAATAAACCTGTCTGGTCAGTGCTGGATCACTTAAGGATTGGCCATCCAGGTTTTGGTTTCTCCTCCCACCTCTGCCTGTATTTTGGCTGATCCACCTTGCATTATTAGCATCTCTCCCAAACGGTGTTTGGGATGCGGAGGTGGGGAATCAGGGAACCACCATACACTTTGGAAAGAGAAGTAGATTCTCTTCCTTTCAGTTATTATGCTCAGCACTTATCAGTTTGCTGTTCATGTACTATGGCTGAAACAAGTGGAATATTGATAAGAACCTGGCATTGCTGCCCAGCAGTGTCTCTCAGAAATGTGTGATACATTCTCTTCTTATTGCCATGCTTCATTTTGTCTTGACAGAGCTCAGGATTCAGTCCTTACCCCCTCACCAACAAGAGAAAAACAAAAACAAAAACCACTTAATTACCAGCTGTAGATTGAAGCTGGACTGTGGTTTCTCCCAAATTATTTTGCTCTTTTCCTTTTTGCATTTACATTTTTCTGGTATAATTTAAAAAAAAAAATACAAAGCAAAGATAGAGAAATTATTTCTAATATATTCTACTTAAAATTTCTTTGAAAATATAACTAAATATTATATAACTTTAAAATATTTAATATGAATACCTAAAATTAATATATTAAAGTATTTAATATATAAAGATTGTGTAGATTAAGAACATGAAATATCAATAATATAAATAAGTAGTAGCAACATATAAGGACTTAATATAAAATTAAGAGAGAAGTGAGCCAAGATTAAAGAGGAAGAGTCCAGAAAGATAGAGACAGAGGAGGCATACAGTCCTGCCTGTAGAAACGCACACTCTACTACAACCCCATACAGAATATAGGTGGTATAAAGAGAAGAAACCTGTAGTAGAAAGAAATGTTCATCTTCATAACATAATACTCCTCTTTGGAGATTTTGATTAGTTAGTGGTACTAAAGACTTTTAAAGCCTTGTTAAGTTTTCACAACTTTGGTCATAAATGGTGCTTGTTCAGTGACCTAAGTAAAACTATCCAAAGGTCAGAAGCTTCCACATCCCATGTATGGAGTATTTGGGGCTGTAATTATATAACTGTAATTAAAATCTTTGGTAAAATATAAGAGGAGTCCTGAAATAATTCTATGGTAACTTGATGTGAGCTACTGTGACCTACGTTTTTATTATAATTCTCAGTGATTGTATTCTTGGGTCCTTGCTCAACTACCTATATATGTTATTTCTGACAAGTGTGGTAGTTAACACTTTTTAGACACTTTCAAATTGCGAAGTTACTTGGTTTTTAGTAGGGTTTATAATGATTATATCCATGGTTGGCATCTACTAGAGGAAAATTTGATTTTAATCGATATTAAGCTTTTCCCATTCTATTAAAAGGCCATATTAAATCTTTATCATATACTCTTCAGTGTTTTGATCATGGTTATGTCCAAAGAACAACCTATACTCATTCTCTCTGTGACAATTTTGTCACAGGTGAGAGTCTCACTTGATAAGGAATTTGAATGCTAGCCTAACCCTTTTAGTGGGGGGAAAAAAAAAAGGCACTAAGGCTTTCAATAAAGATAAGGTTAATGCCAAGGGTAACCGATTTGGCTATCTACCAAGTTAGGCTTTAGGTTCGCCAAGAGATCCAGATGTACTAAGGGAATAACAGATTCATTCCTCTGTTTCTTAGCGTTTACAAAACCACTTTGCTTAGTGTCAGTTCACTTTATTGATTCCATCAGTAATTCTGCTTATCACATCAGAAATTCAAGTGCTGACATTTTTTTTCTATAAGATAGTTTCCAGATAGATATCACATGATTTTCACGAAGTGACAAACTTGTCCATGAGAAATGAGGCAAGATAAAGATTTTCCCCAACAAAAGCAGAGGGAGTTCATCACCACTAGATCTACTTTACAAAAGAAAAAAAAAATGCTGAAAGGAGTTCTTCAAGCTGCGATGAAAGGCTGTTTGATTAGTAATCTAGAAACATATGAAGAATATAAAACACACTGGCAAAGGTAATTACATAGTCAAATTCAGAATACTCTATGACAGTGTGTTAATCACTTTAGTAGAAAAGTTAAAGAACGAAAGTATTAAAAATAATGTTACAATAATTTGTTAGCAGATACACAATATAAAAAGGTAAATTGTGATAACAAACATAAAATGGGCAGGAGTAGAAGGATAGAGTATACATTATTGAAATTAAGTTATCAACTTAAAATAGACTGTTATGTTTTATGTAAAACTCACGGTAACTAGAAAGCAAAAACCTACAGAAGATACCTAAAAGATAAAAAGAAAGTAATCAAAGCATGGCATTATGGAAAATAATCAATTTATAAACAAAGACAGGAAAAGAAGAAGAAATGAATGAAAAAACTACATAACAGCCAAAAATTAATAAGCTGGCACCAGCAAGTCTTTACTTATCAAGTCTTTACCTATTACTTTAAATGAAAATGGATTAAATTCTCAAATCAAAAGGCACAGAGTGGCTGAATGGATTTGAAAAAAGACCCAACTATATGCTGCCCAAAGGACACTCAATTCAACTTTAAGTACACACACAGGCTAAAAGTGAAGGAATGGAAAAGGACATGCCATGCACATGGAAGCCATAAGAGAACAAAGGTAGCTGTACTTAGAGCAGACAAAGTATACTTTAAGTCAAAAACTGTAATAAAAGACAAAGTCATTATAAAATGGTAAAAGTGATAATCCACCAAGAAAATACAACATTCATAAATATAGATGCATGCAACAGCAAAGCACCTAAATATGTTAAGAAAATACTAACATCTGAAGGGAGAAATAGACACTGTATATTAATAATCGGGGACTTCAACACCACTTTCAACAATGAGTGGATCATGGCAAAACCTTTTAATACACTGAGTATAGAAGGAATGTACCTCAACATAATAATGTTATGTTATTGTCATACATATGGCATATATATATGACAAGACATCACAGTCAGTGATGAAAGGTTGAAAGCTTTTACCCCAAGATCAGGAAGAAGACAAGGGTGCTCACTGTCACGATTCTTATTCAACATAGTACTGGAAATTCTAGACAGAGTATTTAGGCAGTTTAAAGAAATAAAAAGGCATCCAAATTGGAAGAAGTAAAATTGTCTCTATTTGAAGATGATATGATCTTATACATAGACAATCTTGAAGACTCCATGAAAGGGCTGTTAGAACTAATGAACGAATTTCATAAAGTTGCAGGATACAAATCAAATTAGAAAATTTCTTGAATTCACATACACTAACAATGAACTATCTGAAAAATAAAAAAAAAATTCCATTTACAATAACATCAAAAAGAATAAAATATTAGGAATAAATTTAACCAAGAAGTGAAAGAAATGATATTAATATTAATAAATTAATGAAAGAAACCAAAGAAGACATAAATAAATGGAAAGGTGTCTTGTGTTTATGACTTAGAAGAATTAATATTGTTAAAATGTACGTACTACACAAAGTGTTCTACATATTCAGTGCAATTCCTAGCAAATTTCCAATGGCATTTTTCACAGATATAGAATAAACAATCCTAAAATTAATTTGGAACTGCAAAAGACCTCAAATAGCCAAAGCAATCTTGAGAAAGAACACATCCTGATTTCAAACTATATTATAAAGCTATAGTAATCAAAACAGTGTAGTACTGGTATAAAAATAGACAAACCGATGGAACAGAATCAAGAGTGCAGAAATAAACCATGCGTATGCTGTCAACTAATTTTTGACAAGGGAGCCAAGAATAGTCAATGGGGAAAGGACGATCTCTTTAATAAATGGTGTTGGGAAAACTAGATATTAATATGCAAAAGAATGAAATTGGACCCTAACTTACACCATACCCAAAAAATAACTCAAGATGAATGAAAGGGTCAAATGTGAGACCTGAAACCATAAAACTTTTACAATAAAACATAGGGAAAAAGCTCCTTGACATTGGTCTTTGCCATGGTTTGTTTTTTTTTTTTTTGGATATGACACCAAAAAAAAGCACAAGTGACAAGCAAAAATAAACCAGTAGGACTATATCAAATTAAAAGCTTCTCTACAGCAAAGAAATAGTTAACAAAATGAAAACTCAACCTAAAGAACAGGAGAAAATATTTGCAAACTATCTGATAAATAGCTAATGTCTAAAATAAAGAACTCATAAAACTTAATAGCAAAGAAAAAAGAAAATCCAATTTAAAAATGTGCAGAGGGCCTGTGTACATTTTCCCAAAGATAACATATGAATTGCCAACAGATACATGAGAAGATCCCAACATCAGTAATCAGATCAAAACCACGATAAGATGGCATCTCTTAGAATGACCATTATCAAAAATACAATGGATAACAAGTGTTGGAGAGAATGTGGAGAAAAGAGAACCCTGGACCACTGGTGGAAAATAGTGTGGAGGTTCCTCAAAAAATTAAAGCTACAACTATAATGTGATACAGCAATTCCACTTTTGGATATATCTAAAGGAAATGAAAACATATCTTGAAGAGATATCTGCACCCACATGTTCACTACAGCATTATTCACAATAGCCAAGACATGGAAACAACCTAAATGTCCATTATTAGATGAATGGATAAAACACACACACACACACACACACACACACACACACACACACACACACACAGAGGAATATTATTCAGCCATATAAAAGAAGGAAATTTTACCATTTGCAACAATATGGATGGACCCTAAAAGGATTATTCTAAGTGAAATAAGATAGACAAAGAAAGACATACTATATGATCTTAAGTGCGGAATCTTTAAAAAAGCTGAACTCATGGAAACAGAATAGTGGTTGTAAGGGTCGGGGTTTGGGGAAAATGGTGAGATATTGCTCAAATGGTACAAACTTCCAATTTTAAAATGAATAAATTCTGAGGATCTTTCGTTGTTAGTAGTGTATTACATGCTTGCAAGTTGCTGAGAGTAAATCTTAAATGTTCTCACCACATACACACATTCAAAAAGGTAATTATGTGAGTTTATGGAGGTTTTAACTCACCTAATTGTGGTAATCATTTTGCAACATATACCTGTCTTGAATCATCATATTATATACTTTAAACTTACACTATGTTATTTGAAAAAAAAAAAAGCCAACAATTCTACTCCTAGATATATACTACAGGAAAATGAAAACTTATATTCACAAAAAAAATTGTACATGAATGTTCATAGCAACATTATTTCTAATAGCCAAAGTGTGGGACCAATCTAAATGTTCCTCAACTTATGACTGGATAAATAAAATGTGATATATCTATACAATGGAATATTATTTGGCAATAAAAAGGAATGAAGTACTAACTAATACATGCTACAATATGAATGAGTTAGAAACATTCAGCTAAGTGAAAGAAGCCAGACACTAAAGACCAGATGTTGTATGATTCCATTTATATGAAAAGTCTATTTAAGGCAGATCCATACAGACAGAAAATATATTGTTGATTGCCTACACCTGGGGGTAGGAATGGGTAAGAAGTTTTTTGGAGGTTGATAGAAATTTTCAGAAATTAGATTTTGATGATGTTTTAACAACTGTGTAAATAGACTAACAACCATTGAATTATATAATTTTAACAGGTGAAATATATGGTTTGTAGATTCATAATGAGGCAGAGAATTGCTGAAGAAGGCAGGGATAGAATATAAGGAAACTCTTTTTTTCAAGATGGGAGAGATTTGTGTGGATGATATAGGTAGGATAAGCGGGGAAAAAAAAACAAATTATTCCATCAAAGAGGAATAATAAGACTAGCAAGGCATAGACAACATTTATAAGACTAAGACCAGAGTTAATTTTGGAGGAGAGCAAACTAACTTCCTTCTGAGGCAAAATATGGAGATGAACTTGTAGATTGATAAGAAAAAAGGAAGAAAAGTAAGAGTGTTAGTATCTAATGGCCTATGATTTTCTGAGTCACATAGAAAGAGAAGTAACATGTTTGATGAATTTGGTAACTTCAGAATGGTGATGGTTCAGACAACAAATGTAGAGTAAGAAAGAAAGCTGATTATATGAGTAAAAGGTTTTCGAAGCCATTAGGGCTTAGCTAAGTGTAAATCAAAAATTGTAAAGCATTTAATCATCAAGGTTAGATACATGTTTTTCCGCCAACATCTTTAGCTTTCCATGAAATAGAAGCAGAAAAAAAATTGATGGATTAACTGCCTGTAAAACTGTATTTGAACTGGTAGAGTACAGGTTCCTGCTAAGGTTGGATATAAAAGCACTGATTTATTCACATATAAACTACTCAAACACTTTGAAATATGGTTATCACAAACTTACTGACAAATTTCAAGATGAAAACATATCTTAGAAAAAGAATTTCAATTCATTAATCAAGATTAGACTTAAGTCATTGAAATTGGGTGTTAAAGCATACTGAGCCTCTCTGACGTCTTAGAAGTGGTGGGAAGCATGATAATGCTCCTTATCAAAGGGAAATCTCAGAAAAACCAAATACCACTTACCATCCTACCAGATGGGTCCACAGGAGGTGCAGAAGGAAGTCTGGAGTAATGCTTTCCCATGGAGCACATCTGAATACATGGATGATTGCGGGATATGCATATTTCGGGGTCCTTTCTCACAACCACTGTGAATTACACTCTAGAGTACAGCCCAAACATTCTATATTTTTAACGAGGTATAAATGTGATGTTGGTTAGAATGGTGATATTTGTCTAACCTGGTAAGAATTTAAGCTGAAAATGGTGACGGTGGGAAAAAAATCAAACAATTTTTTTTTAAAGGGGTATAGTCTTTAATGATATGGCAAAAAGCTTAAATTCCAGAAAGATTGCCTGGACTCCATTATTCGGAATGATTACTTCTTAAGTAAGTCAAACCTTTTCCTCAAATACATTAATTGGAAATTCCAAGTAAGTGGGTGTTTTTATATAATGCGTGGGAAAGAGCGCCATACAAATGTGAAAGAAAGATAATAATCAGATCTCACAGGATAGTAAATGTCTGTCAAAAGTTATTGCTTTCTCTGCCTAAAGGAGGATAAGATTGTACACTAAAGCCCTTAATTACCTTGCCTTAACAGGACCACATTCAGGGAACGTCAAACTCTTACCAGTTCACAATGCCACAACGACTTGAAACGCGACTGTTAATGCTTTATTTTACAAAACCGGTCTCCTAATCCCTTCTAAACAGCATTTTTTTTTTTCTGGATCGGTTTTATTTTAACGATGACTGCAATTTTACCTTAAAATTAACCTTCCCGTCTTCCTTCTCTCCACCCCGCCCCTCAAAAGTACAAACTCCAAAAGTTTCACGTGGATTATTGCCTCCTGCTAATACAAACGCATACACCACCCCCCCACACACACACACAGAAACTTTGACATATAAAAACTTTTTGACACTGCCCATCTAGGCCCTCAAATGCTCCAACAAACCCTCCCCTGGGGTATTTCCACTCCCAGGTACGCCCTCAGGGCCAAGGCTCGGCCTCCACTGCCTTCCCCAGCAGTCCTGAAAGTCCGGTTGGGTCCGACGGGGCGGGGCGGGCCTGCTCCATTGGAGCCTGGGGGGGGGGGAGCGAGTAGAACCCGTCCACCTTGCCTAAAAGTCGCCAACTTTTCGACCCTGTATCTGTTCTAGCAAGAATGTACCTTCTTCACCAGCTAAATTTTGCCTGGATTGGCCTTTGGAAGGGACAAGAAAACTTTTCAAAACTTTTGTCCAACTTTTGCTCCCCCGCGCGTCCTTCCCTGATGGTTCGCCCCGGAGGCACGCCGGGGACGCCCTGTCCCCCTCCTCGCCTCCTGAGAGGCGCGCGGAGCCCCCGCCCCCGTGTCGGGTTGGACCGGCCCGCGGGCGCGCACGGAGTGACCGCTGCCGCGGAAACCGTCGGCCTCCGCGGCCCCTGCCCCGTGGCAGCATGGACTACCTGACCACATTCACGGGGAAGAGCGGGCGCCTTCTACGGGGCACGGCCAACCGCCTCTGGGGGTTCGGGGGTGGCGGCGAAGCCCGCCAGGTGTGCTTCGAGGATTATCTGAGGGAGCCCGCTCAGGGGGACCCCGGGTGCGAGTCCCCACGCCACCGGCACCCAGCGCCGTCCAACCCCGAGGGACCTGGTGAGCCCAGCCTGCCTTAACCTCCCGCGCGGTCGGCCCGGGCTGAGGGCTGTGGGCGGGGAGGTGGAGGTCTGGGTTGGGGTGCGCGGCCCGGGGAGGCGCCGGGCGGGGCTGGGTGGGCAGGGGTCGCGCGGCCGGATGGTTAGTGCGCCTGGGCCAGTCTGGCGGCGGGGCGGGGGTGACGCGGGAGGACTCATTCTGCTCTGGGGACGGGAAACTTTCTGCTGTTGGTGTCGCAGCTCTTCCTGCTCTGCTCTTCCTGCTTTCTTCACCCACACTCGACTTTCTTAACCCCGCCAACTATTTCAAGGGTACGATCCATTCGTTTTTCCCTCCGATTAGGAGGTGAATATTGAATCAATTATGACGCCCGTCTTTTCCGTCTTTGAGATCCTTAAGAACACCGTGCCTAGTTTAGTTTGAGTGTCGGTCAGTGTTTTTGATATTTGCCAACTGTTAGGATTCACTTCAGCACTTAATACTGCTTTGGAAAAAAAAATGTGTAACTTAAACTGAAGCTTAGTTGATTTTTGTATCATGTGTTTTGAAAGGCTGCATATTGTTTTGAGGTGGCAGAACCTAGAAACTTTCTCAATTACATTTATACTAATTGCTGTGTTGGTTTTTGTTCATTGTAGTGGCGTTGTACCATTTTTTTTTTTTTTTTAGATCTGTCATGGTATGCTATTGCTCTTATGGAATTTTTAAAAGTACTTGCTGAAGAGGTATTAGCATAATGCATATGCTAAATTCTCCAATGTCATTGGCTTTCTCTAAGTTGGTAAGAGGCATTATATTTTGCTTCATTTACTTGTTTTAATATGCATTTTAGTATTATGAGTAATGTGAGCATTAAAGAGTCAAGAAAATAGAGAAAAGCATAAAGAATATAAAATCCGTAACCCCACATCCTGCCATTCTCTTTGAAGCAGTGAAAGAGTGAGGACATCTATTGATCTGTGAGTGGATGTGTAACTTAAGCTTTGCAGAAACTTGAATGTTAAAATCTAATTTTAGCATGACCCCTTTTAATAATTTTCTTCACATTACAATAAAATATCCTATCTTTAAACTTCCTGTTTATGGGATTAGAAAATGAAAAAGGGGGATACATTTTTTTCTGCTTTAAAAGACATTAACCAGATACAGAATCCTCTTTATAGGTGGGACCAGGGATGAGGGCTGGAACTTTAAATTATTTGAATAAAGGATTTTTTAATACATCAGTAGTCGCTTATTGAAAACAATATATAACCAGTCTTTAGGTAGAGAACAGAAGTATGTGGTATAACCAGGTAGAAATACGATCTACTTTAATAAATATGCCCAAACATATACATCCACTTCATTCAGAAACATTTTTTGAGCACACTGCTGTATCTGACACTCTCGTTTCAAGCTGCAGCTTCAGAGTACTTTACCAATTCCTCTTCTGTTGAAGCTGCTTTATGAACTCATGGCACATAATTTTTTAATTAAATTTATTGGGTCAACATTGGTTAATAACGTAAGTTTCAGGTGTACAATTGTATAATACAATATCTGTGTATTCCATTATGTGCTCAATACTCAAAGTCTAGTCTCCTTTCACCACCATATATTTGACCCCCTTTAAAATATTCATTGTGCCCCCAAATCTTCACACAAGTTACAGAGTACTTGTGATGTCACAGTTATGACCACAGTTATGTGGGCAAGTACATACTAGCACTAACTGCCTGAAATAATTTGTACCAGTTACTTAATCTCTTTGGCCTATGTTTTCCTGTTTGTAAATGAGGTTGATTGGATGATTTCAAAGGTTCTCAATTCTAGAATTTTTTTCATTTGGAACAAAACCAGTGAAAATGGTGGGTGATAAAGCTAGAAAATAGCTTTGGAGCTATAAATGTTATATGTCTATAAAGTTATGCCTACTGAGTTCTGAAAGCAGTTTAATAAGTGCCCCAGCAATAATTTGATCAACCCCGCCCCCCCGCCATTCATGGAAAAAATCAGCTTCCTAAATTGGCTCCTTTGAGAGGCAGCATGTATATATACACATGAAAAATAAATGGTTATTAATTTTTAGTTAGCTTTTCCTTAAAATGAGAACTCTGTTCTTTGCAGCTGCCTCCTAAATGGGTTTTAGCTATAGGGTTTTTCTTTATATTTGTGTCCCTCAGAATAACTACCTATCATTCTGTTTTTAAAGGATTTATTGTGCTCTTTCTGCTTGTGACTACCCTTACTTGAGATTTTTATGACATCTGCTTATGTTCCTATTGTCTGTCACTCTTCCTTCAATTCTTTAAAATGTCCTGTGTATTGTAGTGGTATTTTTTGTTGTTACTGATCTTGCCCTTCACCATTTCATGTTCAGTAATGATGTTGATAAAGTAGTTTCACCATTGACAGGTTAAAGATTAACCAGGTAAAACTTGGATGAGATGCTTCTGATTTTACTGTTTCTATAACCAAACTTCTTATTTTGGACTGTTGGTGTCATGCCTCTCCAAGGTGGCTGCTTTTGCTCTTACCAGCTTTTAGCGTTTGCTGACTCCAACATTACAGCCCTCTCAGGAAAAATGTAGTTGGGACTTAGACACATTAAGGAGTTTATCACACCATTGCTCTAGTTAATAATAATTAAGAAAAAAAAATCTTGTGATGCAATTCTTGTTCCTGCTTAAAGTGTAAATTATGATTTGATTCAAAAAAAAAATTTCTTTGGACCTTGATTATATTTTTTGTTTGGGGGCATGATCACAAGTCTACATTAGATAGCCTTTAAAATTATTCACCTCACTAGATAATATGGTAATAAATAAGTACAAATAAATAGATTTAACAAGTTTAGAGTCTCAACTTATTGTAATATAGTTTTTATCATAAACTGGCCTGCTATGTCAGTACTGTTTTCCCACTTGGTAACAGGATACTTTAAACATATCTCAGTCCTCTTTAAATTTTCTTTTTATTTACTTTTAACAGTTAAAACTATCTTTCAGGGGAAAATAGTAACAAAAATAATAACTGCTAAGCACATTCTGTGGGGCAGGCACTAGCAAATATGTCTGTTTAATCCCAATAACAACTCTGTAAGGTAGGTACCATTATTTATCCCATTTTCCTGATGAAGAAACTGAGCCCGACAAAGAAATGGGATGCAGAATCCATTTGGGTGTTATCTTCATTTTTCTGAGAGTTATGACCCTGTCAGACAGTAAAGATGTGAGGAGAAAGCAGAATTTTATCATGTAAGATGTTAAAAGTTAAAACAAGTTAGGTAAAGGGTAGCATCCTACCGATGGATTGTCATTGAAATTTCTTTAGAGTTAGATATTAAAATGACTGAGCTGAAAATGCAAAATCCAATTACAGTGTTCAAACAGATATTTTAAGTTAGAGTTCACAAATGCACATAATCTGGAAGAGTTATAATTGTTTATCTTGAACCCAGGAATGACCAAATGCCTCTAAAGCAGTGGTCCCCAACCTTTTTGGCACCAGGGACCGGTGCTCCAATGAGAATCTAATGCCTGATGATCCGAAGTGGAGCTGAGGCAGTGATGCTAGTGCTGGGGAACAGCTGCAAATACAGATGAAGCTTCCCTTGCTGGCCCACGTGCTATTCTCCTACTGTGCGGCCCAGTTCCTAACTGGTCACGGACTGGTGCAGGTTCATGGCCTGGAGATTGGGGACCCCTGCTCTAAAGGATTTGGAGTACTATTGTTAAAGTGGCTACAGTTAAGCACTGCAAAACAATGTTTTTGTCAATGACGTGCTGCATAGATGATGGTGGTCCCATAAGATTATAATAGAGCTGGAAAATTCCTATTGCCTAATGACTTTATAGCCATCTTAACATTGTAGCACAATGCATTACTCACATGTTTGTGGCAGTGCTGGTGTAAACAAAGCGCCACCAGTTGGGTATCAGTATAGTGCATATAGTAATGTATAGGACACAGTGCTTGACAATAATAAACAACTGTGCTACTGGTTTATGTGTTTAGTATACCATTTATTAGCAGAGTGTACTCTTTCTACGGATAAAAAATAAAAAAAATTGTTGTAAAACAGGGTGATGTTACACCAGCAGTAGCCTCATACATTTTCACTCTCTTAGTGGGTCTTTTATTCATGGTAAAGTTAGAAGTAAATATAGAAATGGTGAAATTTATTAAATATTTATTAGTATTAATATTTTTGTATTAAGGTTAAAAATAAAATATTTAGTCTTTAATATATTTTTTTATATCAGAGAATTAGACCTGTTAGGTGCCTACAAATTAGTTTTGTGAATCTAGTTTAAAATGAATACTTGTGTAATTGTCTTTTGATTTGTGATTTTAAGTTAAAAGGTACAAGTATCTGTCTAAATTTAGAAACTATTAGAATGTTTAAGAGAACTTAGCATTCATTGTATTGAAAACTTTCATTGATGTGTTTGCTAGAGTTAAGTTCTTAGAAAAATTTACTTGTTAAAGGTAATTAAAGTGCTTAAAATAGAATATTGTAAATTTATAAATACAGTTTAGTATATGCAAGAGAATTTAATTACCTGTTTATAAAAGGATTATTTAAGGATCTTTAGTTTGTTTTCTGTTTTAGTTGATCAGCTATCAAAAGCAACTTAGAAAGTGTTAAGATTGACTAGATTTATAAATAGAATGCACTTTATAGTTGAAGGCTTAAGGAAAAACTAGGTTTTTACATTTGTACTTCAATAAGTCAAACAATTTGAAAATAAAGTAACCGCAAATAGTTTTTTTTTCTATGTATAAAGGCTCCCTTCTGGTCCACCAGCAAATTTATATTAAGTGATGATACGTTTTGTTGAATGAATAAGTGATACTAGTACAAAAATAGGGGCCTTTTTAAAGATCTCATTCATATATTAAAGAAAGGTCAAAAATTTGTTTTGTTTTTTAGCAGTCAGAGAAAAAAGAAATGTAATCAGACATAAATCACAGTATTCCTAATATGAAGATAAACCTGTTGCTTATGCAAGTAGGAAAAATGCCACTTTTTCTGTGAGAATAAAGAGAAAAATCCTCATGGAACTCTTGATACATCAAGAATTATCCTCACTATCAGATTCTAATGTCAAAAGCTATATTTTTACATCATTCTTTAATGTAATTCAATGGTGTAACAACAAAATGAAAATTAGTAAAAGCAGTTCTATACAGGGCCAGAGCAATTCAGATATACAGTTAATTGATGGCATGTCTTAACTGAGGAGTAGGTTCTAGATGATGAACTATAGATTTTAAATAATATAGTGAAGACTCTAAATTTTAGATTTTTCTAGGGCAATTCTGTTCAAAAATAGAATTTTCTCTGATGATAGAAATGTTCCATATTTGTGTTGTCAGTATGGCAGCCATGAGGCAAATGTGACTGTTAAACACTTGAAATGTGACAGATGAGGAACTGAATTGAGAAATCTAGATTCTAGATTCTATATCTGCATTATCCATTATGGTAGCAACTAGGTACATGGAGCTATTTTAGTTTAATTTCACCAGTCACATTTCAAGAGCTCGAAAACTACAAGGCTACCATATTAGATGATGAAGATAGAAAACATTTCTGTTATTGCAGAAAGTTTCACTAGACAGCATTGTTCTAGAGCAGTAGGTCTCAACACTGATATCAAGCCCCCACCAATAGCACCAGAGCTACAAGATCTGGCAATAATCAAAATTATGTCATAAATCAAAATCTGTTAAATTTAGGATTTCAGTCAGATTTGTTTCTTAGATGATTCAGATGTGTAGGTAGGATTTAAAACACTGACTATTTTCCTTATTGTTTCTCCCAGTTATTCAGATTACTAAATCTTGATGAGTTTAGCAGGGCTTTGTTTTTTTCGTTTAACAGCTTTATTGAAATATGATAGATAATCAGTTGCTCATATTTACAGTGTTCAGTGAGTTTTTTTTCAGTTGTAGTTGGCACACAATAATATATTAGTTTGTTATATAGCATAGTGATTAGAGATCCATAGTATTCACATTGATCACCCCACTAAATCTAGTACCCCTCTTCTCCGTTACATATTTATTACAACATTGTTAACTATTTTCCTTATGCTACACTTAATACATTCATGACTATTATGTAATTATACATTGTACTTCTTAATCCCTTTGCCCTTTTTCACTGACCCCTTTAACCCCTCTTCTGTCTAGTAGCCCTCAAAATATTCTCTGTATCTATGAGTTTGTTTCCATTTTTTCGTTGTTTACCTTGTCCTTTAGAAATGAAATCATGTGACATTTGTCTTTATCTGACTTACTTCATTCAGCGCAATACCTACTAGGTCCATCAAGGCAATATCTTTTCCACCCCCTTCGTTTTAGTCTCTGTGTGTCATTTAATCTAAAGTCTCTCATAGGCAGCATATGTAGGGGTCTTGTTTTCTTATCTATTCACCCACCCTATCTTTTTGCTGAAGTACTTTAATTCTTTTCCATTTGAGGTACTTGTTGATAGATATGTAGTTATTACCATTCTTTATTCATGTTTTTGATACATGTTATTTTTTCTTAAAAAAGTCCCTCCAACATTTCCTGTAATACTGGCTTGGTGGTTATGAACTCCTTTAGCTTTTGTGTTTGTGTGTCTGGAAAGTTCTTTATATGCCCTTCGACACTAAATGATAGCTTTGCTGGATAAAGTATTCTTGGTTGTAGATCCTGGGTTTCATCACTTTGAATATTTTGTGTCAATCCCTTCAGTCCTGCACAGTTTCTTTTGAGAAATCATCTGCCAGTCTTATGGGTGCTTCTTTGTAGGTAACTAACTGCTTTTCTCTTGCTGCTTTTAAGATTCTCTCTTGTATTTAACCTTTGGCATTTTAATTATGGTGTATCTTGGTATGGGCCTCTTTGGGTTCCCTTTCTTTGGACTCTGAGCTTCCTGGGGTTGTATATCTATTTCTTTCACCAGGTTAGGGAAGTTTTCCATTATTATTTCTTCAAATAGGTTTTCAACTTCTTTCTCTCCCACTTCTCCTTCAGGTACCCCTATGATGCAGATGTTGTTACATTTCATTTTGTCCCACAGGCTCCTTAAATTATTATTATATTTTTGGATTCTTTTTTCTTGCCATTCTGTTTGAGTGTCCTCCACTTTCCCATCCTCCCGATCGGTGATTCAATCCTCTGTTTAATCCACTCTGTTGATTCCCTATAATATGCTCTCCATCTCAGATAATGTAGTCTTCATTTCTGTTATTTAAGTTGATGATGTCTAAGCTACAACAGCACTGTGTCCGCACACAGGGATTGGAGAGGGCTCAACAGAAGAACAATGGATATTGCCAGCACTTGTGTCTGGGGGAGAGCCTTGCCTCCAGACCTCACTCTGGCAACTCATTGTTCCCCTGTAAGTCCCTGGTGTCCCCAAGCAACTAGCCCGTTGCTGGTGCTCTCCGTCACCATGAATATCTGTTCGCAGACACAGCCCCTTTAAGAGGAACGTCAGCAGCCTCTGGCTCCAGCTGCTGTCGCCTCTGTCCCACGTACCTGCTTGGGACCAGGCAGCCTCAGGTCTTTGCCCCCTCCTACCTTCTACTGTTGCAAGGTGATCTCTTATTTCTCTCCCTAGTTTTAGAGCTTCTGTTCATCTAGACCACAGGCAACTCTGCTTGTTGTTTGCTCTGTGTTTCCATCACAACTTTGGTGTGGTTGCAAGAGGAGATGTACAAAGCCTCTATCATCTACACCATTTTGCCTGGTCTCTTGAAACTAATCTGTTTTATTTTTTTTTTCCTTCACAAGTATTTGGGGCATGCACCTGTTTTATGATTCAGGTTAAGAAAAGAGATGCATGTTTAAGTTTTATGCCAACATCTGGGTAGGATTGAGACCTTAGGAAAATTGAGATGACAGTGAAAAGCTCTTGAAAGGAGAGAATGCTTATATGCTTGAAAGAGAAATGTTGAAGATAGAATCTTGATATATTTGCTTTCAGTCTTTTATAAGACAATTTTGTGTTTTTTTGTTTTTGTTTTTGTTTTGTAAAATGTGTGCTAACTATAAAGAAGTCATACATTGCAAAGATTAAAGATTAAAAGCTACCTCCTACTCAGCCATCCAGAGATATTATTAATATTAGGGTGGGCAATATTGCAATATCTATTCCATATATATTCACATATAGAATGATGGATGAATAGTTAGAAGGAAGGAGTGACTAAAATATATTATTTGTTAGCCATTAGAAAGTATTTGCTAAGATACATCTAAAGTTAAGCAGATTCTGAAAAAAAAAATTAAGAGGTTGGTATTGTGACATTCTTGCTTCAGTTTTAGGTTAGATATATTTAACTCTTTGAGATGACATTAGCACTTTGAATTCCCATATTTCATCTCCCTACCTCCTGATATTTATTCATATTTTTTTCACATTTTTCCTATCTGTAACATTCACAATTTGTCTTCAGCTATGTTTTTATAAGTTCTTATTGTTCAGTATTCCGTTAGTCCTTTTGTCATAATTTCCTCATTCCTAAAGTTTTTATTTTGATACAGTTGGCATAATTTCAGTCTTGGAGCATTGAAAATGTTTCAGTAAAGAAGTCTTAAGCAAGCTAGACTGTTTATTTTTTTCTCTAGTATGTGATTTACTTTTTATGCATGAATTCCCAAAGAATTTCTTTTTTATTTTCCAAGCATTACAATTTAACCAAGACCAGAAATGGGAATGACCAGATTTGTGTGCATCAGTGTGTATGTGTATACTCTTTTAGGAATTGCATCTTTACTCCAGAAACCATATCATTGGAGCAGCCACTATGTGGAACAGCCCAAGTCTTAAGATAGAGGGAAAAGAAAGCTAATAAGGATAATGTTGGATTTTAACTTTTCTACCTGGAAGACTAATCACTTCTGTTCATGTTTCATGGCAAAGCAAGTCACATGGTCATGTCTGCATTAATGGGATGATACTGTGTATTTTATATTCTTCCTTCAGGAGGAATACAGGATACTTAGTAACAGTAATGTAGTCTATCACAATAACTACTTTAGAAAGCAATTATATTAGTTTGACAGTGATTTGAAAATTGCTGTATTACTGTCACTAGTAGGGAATAGTATAGGGAAGTTCATTTCTTCTGTTATTCAGTCTGCATGTTCAATCCTCCCAAAAGCTCTGTTAACGGTGCTTCTTGAATTTATTGTACATGCAAATCAATTGTGAATCAGTAGTTCTGGAGTGAAGCCTGAGATTCTGCATTCATAATAAGTTCCCAGGTGATGCTGATGCTACTGGTCCTTGGAACACAACTTTAAATAGAAGGCTCTATAGTGCTTTATATCATGGACCTTTTCACTTAGAAGTGGACACCAACAAAAAAAAAGTAGAGGAAAGGAGAACAAGTGGGTAGGAGATCAATAGGAATATGAGATGTTACCAAATGAAGGGAAAGATAAGCGTTGAGAAGGAATTAGTTGAATGCTTCACAAAGATCAAATAAAATAAAATTGAAAAACCACTTAGTTTATTCTCCTTTGTCCAAAGTAGGTTTAGTGAACTGCAGAGAGAGAAGCCATTGCAGTGCATTTTGGAATCAGTAGGAGGTAATGGAGTAAAAACAGTGAAAGTAAACTCTTTACTTTCAAAAGTTCTAGAAAATAAGCAGAAGGATGGGGTGATAATCTAAATGGTTACAAAGTTGAAGAAAAATTAAAGAATTGTTTTGTTTATTTTTGTTTTGCTCATGGATAAGGAGTGAAAGGTTGAAAATACATTTTTTTCCTACAGTACCTCATTATAAAGGGAATCAGTTAATCAGAAAAGCTATAATCAGTGTATACTTTTTAGTTTAATGGATACTTTTAAAGTTATTTTAAAATCTATACTGTGTTTGAAAATACTGACATCCAGAACAATATTTTTATTAGTAGCTACTACCAAAATTATACAAGGCAGTTATAATAGGGGTCTTTTAGAATATTAAAACTAGTTCTCATAGTTTTCAAGGGTCTCATAGTTTTCATGCTTGGTTTCCAGCCTTGCTTTCTTTCTAAAGTTTGCCTTTCCCATTCTGTTACCAAAATGATCTTTAAAGTTCTGATATTGTTTTGTCAGTACTCTGCTTGAAAGTCTTTTGGACCTTCTTAATCTGGTAATAGCAAGGTAGGTAATTCAGACTATCCTACTGAGAACAATTTAAAAAGCTGGGCCAAAACAAAACAAAAATTTTAAAGGTATCAGAAAGCTAGCCTATATGACTAGATTAGGCTCTGAGTGAGAACAGAGGACCAAGGAGGAATGGCTCCAGTTTAGAATTGTTTTTTCCCTGCGGGCTGTGTTGATTTCAGAATCAGCAGATAAAAAGATGCTTTTAACAACCTATGGATGTAAGGGGGCAAGGACAAAGTTCAGGACCCATGACTGGGGAATGATGAACCCCTCTCACTGAGGACTCCAAAGTGTTTTACCCTAGGGTTCAAAAAAACTGAAGTAGCTAAGCGTTCATAGGATGATAGCTCAGCCTCAAATTTTCATTCCTGTAATTTCATTAATAAGACTTGGTATTACTAGTGTCCTCAGGTGTTTGGCAGAGCAAACATTAATCTTTTCTGGAGAAATACAACTTTCTGTGTGTCAAATTCTGTCTGCAAACAATTTTGAAAATTTAGTATCCACCACACAAAACATAATTAGACACATGACATCAGAACAACAGAGAATAAAAACAGACCCACAGGGACTCTAGATATTATAATTACCAAATTTAAAATAGCTGTACCGGTAATTTTGAGTTAATTTTGAATTTTATAGAAAGATTACAAACTGTATCAAAGAAAAATGGATATTCCAGAACTGAAAAATGTAATCCTCTAAATTAGAACATTTGTGGATAAATTTAACAGCAAATTAGCCATCAGAGATGAGAGAATTTGTGAATTGAAGGATAGGTCGGGAGAAAATAACCAGAATCAAGAGAGAGGGACAAAAGAGTAGAAAATATAAGAAATGGTAAGCTGAGTACAAGATACGATAAGAAGTTCTAAGACAGTATGAGTCCCCAAAGGAGAAGAGAGAGAAATCAGGGCCATACACATTATTTAATGATATACAGTGACTGAAAACTTCAAAACTGATGAAATACTTTAATTCACAGATTCAGGCATCCCTGCAAACCCTTAGTGGAATCAGTACAAATCCCACCAAAGTGGAAAATCTTAAAAGCAATCAGAACAAATAGAGAATGTGGTGTAGCAATAAGATTGACAATTGATTTCACAACTGAAACAGCGGAAACTAAAATACACCGGAGAATACCAGCCAGTCTAGAATTCTTTTCCCTGTGAAATTATCCAGAGATGCAATAAAAATGGTATACATGAGTAAAAAATGAAATAAATTTTCACTGTCTATGAAAATAACAATGTCCTATAGTATTTCTATATTATATATGTAATTAAAATATATAATAGCAATTGCATGTAAATCTTGGCAAGGACACACAATTTTTAATGTCTTTGCATTGTCCAGGGAGAGGATAAAAGTACTAGTTAATGTTAGACTAAGATCAGTCAGTAATTCAAGCTATAATCTCTAAGATGACCACTAACAGAACTGTTAATGTATAACTTTCAAATTAATAAGAGGAAAGCAGAAAATTACTAAATTAATGCTCAATTCCAAAGAAGTCAAGGAAAGAGTAATAGAATAGGCTGATGAATAGAAAATAGAAAAGATTTTAAAAGCCCTGCTTTAGGGACACATTATAGCATAAGAATAGAGAAAGGTTGCAAATGGGAAGAAAAAGTGAACACCAATGGAAAGTAAATTGGTATAATTATATTCATATGAGACAAGGCAGACTTTAAGGCATAAAGTATTCTGAGAAGAGGTTCATTTCGCCGGGAAGATGTAACAGTTCTTAATTTGCATGAACCTAATATCATGGTCTCAAAATACAGAAAGCAAAGTAGAGAGACTTATAAGGAATCAAATAACTCATACAGTGAGAGATTTTAGCAACCTCTGTCAGCAATTTACAGAATAGCAATGCAAAAGCAAACTAATATAGCTATAAAAAACTTGAACAACACAATCAGCAAACTTGACCTCATGGATGTGGAGGTGAATATGTGTGCATGTATGTGTACACATACTAGCACACAAACACACATATAATACTACCCTATAGTACAGAATATACATTCCTTTCAAGCATATATGGAGCATTTGCTAAATTTACATATACTTATAAAGCAAGTTTCAACAAATTTAAAAGGTTTGAGCTTTTTTTTAGAATATTTTCTTTTACCGTAGTACAATTAAGCTAGAAATCAGGAACCAAAAGATAAATTTTTAAAATTGTCATATGCGGCAAGTTTAGCAATATTTTCCAAATGGCAAAAAGAAATTAGAGTAGAAGTCAAAATATTTTGGACTGAATTATTAAAACATAGAGTATCAAAACTCATAGGAATTAATGTAGATGGAAATTATATATTAAGTTTCTGCTTCTGGCAGTGATAGAGTAAATTCTAACTCATTTGCTCTTTCCACTATACCAGGATAATTGTATCTCAGGGAAAGTCTTACACATTCATTTGTCTACCAAGTATTGAACATCCACTAAATGCCAGGCATATTAGGTGCAAGATATATATCAGGGTTTCTCAACTTGACAGTATTGACCTTTGGGGACAAATAATTCTTTGTTGTCAGGGAGACTTTCATATGTATTGTTTAGTTCATGATGTTTAACAGTATCCATGGTCTCTACCCACTAGATGCTGGTATCACTCCCCCAATTATGATAAACAAAAACTTGCCTCAGTTCTCTCAGTTGTAAAATGGAGATAATAAAGATACCTACTTTATAAGGTTGATGAATTAGATAATACATGTGAAGAACTTAGTACAGTACCTGGCATATACTGGTCACATGATAAATGTTAACTATTAGTTTGATTGTTAAATAAATCACAAATATGTATGTACTTCTAAACTGTAAATAACTTGTGAGAAAGAAGACTACGACCTCACTACTCTGTATTCTCAGTCTAGATTTATATTTGCTGGCAACTATCTTTAAGGTCTTATATATAGTTACCTAGTAAGAAACTGGAATAGGTAACAGCCGTGATCACTTTTAACTCTCAAATATTGTGATTACAGATTACATGATTAGTTTATTTCATTGTGCTCTGGTATTTATATTTATGAATAAATGTTTTAATATTGCTTATTAAAGTTTAGAACTATTTATAATAAATAAGAGTTATAAAACATAATTTTAAATTATTTAAGTGAATGCTTTTCATTTGTTTCAAACTTCGAACTGTGGAAAGCTGGTATATTAGTTTTACTCCCTCTGAACTGCACTCCACGGTAAACTCTTGAAAATGATAGTGCAATTGCAGACTTCATTGTGAGTAAATGTTTAATGAACTCTTGGGATATTATGAAACACAGATTGAAAAACTGCTATTAGGCAAAGTGTAGACTAATGGTTACTCCTAAAGTCAATTAAGGAGGGGTATATATTATTAGTTAAATATAATCTGTAATTGTATTTTAGATTACTTAAAAGTTTAAATTCCATAATGTGGAAAATGTTTTTGGCTCCCTAAGCTGTTTATGAAATAGCAGAAATAAATTACTATTTAAAACATTATTTAAAAATAGTTCTACTGTTTTATCATAAGAAAATCGGATTTAAATATGTGCCAACCATTTTATATTCCCACCATTAATGTAGAAGACTGCCTCTTTTTCTACAGCCAAAAAGCATGTAGGCAAACTTTGGAATTTTTACCAGTTGCATAGGTGAGAAGTGGTATCTTGGTGTAGTTTAAATTTGCATTTCTCTAATTATGTTAGGTTGAACATATTTTTATATGCTTAAGAGACATTTTTACATCCTATTGTGAATTGTCTGATCCTATCTTTTGCCTGTTTTTGCATCTTTTTTGCATCTTTTTTTCCCCTCAGTTTTCAATAGTTCTTTAAATATTTAGGATATAGAGGTCAGATATATATACCCCTAGAGTTGTAATGAACAAACTATAATTCTTTCTCTACTTCTCTTTATGGAAAATGAATGGCAATGTATAAGAATTGTGGTAGTTCGAGGTATAGTTCGGGTTGTTGCTTCACACCATTAGTTCATTCAAATTGGATACTTGCCTTGTGTCAGGCTGTTTGTTAGGCACCAAGGAAGCACTGTGGAACAAAGAAGCATGATGTTATGTAGGTTGCAGTTTAGTAGAAGAGATTGAAAAAAGAAATTTAAATTGTGTCAGATGCTCTGAAAGAGACATGAAGATGCTATGTGATTAATAACAGAGATTTGGGTTAGCCTGAGTAATCAGGAAGGTTTTAGGGTAGCTTTTTTAAGCATTGCAGAGCTGACTTTTCTGGGATCCGAATTTGATTATTAATAGTATTTTTATTATTATTAATGCTTTATTAGAACCACTCACCCAACTGAGCTAATTAGGTACATATAAACAAACTCTACCATGGTCAAAATGGCAGTTAAGATTGGATAGAGGGAGAAAAACGAAGTAGATATTGTTTAGATTATTTAGGTTTAGGTAGAACTAATTTTCTGTTGGAAACCTATTGTTTTGATTTTGTAATATATCGAGGATGAATATAGCATTTTGCTGGGGTTACTATCTTACTCAGTTTTGAATTTTTTAGACAGTTTAATTGTTTTAAATTGTTTGGATAGAAGTGGCATGTTATCAATTCAGTGCAATCGTTGTTACATGAAATGTAGATGAGAAGGTTAACACTAATGCAAAATTTAAACTAAAACAGATACCATAATCTAGATGATAATGACATGTTCAAGTGAAATGTCTTGATAAGTAAGTGAAAAATAGTTGACACTTTATCTGAAATGAAGTGCACAAAAGTGTGTTTATATACGAAAACATATCTTAATTTACTTCATGGTTTGTAAATAAAGAATTTAATAATTTAAAATAATTCCATAGAGAAGACTACGTCCTTAATTTTGATTGTAGAAGTAGAGCGACATTTTCTCCTGTGAGGACTAATGTTGCATTTTTTTAAAACTTGATTTGGTTAATAATAACAAATATCTGTGTATCTTCAAATATAGTTTATCATAATTGGATTAAATCTGTTGAAAGAAATTATCCATAATTTAGTTCTTAATAATTTCCTTTCTGCTGATAGTTACTTATGTTTTGAGTTGACTTCCAATTATTAACGTTTCATACTGGTCAGTTCCTACAGTAAGCAGTACATTTCCTTTTATTGATGGTTTTATTTTTATTTATTTAAATTAGTTTCAAGTATACAGTACATTTGCTAGACATCTATATAGTTTATAAAACAATCCCCTCAATTGCTCCCTCCCTCCCCTGGCCCTCCACCTGTCCATCATATTAATGCTAACTGCATTCCCTCCGCCGTGCTCCCCATCCCCCATGACCAACTATCAACTACTAATTTGTACTTCTTTAACCCTTCACCCTATTCTCCTAGCCTCCCAACCCCCCTCCCCTCTGTCTCAATGGTGGTATTTTTGAGCAGCGAATCCCAGGTAACAAGCTGTTATTACTAGTGAATCTAGTAGATATCAGCCCAGCAAGCTCTATTAGGTAGTCTTTGGCATTACTGTGAAAGGAAAATGAATTTAATAGGGGTTTTGCCTAATTTTTTTTTCCAGACACTGGCCAGAAGAAGACCCTAGACAAGAAAGATGGGAGACGAATGTCTTTTCAGAAACCTAAAGGGACTATTGAGTATACTGTAAGTTATTTGCTTTTGAAAAAGCTGATTGATCTTTTCAGTAGTCTTATGTAAGACATTCTTTGTTTATACTGTAATTGAAACAAGAGTTGTTAATTGCCTTACTTTAGAAATCTGTACTTCACTTTGATAACTTTTATAAATAATACTACTTAAGTTTTTAATTGTATTTTAGGATCTTTTTCCTTAAAGAAAAATGAAGTGTGATACAAAGAGTCTGGAAAATTTAACTTACTATGGATGATAAATTATTGGGAGTCAAAGTTCCTGTGCTATAATAATTTTTATTAGGTTAGGCTTTTAAGAAAATAGTTTCTATTTTAGAAATGTTATCTTCATTTTATTCCCAGCAGTGCTAATGATAATAAAAATGGCAGGTAGAATATTTAATATACATTGATATTAATCTTCCAGAATAACCTCTTGCATTAGATTATTTGTATGCATTTATAGCGAAGTTTCTTTAGCTCTGAAAACGGTACTTCTTTCTTTCATCTTGAAATGACTCTCAATGCTCCCTGAAGTCAGCTTTTCACATTTCGGGTTATTATGGAGAAGTGAAATGAGAAATCATCTTCAGTCTGTGGTGTGCTGCTTATTTGATTGAATGTAATATTATTTATTTAGATAATGTTTTAACATGTTATAAAGCAGTTATTTTAACAACTTAATTTTGTGTTATTTTGTGTTTTTTTAATATGGTAATATAACTATTAAAACAGTTGTAAATAACTTATGCATTTGTGTCATCGTGAAATCTTCCAGTGTTAGTTTGAATATTATTTTCCATGAATCCTTAAAATTGAACAGATTATCAAAACCTTCAGTTAACTTTTTCATATACTATGTAATTAACAATTTGAGATTTTAAGTACTTCCAAAAAGTTAGGAACTAGATAATATAGGGTAGAATTATATTTACTATCAAAAGAATTTCTTCTTAAAGCATATTATAAACTTAAATCGGGTGTGCTTATACCTTCTCTTCCTAATTGAGACATTAAGAAAATAAGGTCAAACAGTAAAATATTGGGTAATGTAATTTGATGGATTCATTAGCATTTATTAAGGCATAAGACGATAGGCATGAGGAATAAGATGTTATCTATACATGTAACCATGTAATTGGGCAAAATTATAAAAATTTGGTTTGGTTTGAATTCAGGAGTTTACCATTCTTCTCTTTGTAATTCAATAAAACATATTATCTGTGGCAAAATTAAAATTAAGAACCATTATTTTTGGGGGGTGAATTTTGAAATTTGAAATTATTATTTTTTTCCTTAATGTTATAAATGACCTTTGGAATATATAATCAAGTATTGACCAGAAAAGTTATTAAATATCCTCTAGCAAGATTTTGTTTATTTTTTTTCCTATTGTAATGTTGTTTATTCTTTTGCCAGTATACTTAAAATCCTCACAAAAATCTCAGAAGTTGCCTATGAAAAATGGCAATGTGAGCATGCGACTTTTATAAATGGTTGTTTAGTCATTTTTTAATTCCTTTCTTAATACTTTGTTTATTCCCTATGGCAAATCCTAAAAGAAAGAAACAAATGTAATTCTAAAACTAAAATATTACTGTCTTATATTCTATTCTTATAATTTTTAAAATCTTCATAAAACATTTTTATGGAAAATGTTTATATAATATATTTATATTTAGGAAAATATATATCCCTGTACTTTTAAAATAAAACTTTTAATATTACAATGTATTCCCAAAATTTGTTTACTCTAAAATATTTATAATCTAACTTAAATGTATTTCCAGACCACATAAATATAGTATAAATTAATATTGTACTTTAGATAGCTTTAAAGTTAAAATCATGCATGTATACATATATACACATACATACACACATTCTGTTCTTAGTTGTAACATCACTTTCAGTAGGACTCAAAAGTAGCCCTGAAAATGCTATACATTATCATTTTCTTCCTTGTTAACTTAATATCCCTCTACCTGTCTACTGAAGGAACCTTCTCCAGCCACTAATGACGTTCTGATTATTAGATCCAGTGGCTTTTTCTTTGTTGTTGCTTCCTGCTTATTATTCTTTCTCTCTGGTCTTTACTTTCCTTCTTCTTAAGGACCTTTAATAATTCTTTCACTGAGGATCTGTGAATGGATAATCAGGGAGTATCTGAAAAATATTTATTGACCATCATTCCTGGTATTTGAGATGATTAGGCTGACAGTTATTTTCTGTCAGCACTTTGAACATAGTAATCTATTGTCATATGTCCCCCTGTTGCCTTTTTATTTTTGTTCTAGATAGTCTTTTTTTTTTTTTAAGATTATTTTTGAAATTTCTTCCTTGTCTTTACAGTTCTACAGTGCTACCGTGATAGATCTAGATTCAGACAAATTTTTATTTATCTTGCTTTTTGTGTTTCTTTAGTCTAAGGAACCATGTCATTCAGAAATTCCAGAAAATTGTCAGCCATTATTTCTTTCATTATATCCTCTCCTCCTTTCTCTGTTTATTCTTGAAATTAATTGTACTGCCTTTTGCTATCATTAATGCTTTGTCCTGTTATTCTTGCTCTCATTTTGACTGTATCTTCATCTCCTTTGCTGGCTGTTCTACTCTTAATTGATTCCAAATGTGAGTGATCCTTTGTTTCTTTTTACTTTTCTATTTACATTCTATTGCTTGTATAGAGCTTAAGAACTTTATTATGTGAATGATGTGGAGTGAGACCCCAAATTTGTGTATTCCTACCTTGCTAGATGCTTGCATTTCCTACTAGCACTTCACATTTAACAAATTATAGCAAACCTCTTGCTAATTCTTTCTCCATGCTTGCCCAATGTTCGATTTTCTTATTTCCATTTTTCCTTTGGTCTTTTATTCATCTGCATTGGGATTTTAAGATTCAGCATCAGTTGCTCATTGACATTTACTTCTGTGACCTACTATGACTACCACCATCATTACAACCTCACTTAATTCATGAGTTGTCTTCTCTTGAGTCTTATTTGAAAACCTTATACCTTAATCTTTTTCTTTTTTTTACATATTTATTACTTAAACCTGATCTACTGCAGTGGTATTAATGGTTTTTCTGTATCTCTTCTCTTGTCTTATTAACCTAGACCTGTTACCACTAGGCTAAGGTGCCACTGGGCCCATTTAACTTCTTCGTTTTTTAACTATTAGTGGATTTTATTATCTTTATCACCACATTTAATGGGATCATTGTGAGGGTAAAATAGGTGGTAATTAATATGAAAGTACTTTGTAAACTTAGATGTTACTAAAAAATAAAATGTGTTTGCAGAAAGCTTTTACATATATTATCTCAATAAGGTAGATGATATATCATCTCATTGCATAGATAAGGTTTGCACAGAAGAAGCTGAACTAGATTATTAACTAGATTATTTGGCATAAATTTGGTTTTACGAAACAATTAGAAATATGTATATTTATTGTTTTACACCCACATACATATCTACTTTTCCTGACTTTCAAAGTCTTTTGCGAAGGACTAAGAAAGTACAAATTAGTAGTTGTGAGATGGCGAGATGGTCACAGGGATGGGGAGCATGGCATAGGGAATGCAGTGGGCAGTAATGTAGTGGCTAGGTGTAGAGCCAGATGAGTCATAGAGTAATCAGGGGGATCATTTCATAAACTATATAAATGTCTAACCAATGTACTGTATTCTCGAAAGTAAAAATAAAATAAAATGCTTAAAAAAAAGTCTTCTGTAGCCCAATCTAAATGACCATTTAATCTCATCCTTTTTTGAGATTTAACTGTAGTTACTCACCTTCCTAAAATCTTAAATTCATGAGTATAGTCTGGATGATTTAGGAGGAAAAGACAATATACCACAAATGTGTTTCTTTCTTTCCTGTCTCTGAACATATTCTAAACTTTTCACTTTGTTCTTTTCCTTCTTTCTACTTCTCAAATTCCCACCCCTTCTTCTAGATTTTGCTTTAAATCTTTTCTATTAAATCTTTCCTGAACAAGTTGGAGCAAATATGGTGCTCTATACTCAGAACTTTTGTGACATTTGTTGTTTCATTTATATAACCTTTTTTGTCTTATTTTCCAAGTAGATTGTAAATATCATATAATTTATAAGCCACTTAGCTTCACTTAATTTTCTTCTCTGTAGGTCTCTCATAATGCCATATGTGTAGAGGATTCCAAAGGAGTATGTTGACTGTTGAAATGACTTTTTCTTTCAGGATAATTGACAAAATCCTATGATTTAAGATTTCTATAAATATGATCATTAAAATATACTGCTTCAGAAAGAGATTGTTCAACTTGGGTTCAAATATGTTTTCTAATTATGCATTTAAACGACAAAATGTACATGAAGATGATTAGAAATAGCAATGTAAGTTTAGAACAGGCATACTTTGCTAAAACAAAATTAGTATGTTTATAGAAGTTACATATGTTTTAGGAATTATTTAAAGGAACAGTATGTTGTTTTAAAGTCTTTGTAAAAATAAAAATCACTTGTTTGTGTTTTGTAAATTATATTTTGTATTTTGAAATTGCTTGAATCAGTAGAGGCTCACATGTAGTCGTGATATATTATGATGAAAGCATATACTCCAATTCATAATAGGTTGAGACCACTTGTTAACAAAACATGAAATTTCTCAAATTATCTCCAAAGGTGGAACTGCTACTTGTTAATCAAATGTAAGATTGGTTCATAAACATATTAATGATCATTAAACCTCATAGTTCAGGTTTTCTGTTTTTACAGATTAAAATAATTTATTTTTCCTTTTAAACAGGTTGAATCAAGGGATTCATTGAATAGTATAGCCCTGAAATTTGATACAACGCCAAATGAACTTGTTCAATTAAATAAGTTATTCTCCCGAGCCGTTGTCACTGGACAGGTACCTTTTTTTTTTTAATACATTGATGTTTAGAAGCATTAAGTAGCAAGACAGAAAGTATTTATTGCGGCATAGCTGATAATATAGGAAATTCTAGAAGAATACTTTTATTCATGCCTTGAACAAATCATATTGGCTCCACAAGAGAAAATAAACTATCATTTACATCCATATGAATTTTTCTTAAGACATATTGAAAATCATTGCTATTGTTTTTTCAGATAGAGTTTTAAAGAGCTTTTTAAAATATTTAAAGCAGTACACGTACATGTTAAAAATAATTCAGACAGACTTATAGTTACCTTCTCCAGAAGCAATCACAGTTACCACTTTGTATACCCTTCTAGAAATATTTTAGCTTTTTTTTTATCTTTGATTTTGAAAAATTTTATATAAGCAAAGCTGGATCGCAGACTTTTTCTCGTGTGTATTGTTGCACTATATTGATATATTTTAGTTTAACTAGGCACAACAGGCTTTAGACTGTTTCTAGTCTTTTGCTATTGTAAGCATTGCTGTAGGAAACGCACTTACACATATTTCTTTTTTTTCTATGCAAATTCTTAAATAGAATAAAGTCCTAGAAGTAATATTGCTGCATTAAAGGATATGTGCATTTAAACTTTTGCTAGTTATTGCCAACTTGTCCTTTAAGAAGAACTTCTACATTATATGAGAATTATTGTTCCCCCACCCTGTCCCCGACAGTATGTATTGTCAAACACTCAGATCATAGCCATCACCTGCTATCTGATTGTGGGCAATAGAAGTAATTCTTTTGAACAGTAATATTATAAACTTTAGTTGTTTTTTTAAACCTAAAAATATAGTCATCACTAGATTCTAAATTAATATTTTTATATAAGTTTCTACATATCACAAATGCTTATATCTCAGTATTATAATTATTGGATTTATGCCTCCCATTCTACGTAAGTCCCTTAGAAGCAAGGCTCTTATATTTTATTAGATATAAATTCTAAATTGAATGTAAATTTTTTTAACTTTGTTAGAATTAGTATGATAATATTTTAATATGAAGATTTTTATTTTTTCTATTCATTGCTGAAGGTCATTGTTAATGGCACTTGATAATAGAACACTATCTGATTATTAATTTTTCGGTTTGTGTGAATGATTTTTTCCAGGTTTTGTATGTTCCTGATCCTGAATATGTCTCCAGTGTTGAAAGCTCTCCATCTCTAAGCCCTATAAGTCCCCTGTCACCAACGTCATCTGAGGCTGAATTTGATAAGACCACTGTAAGTGTCCCTGTTTTTCAAAGATAGCTATGAAGAAATCTCACCGTATATGTACACGTCATCATGTTTTTTTAAATTTTACTTTGACTATTGTTAGAACAAAATTTCACCTTTTATTTTTTTACTTAAGTGTATAAATCCCAGTTTCTAAAATAAAAAATTCTTATTAAAACAGCATAAGTTGATTTACTGGTGGTGGTACTGGTGGTCTAAGGATACTCATCAATTCTCTCTTATAAATACCATATAATAATTTAACTAAGGGAGAAGTTTTACCTAACAAATGTGAAAGTATCATGATAGGAAGTCTATGTTCTATTTGATTTTTATTCCAGTTTTTATGAATATTTATATAGTACTTAGAATTCTTGAGTTCATTTTGACACACTGCCTTTTAAAAAATAATTTATTATCTTAGTCATTCTTCCAAGTATTAACTCCAAGTAATTATTAATGGGTTAATTTAGTATTTTTAAGGAATGAATATTCTGTATAAGTTATATTTTACAAATGAATTTCAAGTAACCAAACTTGATTTAATGATTTTTAATAAAATCTCTCTGAAATTATATTTTTGTGCCTTTTCTGTGTAAATTACTACTAATCAGAATTTCCCATTTTCATAACGGCGTAATAATTATGTTTTCACATAAAAAGCTATTCATTAAATGGCTCAACTCCTATGGGAGAGTCTTCTGTGTTGGTCTGCTGATTTTAAAAGACATTATTTCCTTCTCTGCTCTAATTTGCACTGAAAATTTAAGATACCAAATAGCACACTAGTAATAAAACACAAATTATTAATGTTTGTGAGGGGAGGTAAGGGGAGAGAGAGAGAAAGAGAGAGCAGGAGCATGAGCGAGCAGTGGTGTCTTTTTCAAATGTTTATTAGTTGGATATCTTATTTGCATAAGTATGAAATACTGTAGTTTAGAATATAGTCCCATGAAAGGAATATATTATACTTATCCTCATCATTGATGAGAATGGAAGTCAGATTCTAGTAATAGATATTGCTGGACCAAATGATGCAAGAATACCTTCTTGAAAATGGCCATGCCATTTTCCCATGGGACTTAAAAGATCTGTATTCATAAGGAGTAGTGCCAAAGGAGACCAATGTAGCCTTAGGCTGATTTAGCTTGGGCTTCAAACCTTAAAGCAAAATCGTGAAAAGCTTAGATTGTAGCATTAAATTTCCTTGAAAATTAAGGTAATAGTATATAGCTAATATGAATGTTTTGAAAATTAAATGAAATGGTCAACATAATACACTTAAATATTCATAAATATCCATTAATATTATTAATATCCTTATTTAATTATTTGTGTTAAATGAATTTATACATGATCAAAACTCTTAGGTGTAGTAACTACCTGAGACAACAGGATAAGTGTAAAGTTATTAATTTGCATCATAAACTGAAAAGATTAAGGATCTTGTTAATAGTTACTAATGATTGAACAGTGTCATTCAACTCTTAAAATGTAATTCCATTTTAGGTTTTTAAAAATATATAGTATATTAAATATAGTGTTTTTACAGTATTTTGCCTTTGGTCTGTTCTTCCTTTAAAGAGTATCTGCCCAAGTTCTAGGGATTCAGCCCTACATCTTAGGGGGGCTATATGAAGTTTAGAAAGGAAGTGCTGTCCTATATAGGTTCTGTCCTATATAGGCTTATTAATTAGAGTAGGAAAAGGTTGTTAAAATTTGATAACTCTTTTCATTATCTTAAAAGCTATGAGATTGCAGAGCAAGCAGGCTTGCTTATTATTTCAAAAGACCAGATCAGAACTATTAGGCGTTAGTAGCAGAGTGGCTGATTTTAGCTCAGAAGTCTGAAGAAACTTCCTCCTATGAAATCTGTTCTTCAAGGCATTGTGCATTTACTCATAATGTATGAAATGCGTCTGTGGAGGTATTCAAATCAAAGATGTGGGTGACTGAATTCTGAGGGATCTGTGAACTTGGATATAAAACATTTTAAGTGAAATCTAACATTTTTAAAAAATTAACACTATAAGCAACAAACTATAGAGTAACACCAGGCATAACTTTGTCCCCAATAGAACTCACATTTTTTTAAATTACTTTAGAGTTGTACATATCACAAAATGTTTATAGTCATCTACTTGAAAATTATTACCAGAGTCACCACTAGATCTTGTTATTTAATATATTAAAAAGAAGTATATATATTATTATATCTCCAATTAAAAATATTTTGATTATGGTTCAATTTGTTTTTCTTTGTCAACTTTTATGTATTCAAAAAAACATTTTGAGAAGGAGGTCCATAAGCTTCACTGAGAGAATGATCCATGGTACTAAAAGTGTTAAGATCCTATGATCTAACTATTTAATACTTTGTAGAACTGTATTGATAAATTTATTATAGCTTGAGATTTTAACAGGCTCTTCCAGTGAATGGGTTCTGCTAAATTCCTAGTTATCACAGTCACTTCACCTTTTCTCTGCTCCTAACACCTGAGGGATATATTTAATGGTCTTATCCGAACCAGAAGTTTAATTCAGGAGCAACTGAATGTGTGTGTGGGGGGGCGGCAGGGGGAGGAGAAGTTTGGGGATACAAGAAATGTAATTTTCAGCATTCTCCAAATACAACATATGATTCATAAATGTATATCCCCCATTAAAAAAAATCAAAAATGTAAGTGTAAGCTATGTTAGGGATCTTTACTGAAAATGAAAACAGTACCATTCTTACCTATATTTTCTACATAAGAATATTTTGAGCTGACCTCCAGAATATGATGAGAGGGAAGAACATTTACTGAAGAAAGCTGTTCATTTAGATTAAATAATGTGCTTATTTTTATTTAGTTCTCTGAAGTGCTTTTACTTATATTTTTAAAGACTCCTGATGTAGTCCACCCAAAAGAAGCAACTCCCTCTACATTTACTGGTATTCGACCTGCACGAGTTGTATCTTCAACTTCTGAGGAGGAAGAAGCATTTACTGAGAAATTTCTAAAAATTAACTGCAAATATATTACCAGTGGCAAGGTAATAAATAGTACCTCAGAAAAAAACTTTTAATTATGTTTTGTTTATTACTAAAATATGACAGTTTTGCATTTACATTTTGAGTCATTGACATCAGCTTTAATATTTTTAAAAAGTATTGATGGAACTAATAGTTTGGGTTAATGTGGACAATGCCCATAAGTAACAATCTGGTGGCCTCTTGCAAATTGTTAAAGGCAATGGGATATAAATACATTTACTACAATAAGGTAGAGTTAATTCGCTGTTTGCTAGAGTGTTTCAAAAAGCTGATGTAAAATGACCACTCTTGGGTACTCTTTGAAGTGCTAACTCTTGCAAACTTAGTGTAACACAACTATGAAGATAACTCCTATTCATTGAGTAACTAGTATATGCCAGAAATTGTGTTTTAATGTTTTAATTTTTTTACCAACTCAAAATAATACTGTGCAATAGGTGGTCCTATTCCTTTTTTACAGAAAAAAGAAAAACTGTCAGAAAAGGTTAACAAGTCCAAGGTTTCTCTGTCATGGCCAGAATTCAAACCTAGTTTCAATCTCTTTCATATACCACACCTTGCTGCTTTACTAATAAGCAAAGAATTTCTAGTCTGGCAAGGGAATATAGTAAAGTAACACAGAGTCGCAAAATAAATAAATTCCAGGTATTGCTTAGAAAGTAACTATAACATGATACCAACTTTAAAGACAGAATTATGACTTCTTCATAGTCATAATTCATTAATTATGAGTATTTGAAATATAGATGTTTTAGTGCTATAAATTTCCCCTACGTACTGTTTTAAATGCATTCACAATCTTAATGTGTTGTATTTTTATTTTCATTTAGTTTATAATACTTTCTCTTTATTTTTTCTTTGGCCCATGGAATATTTAGAAGTGTTTTAGTTCCTAAGTCTTTGAGGATTTTTCTAGGTATTTTTTGTTACTGATTTCTTATATTATTCCATGTAGTTGTAGAACATACTACTTTTGAAGGCTTAATTTAAGACTTATAATCCAGAATGTGGTATATCTTGATAACCGTTACATGTGCACTTGAAAACAATGTGTATTCTGCAGTTATTGGGAGGACTGTTCTATAAATATCAGTTATTTCAAGTTGAGTGATAGTGTTGTTATTCTGTATCTATACTGATTTTCTACTTGATCTATCAATTATTGACAGAAAGGTGTTGAAATAGTTCACTGTATTTGTGTATTCGTCTTTCTCCTTTCATTTCTATCAGTTTTTGTTTCGTGTATTTTGAAACTGCCATTCGTTTTAAAAATGATATTCTTATATTGTCTTGATGACTTTACTTATTTCATTATGAAAGGCTCTTTATTCTCAGTAATATTCATTGCAACGAAATCTGCTTTGATGGATACTTTAGTCATTTTAGATTCCTTTTGATTAACGTTAACATGGTTTATCTTTTTCTTTGTTTTACTTTGGCCTTTGTCTTTATTTAAAATTGGTTTCCATATCTCCATTAGAATTCACTCTCTGTGTTTTACATTGTCTATTGGGTTTGACTAATGTATAATGACATGTATCCACCATTACAGTATCTTACAGAATATTTCATTGCCCTACAAATCCTCAGTGCTCTGCCAATTCGTGCATTCCTCCAGCTGAACTCCTGGAAACTGCTGCTCTTTTTACTGTCTCTATAGTTTTGATTTTTTTTTAATGTCGTTTAGTTAGAATTACACAATATGATTACATTATTTCAGTTTGGCTTCTTTTAATTAGCATTATGTATTTAAGAGCCCTCTATGTCTTTCATGGCTTGACAGATAAATATATTTTTTTATTGCCGAATAAGAATTCACTGTGTAGGTGTACCATAGTTTATGCATTCACCAACTGAAAGACATTTTGGTTGCTTTCAAGATGGGCACTTATAAATACAGCTTCTATAAACATCCGCGTGCACATTTTTGTGTAGACATAAGTTTTTTTCCTCATTTGGGTAAATACTAAGGAATGTGATTGCTAGATCTAAATCTTATGGTAAGACTACATTTAGCTTTGTAAGAAACTACCAGAATGTCTTCCAAAGTGCATTGTTTCGCATTCCTACGAGCGGTCAGTAAGAATTGCTATTGCTCCACACCCTCACCAGCAGTTGTTGTTGTCAGAGTTAGTGGTAACTCATTGTTTTAATTTGCATTTCTCTAATGACTTAGAATATTGAACATATTTTCATAAGCTTATTTACTACCCCCTGTCTTTGACATTTTCTTTGTATTTTGAAAGATCTTTTCACTGGGTATAAAATTTTAAGTTGACAGGATGTTCTTTTCTGAATTTTAAAGATGTTCTTTCCAAACTCCTTGTTTTCTGGCTTGTACTGTTTCTGAAGAGAAGTCTTCTGTTATTTTTATATTTGGTGTTCTTTACAAAATATGCGTTTTTCTTTGGTTCCATTTAAAATGATCTCTTTATCACTCTTTTGAGCAATTGATTATGATGTGCCTTGATGTATTCCTTTTTTTTTTTTCTTTGAGGTTTATTTAGCTTCTTGGATCAGTGAGTTTATAGTTTTCATCAAATTTGTAAACTTTTTGGCCATATTTCTTTAAATATTTTTTTCTCTCCCATCTTCTTCTCTTCTTTGAGAACTCTTAATTATGCATGTTTTGGGCTGCTTGACCTGCGTCTCATAGCTCACTGGTACTCTTTTCTTTTTTTTTCCTCTCTTTTTGTTTTAGACAATTTCAGTTGCTATATATGTTCACTAATGTTTTTATGCCGTGTCTAATCTGCTATTCTGTCCAGTGTATTTTTCATCTCTTAAGTTCAAACTGTGTATCTTATATCTTCATGGTCCCTACTTAAACCATGTACAATCTTTCTTTTCTTGAACATATTGAATATATGTTAAGGTTTTATTTTACATTGTAGATATTCTGCTGTTGATTATTTCTTGGATTATCCCTTGCAGTGTAAATGTTCCTACAACAACTTTACCATCTCTCATTGGCTCGAGTGGGCATGTGATCCAGGAATACAAATTAATATATTCAAATCTATTTAAAATGTTGATCAAAAGATGATTAGGCTGTGGTTTGTATGAAGTTACTCCTTATTTAGGTGGTCCGTGGTCTGTCTGAACTAAAAGAAATGCTATTCAGAGTTTCAGATTGATTTTCTTTGCCCCACCAAAATATATGCACACATAGATTTTTCTCAATGGCATTGCATTGCATGCAGTTACTACTGTAAATAATAAGAATGTTTTATTATCTTGAATATTTGCAATAGCTTTTTTCCACTTGGGGTTGGGTGACCATTTTTAGTGGGATTCCCTTTTTAATTTTTTTAGGTAGTGTCTGTTATAACAAGTTTCATGTTCTTAAAATTAGGCTGGGTAAATTCACAGAGCTGAATATGGACTTGGAAGGAGAGTGTGATACCAAATCAAACAGGATTTAAGTTTTTTCTTTTTTTAAATAGTTTCATAAAAACACAAAACAACTTTGAAGTAACTATTTGGTTTGTATTTAGAATTCTGTCTGGCTCTTCATTTTCACACTTACAGAATATAGTGGAATGGGAATTTAAATGGAGTTAAGGACTATTTGGCACTTTAATTGGAGTGATTATATAGTTTGTTACTCAAGTACTGGAGAGATTATAGTTAAAAGCACTGACTGCCTAGATTTTGAATCTTGGTTCTACCACTTATTAGTTAACTATGTAATTTATTATTTAGGACAAATTGCCTAGTCTCTCTTAACTTTAAATTCTTCATCTATATACTCATCTCAGAGCTGACTGTAACAATTAAATGAGCAATAATGTATATAAAGCATGTTACATACAAAGCATTCAAAACAAGAGGAATGGACTCTGATATTTATATCACCATTTGTATAAATGTATTTAAAATTTTATAGCTTTTCATGATTAAATTAAGATGATTACTGTGTACCTTAGAAGTCATCTAATCTACCTAATTTTATAGATTAAAAACTGAAGCCCAGCAGCTTTCCTTTCTCAAGGTCGCATAGCTAGGTAGTAGCTGAGTCAAGTGAAACAGATTTTTTAAGAAGGTATTTAAAGAGATTATACTATTTTTTTTATAATGGATTGAATCATCAACATTATTTATTAAACCAGCATTATGTACATAAAACTATATTTGGTACCTGTAGTGAGGGAGCAACACAGAAGGCAGTACACAAGTTAATGTGAAACATGGCTCGTGCCTTGCAGGACTTTACAGTTCCATCTTACATTACAAAAGCTCTTGCTTACGTAACTCAGTATTTTACTGAGTCTGCAAATCTTAATACCTGACTCGGTTGTTTGAGGGTGAATATAATATTCTTTGTATTTTGTCTCTCTAAAGAGGAAAATTGACTGTGAAAAGCTGGGTATTATTAAAAACGTTTTCATGAGAATGCCTTAGTGCATGAATGTACTACTATATGTAGGCGATGGACCGACATAAGAAAATTAGTAAAAATAGCTGGGATACTTTTTGAAAATTTAAACTTCGAAGATTAAACATTATTTTCTTTTTTTATCTTAGGGCACAGTCAGTGGTGTGCTGCTAGTTACACCAAATAATATAATGTTTGATCCACATAAAACTGACCCCTTGGTTCAAGAGAATGGCTGTGAGGAATATGGGATCATGTGTCCAATGGAAGAGGTGATGTCAGCTGCAATGTACAAAGAAATTTTGGATAGCAAAATAAAGGAATCCTTACCCATGTAAGAGTGGTATTTATACTCCTTTGCAATTTTATTGCATCTAGATAGTTGACCCTAATCTAATACTCTTAATTATTTTTATTAGTTTTATTGTAGCTGCTTCTCATTTTAACAATAATGAAACAAAACTATATGTAATATTAAGAAGATTATTCTTAATGCATTTAGAATAGTTAAGAGTTGCTTTAGGTTTATATTTGTATATTTGGTCAGAGAACCAGATATTTTATAAAGTAACTTATAGTGCTCATTTAATACAATGTTTACCAGCTCTTTTTATTCAGACATAGCATTCAGAGTTCTAAATTATTTATACAAGTAACTTAAGTTGATATAAGTAATCAAGGGTCACTTTCAAATTTTCCTTAGAGAAGACCCCGAAGAGTTAGGAGTGAGACTTGGGAAGGCCACATGAGCAAAGACCTGACATTGTTATAGCAACACAGCTTTGTTTTTTATATATTAATTTATATGTTTACATCCTTCTTTCTCAGGAAAGTGTAAAATATAGGGGAGAAGACCCCAAAATTACACAGATATAAAGAGTTAACATTGGAATATACTGGTCAGGCTATGTGTGGTTTTGATTGTGATTCAGATAACATAGGTGTGGGACTACAGGTCAGCACAGTTTGAAAATAACATGCTTGACCAAAGGAATAACCAGAGAGAAAGGGAGGAATAAGAAATAAAAGGAGATGATTAAAGGTAGGTAGGTAGGTATACAAAGAAAGGAAGTAGAAAGGATGAAAATTGATATGTAATAGAACTTTCCCATTCTTCCATTCATTACCCTGTCAACAGTTTAAAAACTGACTTCACTTTAACTTGATACTGAAATTTATATCCCCGTATTAGCCCTAGCCCACAGGGGTGGCCAAGGCTGTTTTAAAATTAACCCTTGTTGGATAGAACTACTTACAAAAGAGAAGGAGAGCAAATTATTTTGTTTTTGAGGCAAACTATATGAGTTGTTGGGATACCTGTGGTGAATAGAATTCATTATTCAAAAAGTCTTCATTATACCTTCTACTCAATAGATACTATTTTGGCTTGCTAAACTCATCTAGAGGTGCAGATAATTCCTAGGATTTCCTCTAGCATCAGTTATTTTTATAGATCTTCAAAGTCAGTTTCAGCAAATAAGGATTGTTGGAGTGGATGGAGGGATGAGACAGGTGAAGGAGTGAAAGATTAGATTAAAAGAGAAATGGATTATTTATGTGTGTATGTATTGTCAGTCACTGGTGAGATTAACTTTCTGTTGCCCTGCTTTTTTGTTTGTATTATGATACTTTGGAATCCTCTCATGCTGAATGATTTGTAACTGTTCTATAAGGATGCTGTAGGACTCTTTGCAAATCACTGTTTTATCATTTAGAATGTCACCTGGAAAGATTTGCATTTGATCCAAAAATCTAAAAGAATTCTTCCAAAAATATCTTTTAATTCTCTCTTATGAATTTATTAAAACAATATTTTTAACAAATTTTAAATGAAATGGTTTTACAGAGTAATGTCATTTATGGCAAAGATGAGGTACAAATTTTGTTTGGTTTCCTTTTGTCTTAAACTGCTTGGGAAGTCATTTAAAGGTACCGTTCTGGAAATATATTGAGCAGTAGCAGCATCAGTGGCATAAATAAATATTTAGTATTTCAGCATTTTAACTCTGAAGCTTACAGCACTTATCTAAATATGTATCCTGTTAGGTTTGTTAACTTTATCTCTTACCTAAGGGCCTTATTAAATGTACAGGTATAGTTTCTCAAAACTTGACTAGAGATCCTCTTATGTATGCAGTTAGAGTGAATCGCCAGTAGATGACACTGTTACAATATTTGAAAGCACAAGTTTCTTAAGGTGAATCAGATGCAAGAGAGGCAGAAATATGAATTCGACTTCAACTAATTAATAATTTTTTAAACAATAATTTTTCCTCTCCTATTTATAAAAATTGTGCATACTCATAGAAAATTTGAAAAAATAGCAAAAAGTAGAAGAGGAAAGGTGTTGGAGTTTCACCATCCAGAGGCAGCCAGTTATCTTTGTTGACTTTCCAGTCTTTTAGTATTTTCAAACTTGCATTAATGTTAATAGTTTTTCTACTAAAAACTCATGCAATTTCCATTTATCACAAGCTACTTTTAACCATGATTTTAAATTGCCAACTTGTATTTCATGCTCTAAACGTTTGTACTACCTCCTTCCAGAACTTAAACTATCTTTTTTAAAATTACTGCTTACATATACTAGTGCCATTATAAATGGAAATCTAGATGTAATTATGAACCATTCAACTGTCTACTATCAAAACCCCTTACTTGAACAAGTTCTGTCAGAATTGTTATTAAGAGATGTTGCTGGTAGCCTGAAGAATTCCTATAAGTACTTTTGCCTCATTTCTATTCAGGTTGAATTTAGGCTTTGCATTTCAGACATATATTTTACTTTAATCTTTACTTAAACTTAAGCACCGTGTGTGTGCACATACATGGAATATCAATCAATGTATTACTTTATTAAGAAATTTGAAATTTAGTCAAAAATTTGAGCTTATTCTGTCAATGAATAAATTTTTGTTTAGAATTATAGCTTCACCCCAAACTTACCATCAACTCTTTAGGTAGATTAATTCAGGAAATCTAACATTGATGTTTCTAAGATCTTAACCAAGTGATGCAAAAGCTTGACTATTACTTGGTCTATATGAATAAATCAAAATTTTGGTATACTTTTAAGAGAAGCCTTTTTAGCAATATTAATTCAATGTTAAAATAGAAAGAACTACAATTTAAAAAGTCTGATTGCTTTGAATTTTGTTTACTGACAGAGAGATAGACCAGTTATCAGGAAGGGACTTCTGCCATTTAAAGAAAATCGCAAGAAGTAATACTGATGAAATAGACTCAAGAATCCGCGATGCAGGTAATGATAGTGCCAGCACTGCTCCTAGGAGCACTGAGGAGTCTCTTTCTGAAGATGTGTTCACAGAATCAGAACTCTCTCCTATTCGGGAGGAGCTTGTCTCTTCAGATGAGCTGCGGCAAGATAAATCATCTGGTGCGTCATCAGAATCTGTGCAGACTGTCAATCAGAGTGGAGCAGAATGTTTGACAGTCATATCAGAGTCTACCGGCACTCCTGACCAGTTAAAATCTGATTCTGAACAGTCTGCAAATGAAGATGGGGCTCTTTCTCTTAAAACTGATTTAAATAATCTTGAAGTGGCCATTAAGGAAGGAGATCAGGCTACAGATACTTTTCAAGAAATATCAGGCCCTAAGGAAGAAAGCATAAGTATAAAAGGTAATGCAGACCAGGATTTTCTTAATGAGAATTCACTACACGAAGAACAGGATGAGAAAGCAAGTATGTCTTGTGGGGAAGCAACAGAATGTAAACAAAAGCAAACTGGCAACAGAGGAAAACAAGGAAAGGAACAAAATCAGGACTCAGAGACAGAGGTAGAAGAGCTACGGAAACTCTGGAAAACCCATACTATGCAACAAACCAAACAGCAAAGGGAAAATATTCAACAGGTGTCACAAAAAGAAATTAAGCATAAAACAGCAACTGTTGAAATAGAAGGTAAGTATTAGAGTATATAAAGTTCACTTTATTGCATATTGTCTCCGTTTCCTCTCTGACTCAAAAGCTGCTATATCAGGCTACTCTGAAGAATAATCCAGTGGCCCATAACTGGTGTTTCTCTGGGACAAACATATAGTCTCTGGTTTCTACTGTCTTGTTTTTTCTTATCCCACGATGGATTATACACATAATTAGCATATTTTCCACCATGTTTAAACATTCTGAACTCACCACCTTCTATCTTTAAACAACTTATTTCTTAAAAGAAATGTATACAAATTCTGTAATACCTTTGATTTCTCCATTTTCTTTTTTAGCTTTTGGTATATTACCTCATTGAAATGTCTTTTTCATTACATGCATAATATCCTAATGGCAATTTATAATTGTCAAAGTCATCCCAACTTTTTAAAAAAAGTACACTAAACATAAAAATATGTTTTTAAAATTCTTCCAAGTATCCAGAAGTTTCATCATTGTCTGGATAAATGTTTTCCTTAGAAAGCAGCACTAAAGATAAATTAAAACACCATTTTCTCTTTCAGTTTGTTTTTTGGTACTGTTTATTTATGAAAATTATAGGAATTGTCTTTTATTTCTAATATGCAGTGCTTCTGCTTAATATATTATGTTTTAAATGAGATGCAGCTTAGGTATCTTGGCTGACGTTTCTTATATTCTATTGGGATATTGATTCCAGATTAATCCAGTTTATATATGAACTTTCATTTTTTTAACTTAAAAAATTTTATTAAAATACACATAAAATTTACCAGTTTAACCATTTTTAAATGTGGCATTAAGTACATTCACATCGTTGTGCAGCCATCACCACCATCCACTTCCAGAACTTTTTCATGTTCCCAAACTGAAACTCTGTGCCTATTAAACAGTAACTCCCATTCTTCCTTCCCCCAAGCCCCTGGCAAACACCATTCTACTTTTTGTCTATATGAATTTTGTCTCCAGGTTCCTCATATAAATGTAATCGTATAATATTTGTTGTTTTGTATGTGGCTTATATTTTCCTTAGCATAAGGCCTTCAAGTTTCATCTGTTGTAGCATGTGTCAGAATTTCCTTTCTTTTTAAAGTTGAATAATATTCCATTGTTCATACGACATTTTCTTTATCTGTTCCTTCATTGATAGACGTTTGAGTTTTTCAACCTTTTGGCTATTCTGCTGTGAATATTGGAGTGCAAATATCAGTTCGAGTTCCTTTTTTCAATTTTTCTTTTGGATATATACCCAAAATTGGATTTGCTAGATTCTATGATAATTCTGTGTCTGGTATTTTTTGAGGAACTGTCGAACTGTTTCCACATGGCTGCACCAGTTTATGGTCCCACCAGCAGTGAACAGGGATTTGGTCTGGTTTTAAAAATGCCAAGTTTTCTTTCCATTATCTTTTTTAGATACCCTAAAGACCTAAGGATTATAATCAGTAGATGTTAAGGAATTCATTTACTCAAAGCAAGTTCTATAAAAGATTGAATACTTCTTTTGTAATATTTTTTTCTTAATCTGAAATAATGAATATTCATTAACGATCATTTGATAAAAATATAGGAAATTTTTAGAAAATTTATAAAAGTTACCTGGAATTCATCACCTGGAAATGATCATTGTTAACATTTGATATGTTTGCATACACACACACAATTTTGATTTTATTTATATGTATTTATACATATGTATTTTTATAAATCAAGATTATACTGTATGTAGTGTTGTATTTTGCTTTTTTTCACTTAATATTTTGTGTCACGAACATTTTCCCATGTCATTATAGTTCTTTGGAAATGTGGTTTTTAATGGTCTATAATTTAACCATTTTCATATTGTTAAGACATTCAGTTGCTATTAACAGTTCATATTGTTAAGCTATTTCCTCTGTAAAGAATGCTAGCATGAATATCTTCATTTGATATCCATGTGTTAGAATCTTTGAAAAAGATAAAATAAGGGGTTCTGTTTAACCTAGTAATATGGTAAACTTTTGATTTTAGAGGGTTTGTTGGGGTGCAGAGTTTGATGGGAGAAGGCTCTATTTTGACAAAATATTGAAAGGAGAAAAGTGGATAGATATGTTTAGACAGGTGCCCCCAGACTGTTACATTTGTTTTTTTTTTTTGTTTTTTTTTTTAAGACTGGGTGGTTGGTAACTAATTAATTTTAAGTAACTTGAGATTCTGTAATAGGAAAATATTCCAGTTTATAATCTTTATTGACTTTATAATAAAACTTTAATAAATAATAAATATAAAATAATATATTAATATTTAAATATAAAATAATAAAAAATAAATTTAAGGAATATAACTGTGGGAAAGATTGTAAAAGTTCACTTTTTTAACCAGATGCAAATACTTGGGCTCAGATAGATTATGTGCCTTCCAATTCCATCATATTACACAGAAAAAAGCCATGATTAGTACTCAGATCTCCTGAGTATAACTAAGTGCATTTTCCTCCACACTATGCTGCCTTTGTAAGCTAATGGAGGTCAGATTCCTGAATTCAACTCATTATCAGACCCTTAATTTACCTTATGTCAGCTTCTCTGATTGAAAGAGTTCACAATAATTCAGGCTTAATAAACTGTCCAAACAGATGGCCAAATCTAGCATACTGTTGTTTGTTTTATCACACCTTTTCATGTATTTAACAGCTTCAGAAACTTTTTTAATTTTGTCTGTAACCTCATATTAAAGTAAACCTTTAAAATTCTACAAACTTATTTACTTGCTATTCTAGAAGGCTGATAGAAAATGTTATTCTAGAATATTGCTTTATCACACCTTTATGTGTATGTAAAAGCTTCAGAAATTTTTTATTAAATTTTTGTCTAACAACTATATTAAAGTAAACCTTTAAAAATTCTACCAAATTAATTCAGTTATTCTAGAAGACAGAATATTATACATATATACATAATTTAGTGTGGTGATTATAAATAAAAATTTAAGAGAAGAAATTTCCAAAGCTTTCACTTTTTTTCCTGATACCTTTAAGATATAATTTCAGTTCATAACATGGCTATTAGTTCATTAGTCTTGCTGTACCTGTACCTCTGATGGGAAAAAAAAAAAGTTACATAAGAGAATACACATAAGTGAGTGTCAGTAAATTGAACTTTTATTCTGTAATTATTTGTCAGAAGTTTGGTGGTAAACATATTTAATCTAAATTATTTAAGCATGGTGTATAAGAATTGAAGAAACACTATTTGTGTATCAATTCTAGGTTCTGCACTTTTAAAAGAAAAGAGAAGGCATCGATTACATAAGTTTTTATGTCTCAGAGTTGGAAAACCAATGAGGAAAACATTCGTATCCCAAGCAAGTGCAACGATGCAACAGTATGCACAGAGAGATAAGAAACATGAATATTGGTTTGCTGTGCCACAAGAAAGGTAAAACAACAAACAACAACAAAAACTTAAAAACATTATTGAGATTCTTTGAATTAAAATTATTTTGTGCCCACTTAATACCAGTGACAAAGTACTTTGGAAACATATAGTTTATGATTAAAAGTTGACATTAAGTCTATTCAAAATAATTTAGCTCTGATCGTATACTCTTTCATTTACCCCATTTTTAATGTTGGTCCCTTTTGGGGTTTAATGCCAAAAATTTGAACATATATACCTGGTTTTAGTAGTAAAGAAACTTACTTAAAATGTCTTAGCGCAAGAAGGTACAACTAAATACTAACTGGTATGGCCCCTACCTCAAGGCAGATAATGATGTATAATCTCTTTCAAAATCTCAAATACTTACTGAATGCCTGCTATGTACGTAGCACTAAATTCATTTCTAAAAGGATGAGGTCTTGAAACTATTTTTTTGTATTCCCTTCATAATAAAATTTTTCATAACTTTAAACAATTGTAATGAAAGTCTTTTGTCACTGTATTGTAAATATTGACATTTTAAGTTAATATTGTTACATTAATTTTTTAAATATCTCCAGTAGAATCTAAACATAACAATTTGCCATTTATCATTATTCATTAAAAACTACATCAGTGTGCCCCTCTTGAACAGAATTTCCATTATTACTTTTTCTCCTTGAACGCATATTTTCACTATATCGTCTCAGAATCTTATCATGTTACTATATTCTTATTTCTTATTGTATTTCTTTGCAATAAATTATATACAGTTAACATTTATATGTGTGTATACATAGTGAAATTGCATTTATTTTAAAATTTTCTGTGACTTGTCAAAATAGTGAAGGACCTAAGGCTTACTTACCCTACTTGCTTGCTAACAAGTTGGTCTGCCTCATTTAATTCATGCTGACAGAAAACAGGTGTCACAACAATAGCAATAGTCAGAGTACCAGCATTTTCATGAATTCTTTGAGTCTCAATTCCCATGGTGTGATATGCAGGCCAGGTGACAGATGCATATGCCATGGGTTGCATTACAGAAGAGGAACCATAAATTTAGGGGACCTAAACCTTTTGTAATGTACAGGAAGCATGATTCCCCTTTGCTCCAGAGAAAGATATTATTTCTACCTTCTAAGACTATGCTTTGGTGTTTCCTGTGCTAATATACTTGAAAAGATAGGGCTGAACGAAGAAGGTACTCAGTCCCTCTACTCACAAGATGAACAGAAATTCAAGAGACACTTGTCTATAAACAACCACATTATTCCAAATGTTTACTAAACCCAGAAGAAATTTTTATTTTATCACTATTACTAACAATTGATTATAAATTATAAATTTTCATTAACACAAATAAAAAGTAAAATATCATAGGAAAAAACTTAATAAAATAAATAGGACTTCCAGTTCATTTATGTATCCAATGGTGAATATTGTTTATTGAAAGAATGCGATGCGATTCAGCCCCACTTCTGACTCCTCCCTTTTTTCTTTTTAAGTAATGAAAAGGCTTGTTCACAAAAAAAGTCTGAGGCTGCAAAGAGTTTTTATTACTATAATGTCAATCAATTCTTTGAACATATTTTCTGTTTATATTCCAAAAATTACTTAATCATCTGTCATCAACATTATTTTTAGTGATCATCAGTGAACAACTGCATTAAAAACTCCTTCAGTTTTGTGGAAATCAGTGAATTAGAGACCACCTGATATGCAAAAGGACTTTAGACTTTTTCCCTGTCTCAGTACCAACTTTGGACAGCCTGGAAGTTTTTATACTTTATACCATTTTAAAATTCTAGATGGGTGAGAGACACTTGATTTAAAGTGAGAGACATGCAACTCTCCTTTTCACTTTAATAGTTAGAGGCCACCATGAGTTACTAATTGGCTAAATTTCAGTATTGTTGTGTCTTAAGGAAGTTCCTAATAGGGAGTCCCAAGGAGAGGGAGAGAGAGAGGGGCATGGCTCATTGGTGGGACAGTCAGAACACAATATTTATAGATTGTTTGCCGTTTTATATGGGTCCAGTTCATGGCACTCCAAAACAATTATGATAGTAATATCAAAGATCACTGATAGCAGATCACCATAAGAAATAGAATAATGAAAAATTTTGAAATAATATAAGAATTATCAAGATGTGACAGAGACATGAAGTGAGCAAATGCTGTTGGAAATGTGGCACCAGTAGACTTGCTCATGCAGCGTTGCCACAACCCTTCAATTTGTAAAAAATGAAATATCTGTGTAGCACAATAAAGCAAAGCAAAGCACACAAGGTATATTATCTTTTTTAACAATAGGCTTTACTATGATAAACAAAATTGAAAGGGGAAACAAGACCTTAAAAAGATTAGATAATCTATCCCTGAACCAACAATGCACAATATATTCCTTATTTCATTTACAATTAAATGCAAAACATATAGAATTTCTGTTAACTTAGAAAAATTATGTATACTATCCAGGTTTCAATATAGGGAATTAGTAAATTGTTTATTTATATTTTAGGTAATTGTATCATTGTTTAAACGATGTCAAAATTTTGGGTTCAGTTTTCCTTTTTATCACTAGTTGCTTTTAAGAGAAAAGACTTAACCATAGACAGCATCTGAGCTGGTCAAAAGTATGCCAAGGGAAATTTTAATATGGTTTTGTTAGAACAACTTGATAGAACACAGCCAAAAAACATTTAAGTTAATGTCTTCCTGGTAGTCGGCTTTGATATCTTTATAAATAAAGTGTAGTATATTTTGTGTGTATTTTAAGTCCTCAAGTTTCTTCAAGATATTTAACAACTATAATTTTGTCATTCTAGCTAATAGCAGAGAGCACTAGGTCTATTAATAGTCACTTGTTCTAACAGGACAGACCACTTGTATGCCTTCTTCATTCAGTGGAGTCCAGAAATATATGCAGAAGATACTGGTGAATACACCAGAGAACCTGGATTTATAGTTGTAAAAAAGATGGAAGAATCTGAAACAAACGAGGATTCTACTAATGAAGCAGCAGCCAGAGAATGGGAGGTAAGGAGAAAAATGTGAAGATTTCATCTTTTTCCTTTGTGTGAATTTATAGCTTTATGGTAGTATAGGAAAGTACAAGTGATCTTTATACAAAAGAATAATCTTCTAAAGGTTTCCTGTCCGTGTATATATATGTTTTATTAAATGAATCTGAATAGTAATATTAGATTATTATTTTTTGTCATTTTTCTTTTGCTTTAAAATACTAGAGAAGCAACGTATCAGCAATAAAATGACTAATTGAGTTCCTTTTAGAATAACATTATTCGCTGTTATACTGATTTTTATAAAACTTTTTTCAGAAATGATTTAATATTATCTTCTGCATGGAGTAGGTACAGCAGTCATTTAACACATTCAAATTAGCACTCTTTTCAGAGTCCATACCTAAGCATTATCTTGACGTGAATGTAACAATAATGCCCAAGAAAATAAGCTGATGCTAATTTTACAAACTAGTAGAAATGTTATGTGCTCAAATTTAATGAACTTATCTCTATGGCCAAATTAACAGTAGTCAACTTTTTATAACCCCTTTTAGGAGTGCATCTTTTAATATTACATATCATGTTTTACATGCTTTGTCTTCTGGGATTGATAGGGTGACAATTACTGGTTTTTCTGTTTTGATTGCCTGGATTAATCTCTTCTTGATGCATTAGAAAATATAGAGCAGATGCTAAAATGTGATAATAAATGGAGTCAAATTTTGTTATCCATTTGGTGTTAATGTTTGTGGTTGTTTATGTGGTATAAATTTATCATGTATGCATTTAACATGTATAATGATTGGAAATATACATGGCATGTCTTTTGTCTAAAATGTGAACCTGATTTTGAATGTGTTAAGTCTATTTTGTATAGTATATACAACATCGGTTTCTACTGTAACTTTAATATAATGGTGGGAAAGAGGTAACACATATATTAAGCATTTATTTGAGGTTCTTTTAATACTTAAACCAACATTATTAATCTTCGTACAAGCTTTATTCACAAATATCCCCAAACTGAAAACAGCCTGGGTACCTGTCCACAGGAGAATGGATAAATATTGGAATATTTATAAAATTCCAAATAATATAGCAATAAAAAAGATCTGCTGGTACAGGCAACAACTTGAATGTACCTCACAGATAATATGTTTAATAAAAGAAGCCACGCCAGGCAAAAGAGCATATGATGTATAATTCCACTTATAATAACTTCAGAAGGGTAAAACTAATCAAAAGCCCATCAGTCTACCTGTTTCTGGGGGTTACTGGGTGGCCAGGGGCAGGAGGGACCTTTTAGAGTACTGGAGATGCTCTCTATATTTTATTCTGGGTGATGGTTACCCATCCCTGTTGTCTTAAAAATTAGTTTTAGGAGGCTTTTAAAGTAGCCCAGGTGATTAAAGTATGATACCTGTACTCAGGCAGCAGCAGTTGAAGGTAGAGTGGAAAGGAGTGTGGGTTTTTTTTAAGGTAATATGTGGCTAATAAGACTGAATTTAGTAACAGCCTGGTAACTGAAGTTTCTAACTTGGATGCAAGCTGGATGGCAATATTTTCAATCAAGTAAGAGAATTGGGAATTTTCTCTCCACGGGGGTTGGAACACTTACCTTAGGAAATCCAATAGACTGTTATGATTATTTGATCATTGACAATTTTGGTTCAGAGGAACTGCCTCAGTTCCTGTGGAAGATTCTCTCTGTGTTATAATTTCTAAACAAAAAATAAATAACTCCTCACCCATTTTCAAACATAATTGATTAAAATAAAAAGAAATGGAAAAAATAATTTCGGAAAGTTTTTGCTGCATTGTATAGAAACAGTGCTTCACTGTCTAATATGGTATCCACTGGCCCCATGGGGCTATTAAATACTTGAAATGTGGCTAATGCAACTAAGGAACCAGACTTTTAATTTTATTTTAATTAATTTATATTTCAAAATTGATACTTTCCTCAGTTATTAGATAACTTTTAAATATGTTTGGAACAACTTGGATTCATGAATCTACTTTTTCAATTATAAATTTCATGAAATCTAAATATAATCTAAATAAATTTAAATCTCAATAAGATCAGGTATCTCCTGTGAATATTTAGTGTCTGAATTAAGATGTACTGTAGTTTAAAATATACTAATTCCTGTAGATAGAATTGCCACTAGCCACATGTGGCTAGTCTGAGTTGAGATATCCTTTAAATATAAAATATACACTGGCTTTTGAGGATTTAGAACTGAAAGAAGAAAAGAATGTAAAATATTGTAAAATATTAATTTTTCTATCTATTATGTGAATGATAATATTTTGGTTATATTAAGTTAAAACATTAAAATTAATTTAACCTTTTTTTCTTTTATAATGTGGCTACTAGAAAATTTATAATTGCATATGTCTTATATTGCATTTCTCTTGTACAGTGCTGGTCTAATGCCTGATGGTTACTGAGTACCTAAAAAGTATAATTTTTTCCATCCAAAATCACTCTTGGTGTTGTATGTTCTGTGAGTTTGAACAAATGTATAATGACATAAAAAGTATTCTAAATGAAAAAAAGTGTTTTAAATGTCAACATGATGTTTTGATAAAGGAATTTGGCTAGAGCACTTACATTAAATAAGAGTACTTCAAAGTGTGAAGTGGTGTTTTTAGGATTTTTTCTGCCTAGGGATCAAGAATAGGTGACTTATAATTTAGGATGAACTTATTATGGTAACATGAATTTATTACCAACTTAGGCATTAGTTTGTTTGATTAAAACTATCTGGCCTATTCAATCTTACTCTGATTCAGTGATACTTAGATCATTATTATCCCAGACTTATTTAGGCTGAAATGTATTGCTATCCAGAAATTTATACATTGGGGAAACTTGGATGTGGTAAACTTACCTGCACTCCTGGTTTTCTTCTGTTTCCCTCCTGTCCCCCTCCCTGTATAAGCGCCATGAGGGTAGGGTTTGTCATTTTCTTACACTACTGTATCCTCAAAACTAAGACCAGTATATGTATATAATTCTCAATAAATATTTATTGATGAGTGAATAAATTTGGGCATGCATTAAAATAGGATACAGAACTTCTACTACTCTTTCAACATTGGTTTATATCCTAAAGTAGGTTCTTATGTAAATATTTTGTTATGAAGCTGTAGACTCTGGACGTTGGAATCAACTGGCATTCTGGCCTCTCTCATTTTACATTTTACAATGTTCCTGGTTCTGCCTTAACATATTCAGTGATAGGGAGTTTATTACCTCAAATGGCAGTACTTTCATTTTAGAACAACTCTGTTAGAAAGTTATTTCTCAAAGTGAGTTTAAAAAAACATACCTTTGCAAGTTTAATCCATTTGTCTTTGTTCTTCCTTTTGCTGCACATCAATAACAAAAAAAAAAAAATTCTGTATACTATGATAATCTGAAAATATTAATTTTCTCTTTAACCTTTTTTCAGGATTATTTATCCTAATACGTCCACTGTTAAACTTTATTAACTCTTTCTAGATCCTGCACTATCCTCATCATTACCCTAAAATGTGTCAAAGCATTTACAAACTATAACATCCCAGATTACTGAAATGTTCACTTGAGATAACAAGAAAAATTCTATAATATCTGAAACAATTTCAGTTTCAAAATATGAAAATTGAAAGTCATTTCCATTGAAGATAATTAGGAAAGGCTGGAATTTAAGAGTTAGAAATGATGAAAGAAGAAAAGAGATCAGTATTAAAGATTTATTTATAGAGGGAATTCCAAAGAAAGATGAGAGCAGCAGAAACCTATGTTTACTAAGAAAAATTTAGCCTACTTTTAAGGTAGTCAGGAGTAAAAGCCCCTAATAATACATCAGAACTAAGATTCCTGAATATTGGGAGAAAGAATATGAGAAATGCTGTATATATAACTCAAGATATATGCATTTTATGTTCTATTTAGTAATGTAAATAGAGTTAGCATAAAACATCACCTCACCTGAACCTTGTTTTTTTTAACCATAAAATCTTGAGTTTGTTAATTATGAATTCTTCTGGGCACTGAAAAAGAACTACTTATTATTAAGAGTCTTTTCTTCTATACTGGTTTCTGCCTGTATCCAATGACAGGAAGACGGTAGAACCATGTATAGATGCATAGTAAGGATAATGTTTTACTTGGGGCTTTAGAGTTTTGCAAAAAATGTTACTTTTTTTATTTTTTGATGGGAATTGTTTTTATGGATTTGCATTGGAAAAGGCATTTCAATAAAGTGTCAGGAAAGTCCTGAGGTAAAGGGAAAGATGCCTGTTGAACACCTATTGTTTCCTGATAATTGTGCCTTGATTTGATAAATATACAAAAATAGAGATTAATATAACGAATTCACATATATCAATGATTCAGCTTTATCAGTTTATTTCATATATAGTACCTCCTTTTTCCCGGTTGTTGACATTTCTTCACATGTCATAAAGATGTTTAAAATACATATAATATGAATGTATTTTTACAGTTTGATATTTGAATCAGGATCCAACTAAGGTCCAAATGTTTTAATTAGCAAAATGTCTCTTAAGTCTCTGTAAATATAGGTTCTTCTTCCATTTCTGTGCATTGCTTTTATTTTCTTGTAATTTTAGTTTTTAAGACATCAGATTTCTCCTGTAGAATGTCCCACAGTTCAGATATTGTTGATCATGTACCCACAGTTTTAACATGTTTTTCTATCTTGAATTTCCTATAAGTTGATAGTTAACATCTAGAGTAACCCATTTAACCATAGACTATCATCTTTATTATACAGATAATTTCTCAGACTTATTTCTCTTTGGCTCATCTACTCATAGTAGTAAATAATAGTGGTTAATCTAGAATGCAGAGCTTGAACTGTGTTTACCTCACCAGCTTCTCAACCTTGACAGAACTTTTGAATCATCTGGGGGAACTTTCAGAAATCTTATGGCTCAAGGTCACCTCAGACCAATTAAATCAGAATCACTGGGGATGGGACCTAGTTATCAGTATTCTTTAAAGCTCCTCAGGTGGTTACATTATATAGTACGGATGGAAAACCCACTGTAGTATACTCTATGCTACTATGTCAGGTGTTGCATTAAACTTATACAATGTTAAAGCTGTGGAAGATTCTTTCAGACTATACTGATCATAACACAGCTTAATTTTCAAGTCTCTGTCATGCAGGTTATACTGTATAAAATATTTTTCAAAACATTTTTTTTTTGATATTGCATCTACACCCCCAAAACATAAATTTGCTCCACTGTGGAGAAAATTTTCTTTAATCATTTGTGCCTTAATTAAAAAAAATATATATCTATATATATTTATCAATAGCAGCCATGCTAATACTTTAAGCATAGCTCCCTTATGTACCAAAAGACTCCTGTCATATGTCTTGAGTTCCCTCCTTGTAGTGCCTTTGAGTACACATACCAGGCTGTAATTTATTGGTAGTGCCTCTTGAACTTAAGCATTGAATACTCTTTAAAGTTTGACATACTTGACAAGTACTCAGGAATCCAGTAATGTAGTCTAAAGCAGTGGCTACCACAATAAGCCTGAAATATCTTTGAAGCCTGTTTTATCTTTAGGATTTATGAGAATTTTGCAATCATCTTAATTTATCTGATGTAATATAAAAAGAATTTTTTAATTCCTTATCATGAAGTAAAAGTGATGCCACAGTAATACAGGTCATTTGTATCCTGTCACCAGGTATCACGGCACATTACTACATCCCTCGGGCTGTATCCTCCTCACCCAAGTACTGACTTCCATAGACTCTCTAGTAGAAATCTCTGAAAGTTTAGGTTTCAAAGTAGCACATGTTGGGTGTGCTAGTCTTGCTACTTCATGGAATTTTGAAGCTAAAAAATTGCTTGTTGTCCTACTTCTTTGGGTTCAGTTTCACTCTTGGGATAAGCACTGCAGAAAAAGTTTCCCATTTTTTTCATCTCTGAAGTTAATTTTATACCACTTCTAGTTCAGTATCTCTCATACTCCAAACCTACTAATTAAAACACCCAGTACTACTAGGATGATGAAAACAACTATAAAATGGACTTTATTCATTAGCTTTATTTATTTAGAAATTTACCTCTCAGGTTTATGGTTATTGATTAAATTTAAAAATTATGAGTTTACTAAGATTATATGCCTGTGGATTATACAGCATATTAATGTTATTTTCAAAAGTCATGGTTGGTATTAGAAGAAAATTGGTCTGGTTTTTCTCCCTACTTCACACCCTTGCCCAAATATTGATAAAAATATGTTCTATTTGATTTATTTTTGGTTTCTGAGATGACTCGTTCATTTTTCAGTACTTGACATTACATTTTCTCAAACAAATCAAAGCTTATGTTATTCATTTAAGTGCAAGTTTAGATGTAAATAATGTTGACTACTTGTTATGTTAATCTGTGCAAAGGTTTTATAATTAATTACTCATAATATTTTAGAATCTGCCTTCTGGCTTAGTTTTTAATATTTAAAGAATCTTCCCATTTTGATATTAATTTTTAGTGTTCTCCATTTAAATTATGTGAATACGAAGTATTTAACCTAATCTTAGCATTTTAGGCCATACAATTTAACATGTTATGTCCTTGTTGGATTTGATCTTCCACTAGTATGTGGTGCTCGTAGTGTGGAGCCAGCTCTGTTTTCTGAACTGTCATTAAGTGGATTCAGTCATTGCCAGGCTTGTTCCTGAGACTATGCAGAGAAGCCTTTCACAGCAGTTCGGTGTTGCTGCAATTGCTAAGAAGCACAGTGTCAGAAGGCTTCAGTTGTTTGGTTAATATTTTATTTCTAAAGCTGCCAGATAGTGAGTATTCTGGTGTTCATTTTATTTAACACATGGGTTTGTTTTTTTAATTAAAGCCTGAGTAATACCAAAATTAAAACTGAGTCAGTGTATAAAACAAAACAAAACATTCCACATCTCTTCTCATCTTAGCCAGCAAAATCCATACAGAATTGATTTTGTTCACAATGAAAGTAGTCTCTGTGTTTAAGTCATTAAATAGAATGAGATCACATTTCTCATAAAGACAATTAAAGTATATATATATATATATATATTTTTTACATTGATCGAATCACATAATATTACAAGTCATAACTCCAGAAGAAATTCAATAAATCTAAAAAAGGTAGAAAACAAAAATATTAAAATAGATTAGATTTTATGACTGAATATAAATTGTCATATTTCTATACTGAATATTTTTAAAACCACTTTATTGAAATATGATTGACATATAAAAAGCTGTGCATATTTAATATATGCAGCTTGATGAGTTTGAATACAAGTATACAGGTATGAAGACAAGTATCCATGAAATCTTCACATTTTATGTCATAAGTATATGCATCAACTCAAAATCTTTCGTCTCACTTTCTTTATTTTGTGATAAGTACACTTAATGTAAGATCTACCCTCTTAGCAAATTTTCATGTATACAGTACAGCATTATTATAGGCACTGTGTTCTAGAGTAAATCTCTTATTCTAGATTATTCACATATTTTCTTTTATTAGCATTTGGCACCCACAAGTCATGCCTAGTATGGTCTGTTTTGACTACTAATAATATTAAATGAGGATGTTATCTACATCAGGGAAGTTTTAAACCAATGCTTTGCTTTCCCTGTTAATATTCTTCCTCAGTCACTAGCCAAAAGTTACGGACTATAAAATTTCCATTAAAAATCTATTATTTAATATGGATTGTGAGAAGAGATGAGATGGAAAAATGACAGACTGGTTTATGATTTGAGATATTAAAGTTACTTCTAAAATATTACCTATAGGCTACTCCCGACTCAGATAGAAGGTAATTCAATAATTTCAGCCCCAGTAAAGAAAGTAGAAAGAAAAAGAGTATTAAATTGAATATCTGGATTATGAGAACAGATTATGTTCAATCTCTAAACTGGTTAGGTTTTTTAAATTGCTTCATTTTATAGTCTGTCATTTTACACTAATGATAAATCTACATCTACTTCAAGCTCTGAGACATCTGGACAAATTTAAATGACCTAGCATCATGTTTTGTAAACACTATGTAAAAAGAGAGGACAAGAAGGATATTTATTGCTAGATATCATGTTTATAAATTAGGAAACATTTTGCTTCAAGAAACAGAAAGGCACACTCTTAAACCAGTTTTTTTATTGTTATAATTGACATATAGTCTATTAGTTTCAGGTATGTAACATAATGATTCAGTATTTGTACATATTGTAAAATGATCAGTGCAGTAAGTTTAGTTAACGTGTGTCATCATAAATACTAAACAAAATTTTTTTCTTGTCCTGAGGACTTTTAAGACCAACTCTTTTAGCAACTTTCAAATATGCAGTATAGTATTATGTCATTACCATGCTATACATTACATCCTCATGCCATATTTTATAACTGGATATTTGTATATTTTGACTCCCTTCACCCGTTTTGCCCACCCCCTTGGCAACCACCAACCTGTAATCTATCTATGAGCTTAGTTTTTTGTTTTTTGGTTTTTTTTGGTTGTTGTTTTAAATTTCACATTATAAGTGAGATCATACAGTATTTGTCTTTCTGTCTGATTTATTTCATTTAGTATAATGTCTTCACAGTCTATCCATGTTGTCACAAATGGCAAGATTTCATTCCTTCTTTTAGGGCTAAGTAGTATCCATTGTATATCTTGGCTGTAGTAAATAATCCTGCAGTATACATGGGGCTGCAAATATCTTTTAGAATTCATGTCTTCATTTTCCTTGAATAAATATACTCAGAAGTAGAATTGCCAGATCATATGGTAGTTCTATTTAAAACTTTTGAGGAATCTCCATATTGTTTGTCATAGTGGGAGCACCAATTTACATTTTTAGCAATAGTACACAAGAGTTTCTTTTGCTCCACATCCTTGCCAATACTTGTTATTTCTTGTCTTTTTGATAATATCCATTCTAACAGGTGTGACGTGATAATTTCATTGTGGTTTAGTTGTTTTTCAAAGTATGTTTCCCCAGACCATCAGCAGCATCTAGGAACTTATTAAAAGTTCACGTTCTCAGACCCCATTCCAGTCTGCTTAATCAGAAACTGGCTTTGGAGCCCAACATTCTGTGTTTTAACAAATGCTCCAGGTGACTCTGATGCAGGCTAAACTTTGAGAGCCACGGGTATAGATCTGAGAGGACACGTCCTTTCTGGGCATGGAGACAGCCTTCTCAGAAACACATTACTGAAAATCTGCCTGAGCAAAATCAAAGCTGTGTTAGGAGCAGCTATGGGGGGATGTGTGTTGAGAAGACAACCAACAAAATAGGCTATTCTGTGCTGGGCATGTGTGTGTGTATGTTTAAAAATTTCATTTAAACCACAGTTTGGCACACAGGTAATATTTTTAATTTTAGAAAATCTGGCTGTCAGTAATGGATAGGTTTCCAAAATGACACCCCACTACCACCAAATTATGTAATGTTGGTGAGTATAGGGGGAGTACAGTGATGGGGGAGGGGTAGCTGTATCATGGGACTCCGTATATAGTAAAACCACTGTGGTTATAGTGTGCCTATGAGAGCCTGTGGGAAAGAGATCTTAGGGTAAATGTGATGGGGATGGCTGGTGTGTGGGGGAGGGAGGATGTTCATTGTGGGATAGGCTCTGTCCTGTGCGTGCACATGCTAGAATGTGTGGAAGGAGATGTGGGGGTGTGGCTGTAGTGCGGTGTTGTGTATACTAGAAAGGTGGTTTGTATATGAAGGATGTCACTGTCATTGTGTGTACACACTTGTGTGTACTCTCATGACATTGATATTCTAGTTAAAAGTGGACTTATTTGATTATTAAGCATACCACTGGTTAGTGAAGTATATGTAGGTGTAAATTTAAGTACTTCTTCAAGAAATTAAATGTTAGAAAATGTAATTTAAAAATGGACTGTGTAACAGCAGGCAAAGGAATTTTCAGGTCACTCTTAAATATTTGTGTAGGATTTATTTGTAGTTGGCTTCTTTTTTACACAGTCATTCTATGAAATTTGAGAGTTCAAGGGTACTTGAAGAACATCTTATTGCTTAAAAAGTGCTCATATAAAAGATGGCATTTTATAAGATTCTTAGATGTTAATAAAGAACATAATTTAATGACTATACGAACAAACAACAAAATGTTATTTGAAATCGTTTGTGTACATGAGAGGGACTCTGGCAACTGTACTTTTTTTTTTATGACTGAGATATTTTTAGTGCATTTCTTAGTGTACTGGTGTTTGGAAATACATGCTCTGTGTCTTTAAACTTTTGAGCCCTTTCTTTGCACATTTGGGTACAGCGCAACCAAACTTAAACACAGGAAACCCTGTCTTCCCTCCCCAGCTTTATAGTCTCCAGTCAGCAATCTCTTTGCAATGGATACTATTTAGTGATTAGCTCTCTGTATTGTCAATCAAATCTTTGTCTCTAGCAAACTGTTTTGTCACTGTAGTAGGAAGGGCTCTTGTGCTGGAAATTTATCTTTGACAGAGGAAGAATGCTTTTTAAAACAGTTTTTACAAGATCTGATGTAACTTAATTTGCCCTGGAAAGGAAATGTCTCGTTTCTGGTATGGGAAAAAAGGGAGAAGACATCAACCCATTAATCATAAATATACTCTGGTAAATCAGTCAGTGATTTCAATTTCTATGTTTACTAGTCTTTTTATGGTGGCATTATGCAAAATTATATAATTTCTGAATGTTTAAGCATAGAGAATATTTATAGACTACAAAATTGTATCATTACAGAGAAGTACCTTTAAGTTATTTCTGCTAATCCTAAATATCTTCAAAAAGGGAAATGAATAAGGGGCTGTAATTTGTTTTGTAGAAGTGTTTTTGTTTTCCTATTCTACATAAGCAGTAGTTACCAAATCTTTATTGCTGCCTAAATTTTTTATTTAAAGCTTAACTTTGGAGTATGATATTCAGAAATTTTTTCCTACTTAAAAATAAGTTGAGTAGAATAATCAGAGTGAGTTAATTTTAGTTTTGATTGACTAGATCAATAAAACTAGATACATTTAATATTGTGTATTAAAACTATTATTTTGGCAATCTGAGAAAAGCCTTTTTGAAACTATCCAAAAAGTTTCAAGTAGTGCTACCTAATACAAAACTTTAAAAGATATTCTAGTAAAGAAACATCTGTCAACCTTACTAGTTCAGAATTCTTGTTTTTTAATATAAATATGTGTATACTTTTTGTTAGGAAATATATTGCCAATTACTTTTTTTGTGGTAATTCAGGATTATATCTTCTCTTAACGAATGTTAGTTTTATTGTTACTGTAATTGAGGATGGTTTAAATAGGCTTGATATATCCTTTGAACTAGGAGTGACTTGGGAAGATGCTCCCAAAACAGCTTGCCACCCTTAAATATTAAGCATGTAAAAATATAAAAATAACTTTCAATTGGTATTATTTTTAATTGAGCTAGAGAGTACTTTGTTATGTCTTTTTATTTTTAATTTGAATGATTTAAAGTTTTTGTTTATATGATATATCAACACAGAGGGATTGAGGAATATGAAATGATTGACTTGGTTAAAATTGTGATCAGATTTATCAGAATAGCCGATTAACAAAGCTTTTTTAAATCAAGAACAGTGAAACTATTCATATATTTTTTGATTTGCAGTTAGAATTAACATTGGTTTGCTATAACTTTTATATAATTTAATTTATTACATATAACAGTCAAAATAAATTATGGATGTTTTTAATTTTATAAGTCATTATAAATGTGCATCACACACTTATAACACTCACCAGTTCTATTCAGCCTTATGTGATTTGGGCATATATGAGAGCTGGCTTCTCACTTGTCTTTAGCTCTGCCATACATATAGTTTATATGTATATTATTTTATTTAACCTTCACAGTAACTTTGCAAAGTCCAGTAGTATCACTCCCTATTTTAAAGATGGCTAAACAGGTATAGAATGGTTACTAAACTAAGCTGTCCTGGAGCACAGAGACACCTTGACCTGGTACATTCTTGACCCCACCAAGATGCCATTGAGAGTTTTCTAAAATGGTACAATACAGTATAATGTGTTTTGATGTGTAAACAAGCTAAGGTCTTGATTTTTTAGCTGTTTGCTTTGCTTTAGAGTAGATATGCTAGGAGCTGTATGGCAGGAGAAAGGCTTAAGAAATAAGAATTAAAAGGTTAGCAGTTTTACTCATTTTGAGATTTCCTATAAGATTTTGCCTGCAAAAGGACTCTTCTGCTTTAAAACTGAAAAATAGAAAATGATTCTTCTAGGAGAGTAATAAGTATTTTAGAATAGTATTTCTTATTTTTAGACTTCTATTTTGCAGCTTTTTACAATTCTTTGTATCTTTGCTCAACTGATTAGCAGAATGGTATAGACCTAAGTGAAGAGCTACCTTATAGTTAGCAGTAATGTGGCCGTGTTTCTGTAAACCGTAACAGTTTTTTAAATGCTCACATATGTGATATCATATTTGACCTTACAGTAACCCTATGCTAATTAGAGATAGATTATTTTTATTTTGTAAATAAGTTAATTTTATGGCCGAAAGACATTAACTGATAAGTAGAATATGTCCCAAAATATGTGGAAAAAAATTAAACCTATGTTAATTAGCTTTTCAGTGAGAATCATATTGATCACGCATGCTTAACTTGCCTTATCTTTATTTTTTAAGGCTGTTTTGGAGTTTATTCTGACATACCATCTAAACTTTAATCTTCTAATAATTTACTTGAGGCTATTTATATATTTGATATACCCATATACTATATCCTGCCTTTTTAGTGTCTTGTCAATAAATTGTCATTTCCATGAAAGTTATGAGCCTATTTTATAATAAGGATTTTAGGCTTACTGAGACTAAAGTCATAAGCCATTAAATAGTGGCATTGTTTTATCTCTATTAATATCAATATGTCCCTAATTTAGTCATCATTGTTTTTGTATTTTGACCTTTATATGCAACATTTTATTTTTTTGTATTTTAAGCTTTCATATTTGAAAACGAGAAAAGCTCCTATGATGAATTATATACATCTGTGTAAGAATTTAGCTCACAGGTAGAAATTGAAGAAGAGCTTATATAAATGTAAAAATTATTTTACAGTGACCTCAGCTCAATAGAATAATTGTAGTAATTATAAAAATAATTATTTCTAACACCATATACTTCTAGTAACACTGTATATTATTTTAAGCACATGAGTTATTTTATATAATCCTTAACCTATGAAATATTGCTACTGTTATCTCCATTTTATAAAACAGAGGCATATAGCAGTCATACAAAAACCAGTAAGAGTCATAGCTGTACTTTGAATGTAGGCATTCTGGCTCTAGCCTATGCCATTAAATTCTTTGCTCTACTCACTCTGAAAATTTTCAGAATATTACTAGGAGAAGTGAATTAACATTTATTTTGCACACTTAATTATCAGTATCTATTTTATATATATATCATTTATTCCTCATAAAGTATTTAAAGTATGATTATTATTTCCATTCGAAAGATCAGAAATGGAGAGATTAAATATGGTTGTTCAAGTTCACAAAACTAATAAAAAGCAGAATCAGAATTAAGGCAGAGATCTAAAGCCAAACCTAGTGTTCCCTCTGCTGTACTGTGTTGTCTACTTATAGTACATATGCATAGGAAATTTATTAACTAGTATTTACATATACCTTATCCTATATAAAAGATCTTCTTTCTAGTCACATATATTCATGCAGAGAGGACATTTACACATATATTCAATGTAGAATTTTTTCTTTATTGATATGACTTAGTAGTTGAAAAATTCTACATATGCAGGTTATGAGTCATAAAATAAGTAGCTATGATCCCACTACCTAACTGAAGGACTAGAATATTATTGGTACAGTTGCATCAGCCTGTGTGCCCTTTCTCTCGTCTCTTGTCTCCCCCAAATTGGTAACCACCTCCCTGAATCTTATCATTCCCTGTTTTTTTTTATGAATAGATTTTATTTTTAGAGAAGTTTTAGGCTTACAGAAAATTTGAATGGAAAGTACAGAGAGTTCCTGTATGACCCCTTTACCCCAAACATAATACCCTTAATTATTCATATCTTGTACAATTTATGAAGTAATATTATACATTACTATTACCCAGAGTCCATAGTTTGCATTAGGGTTTATTCTTTGTGTTGTACATTCTGAATGATGTATATCTACCATTAAAGGATGATTCAGTGTAATTTCACTGCCCTAAAAGTTCCCTGTGCTCCATTCATCCCTCCTTTCTTCCACTTTAACCCCTGCCTTTTCCAGAGTGCCATATAGTTGGAATCATACAGTATAGTATGTAGCTTTTTCTGATTGGCTTCTTTAACTTCAGTAAAATGCATTTAAACTTTCTTCCTGTCTTTTGACAGGAAGAATGGCTTAATAGCTCATTTCTTTTTAGTGCTGACTTTTAATATTCCATTGTCTGGATGTACCATTATATGTTTATTCACTCATCTATTGAAGGACATCTTGGTTACTTCTCAGTTTCAATACATATGATAAAAAGCTGTTAAAAAAACATTCATGTGTTGATTTTGTGTGAACATAAATTTTCAGCTCATTTGGGTAAATACCAAAGAATGCAGTTGTTGAATTGTATGATAGGTTGTTTTAGTTTTGTAAGAAACTTCCAAACTATTTTTCAAAGTGTCTATGATTTTGCACTGTACCAAAAATGAATGAGAGTTCCCATTACTCTACATCCTCACCATCATTTTATGTCAGTGCTTTGGATTTTAGCCATTCTTAATAGGTATGTGGTGGTATGCCATTGTTATTTTAATTTGCACTTCCCTGATGACATATGCTAATGAGCATCTTTTCATATTATTGTTATCTGTATATCTTCTCTGGTGAGGTATCTAGATCTTTAGTTCATGTTTTAATTAGATTGTTTTCTTGCTGCATTGTGAGAGTTCTTTATATATTTTAGATAACATTATCAAATATATATTTTGCAAAGATATTCTCCCAGTATGTGGCTTGTTTTTTCATTCTCTTAAGTGTCTATCACAGAACAGACATTTTTAATTTTAACAAAATCTAAATAATATTTTTTTGTAGATCATGCTTTTGGTGGTCTATCTAAAAATGCATCCTCAAACTCAAGGTCACCTAGATTTTTTCAACATTATCTTCTTAGGAGTTTTGTAGTTTGGCATTTATATGTGGGTCTATGATCCATTTCGAATTAATTTTGCGAAAAGTACAAGGACATTGTGTTGGTTAATATTTTTGTATGTGATTGTCCAATTGTTTCAGCACTATTTGGTGAAAGACCATCCATTCTCCTTTGAATTATTTTTGCTTTGTTGTCAAAAATCAATTGTCTGTATTTGTATGAATCTATTTCCGGGTGCCCAGTTTCATTACATTGATCAATTTATCTGTTCTTTTGCCAGTATCACACTGTCTTGATTACTCTGCCTTTATAGTAAGTTTCGAAGTTGAGTAGTGTCAATTTTACTTTTGAAATTGACTAAAAAAGTCCAATTTTGTTCTTTTCCTTCATCATTATGTTGGCATTGGGATTTTTCCATATGACCTTTAATCAGTTTGCCTATATCCACAAAGTAATTTGGTGCAATTTTCATTGGAATTGTGTTGAATTTATAGAGTAAGTTAGGAAGAACTGTTATCTTGAAATATAAAGTGTTCTATCTATATCTGTGAACATGAAATGTCTCTCCATTTATTTAAATCTTTGATTTCTCTTAGAATTTTGTACTTTTTATGTAGGTCTTGTGTATAGTTTGTTAAATTTATACCTAAATATTTTATTTTTTTGGTACTAATATAAATAGTATTATTTTACATTTCAAATTCCAGTTTTTCATAGCTGATATAAAGGAAAGCAGTTGACTTTTGTATATTAATCTTATATTCTGTATACCTTCTATGATCACTTATTAATTCTAGCAGTTTTGGGTTGATTCTTTAGAATTTTATATATAGTCAATCATGTTATCTACTAACAGTTTTATTTCATTCTTCCTAATCAGTACCTTTCATTTCTTATCTTACTGCCTTAGCTAGGACTTCCTCCAGTACAGTGTTGAATAGGATTGGTGAAAAGGGACATCTTTGTCTTGCTCCTTATCTTCGTGGGAAAGTATTTCGTTCCTCACCATTACCTATAATAATGTTACTGAATAGAAAGAGTTGTCCACTCGGTGCTAGCAGAGCCAAACACTAAACCCCAAGAATTGCCATGGAGAAAGATTGGCTATTTTATTATGAATGACACCACCCAGGGGAACAGGAAGCTAATGCTCAAAAGCTGAAACTCCCTGAAGGCATGTGGGTTACAGACCATATATAGCAAAATCACGAGACACCCTGGGTTAGGGAGTTCGGGTCTCCTAGGAGCTGATCTTTCGGAGGTAAGAAAGGGGTAATAAATCATTTCTTCAAGTCTTGAGGACAGTTCTGAGGTCTGTTCAGTTGTCCCTCCGTCTGGTTTCATGGGAAAGAAGCTGGGGGGTTGTTCCACCTTAGAGCTCAGGAACTGAAACTTAGCTTAGGTCAAGATGTTATCTTTAGCCTGCCAGAGGTCCAGACCTTGTGACACTTCATCAGGTTCAGGTCACTGTCTTCTGCTGCCTCAGGGGTTGCTGATTATCAGGGAAAAGGCCAGGTCTCTGAGGGGTATTATAGAGTGAGATGATTCTTAGAACTAGGATTTAAAAGTAAATTTAATCAAAGTCATAAGGACCATTGGTTTCAATAACTGTAGGGGTTTTCTTAATGAAGTTGAAGATCCCTTCTATTTTAGGTTGCTGAGAGTTTTAATTATGAATGACTATTGGATATCAGTGCTTTTAAATAGTGCTTTTTTACATCTGTTGATTATAAGAATATGGTTTTTCTTCTTTGATATGATGGATTACATCAGTTGATTTTCAAATGTTGAAGTACCTTGCAAATGCCTTGCATACCTGGAATAGATCCCACTTGGTTATCGTATATAATTCTTTTTATATGTCGTTGGATTCAATTTGCTGTTATTTTGTTGAGACTTTTCACATGTATGTTCAGGAGAGATATTGGCCTGTATATTTCCTTTCTTATAATGTCTTTGTTTTTTTGTTTGTTTGTTTGTTTTTTTAGTTGCATAAAATGAATTGGGAAGTATTTCCTCTGCTTCTATTTTCTGGAAGAGATTGTAGAGAATTAAGTATAACTTATTTCTTAAATGTCTGATAGAATTCACCAGTGAGTCTATCTGGATTCATTCCAGATACTCCACACCTAGAGATCATGACCACTTTGGGTTGCTTCGTAAGTACAGAGTCAGATACCATATTGTATGCATTTTCACCTTGCAAAAGTCAATATAATAATTGCCAGAATGGAAATCTATCCAGTTTTTTTTTTCTGTTCATGTCTTTCATAGCTTTCAACAAGTTTGGATAACTTTATAGCTTTACTTTGATGTTTACTGGTAGCTACTTCATTTTAGTTGGCTAGAACTGGGCTTTGTACTTTCAGTTTTAGAAGGTTATTAATTATTAATTCAACTTTTTTAATAGATAGAGGTCTGTTCAGATTGTCTGTTTCTCTTGTGTGAGTTTTGGTGGTTTATGTCTTTCAAAGAACTGGTCCATTTGATCTAGGTCATCAAATTTGTGGGTATGAATTTATAATATTCCTTTATTATTCTTTTAATGTCCATGGGATCAATAGTGGTAGCTCTCTATTTCTGATATAATTCATTTGTATCTTCTCTCTCATTTTAGTTAGCCTGGCTAGACGTTTATAAATTTTATTGATCTTTTCAAAAAACTATCTTTTGGTTTTGTTTATTTTTCTCCATTAGTTTTCTGTTTTCAATTTCAATGATCTCTGCTCTCATTTTTTAATTATATTTTTCTTCTGGTTAGTTCAGATTTAATTTGCTCTTTTTCTAGTTTCCTAAGATGGAAGCTTAGGTTATTGATTTTAGGTATTTTCTTATATATGCATTTAAAGCTATAAATTTCCTCTCTAACCCTTGTTTACACTCTAACCCTTGTATCCCAAAATTTTGTAAGTCGTACTTTCATTTAGTTCAAAATATTTTAAATGTTTTCCAGGACTTTTTGACCATGCATTAATTAGAAGTATGTTGTTTAAAAGTATTTTGATATTTTCCTACTAATTTCTCTGTTATTAATTTCTAGTTTAATTTCGTGTGGTCTGAGAGCATATTTTTATTATTTATAATTCATGATATCTGTTCAGTTCAGCTATGTCCTTACTGATTTTTTGCCTGCTAGATTTGTGAATCACTGATAGAGGAGTTTTGAAGTCTCCAACTATAATAATGGATTTGTATTTTTCAAGATTATGTTAAGAGCATTCTTTTCATCTGATGCGCTGTGGGGAAATGAGTATTCCTTTTTTTATGAGATTCACTTCTTATATTTATTGTTCCAAGAAGCTGACACAATATATACATAGTATAATGGAATGCTTTTGAGTAGTGAACAGCTTTCTTTATGACTAAAAGAACAGTGATTATATCTACATTCCCATGAAAATCTGTGAGTCATCTGCAAATATACTTAATAGGAAGTAATTTTAAATGAAGATTTATTCAAATCAAAACTTTGATAATGTGTTGTATTTTGAATTCATTTTGAATTTTAAGTCTTTATCAAGTCTATTTTCTATTTATCTAATTCATGATTCTCTATTTGCTCCTTTTATATACCTCATTCATTATAGTTCCATGAAGTTTTATTGTAAAAGCAATAGTTATAATTTAAGGCAAAAAGGAGCAAAGTTTTAACATAATTCAGGTTTTATTTTGTGATATGACTCTATTGTATATGATGAAATATAGAACAAAAGATTCCGCGACTTCAAAGATGCTGTTGTATGCCCTTTTTGTTAACTACAACAGCTCAGATTTACGCTCCCTCCTTGTTTAACATATTTTCAGATACCAAATTAAGTCTAAATGTCATCGATCGGGTAATATTTTTCTTTCTACCGTATCTCCCTTTACTAAGGAATAAGAGTAAAGAATAAGTAAGGAATAAAAATGGCATATATACACAAATATCTACCAGACTTTTGTTACCCTGTAAGGCAGTTGGGAGAAGGGTTTTTTGTTTGTTTGTTTGTTTGTTTGTAGGGTACTCAGGGGGAAATACTAGAACATCTGGAAGGAGGACTGTTAAATCAAACCATTGGTCTTTATGTGTATAGAAGAACACGTACTTATTCATGGGATTGACAGCAACCTATAATATAAAACTTATTTATTATACAACTACAATTTTTCTTATTTACAGCTTTTGTTTTGTTCTGATTATTGTTGTTAGTCCCTTTTGTAATAGGGGAGGGTGGATTTAATCTTGCCTTTTCATTTGTAATTCTGTGAAAATAAGTGCTTAGGAAAACACTTTCTTTGTGTGAGAGTCCTCCTTTGTCAAAGACTGAAAAGACCAGAGAGTGGCAGAGGGTAGATCATGTTGTTCTCATACTTAGTTACTGTGCATGAGTTTTAACAGTATATTCAGACCACTTTATTCTTCAAAAAATGACTTCTTTGCCAGTTCACTTTTAATTGGAAGGTCTTGGTTTCCTAACTTTGTACTCTTAATAATTATAAGTGTAATGTAGGACATTTTGTAGAAATGTGTCTATTTTCTACTTAGGTTTAATCTTTTGGGTAAAGTAATAAATTCTATACATGGAGTATGATTTATCAAAGGGATAAAAATTAAGACTATTTCCAGTTCCATTGTATATACTAGGAATCTATATGTTTTTAATCTTTTGAGAGGAGGAAGTATATTTCTTTACTCATTTAATTTCAAACCCCTCTTTGTTATTAATTCGTGGACTCTTTTGACAATTTTATGTATCTTCATTCATCAGGATGTGAATAAATACTTACAGTTAAGTAAGTGGTGAGTTTAAAAGTAAGGCCAAGAACAGAATACATTTAAAAAAATATGAATGAAGAAAGGTAGATTTGTGACATGAAAAAAAAATTATGACTTTACCAAATATTTATGATGGCAGTTCGTAGTTCCCTCACTAATAACTCCTACTCTCAGTGATGTTGATGAAATTATAACTGCTGCATTTTATGAGCATAATTGAATTTTACTTCCATCCAGGAAGTGTGGTTAATATGATAAAAGAAGGAGCTTTAAGAAATAAGTGTAAGGAAATTGTTAACTAGAGAAATAAAAGGAATGCAGAGGAATAGCTAAGTCATATAATTTGAAAATGCTTGGCTAGAAGACTCTTGATTAGATTGAATGTCGTGGGGAAAAGAAAGAAAAATATAACTGGCTGATAAATATTTTGTAGAGATTTCTTTTGCTGGCGATGGAAAAGCAAAGCTGTGATTTTTTTTTTTAATTTTTACTACTGATTTTTTTCATCTTTATTGATAATTCTGTCCTTAATTGAAGGGTCTTTAATATATTTTTATCTAATACTGAAACTTAATTTCAGAAAAGTCATTTAAGGCACATAAAATAGTTGAGCTCTCAAAACAAATATTGTAATATCAAAAATCAAAATCCAAAATAAATAAGGAGAATAAATAAATTAGGAGGCTCTTCAGACATCCTTTACTACTTAGGATAATAGGTAAAAAAAAAATGATCAAGTAAAAGTAGTGTAAATAACAGTAGCTCTCATACTTTATGCTGGGTACTATACTCCATTAAGTAATCCTTTATATGCATTTTATTTCTTCATCTTATTTACATAAAAACCTTATTTGGTATGTACTCTTATTATTTCCATTGTTTTATAAAGAAATAGAAAAAGAAGAGACCAAACCCAGGTCAGTCTGATCCCTCAGAGCTGGAGATCATAGCTTCTTTGGGTTTGTCAGTAGAGCGTTAGTTGTCATATTGCATGCATTGTTGCTTTGCAATAGTCAGTATAATAATGATGGCCAGAATGGAAATCTGTCTAGTTTCTTTTCTTTGTTTTTAAATTCTCATTGTCTTTCATAGCTTTTCACAGGTTTACATAGCTCTTTATAGAGTTACCTTGATTTTTGCTGGTGGTTAATTCATTTTAGTTGGCTAGAATAGCCTTTTAAAACCTAGGTTAGAAGTCAAAATTCTATAGGCTGATTGGTTTAACTGTATTTCATAGCCAGAACCTCTACACATTTGATTACAAGGGAAATTTATCATAACTCAGAGAATCAGCACTTATTTATGGCACCATCAGAGTTCTGTATATTATGGTTACTGTTTGGAGAATTATGTCACAGTCTGAAAAAGCTGTAGCTGTTAACCTGAGGAAACTTGTCTGTTTTTGTGGCCTTTTTGTAACAATGTTTATCCGTCAAATATGGCTTTTGAATTAAGCACTATGCAAGAGACTAGTCTAGGCAATTATAGAAGACATAGAATTTCCCTTAGGAATTTAGAATGTAGGAAAGTTATTAAATTTTATTCACAAATAACTGCTATAGTACCAACCATAAAGAAGTAATATAAAGGAGAGGTAAAACTGAAAATTCATTTAAAAATAATGAAGTAGACAACATGCCTGTGAAGGTACTGTTGACTAGATTTGCTTTCAAGAATCTAATTTTCTACTTTCTAGAGCTTATTTTTCTTATTGCCTTAGGTTTTACAATGTACATTATATCTTTTTCTTGCTTTCTTCTCTCCTTTTTTTCTGATACAGATTATATAGCATGGATTTGTCACCTTTGCCTAGAAAAAATTTTTCCAGCATTGTCATTAGGGTACAGTATTTGAACTAAACTGATCTGGAAGGGAGGTTTGAAAGTACTGGTGGTTTTTTTTGTAAACTGCAAGACATTTAGAGTTTAGATGTGATCTATGGTATTAGCAAAGCATGTTATGTTTTATGTAATGTTTCCTTTATAATTCTATTTACTCAAAAAATTCTGTCTATACAAACCAATCCATAAAATGAACCTTATATTGTGAATTAGTTGAATGTAGTGGTTAAACTCATTTATGTGTATTTCACTGTAGTTTGGTATATAAATCTCTTGGATTTTCAGCACAGAGTTGGGGGAGAAAAATCCTGATTATAGCTCTCTTTCCCCATTTAAATTTCTCCTTTTTTTCTTTTTTTTTTTTTTCTTTTTCTTTTTGTTTTGCTTTGGCTATTTTTCTCAACTGTCAGTGGAATTATTGTCTTCCTGTCTCCATATTCAGGTAGTGTCAGTGGCTGAGTATCACCGCAGGATCGATGCTCTAAATACTGAAGAACTGCGCACACTCTGCAGACGTCTCCAGGTGCCCCCTTCAGTAGTTTAAAACACCCAGAGAGTGACCATCCCTGTTTTAGTGTCTTTCGTCAGGGCAAATCTCATTTTTGAAGGATTTGTTTTGACCACAGAACTAAAATCGTCCATCAGAAAATTCCTTTTTGTACTAAAGAGTACAGTGTATGCCTTTAAGAGCTGTAGGATTATCTTTTCTGTCATCTTTTCATTTGAAAAAGTTTCAGAGGAATTTTCTGTCACTTTGGAATTGTTCTCAGCACTGTGTGTTTCTTCGCGTGATGAGTTTTCACTTAATTTTAACATTGGAAGAATGTGTTTGGGTTTAAGATCAAATTTTTACTAAACTGAATCTGAAAGATGAACTGTGGGAAAATCTTTAAAATTTTAACGAATAGTAAAGTTTTAAATTTTTTCTCTTCTTTAAGGCTATTTTAGTTGTATCGACCCCACATGAAATATCTTAATGAAATAAATTATTTTGTTCTTAAGGTATTCCTGGTTGATATTAGAAATACTTAGAAATAGTATAGGTTAGGCACAGAACTAGAGAAATTATTTTAATTCCATGAAATAATCTTTATGATTTTTTTTTTTTTTTTTGAAAAAAGCGATACAACTGAACTCATTTTCCAGTTTTGTGTATTATTGTGTGTTTTCCTCTTCTTAGTAAGATATGCTTTCATGGCTTTGCTAGAACTACTGAATTTTTTTCTTTTCTTTTAATGCTTCTCATGCTGCCTTGGATTTTTTTTTTAACCTTTCACATCATCAAAATAAGGATAAAACATGATGATGTGAAAGAATTGATACAATTTAGTTTCTCATCAAAAAGCAATACAGTTCTAGAACATGTATTGGTTGAAAACACATGCTGTTTAGGTTTGTAATGAAATCTGTTAAAGGAACAAAATAGTTTAGCAACATTTCATTCTCGTATGGAATCATAGTCGCCGAGCATCGCTGCATTTTAGTTATCTGCTCCAATAGAATTCTATTTTCCAATTTAAAAGTTTCATCAATAATAGTTATGTTTCATATATTTTTTCTAATGTTATTGTGTTTTATATGTTAAAATTCATATGAAAAAGTGTCAATAGCCTAGATTGTATAGGACTTTGTTTTGAATTAACATTTCTATCATATTAAGCATATCAGTGAGATCATTTCCATCGAGCAAAAAAGTTTATTCTTTTTAATGCATCCAATTAATCTAATTTAAAACATAGATTTACAAACAATTAACTTTTAAATTTTTTGTTTGGTCTAACTAGATAAAAATTCAGTGTTTAGAACATAAAAACAAGGAAAGCATTTTTAAAAATAATGGTAACTTTCTCAGTGAAGCAAATACACACACCCGTACAAAGTTATACTTTTTTTTGGACTGTTCTTTTAAATTAAAATTTTGGCACCAAGGAAGTTTTCTTAATTGTTTTTGGCAAATTTTATGTTTACCATGAAAAAAATAATTTCACGTATTTTAAATAACAGACATAAAAAGCATGCTAATTGGTTCGCCCTTCATCAGCAAAATTAAAGTTTGCATGCAGTGATCTCCTTTTACATGGAAATATGGGCTTCTCATTCATTACCTGTCTTTCTTCATACACTGGATGAGAAAAATGTCATCTTATAGTTAAAAAATCTTTTTTCTACATCGGATGTGCCTTTGCTATTAGATGGAACATCTTTGGCCTTCTAATTCCCTAACTTAAAGCTTTAGTCACTGTTTCTAAAGTATAAAGTTTGATTTCTCTCAAAAGCCTGAAATTTTTAAAGCATGTTATAATTTTATATTAACATCCTGCTGCTGTTTACTTCTTTAGATTACTACAAGAGAAGACATCAATTCAAAGCTGGTTGCTCCAGTGAAAGCAGACCTGGAGTCTGAATCTTTTCGACCAAACCTAAGTGATCCCAGTGAACTCTTACTGCCAGATCAGATTGAAAAGGTATGACACGCCCACCGTTGTGTGTTTCTGAGTGTATACCCGGAAGAGTAAAACAGGCTCTTTTTATCTGTTTTGAAAACTGAAGAAGCAGGGTTTCTGTTACTAGTCTTCCTCTCCCACAAAGAAAAGTAACATAGCATAGCACCTAGTATAATAGAAGGTACTAGGAGATTTGGGTAAGCACACATTAAAAAATCACGATAGCAATTTAGGTGAGATACTACAGTAACTAATACTTAATTTCTTGTTGTATGCTACTTACTTGCTTTTTGTGGATTATCTCATGTAGTTGTTATAACACCTGTAGGAATTGGATACCTTTCTTGTGTGCATTTTGTGAGTGAAAAACCTTGGGCATAGAAAGGTGAAGTAATTTGTCAAAGTCACACAGATGTAAAGTATTGAAACCCAATTTCTAATCTGACAGTCTGTCTCTAGAGCCTATTATTTAAGAGTTTATTAATAATCAAGCTCAGAGTCCATTCAATATTTTCATTAATTCAGTACCGAGGGCACTATAAGTGATTCATTTTTATTATCTCTGTTCTAATTTCTGTCTTTTTCGGCATGATTCTTTTCCTACTGGACAATTAATATTTCATGGTGAGAAATGTATAATTACTCTTCAAGCATCTTTGAGAATGATAAATAATTTCTGTTATTTTTGTAGCCTAAATTTTATAAAGTACTATTAAATTCCAACTGGCATTAGTATCCTACAAATTGACAATAAGCTATCAAGTAAATATTAATATTTTATTCTTCATAGCTTACCAAGCATCTTCCACCAAGAACAATTGGCTACCCATGGACTCTCGTTTATGGTACCGGGAAGCATGGCACCAGCTTGAAGACCCTTTATCGGACAATGACAGGTTTAGACACCCCAGTGCTGATGGTGATTAAAGACAGTGATGGGCAGGTAATGAAAATATCTATACAGACACCTTGCCTTTAAGAGATTACAGTAAACGATTTAGCATATTCTTTTTATAAAAATTATTTTCATTAGTATAATTTATTAAGTTTAACTGATAATTATTGAGTACTTTTAAAACACAAGGCAGTGCTGAGTGCTACAGAGGATAGGCATGAGCATGAATAACTTAAAGAGTTCCTGCCTTCACAGGGAGTATAGTCTGGTAGAAAAGAATATTTAAGTCCATCAGTATCTCTAATACCAAGCGAATTATGCTAAATAGTAAAAACCTAGAAAAAAACAGAAGAGGTGTTTAGAATGAAGGTTGTTCAGATCTTCTTGGGAGAAATAAAAATGAGGTTCTCAAAAAGGATGGAAATTGACAGTCTTGAAGCATGGGCAAAGTTTTGAAAGTTAAAGATAATTGTTAGGATGATACAAAAACCAAACCACAGATAACCAAGAGGAACATTTGTGTGTTTCTGAAACAGCAAGTTCAGGTAAATTACCAGCGCTGGAGAGCAATGAGAGGGTGAAATAGCAGTATTAATTTAAAAAACAAAACAAAGCACTACTACTGCTAACACTGTTAGTGTGTTTATGCACACTTGTCTGATCACCCAATATGCATTGTCTTAATTAGTCATCAGAGCCTGTGAGATTGATACTTTCATCATCCCTGTTCTCAAGACGAGTTAACTATGATTTAAGAAGTTTTATCAACTTTTCCAAAGTTACACACCCAATAAAAGGCACTTGTAGGAATGAAAATGAATGAACTGCTACGTGCCATAGTGTAGATAAGTGTCACAAATGTAATATTGAGTTAAAAATCAGACACTAAAGAGTAACTTCTTCATGATTCCTTTTATGGAAAGTTTATAAATGGGCAAAATCAATCTGTGGTGTTGTCAGGCTAGTGGCTTCCTCTGGGGATGGGGGATGGGGGTGGGTACCGAGGCCCACAAAGAACTTCTGGAGCACAGTTCTGTTCCTTGTTCTGAGTGCAGGTTAAATGGGACTTTGCTTTGTGATAATTCCAAATTTAGCTGTGTGTTTATATTTTATGTATCTACTTATATTATATATATATGTATATGTGTATGTGTGTGTGTGTGTGTGTGTGTGTGTGTGTGTGTGTGTGTGTATATATATATATATACCGTTCAATAAGAAAGTATGTTTTAAAAATTAAGACTATAAAGGAGTGTCAGGAGAGACAGTGACTGTAGAGCTCATTTACCACATTCTCCACTTTCCCATTGATGCTGTAGAAACTTGTACCCAGAGCATAGGAATGACTTATCCAGGTCTCCTATTCACTCGCTCTTTTTTTAGGCTATCTCCTGTGTGTCTTGTATTATGCAAGGCCATGGCAGTACAGGGCCAAACAGTTCAGACCCAAGATCCGCCTGCATAGAGTTTACTCTCTAATAAAGAAAAAAATAGTGAACCTTTTTAGTAGTAGAATGTACTGAAAGGTTTTTGCTTCCCTAAATGCTACAATCCCATAGCAGCATGCTATTCTTATTGTACATACATCGTGCATGTTAAGGCCTCCTGAAATGTGTGAACCACTTTTTAAGATTGTCTGTTTAATTGTTATAACAAGAATCTATTTAGATTTCAAAACTAGGAAAAATCTGTTTTTTCCCCATTGAGAAACTGATTTGTACTTGACAGTAATATGAATTATACAGCAACTGATCATGTTTCCCTTTTTAAGTATAATTAGATAAAACTATACTAGATTTCTATTTTTTTGTATTTTACTTAAATGTATATAATAGGATAATGCTCATTGAAACAAATTAATAGTCATTGAATATGCCTTTTTTTATCCTTAGGTTTTTGGGGCATTAGCATCTGAGCCGTTTAAAGTGAGTGATGGTTTCTATGGTACCGGAGAGACCTTTGTTTTTACATTCTGTCCAGAGTTTGAGGTAAGGACAGTTCTTGCAATTTCAGTTTATAAAGAGATGGCTTAGTGAAAGGGGCATGCACTTTGGAGTCAAATACACTTATATGTGACTCTCATCTCTGCCTTTTACTAACTGAAAACCTAGCACTTTTTTTTTTTTTTTTATCATTTTAAGTGTCAGTTTTTCTATGGAAAGAATGGAGACTATAAAATGTAACAGAGTTGTTTAAAAATTAAATGAAAATCAAATATGTATAACATTTTGCATGGTGCCAGACACATATGGTAGTCTCAGTAACGAGTATATGTCATTATTACCATTCTGTTTATGAATCGTCTTTGCAAAATTCCTAGAAACTCTTAATTACTAAATAAGTTTAATGATATAAGTAAGTCTTGAAAACCTAAAAAATAAATTATTTGGCTTTTAGTCCAAAGTGATTACCCAATTTCTTTTTCTTTTATTGTGGCTCGACCAACCTAGAGTGAATACTAATAAGATCTAAAATGTAAATGTTCATGTGAATTTTAATGAATATATGACCATTTAAAACATTGAGTGCAATCCCGGTGTCTCAGATGCATTGAGGTTCAGTGTGTCAAACCTTTCCTAAGAGAGGAAACTATTACTTGAAAAAAGGAATCGACATAGTTTGTTATTAAAAAAAAAAAAGTGGTTTTTAGGAACAGTTTCTAGAATGAACAAAATAGAAAGTATTTGATTCAGTGGAAGCTCTTTTCACAAACTTGTGCTTGAGTGGCACTGGGTTAACCAGTCCCTTCCTGCAGCTAGCCGGAAGCTTGCAGGTGCTACAAAGTTCTTAAGCTTCAGTTGTGCTTACTCTCAAAACTTCTAATGCTCTTTCTACCTGATAACAGTAATTCTCTAATAAGTCAAATGTTTTATAACAGAAAAAGTGAGTGTTAAAGTTTATTTTATTGAAAATTATAACGAGGTCTTTGGAAAACTTGACAATGAAAAAGTGGTCGAAATTACTATCATATTAGGTTTAGGTAAAACTGCCATGAAAGAGTAGAAAAAAAATATTTAAGAATATTAATGTCTAGAGAAGAAAAAAAATGGCCTAGATGATAGAGACTCTGTTCATCCCTCTGGTGACCAAATCAAAGTTGTGACGAAAACAAGGATCAGCAGCAAGGAAAATCGCCTGGGATCTAGATGAACAAATCACACAACTAGGAAGAGAACTAAGAAATCACCCTGCAATGGCAGAAAATAGGACGGGGCGAGGACACGGGGCTGCCTGGTCCTGAGCGGCTGAGTGAGACTGAGGCTGCTGTAGCAGCAGACGCCTCTTAAAGGGGCCGTGTCCATGAGCGAATTTTCGCGGTGATGGACCTGCTTGTTCTGAGCACCAGTGCCGATTTGGCTGCATGCAGGGAACTCCAGGGACTTACAGGGAGACATTGTTGGAGTGAGGACCGAGGTGAGACTCGCTCTGTACAGAAATGCCAGCAATATCCATCGTTCCCAGTTGAGTCTTCCTCCATACCAGTGCACGGACACAGCACCACCATAGCCATGATGTCATCAAACTGGATAACTGAGGTTGCTCGGCCCAGAGGATTCCCTGAAACTCCACCTCCCCAACTCGCGGCGCCACCCAAGCCACGTCCAGGTGTATCCTCAGCGAGTCAGGTGCTCCTTGCTGAGCAGCGCCTAAACTCACACTGGTGGCAGCTGGCCTCGGTTTCTGGTGTGGCCTTTTGAAGCAACTATAAGCACAGCATCTATGGATTGCTTGCTGAATCTTCACAGGTGGTCCCGGAAGGGTACAGGCTTGGGCTTAATTTGGCCTGCAGCTGGACCCTTCTTGAGACTGCCACTGGATACCTACTTCACAAATCCACACTAATAAGACTGGGAGACTTAGGAACTTTGCTTAGTACCTAGAAACAGACACAGAAAGGCAGCAAAAATGGGAAGACAAAGAAGCAGAAACCATATGAGAGAATAGAAGAGAGATACAGAAATAATGGAGTCAAGTAATCTAATAGATACAGAGTTGAAAACACTGGTTATAAAGATGCTCAATGAATATTTGGGAAGTGTAGAAAAATTCAGTGAGAACTTCAACAAAGAGATAAAAAGAAAACAAAAATGGAACTGGAAATTATAAAAGAGAATCAGTCTGAAATGAAGAACACATTATCTGAGATGAGAAGTATATTAAATGGAATAAACAAAGTGAATAAAGAAAAGGATCAAATGACCTATCTAGAGGATGGGAAAGCCAAAGACACTCAATTAGAATGGCAAGAAAAAAGTTGCCAAAACTATAAAAATAATTTAAGGAGTATATGGAACACTATTAAAGGTCAAAATATCCTTCTCATTGGCATACTTGAAGGGAAACAAGATGTTGAACAGCTGTTTGAAGAAATAATGATGGAAAAGTTCCCTAACCTGTTGAAGGAAATGGACATAAAACCCCAGGAAGCTCAGAGAACCCCAAAAACCAGGAATCCAAAGATGTCCACACCAAGACACATCATAATGAAAATGTCAAAGGTTAAATACAAAGAAAGAATCTTAAAAGCAGCAAGGGAAAAGCAGATAGTTACCTACAAGGGAACACCCATAAGACTGGCAGCTGATTTCTCAAAAGAAATCATGCAGGACAGAAGGGCTTGTTCAGCATGATGAAAACCCAGGATCTACAACCATGAATACTTTATCCAGCAAAGCTATCATTTAAAGTTGAAGGACAGATAAAGAGCTTCCCAGACTAAAATAAGCTAAAGGAATTTGTCACCACCAAGCCAGTATTACAGGAAATGTTGGAGAGACTTTTTTAAGAAGAAAAACATGTATCAAAATCAGGAATAGAGAATGGTAATAACTACATTTCTATCAATAAGTACCTCAAATGGAAAAGAATTAAGTGCTCCAACTAAAAGATAGAATGGATGAATGAATAAGAAAACAAGACCCCCACATGTTGCCTACAAGAGAATCACTTCAGTATAAAAGACACACACAGACTAAAGGGAAGGGGATGGAAAAAGATACTGTTTTGATGGACCTAGAAGGTATTTAAGTCAGACGGAGAAAGATAAACACCATATGATTTCACTTATATGCAGAATCTGAGAAATAAAATGAACAAACTAATCAAAAACAGATTCATAAATATATAGTGGATAATTTGGTGATGGACAGAAAAGGGAGGAGAGTTTGGGGGGCTGGGAGAATGGGGTGAATGGTTAAAGAAGTACAAATTAGTAGCTGATGGATGGTCACAGAGAGGGGGAACATGACATAGGGAATTCAGTTAGCATTAATATGTTGGCTAGGTGGAGGGTCAGGGGAGGGAGAGAGCAATTTGGATCATTTTATGAACTATATAGATGTCCAACCAATGTACTATATACTTGAAACGAATTAAAATAAATTTAAATTAAATAAGAATATTAACATCAAGAAGTTTTGCCCTTGGTTTTCTCAAGTATTTTTATGTTCTCTCTGGTTTTTAAAGGAATTGAAATGTGTGCCATAGGCTTATATAAGAAAGATGATAGTCAAAGATGAACCCAAAGAAATGACCTTGGCCTGAGATCAAAATATTAAAATATTAATGTACATTTAGGATGAATGTTAAAATAAAAGTTAATGACATCCATATCCATTTTTTAACTGATTTTCTACTATCTTCAACTATTTTCATTAACCATCCAATTCTTAATACCTACATAGTCAGAAAAGAGAAGTACATGTGAAGAGATAACGAGTTGAGAAATTGGAAGTGAAGATTACATTGCAGTAGAGCATGCACTTTCAAATGTCGTCATGCAAACACTGAAATCCAGAGCACCACATCCTCTGCCTGATCTTCTCCTGTTTTTGTTATTATTCTTCTTACTGTCAGTCTAGGCTTTGTTAACTATTTTGGGGTTTAAGAGAAGTAACTCTGTTTAGTAACCATTTTCATCTACATTAATTTATAGCTTTTTTTTTTTTCATTTACGTAGGTCTTTAAGTGGACAGGAGATAATATGTTTTTTATCAAAGGAGACATGGATTCTCTAGCTTTTGGTGGTGGAGGGTAAGTCTCTTGAACAGTTTACCATGAGCTTTTTAAGAAACTTTAAAAATGTTTTTGCATTGTTTATAAAATCAATTATCTTTGGAAAGTTTTGACATTAAAATTCTAATTTGTCTTTTACGACTGAGAAAGTGTGATTCAGTTGCAAGAAGGTGCTTAAGTGCAGTATTTGAAACCACCAGTAGAATATTTATTTATTCATTTTAAAAATGCTATTTAGTTGATTCTCTTTTGAGTAAAACCCATCCCATTACTAGAATACACTAACTCCTTAGTATTTGAATTAGAAATATACTAATACTTTAGAACTTCTCAAATTTTTCAAAAAATCAGGCTGTTTTGTTATTTTTCCGAATGTGTAAAAAAAGATCCTGTTGTTTTCATGTTAGTCTATCCTGGAGACTGTTTGGATTGATATTTTAGACATTAATGGAAATTGTTTTACTGCAAATATTTTAGTGACCTCTCTACCCCATGTTTTCAGGCTTTTTAACAGTGTGAGTCAATCAGTAATTTGATTTGATTCTTTTGGCATAGCAAGCACTATGAGAAACTTTGTTTTCTTATTCTGGTATCCCTACTTCCTTTAGTCTTTAGGATGTTTGGCGGCAGCCCACTTTACTCCCTCCCAGCCTAGACTTCTAATATCATGCTTAGCAAATATCGACATCTTCCTTTGGTATTTCTCTCTTTCCAGATTAGACATATAAAGTTTGCTAAATAATTCCCAAATTTATAAAAGTATTATTTTGTTTCTCACTGTTGAAGATATATAATAATGATTTATTCAGGCCACAGAATCTTGTTAGCCTCTAAAGAATATTCATTATTAAGAATATTAATCATCTGGAGTGATTTTAGCAAATTCTCTCCCAACTTCTCTGTAGATAGGTGTTTGGAAGATGTGATTTCAGTGATTAAAAAACAACCACGGTTACTATAGCCTTATCCGAAGGACACAATCAGGCAACTAAAAACTATGAATCTTCAGTTGTTGGAACCAGCATGTAATGTTTACATGCTCCAATACCTTATTTGGTTTGGAAGGAGTAGTCATGCAGCCCTACTACAAATGGTCATATATGTGGGATTCTGTTAATTCTCCAGGAAGGCCTCACAGGCAAGCAGTTTATAATTTCAAGCTGTTAAGGATGCCTCAAGTCTTCAAAAATAACATACACAGAGGTCAATATGTATCTGCCCAAACTCAATTTTAATTATACAACATGATTCCAGCAAATAAACTAACCTTTGGCTAATTTGATAACAAATTAAGACAAGATTACAGTCTTTGAAGAATTGTAGAGACTCAGAAATTGGGGCCTACAGGGTATTGACATTCCAGAATTCCAAACAGGAGCCCCAAAGAAATCACAGTCATGATGGTGATAGACTGCATGTCGGCTTTGGAGTCAGATAAACTTGAGTCAGAATCCAACTTCAACGTGTTACATGTAGGACCTCGATCAAATGCAAGTCTAAAATTTTCTCAGCTGTGAACTAGAGATTGAACCCTCCCTCAACATTAACGACACATTTTATTTTAGATGTGGAATTTCCATGCCTCAGAAATTTGTGTTAAATATTAAAAACTTAGAGCAAAAAGAAATCCAGAATACCAGGCAAAGAATAACAGGGCAGCACCTGTCTCAAAAGCTAATTCTAATGAAGTAAATGTTAGAGGTTTCATTTTATCTCTTGATCTGTATATTAAGTGATTTTATAATAGGATATGAACCAAACAAAATTGCCTCTTGCAACATGGAAAATAGTAGGGAAGTGTTTGGAAAAATTAATGATTTTAGAATTGTTGGATATTGAAACATCTTTAAATTATTATTTTACAACCTCTGCAATTATTATTTTATAACTGAGGCAGTGGTCCCCAACCTTTTTGGCACCAGGGATCAAGTGCTCCTAGAAAATTTAATGCCTGATGATCTGAGGTGGAGCTGAGGCAGTGATGCTAGTGCTGGGGAGCAGCTGCAAATACAGACGAAGCTTCTCTCTCTTGCCTGCTGCTCACCTCCTGCTGTGCAGCCCAGTTCCTAATAGGCTACAGATTGGTAATGGTCCACTGCCCCTGACTTAGGTAGGGCATAAGTTTTCAGATATTATCGTTAAAACTATTTTGTGTATTGCAGGGGAGAATTTGCCCTTTGGCTTGATGGAGATCTCTACCATGGAAGAAGCCATTCTTGTAAAACGTTTGGGAATCATACACTTTCTAAAAAGGAAGATTTCTTTATCCAAGACATTGAAATCTGGGCTTTTGAATAAATATGATGCTCTCTGTCTTAGCAGGATAATGGCCCAAACCTGACATGGACAAGCATTGTTTGAAAATTTCAAGAAGCAATACAATGTAACATGTTATTCGTGCTTTAAAATTAGTCCATATCACCATTATTACAGTTTTAATTTTGGAATTTATTTTTAAAATCATGTTTCTGTCGCAGAGTTCTTTAGGTTTAGACCATGGTGTGGGTCCATGCAGTATCAGAGCTTGGGTTTTGTCAGAATTTTGGCAGCATTTTGATCATAGCAACCATCACATCTACAGTTCATGTGATCTCAGTCTCCTGAGAAGTCTGGTGCTCTTTTGTTGAACTTATTTTAGTTTATGATTTAAAAGACTATATTGATTGTTTTACTAGATCAGTCTGATGGGGGCATTGAGGAAATGAAGACTAGATACTACTGTATCCGTGAGATTGGCATAGGTGAATTTTGAACGTATTCAACTTAGTCATTTTTATGAAAGAAAAAACAAATGCCAAAATAATGCATACTTCATGGACCACTGAGTTCTAGTTTTAATTCACACTACAACATTCTCTTTGTTAATTTTTCAGGTACTCAGTTTCATTTTAATAAAAAAGAAATTTGAGAATTCTGGTTATAATCAATTGCAGTGAACATGACCTGCAGGTTTGGGCATATGCTTTCATCTTTGAATTAACTGAAAAAGAGTTATAAAATGACAAAAGAGAATGAGAACTTGATGATTATACTGGATTTAATATATCAAGCAAGAAAATATACTACTTACATATTTGTAGATTAGCAGGGCATTATCATAAGTACAAAAACTATGAAACAGATGCATATTTCTTCAAAATTTGTGTCAGGTATACTGTTTTATAGTTCTGTTGTTTTAGCCTTATTGCACACCAACTCCCAAAATACAGGTTCCTGTTCAAAAGGAAAAAAAAAACTTGTGATTTTTTTTGAGTGGTATATGTTATTAGTTGCCATTAGCATTTGCTATTGTAAAAGGACAATGATTATAGTAGACAATATTGTTAACTCAGTAGACTTGTTGAATATGCAAACTTACTGTCAAGTGACCTCAAAAAAAAAAAAAGATAGAATATACTAGTAGTTCTTATCCTCTTTTGTAGGAAACCAACAATAAGCCATTGTGGCAATAATTCATCAGTTAATTTCAAAGCTTCATGTTATGCAAAAAAAAAAAAAATCCTGCTGTTATACCTGTGACAGTGACCTTGTGCTGAAATTTCAGCTATTCCAGATAAACATTGTATATTATCCTGTAAATTAATGTTTAAAGGTAGTTTTGTTCTTATAGAAAGTGTTGATTGCCAGGTTGCTTATAGCACTTTAAATTATTCTAAAAATGAAATTTTAAGCCAAATATGTTGGCTTAAGTAGTTTTAGGTGTATAGCACTTGAATATATTTAGATCTTTTGAAATTTAGATAATTACCTAAGCATAATGCTAATGGAAAAGAAAATCTGATATTCTACTTAATATGCTATTGCTGACTATGAATAGAATACAGGGCATCATTTTCTTGTCTATGTAAAGCTCTCTCATTATAAGTTAGTAACAGTATATAGATTAAATGTTTACAATATAGGGAATTGTAAATAAATATATCAGGTTCCCCCCCACCTCCTTTGGTCTTCCACAGCAGTATTATTGTCTTTGTGGAGTTGACTAATCATTAAAAAAAAAAAAAAAATCCTGTATTGGATTTCAATTACAATAAGATCATAGTGGTGTATACCAAATAAAATTAAATAATACAAATTTGAGTTTGGATTTATTAAATAATCATTTTATTTTCATACCTCGGAAGTCTTAGACTAAGCATACTATCTTTTATGTGTCAAAAATGCCTCTGGTAGCCTGGGTGGTGGAGGCAGTGGTGGTGACAGAGAGATGCGGTCCAGCAGAGGGGGCACCGCTGTTTAAAAAAATGGGGATGTAAGAGGGCACTCGGCATATGGAGAAGTACAGGCTGTTTGATATTTTTAAATTATGTTGTTTTCTTTTTAGATGGGGAGTGCATAGCAAGGTAAGACTAATGTCATAAAGAGTTTAGTTGTGTGCAGTGCCAAGAATTTATTTTTTTAATCTCATAGGCATAATTAAGAAAATTTGAGTGGAGGAATGACATGATCATATTTGCACTTTATGAAGAGCTCTGTGAAAAATAGATTGGTCAATAGAAAAACTAGAGAACAACCAAGTCTGTTGTAAAGGCCAGAAGAAAAATAAGGCCTGAATAAGAATGGAAGCAATGGTGATAAGGAAAGAGGCCCGGATTTGAAAGATTTTGGAATAAGGATTAATAGGATTTTGTTATTGGATGTCATAAAGAGTTAATGATAGCTCTCAGGGTCTTTGCTTAGTACCTGGGTATATTATTCATTGAGATGGTTGATATACAAAGAGGAGAAACAAGCAGCAGGTGTGGAAATCCTATTAGTTAGGGACCTTAAAGTATGATGTGAGGAACTGAAGAACAGATGCAGGGGGCTTAATATTCTTTTCTGATGAAAAGATTTTTCAGTTGACATAGAAGTAGATGTAGAAGCTATAACCTATGGACATAAAGCCTTTGGAGATTATAGACTGAGTTAAAAGAGAGAAATCTTGAGATAGAATTTTGGGATATAGTGATATTAACTAACAAGCAGAAGAAAAGGCTCTAAATTTCCATCTCAAGAAGCTAGAAGAACAACAAATTAAACCTAACAAAAATAGAAGGTAAGACTGAATAAGGATGTGAACAGATCAATAAAATTTAAAACAAGTATACAAAACAAAATCTGAGAATAATAAAATTCTAAACCTCTAGCAAGATCAAGAAAAAAGGAGATTACTATTAAGAATGTAAAAGGAGACATCACTACAAGGCCTCTAAGACCTGAAAGACATAGGATATTATGAACAACTTCTACATCAATAAACTTGACAATGTAGTGAAGTGGAAAAACGTTTTGGACGACAACAACAATTGACCTAACCTAAGAAGAAATAACGATTTTTGTATTACAGAAATTGAATCTTTTTTAAAAGGCAGTGGGGGAGGCTTTGTACAAAAAGCCTAGGCCCATGTAGTTCCACTGGGTAATACTTTATAATACTTAAGCAAAAAAAAGAGTATCAGTTGAAGTCTTCCAGGGTACTGAGAAAAGGGAGAACTTCTGATAATTGTTTTTGAGGCTAGCATAGCTTGATATCAAACTTTACAATCCTTACAAAAAAAGAAAATTCTAGAAGTCTTGTATTTTATCTTACATAAAATAATCACAAATCAAAATATAAAAGAATAACCAGATTGGGTTTATTCCAAGAAAGCAAGAGTAATTAGTTAACATTTTTTAAATTGGTACCATTTACCATATTTATGGGGAAAAAATTATATGATTATTTTCATAGAAGCAAAAGAAGCATTTGATTAATTTCAATTCTCATTTATGATTAAAAACTCGTGGCGAACTAGGAAAGAAGGGATCTTTCTTAATCTGATAAAAAAAATTATCCTTAAAAATGTACAGGAAACAATGGTAAATTATTGAAGGTTTCCCAAAAATAGAAGCCTGATAATAATAACTGCTGTTACCACTTCTGTTCAGTGTTGTTCTGGAAGTCACAACCGGTACAATAAAGCAAGAAAAAAGGGATAAGGATTAGGAATGAAGAATTTTCAATGTCATTTGTATATGACATGATTGCAGATAGAAAATTCCAAAAAGATCAAACTATTGGAATTGATTAATCAAGGTCACTAAATACAAGTTCAATATAAAAATAAGAACCTTTCACTTTTTATGTATAACCAACAATTAGAAAATGAAGTTTAAAATATTGCCATTGGTAATACCACTGAAAATATTAGATATATCACAAAAAGACCTAAAAAAGGAGAATATACCATATTCCTGATTGGAAGACAATATTAAAAGATGTCAGTTTTCCAAAAATAGTATGTATTGGCAGTAAAAATTCAGCCAGGTTAATACTTGTTGAAATTAGACTGATTTTATAATATATATGGAAACGTAAAGGCAAAGAAGAGCTAAGACAACTTTGAAGAATGAGGCTGTGGTCGTAAATGCCAGATATCGACATTAAAAAGCTGAATAAATAAGACTATGCCGTATTGGTCAAAGATGTACAAAGGAATGGATCAAAATGGAGAGTCCAGAAATGAACTGATTTTTTAAAAAGATGACACTGCTGATTAATGAAGAGGATTTATTTTTCAATAAATGGTGCTGGATTAATTGGATGTATGGAACAAAAAATTTTGACCACATATAAAAATTAATTACAGGTTGTAAATCTAAATGTGAAAGGTAAAACAATAAAGGTATTTTTAAAATGTAGAATATTGTCATGCCATGAGGATAACATACATTTCCTAAATGGAGCACAAAAGCACTAACTATAACGGGGAAAAGATGATTTTCTACATTACAAATTTTAAGAGCATTTCATCAAAAGATGTCATTAAAGGTAAAAAGGCAACAAAAAGAGTGGAAGGTTTTTGTCATACACATATCTAATGAAGGTCTCATACACAATATACAAATGATTACAAGTCAAAAAAGTTCAACAGAAAAGATAGAAGACTGGCAATTCCTAAGAGTATTAAAATAACAAAAGCTATTTTGAAAGGGAATATAAAGTGGAACAGCTTTGGAAAACTTTTGGAAGTATCTACTAAAGCTAAGCCTTTGACCACCAAATTTAATTCTTTGATATGTACCCAAGAGTAATGTAGATATTTGTTTATAAGAGGTATGTACTAGAATGTTTACAGAACTATTTGTGTACTTTCTCCTCATCTCCCCATCCTTACACACTCACCTAGTATCTTGTTGCATCTAGCTCTGTTACTCTCAATATTTTCATGTTATCTCCTAAAGATATTTTTATATAACCACAGTGCAATGATCAGATTCAGGAAATTTAACAGTACAATAATATGATTTAATATGCAATCCATTTTTTAAATTTCATCAATAGTCTTAATATCCTTTAAAGCATTATTATTCTTTTTTTTTTTTTTTGATCCAGGATCCTTCATTGCTTTTAGTTGTTCTATCTTTTTTATCTTATTTAACCTGGAAGAGTTCATTAGTCATTTTTAAATTTTATGACACCGATATATTTGAAGAGTTCAGGATCGTAAAAGGTCCTTCAATGTGGATTTGTCTCAATTTTTCCTATGTTTAAATTTAAGTTATGCATTTTGGGCAGCAAAACCACAGTAGAAATGTTGTGTCCTCTCCATCATATTAGTATGCACAAAATGTATATTTTATCCCCTTATTGGTGATAGCTTTGATTAGTTAAGAAAGTGTCCATCATGTTTTTCCAGTGCTATCATTTTTCCCTTTGTAATTAATAAGGAATGTGTAGGGAGGTACTTCCACACCATAGATACTCTGCATTATATTTGCACATTTTTGATATCCATTGAGGATTCTTGCCTGAATTATTAAAATGGTTGCAAAAATAATTTTTCTTTCATTCTCGGCACATTTACTATAAAAAGAGCTTTCCTTTATTTCCATCATTTAAGAATATGTTAATATCTATTATGGAGTGATGGATTTCAGAGTGTTTCACCTAGATTTAACCAGCGGGAACACCATCAAGTTGACTTCTGTGCATTTCTCCATTTCTTTGAGTATTTGCTTGCTTCTGGTGCAACGAGGTGTTTCAGAATTGTCGGTCCTTTCTGTAACCCAACGCTAGAATTAGCCATTTCTCCAAGTAAATATATTTCTCTTTAAGAAACATGGCATTTGAAAATCTGGATGTTAGCTTGGTGCTACTGGGGTGGCATTGCTGCTAGGGCCTTTCATAAATAACAGAGGTAAGAAGTAAATGCACACGTCATGAATGCACACTGATACCTCCAATTCCAATTTAGCATTACAGAATTCTCCCTTGTTTCCTTACGCATTTTTTGTATCTCTTCCCCTACATTGTGGACATTCATACGTTTACTCATTTGCTCAGTCCGACAATGCAGATGTTATAGTTTCAGAATTGTGCACCAATATCTTCACAAACAGCAAAATTGTTTAATATTCTTTTGCATTTCCCTAAATATCTTCTCATTATAATGAAGATATTTAATCAAAGTATATTCAAAAAGTATGAACATTTCTTCCGCTGTGCTTATTTTAATCATTTGAAATAGAATTATTTGTTACTTTAGTATTTTAATTTTTTTCTTGTGTATTTATTTAGTTTTACTTTTTGTACATGTAAGATATTTAAAAGGTTCTAAAAGTCAAAACTACAGAACCCTCTTCTGTGTCTTTCAACCCGTTTTCACCCATTCCTACAAGAAGTCAATTTCATTATTTCTGCTTATCTTCTATTTTCAAAATATAGATATGTAAACATGTACACACATATAATGCAGTTTGCATATATATGTGTATATAAAATCCAGTGTGTGTATACAGATAATGCATGGTGAAAATCCTTCCAGTTCTTTTTTTTAGACCTGCATCCACTGTATGGATATGCTATACTTTTTCAACCATTTTTCTATATGTATTAGGTTTTTTTATAGTAATTCACAATAAAAATAATGCGTAATTCATTGTTGATATGTATTTTAATATTGTTTGAGTTGTTCCAGGGAAATTTTAAGAGTAGAGCTTCTTGGTCAAAAAGTAAACGCAATGTAATTTTGTTAGATACCGAGACATTATCGGATAACCCTTGTGTTGGAATGATAGTGAACCACAGCATTCTGAAAACGTCTAGGCTAAGAGGGTAGATCATACAGCACATTTATAAATTAAATAATTCAACAAACATTGACTGTCCTTACTGCATACTAAGAAATGCCCTAGGTAATAGGAATAAAATTAATATTCTAGGAATCCTAAGGAGGTGTCTGCATTAAGAGGCCATTTTAACATGGGCCAGATGGTCTCCTGCTCCTCTGATAAATTTCTGAACGTAGTGACTTAAGTACAGCAATAGTTCCCCAAGTATGAGTTCCCATTGACACAATTTTTTTTCTTTGTCCAGAATTATTCCTATGTCTACAAGAAACAGTACCTGATCTACCTGTTGGTAGTATTCAAGAAGGAAGGAACTTGAGTTTTGGAAAGGAAAGGAAAAAGCAAAACACAAACTAAGAGTATAGGTGCAGCCTCATTTTGCAACAGTTTAGGAAGAAAACCTGAGCTCAGAACTTCCCTCCTATTGGTTTAAGTGGGCAGAGTAATTTGGGAATCAAGAGATCATAAAATTTCAAGTTCTAGAAGTTGAAAGGCATCAGACATTTGGAGGTCCAGACAGAAGGGGCAGGGGAGGAAGTACGTGTCGACAGTCCAAAAGCTAAACATCTTACTGAAAGCTTGGGAAAGGAAAATCCTGAAGATTTGGAAAGCAATTGTATACTACCCATTATTGGAAATTTAGAATTACCTATGAAAAATACTATTGGTAGTATATTTTATGCATAATTATTTCATGTTATTTTGATTATAAAAATAGACTTTGAGTAGCTTGTTTGGCAGCTGAGTTCTACTTTTCTCTCTAAAAGCCTTAAGTTTTCAATAATGGATTTTTTTTATCATGGAGTTTTTAGGACAAAAATCCGACATATAGCAGGCATTTTCCTCTAAGGAAACTAGCTTTCTGACTTCACAGCCACACCTTATTCAAAAGGGTGTTAGTTAATGTAAGCTCTCAGAGGAGACAACTTTTTAACTCCATCCTCAAATTCAAACAAATTGAACTTTGAGTAATCTGTGTCAGTGCCTGCATAAACTATTATTGTCCAGAGTTGAATATGAGGTAAATTTTTTGAAGCCTTGGTCTAAATATTCTCTGATGACTAGAAGTAACCCAAGTTGTACTATGTAATTTTATTGTAATTTAAACACAAAAGGGATATTTGGAATATAACCTCAAAATAGTAGTCTAAAAATGAACAGGAAAGATAAGAAAATATCTTTTATTCTTGTGCCATGTCTTAAAATTTTGACAGGTTCACGGTTATGATAGAATTGTACATCTTAAATTATACTTAGAAATATTGGTTATTTGTAATTTAATAAGCCTATTATGAAAATAAAAATGTACAAATCTTCTTTAAGAAGTTATTGGAACTTTCAGTTTGAAAGAATCATACATGAAAACATGATTTCTATAGTAGCTTAATCCATACATTATATGAAACTTAACACCTAACAAATTACGTGTCTGTTTTGAAGTATCATAATTTGACATAATTTCTGTATTTAACACCGAGGAGCTATAATATAGTAATTTTCATTAAATTCAGATAGATTGTAATCTCACATTTTATTCAATTTGTTTTTAGAAATATATAAGGCACATTAAATCTGAGGGGAAAAAAAGTAATAGATTAGTGCCAAATCTCTCTTTGGCATCATATTACACTATACTTTTTCACTTTGGCAGAACTAATACTGCTGTTTTGTAATTTTCAGCTATTTCATAAGGTTTGTTAGAGCATGAAGAAAATTAGAATGTCTCAAATCTGATTTCCCAGTGATTCTGTCAGATTCTTCCACACGAACACTTCACTATAGAATTTTCTGTATTTCCACTTCATTTTATATTGAAATATAAATATCAGCAGTATGACTTGCTAAGGCTTTGAGAAAAATTAAACTGCAAGAAGCTCTACAAAGGCAGGTAGGTAAATCTGATCTCACCTCTGCTTTGATGGCAAAGGTAAACGTAACTGCCTTCTCTCTTGGTTCTAAAACCACCAGTGATCTCTGTTTTTATGTGGTCTGTGCAAATGCCACAGAAGCGCAGCTGACTGGGAACCTATTAAATTACAAGCCCATAGAGAAATTTGAGCACATAAAATTTGAAAACTTAATTTTTTATTTGTGTTCCTATTTTGTAAGTGACGCTATGATAAAAAAAAAAAATAGTGCAAAGTCCAGCTTTTAGAAAATTAGTTTTAAACAATGGAATTTTTTTTCCTGCAAAATAACATAATATGGTCTGCTGGTATTACCCTAAAGTCAGCATTCTTATATGTAATAATTGTTTAATTAAAGATCTATTTTAAAAAATTCTTACAGTGAATAGCCAAATGTCTTTGCCTAAAAGGTAAGTGGAATATCAAAAATTTATATGTGCGCTTTCTCAAAATCTTCAAAATTCCTCAGAAACAGAATGCCAAAAAGTCCTTTATGTAAAAATCATTTAATATTTACTAACTTATTACAGTTTGCATTTTAGTTTTTCTAAGTTAGCATTTAGTATTAAGACAAAAGTTGTGTCAAGTTCAGCTTTTGTGGAAGGTTCACTCAAGTAGAGTAATCAAAACATGGTCATCCTGGCCTTGCCATAACATCTCGCCTTCGAAGTCAACCAGTCCGTGTTTCCTGGCGCGCATGAGAATGCCCACGACTTTATCTGAAATACGAACGTATCTATCAAACAGATCTCCGAAAGTAACTTGGATCTTGCCATCGCGTCTGTGGCGGGCCATCGTGCGGATAATGAAGCACATGTCCATAATTTCTCTGTAGATGTGCTCCTCAGCTCGCTTGGCCCTTTCGGCGGTTTTGGTCCCCTCCTTGGGGCGGCCGTAGCCTTCGTCTCCTTTGCGCAGGCGGGTGGACATGGCCAGCTGATAATCAAATTCTTCGCTGAAAGGGTTGAGCTTCTGGGACTGGATGTGTTGGTCAGCCCACTGTTGCCACCTTCCTTTCAGGCTGTCCACTTGGCCGTATTTCCTTTGGGCCTTGCAGCTGAGTTTCCCTGTGTATCTATTTGCCCTAAAAGAGGGGGTGGGGGGTGAAGAATTAAGATTTTTAACATGCAAGTGTTTCTTTCTCATTGTACTTCCTGCATATATGCGTCTTATGCCTCTAATTTTTTTTAGTTATAAAGGAAATATCAACACATACAAAGAAATTAGAAATGAAAGTAGAAAAATCATACACAGTCCTATTATTGTTCTTAGTTTGGTATATGTCCTCCTAGATGATTTTCTCTATGAATATAGTAATGTTAAGCACCATAAAATAATGTTAAACCCTGTTTTAAGAAAAAGTTCCCTTGCATAAATGTAATACAAATATGTGTATCTTAACTTGCATGTTAACATTTCAGAACTGGAATCATGAGTGTATTAAGGGGATCCACTTTAGATAGGACTTCCAAAACCAGTTATTTCCCCATATATTGCATATGTGTGTGTGTGTGTGCGCGCGCACACACACACACACACACACACTGCAATATTGACTTGTGTAGATTTTCATATGTGGATTTTTAATGAGAGTATACTGTGCTAGTACCAGTGATATACCACAAATTTTAAAATATCAAGTTGGATAGATAAGACACTAGCAAGAGTAACATTGAACAATTTGTGCTGGCATCCTTCTAAACATGTTTTATTAACATTCCTGCAATCATTCTGTGATGTAGATACTGCTATGCTCATTTCACAGATTAGGAAACTGAGGCCAAAGGGGTTAAGTAACTTGCTTAAAGTCACAAAACTGATAAGTAACAGAGCTGGGATTTGAACCAAAGTTAAGCTGGGTCCAGAGCCTGCATATCATTTCTATTAAGAAGTGCTCTGAACCAGTGGCAGAGGCAGGATTCAAACACAAACTACCTGAGACTAAAGTCCATGCTCTTTCCACTGGGCCATGATGCCACCTGCCATGTGGGTACAGTGTCTGTAAATGGATGAGTGTGTTTCGTGTGTGTGTGTCCTTGCAATCGGGAATGCATTTTATTTAAAAACAACAACAAAAAAAAAAAAAAAAAAAAAAAAAAAAAAAAAACAGCACTGGAAAGTAGACCAATAGTGTCATGAGGCTGCATGCCTAATTTTAAAATGGGTAAAATTTATCTTTAAAAGATTTCCCTGTCATTTTTGTATCTCTAATCTCCTAGACTTTTCCCCCAGGTCTCTCTGTCTTCACAAATAAAACGTTTAGACTGTCTAAAAGTCAGAGCTTTGTATTCCTCGTGTTCACAAGTGATGTGCCCTCCCTTCTCCCCAACACTGAGTGGCCTCATGTCTGAAAGCACTGGGCTCGGGGATGGAGAGCAGTACTGAAATGCTCATGTGAATGGCACACCTGAACCAAGGGGGCCCTCCTCCCTGAAATCTCACAACTTGCTATTCCTGACTCAGGAATAGGTCAGATATGGGTATTCCTCCCTATCCAAACTCGCTTCCTGAAATCTGGTTATCCAAAGGCAGGAAGCGAACAGATGTGGGTGGCACACATATTTGCATTAGCATTGTTTTCAAAAGAGGAATGACATCCACTAGATGGCGAACTTTCATTAATTCCCATGGTTTGTGTTTCCAAAAGTCCTATACTTGCTGCAGTTTCACTATTACAATAGAATTCAAACTAGGAATACACTGCTATTTTGTTAACACTTACTATTCTTTGTAGCCACATGGACAAAAGTCTAATTGAGAAAAAGCAGCATGCAAAAACTGTATACACAATTATTACAACTTTAAACAATCATACATTTATGGAAAAGTGCTAGGATTTATGCTGCTGTGAAGCGGATGCGTTTCTCTGTCCCGCTTGTCCTCACCATCACCTCTCTCTCCAGAGACTGTCTCGTTCAGCTGCCCAGATTATGGGCTGCTTAGTCTCATTATCAAAGGAGAGCAAACACCGTATCCCCTTAGAATCCTGGCAATCCTTGACAGGGATAGCTTTCAATAAAAAGTCCAAGGCTGTCAGGACAGAACCCAAATCTCCTACCAGATTTGAGGCTGAGACGTCCTGCTGGAGAAGGGACTCAAAACATCTCAGTAGAAAGCAAAAAAAAAAAAAAAAAATAGCATGATTCATAAATGCATACCTTTTGTCCCCTGAGCACCAAATGTAGTTCTGCCCTACAGCCTAAAACATATGACATCCTTGTAAGGAGCTTCTGGGCACTTTGACACTTTTCCCATTCTTTATTAAAAGTATTTATGATACTTGTGCCAGATGCTGTTTTAGTTATCTATTGAATATTTAATAATGAAAAAAATAATGACGAACTACTAAAAGACAGTCATGAAAATAATACAAATTTGAGTATATGGTACGATTCCAACTAGGTAAGATTTGTCTGCACCAGGCTGAAGAAATCAATAGCGTGTGTACAACTGAAAATAATTATGTAGATATCCAGGTGACATTTGAGTTTTTTATTAAAAAAAAAAAAAATTATCTTGGTATTACATTGATTTTATAATTTAGAGAAAGCAAAAAATAGAAAAATATTCAAATTAGCATCCAGAGGTCATTTGTTTCAACTGTATGCTATATAGGTTTTTGATTCTTTGATATAGTTTTTTGCCTTCTAATTTTAACTATGAATGTAGATTCCCTGAGTGTTGAAACTCTATGTCATTTGGAATAAGGTTTGGGGTTGATGAGGTGATAAATTTATGAAGAAAAACATTTATCTTCCTAAAAAAGCACCTAAATATTAATGTTCATTTGTTATATTGTAAAATTATAATTTTCAAAAACAGGAGGAAGGAAAACAAAAAAAATGATCCTATATGCAAGAATTAAAAATTATGGTTATAAAAAATGTTACTGGGAAGAAATATACCTTAATGAATATTTAATTTTCCCTATCATAAAATGTTCTGTATCATTTTTGTATTTCCAACTTTTAATTAAAACATCTGAAAATGTCAGGTTTAAATAAGGATTAGAAAGTCTTCAATCCTAAGTAGCTTCGTGGTCAATGAATATAAGAATATAACAGCTTATCCTGGTTTTTTTTCTTCTTTAAGAATGTGCATAATAGTTTAGATTGAGCTTTAGGAAGATAATCTAGTATAAGTTTATAGAAAACAAAGCAATATTCAAAGACTGACATCACACCTATTCTTTAAGTTAGTAATATTTAATTCAGACTCTCCTTTTTAGTTTCTTATTATCAGTAAACAAATTTTCTATTGGTTAGTCAGTAAATGTTTCCCTGTCCTGTTATGTGCAGGTAACTAATTCTACTAGACATTACAAGCATTCTCTCTTGAAAGTTCATTCACTGAAATAAATTCTGAAATGTATTTCTTAACTGTCAGTGTTAAAAATGACATAAGTTTGAGTGTTGCTTTCTTATGTGAATGAAGCCCTTTAGCTATATGATGGGAACAAATGTGTCATAACTTTATCATCTTGGAGTAATAATTATATGTGTAAATTATTAAATATGAAAAAAACCCACACTGAATAAAAGTTCTAAAAGGTGTATTTCAAATCTAGCCAAGTTCACTGGTGCTGGAAGCATTCTCCCTGGAAAACGGCCTTTATCTGAATCACCAGCTTCAAAATGTCATGGAGCCTAGAGGAGTCTTGGATGTTTATGAAGAAAGTGGAGATCTGCTCTTGTTTCCCTCCCCCCTCCCCCGCCCATAGAGTCTCCTATGGAGGTAGCCTTTCTCTTCATTGTACAGGAACATGTCTCTAAAGCAAAAAATTCTGCCATTTTTTTCAACTCAGGGAAGTGCTGGGACTCTGTGCATTGGTTTGCTTGATCTTTTCCACAGGAAGTATAGCCAGTTTGATGTCATGGGAGCATGACATCCACAGGGTCCCATTTATCAGAAGCAGGGTGACTGCATTCAAAAGGCAGGGTCTACATTTCTGATCAACGATTTTGCTCTCTATTCAGTTATCAACCAGATTTGAGAGTCTGTGATTCTCCTTGCAGGTTGATAACTGCTCAGAGTCCAAGGAAAGGGTTCCAAGCTCCGGATTTGAAAGCCATACGTGTGCTTTCATTTCTAGTAACATCCTTCAGTAGAGACGTACCAAAACCCTACACTTGTGGAGTTACTGAGATTCTACTAATTAGGCTGGCACTTTGGTCTCCATTTCATTCCTTGAGTCTGTTCTCTACTGATCATTCTATCACAGTGGATAAGAACACATGCTCCGGCATCAGCCTTCCCAACATCATCACTTATGAGCTCTGTGGTTTAGATACATTTCTTAATGTCTGTGTGTCCACTCTCCCATGATTGAGCACCCCCACGCTCAACCACAATTATCTTTACTGAATAGGAGAGGATGGATGACTGATTGATTGGCTCTTTAATATTTTACAATTTCTGTATGGGAGAGGGATCCAGTTCTCTTTGTCTAAAGGAGCTTAACTGAACAAGTTATACAGCTATACAATCAAAAGACCAAATGTTTAAAAAATAAAGTATAAAATATTAACCATTTTCATAGTAAACCCCCAGTTAGCAAAACCATTGTAAGTAAAGAAATGACTTGTTTCTATTATCTTAACTACTAAGAAAACTCTTTCTACTTAAATATTTATGATACGTAATTTTCTCCTTGTTGGTGTCTATGAGGAAAGAATGGTGTTTAATTAAGAATAAGTGAAAACTTCTTTCATGTAGGCTTACTCAATAATGCCACATTCATTTCTCAAGTTGTATTTGAGAGTCCCGTCGGGCAAAAAGTCCCATTAGGCTTCTCCTGAAGCTCCCTGAGCACAGCTAGGATTACTGATGACCTTAAGAGCTGCTGTTACATACAGCATTCTGGTACCCCATGTACTGTAAGACCGAGGGGAGGGAACCAAAGAAAAAAGAAAAAAATTTAATTCCCACTTCCCCCGGGGCCAAACCTGAGAGCCGAGTTCCTAGCGTCTTGTAGGGTTGCGATCACCAGGGCTGGCTCTCCCTGCATTATAATGAGTACAGCTTATTAAGTAGCTCCCCTGGGTCCATTGCTTTACATAATTAATATTAAAATAACTCTAATTATCGTATGTATTTTTAACTAAAGACAGAACTAGGATTTGCCAAGATAATCACCATTCAAATCTGTCTCTCAAAGCTTAAGTACCTTTCCGTCACACTAAGAAGGTGTCTGTGTACGTGCCTGATTTCAGCAACTGTGAGAGAACTCCTGTATGCACACCCCCACTTCCAGGTGGGAGAGTCTGGAGTAGTGCTCAGGAGTGCGGCTGTACAGCCGGAATGCCTCAGTTCAAATCCATGGGCTGTACAATCTTATACATGTTCCCTAATATTTCTTTGTCTCATGTTTCTATCAAGTGTGGATGTGATTGTACCTCCCCCAGGAAAATGCTGTGAGGGTTGAATGAATAAACATGAAAAGTGCTGAGGTAGTGCCGTAAAAGAGTACACACATTGGAGATCGGTCCCAGCTCACACCTCCCTATCTCGGGCAAATTCGAAATGTGCTGACAGGAAGATCTTCATTGTATCATTCTGTCTTTATTCTGTTGGGTGCTTTTATTTATTGCACATCTAGTGTGTGTGTGCATGCACACACACACACACACACACATCTACACACCCACAAGGCCAGAATTTAGACTGTGGTTCAATACATTCTGGTAGAAGTTATTTCTGATTATGAATTTCACTATTAATAGAAGTAGAACACAAATACAGATCTCTGAATACATTCTAAAGGCACTGCATGAGAGTTTGTACCATGCCTGGTTTCAAACACTGCATTTGGAGACAGGCATTTGGAGATTGTCACTAACTTGCTAGATAAACTTCCCCACTGAGCTTCAATTCTCTCATTCCTAAAATGGGATAACACCTATTTCATATAATTATAAGGATTAAAAGGACAAAGCATGTAAAATACCCATAGCACATACTAAATGCCTGATGGATTGTTATAATTATCTCAGTGTACCATTTCATTTTTCTCGAAAGCTTGTAATGTAGTAGTTTTAATTCTTTCAAAACATCTTAAAGTCACAAACTGTAAGATAGCTCTTAATCAAATTAGATAACCAGTTCTGCTCTTAACTTTCCAATTATTTCATAAAACTTAAAAGTACACCTACACATCTAACTACTCCCAGAGGGAATTATTCATCACATCAGTTATTTTTCCATATTTTGATATCCTGTAGTCGTGGAGTGACATTTCCTGACTTTCTACTATGTGGAGGTGGAATTACTGTCTTGAAATAAAGTGTGAGCTTCTTGTCTGAATACATGTGTTAGTCTGAGCGTGTGTGTGTGATTGTGTGTGTGTGAGTGTTTGTGTGTGTAGTTAACATCTAAATGTTTTGGGATTGTGGTATTTTAATTACTCAGCTTTAATAGCACTTCTGTTTTGTTTGCAAATAGGGCAAATTTTTTTCTGAAAGTCTGGCAAATTGCTAAAGAATAGAATCTATATGAACAATAACAGCTTTCACATACTGATCATATGTGGTGGGCATTGTGCTAAGTGTCTGTCAGCTGTAATCTCATTTACTTCTCCCAATACAGTAGCATTTTTCACAAAGGGTTATTATTGCCATCATTTTACAAAAGAAGAAATAGGCTTAGAAAAATCATCAGGGATGCGTGCGTGTGTGTGTGTAATATTTAAGATTTACTCACTTAATAGCTTTCAAGTATCCAATACAGTATTGTTAACTATAGTCTGGGTAGAGCTGGCATTTGAACTTGGATCTGTCTGACTTCGGAGCCTGCTGTCAGGTTAGATAGCAGCCTCCTACCCATTTACAGGATCCTGGAAATCTGTGTTACATGGGCATTGTTTGGGTAGATGTGTCTCCTGATATAATTTAGACTGATTTGGGATAAAGAAAAAAGTTTCTCCAATCAAACAGCAAGCACTTTTCTCTGCAGAGAAATAAGCCAATCTGCTACTCATTAGAGAACCAATTTTAAAAATTTACCCGAATTATTCATCTCTCTCTGGTGGTTTCATTTCTGTTGAGATTAAAATTTGAGTGTGTTCAGTTCAAGCAGAAAGGAGAAACCAAATAGTGCCGGCTGGCTACCCAAGGCCCCTGTCTGAGCTCAGCACTGCCCCTCCAGACCCGGGACCGGCCCTGCCCGCGGGACCGCCCGCTGCCGGGTCTCTGGTAGGACTTAAGAAACCTCACGATCTGACTTTGGTAGGATTCCCCCGCTCGCTGGTTCCCGGAGGCGCCTGGCTCAGCAGCCTCAGCAGGAGCGAAGACGCATGCGCGTTCGCACTTACTGGGAAGGCGCGGGCCGCTTGATTCTGGCAGCGGCCACCTGCTCTCCGTCCTGCTCCGGCCTGTCCTCGGCCTCCCCTTCGTAGCCGCTGTCCTCGGTGTCTATGCTGTCACTTCTCCACTTAGGCTCCTCCTGCTCCATCTCCTTCCAGCCTTTGGTCAGCTCCGATACCAGGTGGCCGCATTTTCTCCTCCGCGTCGGGGAGCCATGGCCGTGGAGGAGTCTGTCAATGTCATTCTCTGGCTGCTCAGGTTCAGGTGTGCCACCGTCTTTCTCGTATCTGTGACTCAGGTGGCTCACATCCCCTCCTCTCTCATAAGCTTTGCTGACAATGGTCTTGGTCACCTCTTTCCTTTTGATGTGAGAGACCTCAGTTGCTTCCTCTGAGCTCTGTCCATCTCCATGTTTCTCTGGCTTTTGGGAGGGAGAGTTTGGGGCCCTCTGAGCTTTCTGGTGGGGAGTGGGGTGTATCACTGGTTTAAGATCTTCAGGTGGGTCCTCGGTCCCTCCCGGCACCCAGCCTGTGGGCTCCTGGGCCTGCCTGGTGCTGTTCTCATTTGCCCACTGCTGCCAGCCTCGGGCCAAGCTGATCACCAGGGTGGCTGTGTGGATCTTCCGCAGGGCACTCTTGGCTGGCTCCTCCTCTCTTTCCTTTTCTCCCGGAGCCATGCTACCCTTCTCTTCTCCGCTGATAGTCTAGGCACTAGCTAAAATGAGTGCGGACTCGTGGGGTGCCCGGGATTTAAATAGAGGCAGAGTGTGGATTGGGAAATTAGTTTGGTGACGCTAGAAGCTGTATTCAGCGTTACTTGCCAAGAGGTAGTGCCTTCCCCCTGACGGCGTTCTTTTTTTAAACCCTGACGGCTCCAGTTTCATCACAGCAGAGGGACATCTCTGCTGGTAAAGGACAGTGATATGCTCACTCCCTTTCTTCTCCAAATGCCAGAGTGGAAATTACTAGATCTGATCATGTGTTTAGCCTTATGTTTTTCTTGACCTTAAAATATGGCCCTACCATTTATAGAAGCATAAAATATGTGTACAAACTGTGCTAGGAACATTATGGGAGTATTCTCATTTAAACCTCAACAGCCTTCAGTATAGCTCTTAATTAGTCCCATTTTATAACTGTGTACAATAAAATCTAACTTCTTGTGTCTAATACTATCTGAGAGTCAACCCCAAATCTGTCTTATTCAAAGCTTGTGCATCTTTTCATCCTAGTTATCAAAGGTCCTTAAGTTGCTTTTTTCATTTATCTGCAACCCTGTTCAACATAGACCACACACATTGCCTCATCCAACCTTCATTTTCCAGATGAGGACATTGAGGCCCAGATAAAGGGGGTGACAAAGGCCACATGATCTAGTCACAGATTCACATTATTGTACAGACAAGTCATATTAAAATAATAAGATGAGGGTCAAAATTTTGGTCCAATTATATTTTAAAATTTTGAATAAAGATCTACAACATTAAATTTCATAGATTATTATTACAATAAGTCTTGTCAAATATTTCATTTTAGACAAAATAAGTGAATGTTATCAAAAACAATCCCTGTCTGACCTTCTGTTTTTAATGACATGACCTTCCTTGGCAGGCCTTTGGATACGTACAGAAAAAGCCACTCCTCCAAGTCTCAGAACAAAGACTGAAATATAGTTTTTTAAAAAGGACTGATAGGTCACGTGGACAGAAAAAGAACCATATATGAGGTATACTGAACTAGATAAAGATACTCAGAGCTCAGCACTGAATAATTTCTAAAAGTAAGACAAATAGAATTTTTTTTTTTTGCACAGCAGTTCTATAGAGTTTCATACTGTATCGTTTCCTCCAATCTTGACATGCAGTTAACCATACTAACTGAAAATTGCTAAGAGCATAAAAATCAGTATGAAAGTTAATTATTTCTGAGGGTGTGACCAATTTATTTTGAAAAAAAAAATGTTGATGTCAATTTTTCATCACATAGGTCATTTACTTCCTAAGATTATAACAATTTGGGAGATGATTTAATATTCTATCTAGAAATCTGTCAGATGTGTTTCAGAGTTCAACATTATCTGATAATGTTAACTGAGGTCCAAGGACACAGAGACAAAATCCCACTTGATTAATTAAGAGGAAATTGGATCACAAAGAAAGAAAACTATTACAAAGATTTAAATCTGAGTTTGAAATTTTTGGCATTCTTTCTTGGAATGTAGATACACTGCAGATCATTGGGCTCCTGTTCGGATTCCCTTGATCCCGCTTAGAACGCCTTGGGAAGGGATGGGTTCCTCAGAGACGCCCATAAGCTCAACCCACCATCAGGCTAATTGATGATTTTCAAAGAGATTTTTCTGCTTCCCTGCTCACATCTGCTCCACATTCAGTTCTGATAGAGGGAGAACAAATGGAGACAGCAAAATGTTATTAGTCTTTCACTTGTTAACTAGCATTGCAGTCAGCTGCCTGGGGCCTGGGGCTGTCAGCAGACAGTCTTGGTAAAAAACAGAGGCAGCTCCTAGAAGAATCTGGTTATTCCTTTTGAGATTTTGCTTCCATGGCAACTGTGGTCCTTCATTCATACTTCTCCAGGAGAAAGTAAGCTTTCCTTCCCTAAAGCAGGGTCTGTATCCTACTGACCATGCATCTTTTGATTATTATACAAATGTTATATCTTCTTTTTCAACCTAGATCTAGATTCTTTATAGTATTCTACTTTACAAGACAGTCTAAAAGATAAAAATAAAGTCTCAAAAACAAAAGTCTAGTGAAGTAAGAAGTAGTTTACAATGTGAGTTTTCTATAAAACTATGAGATTAGAAACTGTAGGCGAAGATGCAGACCTGATTGATCAAGTCATTACCACCTAAGAAATTTCTCATAAGTGTGAAAATAGTAATTATGATTTGGTTATGTGGGCACTACTGGGAAGGGGAGAGAGCTGTATTTCCATACTTCTCTGTGTGGTACACTTGGAACTTGGGTAGAGCCAACCCTCATAATTGACTTTATAATCTTATTAAATAGACTTTGTAAACCTACATTTGCTCAAAGCTCATGTGAAACTATAATTTTTTGATCCTTTCCACATAAATTAATAAGTCTTTTACCTGTTTAGTTTCAGGAAAGTGGCAATAAAAAGACTTTAATGGAGAACAAAAAAAGCTTCTAATTTCAACTCAATTTACTCCATCCTAGTGGAATGTACACAATGCATGAGGCATGATGGTATACAATGTGGGAGAGGGTATAAAGTTGAACAAAACAGAATCCACTTTCAAGGTTTTTCCAATGTAGCCAGGGAGAAGACATACACACATAAGACTGCCTTTAATAGTTTGGAAAGAGCTACATTAGAAAAATAAAGCTTATGGGATCATTGAGCAAAGTGTGACTGATTTTGTTGGGAAGAGTTCACAGAAATAGTAATCCTTTATCTGGTGCTTAAAAGATAAGGAGAACTTTGCCAGGTGGAGACAAGTTTCTCTAACCTGAAGAAACAATAGGAACAAAGTTTTAAGGGCATGAAGACACATAGTAGGTACCCTTAGACACCTTCTACTGGTCCAGAATAAAGATCACAAACTCAAATGCCTACAGGGTCATGCAGGTCACTTAAATGTATGAGGTGAGTTGGGTTGGGAGCACTACATGGGGTGTAAAATAACATTTCAAGAGAAGTTAGGGATGTGGATTTTTACATGAACTCTCCCAAGTCTTTAAATGGTGGCAGTTAATACACACACACATACACACAGTCTCTCCCATACACCCATGATAGTAATCAACACAGTGTAGCACGTCTTTGGGCCAAATTCTGTTTTGGAGTCTCAGTTTATGACCTTTACAGAAGAGCATACCATGTGTATGAGACAAGGACACGGTGCCAGGAAGCAGTAGGACAGGCCTTTGAGGAAGTAAGTTGGAGCTACACTGTGAAGAACATCTGGCTAAGGAATCTGTGTTTTGTGTTTCATCAAATGGGACTCATTACATCATTGAAGGATTTTAAGCCCTGATGTGATTAAATGTGTGTTACCAAATGATCAAATCTAGAACCAGCAAAGTGGGGTTTGGATTTGAAAAAGATAAGACTAGGATAGGAAAACTGTTTACAGCAGTTACTAAAAATAATATTGGAAAGAGCCAAATGAGGATATGAAAGGAGAGAGAAAGATTTGAGAGCCACTGAGGATACCATCGAAAGGTCATAGGGACCAACTAGTTACCATGGGTGTTGGGTGTCTGGGATGATCTAGAGGTCTCAATTTAAGTCGTATGCATAGGGAGGGGACATAAGCCAGCAGAGGACAGAGGAAGGAGAGTATTTGTGGTGAGAAGAAAACATTTCTACTGTAAGTTGAGGAAGCTTGGGGTCACACATGTAGAGGTATCCAGTGGTGGAAGTAACCAGGAATATGGACACTGGGGTCAGGCAGGACAAGGTGAAAATCCAGGCTCTGCTGGTTCGCAGACCTAGAGCATGCTATTTACTTTCCCTATGTTTCAGTTTCTTTGTCTTTAAAATAAGTATTATCAGAGAATTTACCTCATGGGGACATTAGATGAGTTAACACATGTAAAGAACTTTACACTGTGTCTGGTTCATGCAGACTCTCAATATTGGTTATTGTTAATATTTTGATGTTGAGTCATGGAGTTAGAGAATTAAAGCTCCTTATATAATTCTGCTTGACCAAGGACGGGACCAATGCCAGGCCCATGGCAGGGGTGAGTCTTCAGGTGGGAGGGTCAAGTGAAGTCACTTGTAGGGACTGGAGACTGCAAGGGAAAGCTTATTTATAGTGTTTTATTTTAAGATAATTTATAGTGAGGCTTGTAAGGCCATGTCTAAAGGTCTCCCTCAGCCTGGTGAGGGTCAGATGAGGTTTCAGTTACTTGGTGGTGATAAGCAAAGACTTGAGCACAGACTCTTTCCTGGAACCTCCTGGAATATAGAGCTCAGTGGTTTATAATCACTGAGGATCACTTTGGGATCATGAATCACATTGTTATCACTTGTGGAGTTTTGAAAACTATAGATGGCAAAGTTCTGTCTCTGGAGACAGGTCTTGGATGAGGTCCAGGCACCACTTGCATCTAACTTACCCTCAGGGTTGAGAACCATGGTCCCAGCTTCTAGAGTGCTGTGGGTCCAGCAGACACTCAACATGCAGGTTCCATGAGTGTAGTGACAAGTAGCCCGAGTATGGGTCCAGGCAGATTGATTTGGCCCTCTGGATCTCCTTTCAGAATCTGTGTGCCCTTGGAGGAGTTACTTAAGTTCTCTGAGACTCAATTGCCATGTCTGAAATAGCAGTAATATTACTTCCCCCTGTGTTGTTATCATGTTTATATGAGATGATGTCTGTGAAGCATCATTTGACACTTTAGAATACTTGCTCCTCCTTCAAATGCTTTCTTCACTTGACTTCCGGAACAAGGCTCTCTCTCAGTCTTCCTCCTGCATCGCTGGCTGCTCCCTCTCAGTCTCCTCTCCTGGAACATGCTCTCCTCCCCAGTGCCCTAACATTGGAATGTGCAAGCCTTAGCCTGGGTCCTCTTCACTGCTCAATTTACACTCACTTCCTTGGTAATCTCAAGGCTTTAAATGCCATCTCTGTGATGACAATTCCCAAACATGTATCTCAGTGTGACCTATCCCTCATACTCCAGGCTTGCATATTGAAAAACCTGATGGGCATCTCTATTGGACTGCCTAATGGCTAACTCAATTTTAATTTAACGGAACTCTCAGTCTTTCCAAATTGAGTTTTTTATAGTATTCCCCTTTTCAGCTCAAAGTAAAATTCATTTTACCAATTGCTCAGGCCCAAAATCTTGAAGTAAGTTTTGACTCTTTCTTCTCTCATATCTTACATTCAGTACACCAGGATATTCTGTTGCATACACCTTGAAATGTATCCAGAACCTGACAACTTCTTACCTTCGTTACTGCCGTTCACCTCCCCACCTCTGCCCACTTGGACAATCCACAGCTCAAGCCACCATCAATACTTCTGTGGATTCTTGCATATTCTCCTTAACTGATCTCCTTGCTCTTGCTCTTGTCCAGTCCATTCTCAATATTAGCCAAACCCTTTAAAAATGTTAAGTCAGATCATATTGCTTTGCTTAAAATCCTATGGTTTTTGCCTCAGTAAGAGTCAAAATTTTCACAGTGGTCTGCAAAGTCTTACAGTCTCTCCCCTTGTCAGCTCTCTGACTGCTTCTCCTGTGACTCCTCTCTATCCCATTATTCACCCTGCTGCGGTCAAACTGATTCAAGCTCACAACTGCCTCTGGACTTTTGCACCAGCTCCCTTTTCCTTAACCTTTTTCTTCCCCACCAAGCTTAATGCTCATTGTCTGCACATTCAAGAGACACTGTAAAGTCTTTCTTTAAACAAAAGAGCTTCTTCTTTTAAGAGCACAGCTGCCTCCTCTGGAGAATAAAGGGATTAGTGCCTTCCTTTATGTCATCCTTTTGCAATGGAGACTGAAGAAGGAGGCTTAGTGAGGTTTGAGGCTGGAGAGGTAAATAGGTAGACCGAGACTTTGAAGAAACTTCAAAGCCCTGAGAAGAAATGCAGGTTTCATCCAAACTTATTAAATTTAACCTATGGAATGGCTTGACCATAATCGCATTTTAATAAATTCACTTTCTTGGTGGTATGAAGGACAGACTTAAGGATGGCGTATGGGCAAGAGTAGAGGCTGAGATATTTTTTTTCCAAAAGGAGACTATCCCCACCCCCCAATGAGCAGGATGTTTGGATTCTCTGTAGGCCCTCTGGTCTCTTCACCACTCCTTTAGGCATATTAATTTGGAGAAGCCTGTAGTACATCCAGTAAGTTATCCAGTAGACAGAGATTGAAGCTCAAAGGAAAGATTTGGGCTCTTACGTAGATCAGTGCATCATTTTGGATCAAAGAGACTATGCTGTGCCAAGTCACAGAGTCAACAAGAGTTACAATGGGATCAAGCCCAGGCTTATGCAGAGTCAAGGGCATTCATGGCTGTGCTCTAACACGAGTTCCTTTTCTCCTTGCTTGCCTTCCACCCCCACCTCGAAGGACAGAAGTTCACAGCTTGTGACATAACTCTCAAAACAAGCCTCTTAAGGAGATCTAAATATAGAGTTTCCTAGTTCTGACTTTCTATCTAATCCTGTAAAACTTTCCTTAATAGCCAAGTGTCTTTATGTAACCAATTGGAAGTGTTAGCTAACTCTACCATGGTAATAATTTTGCAATATGTAAGTGTTTTAAATCTATACAGTATACCTTAAACTTGTACAATATTATGTGTCAATTATATCACAATATATCTGGGGAAAAAATGTCTTTAGAAAGTTGTCTACACTCCTTAATTCATGACCTCCTGTTCATTTCTCAACTCATTCAACTCGCAATTCTGGTTTCTACCCAGAAACTCAATTTATTAAGGTCACAAATGACTTCCTCATTGCCAAATCTCAACCTCTGTCTTCAGTGAAATAGGACACAGATAATCTGCAGACTCTGACATATGTGTAATGACTGCTAACACTAGTTGAGATAGATTAGAATGAATCTAACACGAAGTCAAGAAGGATACTGAGGAGGCCTGGCAGTGGTGGATTGCAGAAGGATTTTTCAAAAACAAAAACAAAAACCACACAAATTTTATGAAAGAACGAGGTTCACCCTATAGGAAAAAGAAGCTGATGGCTTACTTGTTACAGTGAGTGCAGAAAAGAAGTCTAGTGCCAGGACTGGCAAAAAATCCATCTAAACTTTGACTTTGAAAAGCAATGGATTTAAAGAGGTAGTGACAGTAAAGAAAGCTAAACAAAGAATTACATAGATGCACTATTTTTACAGGAAACAGTTAATCTCTGTGATATCAGTAAGAAGGTTTTTTGGATTGTGAACCTAGAAGCTATTCTAGTGACCTCATTCCTCAGCACAGAAATTTTCTTAAATGCCTAGTCTGGAAATATTCAACTTGTTTAATGATGTAAAAAAAAAAATAAGGGTATAATATCAACCCAAAGACACTTTAAGAAAAACATATGGGAAAGTACAGTAAAACTACCAACAAAGAACACTCATCAGAAAAAAAATTGCCAGACAACAGGTGAAAAATATGAACTTTTAGCCACAAATTTAAAGATAAAGAAACTTTACCTCTATGAAGGAGGGAGAGAGCAAAGCAGATACAATAATTCATGGGATAGATGGCAAGAAAGTTAAATAAATTATCACATATTCATACAAAAAATGAATTCTAGCCAATAGTACAAAAATAAATAAGGAAACTTTCAGGTAAAGAAAGTTATCTGACAAAAAGCTCTAAGATATATTAAATTAAAAAGCAAAATGCAGTAAAATAAATTGAATTTCATATTAAAGAAAAAAAATATGTTCAAATTTCCTGCCATAGCCATGAAGAAGCTCTAGAAGGATTCAGGAAAAATTTAATACCAGCTGGTAGGAAGGAGATATTTGCCTGGTTAGTTAGCTTCCTTTACTTCAAGTTTTTGCTCATCTCCCTTCTCAAAGAGGCTGACTTCAGTTTCGCAGGCCATTGAATGTGAAGGCCACGAGGGCGGTTGTTTTTGCCTGTGTTATAGACTGATATACCTCAAGCACTGTACACTCAGCAGGCACTCAACAAACGTTTGTTTGGTCAACGAATTAAACAAGTAGGGGAGGTAGACTTCGCTGCAAACGTTTATATATTTTAATAATGAATTTCTTTTAAAAGTAAATTAAAAATAAAACAATCACATTTCTTTTTATTTTCTTCACTTCAAAATATGTAGGAATCAGTTTCCATTTCCATGACAATGTTTTGATTAGACTAGGGCTGAAAACATTTGATGGCTCTAAATTTCCAGGGGCTGCATCTGTGTTCCCTTAAATGAGGGCAGCGCTCCTGGTCCTTCCTCTCAGCCTGGACAAGAACCACATGACAATTTCAGTCTGGTCTGGTCCCTTTGAAAAGGATTGATTGCCACAGCCACCTTTGCAGGCTCTCAGATAATTCTAGGTTTGCTGTTTCTACCGTCTCCACGCAGCAGAACTTCAACTATTTCCATGGTCCAGTTCAATAAACATTCACTGAGCTAGCTACACCTAAGTATCCTAAATGTTGGGGATACAAAGATGAATGTGATAGTGTCTGTGTCCTCTCAGGATTTATAATCTCGTCAGAGATTCAGGCACACGAGGTAATTACAAGGGATTCCGCAAGTTGTTGACCTAAGGATTTTTGTTTCCAAGTCTGTATTATTTTGCTAGGGCTGCTGTAACAAGCTGCCACAAATTTGATGATCTGAAACAGAAATCAAGGTGTTGGCCTGGCCAGGCTCCCTCAAAGACTCCAGGGAAAAATCCTTCCTTGCCTCTTCCAGCTTCTGCTGGCTCCAGGCTTCCTTGGCTTGTGGCGGCATCACTCTAGCCTCTGCCTTTGTGTTTACGTGGTCATCTCCTCTGTGTCTGTGTCTGTGTCTTTCCTTCTTCTATCTCTGCTTTTCTCTTATATAAGGACACTTGTCATTGGATTTAGGACCCACCCAGATAATCTAGAATGATTTCATCTGGAGATTCTCAAATTAATTAGATCTACAAAGACCTTTTTCCCACAAGTTCCAGGCGTTAGGCTATGGGCATATCTTTTGGAGGTCTAACATTCAACCCACCACAGTCTTCTTGGAGGGTGTTTTCTTCCTTTCCTTTAAGATCCTATTGTGCTTTCAGTCTTTGTTTGTATAATGCAGGCTGACTTTGGATCAACTTAAGTCTCGTCATCAGCTAGCTGTGTATGTTACTTAACGGTCCCTCTGCCTGAGTTCACTATCCAAATGGGAATATAAATAAGCATTTGCCAGGATTCTTGTAAAGATCAAACAGGGCATGGAATGCTCATCGTGGTTAGCACCTGTGACCGTAGACACTGGAGGACTTCTGCTCTGTGATGTGTGGTTTCACAAGGAGGCGTTTACTCTGGTCCTTCTGCCTTAATTTTCCTGGTGCCAGGGTAAGCTTTGGAGACCTACTCCAATCTCTGAACCATAGCTTGGCTTCGAAAGCCTTGTAGCTAGTTGGAAAATTCAGTTTTAGGTTTTAGGACACTGGCAGGGGGTCTGAGTTGTGTTAATTTCAAATCCCTTTGACAGGCTTATATTCAGGTTCTTTCTTCCTTTTTTTTTTTTTTTTTTTTTTTTAAGTAGAAATTGAAGCTTACTCAAAGAATTAATGGAAACTGTATGGAGAGGTATCTTGTTTAACATCTGCCTGTTATTTAACACCACTGTACCCCACAGGGAGAAAGGAGAGGTTACCTGAGAGCTAAATTAAAGCTGTAAGGGTCTAAACAGCATTTTAAAAAGAAGGTAGATAACAGCTTCCTGTCTGGGCATGATTACTGGAGAAATTTTCATTCAACGTTTCTTTACTGTTTTCGTGAAAATTATTCTCCCCTGCAAAGTCCATGGAGAGTTATTTGTAGTTAAGATGTTTTAAATCTTTGCCTTCTCTTCAAAGTAAATATTTATTATCTTAAAAAAACCCATGAGCATTTAAAACTGCATGTTCTTTCCTTTCAAAAAAAGAAAAACATTTCTCTGGTAAAACACTTTGGTCAAAAAAAAAAAGTCCATGGAGGCTCAATTTATAAAATAAGAAGACACTTCTGTCATTTAGGAAGGAGAGGCGATGGTTGAGAATGTAAAGCAACATTTGTTCAACACTCCTCAGCAAGCAAAACACGGAACCCTGGTGCAGGCAAAGTCCTCTGCCGAGCTCTGCTGTCCTGGGATATCTGACAAGTATGAAAGGTTATGGGCCTGGGGTTGGGAGCTCAAACTGCTGTTTCTACCCCAGCCTTATGGGGTCTTGGTGGTCCCCATACCAGCCAGGAGTGTCAGCATCACCTGGAGCTTGCTGGAAATGCAGACTCTCAGGCCCCACACCAGCCTTACTGAATCAGAATCTGCACCTAACAAGATCGCCAGATGATCTGTATGTATGTTAAAGTTGGAGAAGCACTGATCTAGAGTGGTAGACAGACCCTGGGGTGACCCCCACTAATTACCACCTCCCATTGTTCGTGCTTTCTTGTAATCCCTCCCTTGAGTGTGGGTGGGACTTGTGACTTACTTCTTTCAGTAGGATATGGTAAATATGAAGAGATTTTGCAGATATAATTAATGTCTCAAATTAGCTGAATTTGAATTAAAAGGGAGACTACTCTGGATGGGCCAGATTTTATTAGGTGACTGGACCTTAAAGGAGAGACCGAACCTCCTTTGAAGTGAGAGACTCTTTATAGGCTTGAAGACATAAGCAGCCACGTTGGAGAAACCACTTGGCAAGGGACAGCAGGTGGCTTCTCGTACCTGAGGTCAGCCTCCAGCCAAAAGCCAGCAAAAAGCGAGGACCATCATCATATAGCTGCGAGAAAATGATTTTTACCAATCACGCAAATGACCTTGGGAAATGATTCTTTCCCAGCTGAGCCTTGGGATAAAAATGTAGCCCAGCTGACAGCTTGATTGCAGACTTGTTAAGATCCTGAGCAAAGGACCATTAAGATGTGCCTGGGCCCTTGACCAATGGAAACTGTGAGTTAAACAATGTGTGTGTTGTTTTAAGCTGTTAAGTTTGTGGTAATTTGGTATGTCAATAGAAAACCAGTACATCCAGGGCAATAGATTTATCCACTCTGTCTTAGTTTGCCTAAATGTAAAAAGGGTAGAAAGATGGTATTAACTATGGGGTTATTGTGCAAATTAATGGGTAATATGTGTGAAGTGCTTGAAACTGTGCTTGGTAAAACATGGTAAGTGCTAAAAAGTTGTATTATCACAGCATGTAATGGATACGGAGAATTATGTGATTGTAATTCACTGCTTTTTAATGAGATTGAAGCAGCACAAAGTGAATGACGGTCGAGGAGTTATATTGTACTTCACATATGTGACTTTCCAGGACATCCCGAGTGTGCCTTTCAAGTTTGCTTCAGTGAAAACGTAAGTGCTACTCGACACTACCTAGCTCTCTGTGTTAGCGCCTCCTGTTAACAACGCAAAGTGGAAAAACGTGTACCTTATCTTCACTTTACAGACAGTAAGTGGAGCTGTGGAGGAAATGATTTGTCCATGTTGTGGAAAAAATATAGGATATAAGTAGAGTTGAAATCTGGCAACTTGATTCAAGCCCAGATGCTAAAACATCATAGGCTATTTGCGAAGTGGCACAAGACAGGTTTGGGCAGGGGATGGACTATATTAAATAAACATTTCCCAATGCAAATTTCAACACTTGCTTCTTTCTTCTGTGTCCGCCCCGCTTCACCTGCCAATCAATAAACCATCCTTCTTTTCCTTCGACAGAAACTTTGGGCATTTGCCAAATGTCCCTCCAATTATATACAGCATCCCTTGCAGGCACAAATAACGCAGAAGCAATAGCTGGTCTCTGAGCCTTTGAGTGGCAGCATGGCTACTGTCACGACAATAAAATTGTAATAGAAGATGGATTCTACCTTTTTTCTGACACATTATTTTTTCAGCCCCTACCTGAATCATCATGTGCAGTGCAATTACAAGCATTTACTTTCTGAGTATCCCTGTCATTTTTTGTCAGTGCCTGTGTTGCTTTCTTATTGGAATGACCTTGTGTATTGTATTTAAAATACTGTTGAGATATTTTTAATTGTAATGCTCTTTCAGGAGACTTATATCTGGCAGCTGCCTGTTATGTTGCTCCTTGTTTCGAAGCTCAATATGCATTCAGGGGTGCTTTTTGTTCTATTCTACCAAAGACACTCACATTTGATTCTTGGCAAATACCACAGATGAGGTCACTCTATAATTGAACTTTCATAAATCATCCTCTGCTATGTGCAACCAAATTCCCACAACCTTTATTTTCCTCGGAAACCTTTTCTAAATCACTAAAGGATGAGATAAGGAAACAGGTTTATCTCCCTCAGTCCATGTTTTACTTTTCATCCCTTTATCAAATAAGGGTTTAGGTTTCATTGTTAATGCAAATGTTCTATTCTTACCTCAGCCTGCTGAGGAGGTAGCTGAATTGTGAAAGCTGTGTATGTCCTCAGATAGTCATGATAATATGATAGAGTATATATATTTTTTCTTATTCATTAATCAATTTAATGTCACATCTCAATTAATATACAGGTATCTATCTCTCTCTCTCTCTCTCTCTCTCTCTCTATATATATATATATATATATATATATATATATTTACTTATGTCCTTGCATTAGAAGTCCTTGAATTTTGAATATACTTTAACCCTAAGATGCCAACATCAATGATTATTTTTTTTATTGTGTAAAAAATAATGAGAAGAGAATATTTTTAAGCTATTCTAAAAAACTTAAGGATAGTGAAAAAGAGTGAGCATTAACTTTCCTTTAAAGCATTATTAGGGGCTAAAATATCTAAATAGCACCAACACAATACGCTAATATTGATGATATTGATGATAATAGTTATACTGTCTTTTAAACCCAAATCCAGCTAAATTAGTATGTATGCATGTTGAATGACTGTTAGAAAAGTTACATAACACAAATTCTTTAAGCATCTTTCAAAGACAAACAATACTAGAGAGTAATAAAGAGATTATTAGATGACAGATTTTCCTTCAGAAAGCTTTCACAATCATAGCGTTTTCATATCTTGACTGAGGGTGGGAAAAATTTTACACAAGGAAAACTTAAGACAATGAGATTAATTACACAATTGCATAAGAAACACAGCAAAGGTACAAAACCTAGATCCTGTCATTATTTGTTTTCTGTTATGCCTTGTAATAAACAATTTGGAAAGCAGCATAGGCTATAAACAAGAATAGTATGACACAGTGTACACAGACAGCTGGTATAGTCGTTAGCATGTTGAAATACTCTTGTAAAGGTACTTATGCCCCACACCTCACCTCTGCGCAGGGGATCTGCAGACCCTCCTAACCCATCAACTAAAGGTTAACTCCTTGCACAAAGTGGGACCTTCAAGATCCAGCCTTAATTCAGTCTCCAGGCTGTCCCTGTGGTTCCCTATTTTGAATGTTACCCACAGATACAGTTATTTAATAAGTAATTGTGATGCCTGTGAAGTTTCAGTAATCTAAATGACCTGTGGCTGTCTTAAAAAGGATCATGACATGTCTCCTTTCTGTTGCAGTGTGTTTTGGTACATTTTCATCTCAAACTCTAAAACGTCAACTAACCTACTTCTGCTTTGTGAAGTTCCAGCCTGGAAAGCCACTTCGTGGGATCTGACATTTGAAAATCTGAATGCCTCAGTGAGGCTCTAAACTGCTCTTAGTGATACAGGAAATGGAGATACAGAAGAACTGGTGCCTCCACATATGCTTTAAAGCAGCGATCTGAGGAGACCAGAAATATTATTAGAACAACTCCTTAGAGAGTGACAGGATTTGGCTACACAGCTGCAAATCTTATTGATTCTAATAAGCTGGCCTCAAACACATAAGAGATTGTGATCTTCACTGGACGATAAAGACAGTCTATGAATTGAGTTAGATAAACCTCATGTGTTGTTTTTCTTTAAATGAGGAGAACTAGTAACTGAAGTTTGAAATATCAAGCACCCTTGTCTTTCTGCTGCAATGATAATATCACATGGTTAAAGCAACATTTCACGTAGTAAAGATCCACCATAAATTTCCAGCATTATCTAAATGTCTCCAATGTCAAGACTAGCTTTTAGGGAAAGAGTCAAAGACTAAAAATTCAGATGCTATTATCTGTCTCAAAGGCTGTTCAGAAATGCTATCTTCGAATAGGTTAATTTCAACCTTTATTCTGAATGGAGTCAAACTGATTACTTTCCCTTTATTATCCTAACTCATTTGCATTCCTTATCCCTATTTTCCAAGTAAAATTTTCTTCTTGGTAGTGATGGCCTGCCCATATCGACAAGATGCATAGCTTAACTTTTTTCTTTCCTAGGCCCACGTGTGCCCTGATCAAGCCTGAAATGCACACCCCCATCGTCCTTCCCCTCCTACTCGGGTGGCATTTCTATTTCCATTACTCAATGCTATTGGGGAAGTTTTGTGTTTCTGATATAGCAATAGACCCAAAAACAATAGCCTGATTTTTCAGTCAGTGGTTGGACAATATGATCTCATTTTTCCTTCTTGTTATATTCCCCTTCTGGGCTTGGCTTTCAAAAACAGCTTAGTTGCATTTTGGTCTAAATATACAGCTAAGCTGCTTAACCTTTCTATGCTGTAAAGTTTCTTGAGGCAAATCGGGCTATCAGCTACCCGCTTTCACACTTCATAGCAACAGGCAAAGCATGTTTTAATTCATTACTTTTGCAGCCACCAACTGTTTTACTCAGCAGGCAGCTATATTATGATTGGGAAGTAGCCTTCTAACTGACCTAATATTTATTTAACCAATATGTATGAAGCATGTCAAAGACCTGTGATTAGCAACTTTGATAGGATGGGATTTATACTCATTTAGTTTCCTTGAATGCCTTTGGGACTCTCGGCTTATACTTGGGACATTCATGAAATATGGAAAGGAAACAGCAGTTTAGTGAATGTTATAGAATAATTCAAGATATAAGTCAAGATCTGTGTTAGAGACAAGTCCCTTTGGTTAAATTAACATTTTTTTTAGTGCATTTAAGAGAAAGTAGCCTTTTACTTGAAAGCAATTAGGCATAGACTTAAAAGAAATGGAGATGGTATAAATACAATCAAACAAAAATTTTACTTTTTAAAAAAGTAAAATTTTACTTTTAAAAAAGCAAAAAAGTAAAATCATGAATTTCCTATGTTGTAGTCTTTTACAAATTCTAAAGTATGAAAATATTTGGGCAGATTTTTTTAACTGCATTCCAGTTTCTCAGGTTTTCTTCCCTAGAAGTCAACATAGTTCTTAATCAGACCAGCTCTTCCTAGTTTCAAAATTAGCTGAGATAATCCATGTATCATTCCAATGTGATCTATCACTCTTGCACTTTACCTGGTACCTAGATCTGCTGAAGATAGCTATCTCCCAGCCACCACTTATCTGTCTTTATAACTTGCCTCCACACCTGTCTCTCAGCCTCTTGTTCAATCCTCACTTCACATGCTGCTCTTGGACCTCCTCTATGTCTTTCTATTCTTACTAATTGAAGTAAATGTGTTCCTAGAGAGCAGAAGCCATGTAACAAGCACCGTAACAACATTAATCATCTCTAAGACATAAGTGTGGATGGCTTCAAAAACTTCACTGAGTTTGCTTGGTTCAAAGGTAAAAAAGCAAAGGACTTAGCTCTTAGACTACTTATTCAATACTCTCTAGGAATACAGCCAGTATGCTGGGAGAAGCCCAAGCAAAGCAGATTGTCCATACATACACTTTAATAACTGTCAGCTGAGCTCCTGGTCAACGGTCAGATATGTGAGTGAGGTCTTTTAGGTCTCTAGCTTAGTTGAGTGATTAGACACCTCAGCCCCAGCAGCCATGTAATTGCCCCTACATGAGATATCCTAAAAGAGAAACTCTCAGATGACCCTGGTCAGCCCACAGAACCCACTTTTAACTTTTTAACAAGGTAAAGATCATCTGTTGGTTGTAGTGTTATTAAGATTCCTTGTGGACCCTTTCAAGTAGAAAAGAAGCCTAAGAATCTTCAAGGCACAACTCACCTATGGTTGTCAGATAAAATGCAGAATAAAACATTTGGCAATATTTATATTGAAAATTTATTCATTGTTTATCTGAAAGTCAAAATTTTTGAATATAATATTTTAAGCAAACTATATTTGTCACTGAAATTGATACAGCCATTACCTTACTGCTAACTGCGTTCCCTATGCCGTGCTCCCCATCTCCGAGCCCATCTATCAACTGCTAATTTGTACTTCTTTAACTCTTCACTGCTTTCTCGCAGCTCCCCTATCCTCTTCCCTTCTGGCAATCACCAGGTTGTCCTCTATATTTGTGACTCTGTTTTCTATTAATTTATGCTTTTTGTTACTTAGAATCCACATATAAGTGAAATCATAGTATTTATCTTTCTCTGTCTGACATATTTCACTCAGCATAATAACTTCTAGGGCCATCCATGTCATTGTAAATGGTAAGATTTCATTTTTTTTTTTTTATGGCTGAAGTAATATTCCATTGTCTATATGAACCATAACTTCTTTATCTAATCATCTGTTGATGAGCGTTTAGGTTGTTTCTATATTATGACTATTATAAATAGTGCTGCCATAAACATAGGGATGCATAGATCTTTATAAGTTATTGCTTTGGTTTCCTTTGAATAAATACCTGAAGAGCAATTGTTGGGTCAAAAGGTATATCCATTTTCAATGTTTTGAGGAACCTCCAGACTGTTTTCCATAGTGGCTATACCAATTTGCAATCCCACTAAAGTGTATGAAGGTTCCCTTTTCTCCACATCCTTGCCAGGACTTGTTTGTTTATTTATAGGTGATAGCCATTCTGACAGGTGTGAGATGATATATTATTGTGGTTTTAATTTGAATTTCTCTAATAATTAATGACCTTGAGCATCTTTTCATATGTCTATTGACCATCTGTATGTCATCTTTGGAGAAATATCTATTCAGGTCTTCTGACCATTTTTTAAATTGGGTTGTTCTTTTGTTATTGAGTTATGTGAGTTCTTTATAGATTTTGGATATGAAAATCAAATTTAAACTGGACCTCTATTTTATTTGCTAAGCCTAGCAACATAGTATACCTTGAATCTCTATCCAGTAAAGAAAGGAACTGCTTTGAAAAAGACTGCTTATCTTCCCTGCCCATACTTCATTCCTTGGCTCCTTATTAGATCAATATAAGAAGTAGATTCCCTAGATCAATCAGATCCACTTAGTAACATGCTAAAAAACTTTCCCAAGATTTTTCAAGGAGATTCATCCCAACATTCCCAAAACTTTTAAAAATATGTAATAACTCAATCCCACAAAACAAATCCAAAAGCAGACTAGAACTTGGACTTTAGAAGAATCAAATGCAAAAAAAAAAAAAAAACAAGCTTTGAATAAAACAAAACACTTCTTATTTTGCTTTGTCTCTGTAGGATACAGTGAGGGAAAAAGAATTCAGAGTTCAGATGGTTTTCAGCAAAAAAAAAAAAAAAAAGACTTTAAAGTTCGTAGAAAAATAATACCAATAGCATTTAATTTTTGGATACTGCTTCATAGTTTACAAAAGATTCTCATATTATCTAATTTGAATTTCACAAGAACTTATATGAAGTAGAAAATGTATAGATCATTTTTGAATCATATGGACCTTAACAATGACTGATATTCAATATATTCTTAAGTTGAGTACTTATTTCCACTTACCTACAAGGAAATTGAAGTTTTTAGAAATTATATTAATTATCCACTGCCAGAATTAAATAATGTGTTAGAAAGCCAGGACTTGAATTTGGTATTCTCACTCTTGATTAAGTAGTTTTTCCATTATACTATGTGAACTCTCTGAAAATTCTGTGCATTATAGGTGAGAAAAACTAATATTATTGAGCACCTATTATGTTATATATCAAGCATGAATCTAAGTGGTTTTGTACACATCTTCTCACTTCACAGGAATTATCAGTAACAGTTTATACAGAATTCACACATCTAAACCTACAAAGCCAAGAATATAAAAATAAGCTAAAGAGTTTCAAAGCAGTCAAAACGCCGAACTTTAAATTCATTTAGTCATTTAACATATTTACTGAGTGCCGATTATATATCAGCCACTCTGGTAGGCTCTAAAAATGCAGACTGTCTTAGATTTTTGAATATAGTGGTTGGTGAACATAAAATACAGCCCATTCACTGAAATTGTTATGCCTTATTCATTGCAGAGCTCCTAACATGATTGCATAGAATCTATGTACTCTCAGACAAATTCTAACTCTCTCAGTCATCTGTTATCCCTTCTATACAGGTTGGAAACTGCAGTGAGGAACATATACTTACAGCCCTAAGAAGCCAAAGTTGACCACCTGGCAATGGAAATGGACACAGCAGACACAACTCCAACTGCACATGAGTTTGAAGTCATCTAATATATTGGCTAAAGATTCACAGAGGCCGCAGTAAGTTAGAAGCCCTGAGACTGCTATTGATTTTTGACATGTTAATATAATTGATGTTTTTATCTGTGACCTAGACATATATGCTAACTAAGCTACTATAAAGCAATGCAATTTAGAAAAATATATCGAAGTCATACATAATCAAAGCAATTATCTGGAAAATTTTTCTATATCAAATACCTTATTCTTGACGATGTTGAACAAGATAGTGTTATGTTAGAACATTAGAAGGCAACTAAATGTATAAAGCAATGAAAGTCATTTATTTCTACTCTAATTTTAAAGTGAATCTTTGCTGCACAAAATCAAGGATATCAATGACATCCTTGGTGATTTCTGTATTATATGCTAGTATAGGTTGAAACTCTAAGGACAAATTCCAAAATAAATCCAAACAGCATAAACTAAGTTGTCAGAAAAATCTTCCGTGGGCTAAAGGCTTCTTTCTGCAGAGTTGGGCTACCTGAGGTCTCAGAGCAGCTCTCAAACTTTTATTGCTTTCACATGCATTAAGGATGGTGCTTAAAGAAAAGCCAGCTGTAAACTGAAGCAAAGTTTACATAATAGTATTGGAGTCAATATGGTTATGGGTATGCTACTTACTCTTTCTGCATTTTCCCTTGCTCTTCCTTATTCAAAGTGTGTCTATCAATAATATAAGAAAACAAGTTGTTAAGATTTATAAAATTATAATCCACAAATACCACTATGATGTCATTGCTGGTTTTGACATGCAAGAGAGGAAAATCCAAGATAGATTTGTTCGTTAGGCGCAATTGACAAATGTTTTTGCTAAAATTCCACCGCTGTATGGAGCTGACTATTCTTGGTTTTGTCTGCTGGGCTTTCTTTTTTTTCTGGAAACAATATCTTAATTTTTCTCTCAGGAATCATCTTACTTTCTGCCTATATAGTTGATTGGGACTAAAAACCCACCACCCACCCAGTTATTCCCCTGCTAATGAGTGACTGATATAACAAATTAGCATATTTTATCCCCTCTGAAGGAGGAAATGGACAAGTAACACCACTGATACAGTGAGACTCAATCCCAGAGTTTTTCTAGAATAGTTATGAAGGAAAGGTTTTACTTCTTTTGGTGTTGTTAAGTTATAGGTAAGCTCTTTTGCTACTTTATGGTGAGAGCCTGCATTAAAATGAAATCAACATAAAGGAAAGCAAACCCAGAAGATGGTGAGAGTAGAAGCCACATAACCCTGTTTTAGCACCTTGGTCAAACCATACCTGAAGATGTTGCTCCCCTAAGACGCTTCAGTTATGTTAACTACTAAATTCTTGTTTGTTTGTTTGTTTAAGCCACCTTGAACTGGCATTTCATCATTTAAAATCAATCATAATTCAGAATTAAAATATATCAGCAAGAATGACATTATATGAGAAACCATGATGCTGTTTTAATTTCAGAAAGAAACTTTGATTCCTCAGTTGCAGTTAGATATTACACATTTGTGCCACTCTCCTCATTGCCCTTAGAGATGTCTGTGAGGCAGAGCATGAGTCTAGGCCGTTATTATCCTTTTCACATGCTTAATTAAATGAGGGAATTTACTACACCTAAAAATGTCTTATGGCCTAGCATCATAAAAAAGCAGTTGTCACTACCATCATGAGAAATCCTGGCACAAAGTACAAACAAACACCAGACCCGCAAGGTGGTATCTTCTTGAAATACATAATATGATAGCCAAAAGCAAAGAGTTCTTGAATTGGATTTAATGTAGCCTACCCATGTGAGCTAGGAAAATTAGGAAACAAGATGCCTTATTTTACCTTCAAATGCTTCTGTACGAAAGCTAGTACAAAAGTTATGCATGGACAAGATGCCATTTATTCAGTGGCTATACTGGGCCAACTACTGTGATAAATCTTTGCATGGAGGGTATTATTAGCTACAAGATTGTCGTTCCAGTGGTGTTAGGGAGGTAAATATTTACACCTCTCAAAAGGGAGGATTGTGTTCAGTTTTCCTGCCAAATAACTTGTCCTTCAGGGTTAACAAGGACATTGTAACTGACTCCACTTAAAAGTTATACAATACATCTTGGTGATCACATGTGAGGCTGGTAACACAGTGCTAAGGAGCTTGGGCTTGTAGGGGAAACATTAGTCTTCCCTCTTACTTCTAAGAAAGACCCTATCTGAAAGGAATTTCTCCTTTTCCACCTTTTTATCAAGTCATATGTAGCCATCTTGCCTACATACCTGCATGTCAAGATTTAATTTCTCTCTGAACAAGAAATAATTTCTTTGGCAAATTAACAAGTCAACTTTATCTAAGATTGGGCTCTCTCCTAAATTTTAATCAAAAGTTATTTTTCATTATCACAAGTAACCTTTTCAGGGATTCTCTTCTCTTAGTCTCTAACTTCAAACTCTTCAAAATCAATGTGTGTGCACGTGTGTGTGTGTGTGTGTGTGTGTGTGTGTGTGTGTGTGAAAAACAAGTGGCTACTTTTATATATAAGCATGCCTCTTTGCCATATCCCAGATTGGAGCCCTATGAGCTTCTGGAAGGAAAGGAATTTCACAGCACTAGAGGTTAACTGCACTGAAGGATGAAGGATGTAGCTGGATGACTTGCCTGATGAATCAGCGAAAGGGTGCGTGTGCGTGTTTCCTTGGTCAACACCAGAGAGAACGCAGTCTCTGATATATTTTTATCAGCTTCATTGTGTTTAATAAGATGAGCTTGTGTGGCAAAAGACATAGATTCTGTGGTCAGAAGGATCTGGCATAACTAGTTGTCCGACCACAGATGACTTTCTGACACTCTCTGTGCCTTAGTTTTCTTATTTGTGAAATTAGGAAGATAATAGGTATGCTGAAAGTTTTGTGTTAAATAATATTGAAGTGCTGAGCACCCAGTGGACATTCAAGAATTCACCTGAAAGTGGCCGGGGCACTTGCTCGAGTTGTCAGTATCTGTCTCCTGATTCACTTCCTCAGTGGCAGTTTAAGTATGGAAACCTTGGCACAGTTTTTCGGAACTCAGTGCTAGGAATTTAGATTGTGACAGACATCTAAATTCCAAGTTAGAATGAAATGACCATCTCACTGTGCTCTCTCTCTTCCTCTTACATTTGGAGAGCAAGCTCAACCTGAGAGTTAGGATCCACTTCCTGAATTTGCTACCTCTCTACATCAATTTAAAACTGAGTATTTCCAACCCCTTTGATAACAAAACTTATGTGCATGTTTTGGGCCAAATGTCATCAGTGGAATAGAAAGAATGAGTTCGAGAGGTTTATACTATCATTTACACAGAAATCACATTGGGAGACCTGGAGGTTACTTGGAACTCTACCTCTACCCTCTGGGAGAAATGGACTCAAAACTTTTCAGGAAATGAATAAATACTCTTTTTTTATTCAATCTTGAATATCTGTTAAATCTAATAGTATCATTGCCAGGAAGTATTATATATACTACTTAAGATCTCTCTACTCATTTTCTCTTCTTTGTATGTAATCTAATATTAATTTTCTGAGCCTAAGTTTTCACTTACCTATGATTCACGCAGATCTTCCAAAAGCAATCTTTGATTTGCTGAATACAACGTGTGTTGTGGAGACTTTGTTCCATCTTTATTCATCTAGTGAAATGCCATTTATTAAAATCTTTTTAAAGAATTTCAGTTATCTTAAACCTTCCCTGTAGTTTGCATATTTACTAAGCATACTCTGTAAAACTTCACAGTC
>CM053511.1:19370535-19511655 GCA_028627145.1 Eidolon dupreanum | reverse complement strand
TTAAAGTAGAAAATGCACCTAATTATCTTCTAGTAAAGTGTCAGATATTTTAATTCACAGGTAACCAAGCTGGTGGGATGACTTTTGATACATACACAAGCACACACACTCTCACGCACATATGCATACACTTGGTTACTTCAGTTCCAATCAGTTCATGCTACGTTTGTATGACACAAAATGCATTGGAAATTAATTCCACCTGTGTGTCTTGTCAGGCATAATCAAAGGAAGCAGTGTCTGGCCACTGTATCAGACAAAGGTTTGGGCAAAATGAGGAATGGGAGGAGGTCCTGATCTTTTCTCATTCCTTTCTACTTTTCCATCTCCTTAAGCTTCTTAGTCAGATTCATGTATCTAGTTCTAGAGAGTCCATGCCTCTGGCCTGGATCCCCTTAGCTCTCCAACTCTCTCTCTTATTCTCCAAAGGAAATGCTAAAGTTGTTGCTAAAAGATTTCTAAATTGTATTTTTCCCCAGAGAAAATGGCAGCTGCCTTTCTTCCAACACACATGTAGCTTTCTTTTGAGCTATGGCATGTGGGTGATGACAGAAATATACTTGCTTACAAATGCCATCACCCAGGGCCACCACAGGGATGCCCGATTCACCTGCCAGAGCGTTTGACACTTGTGTCAGGAAAAGGCAACAGCTGAGGAAAGCCCTGTGAGAAATGCTTTCTCACTTACATGGGAAAGGCTGCCCAGAACTGTAAATCAGTAGGATGTCTATTTATTCTAACTAACTCTCCAGTGGATGGAGGAAATAGGGATTTGTTCAGCGCATTTGGTGTTTGGGTGGAAATGACAACATGCCATTTTTCACCATGTGATAAAGGCCTTTGGTTTCTCATCCTTAAAAGTTTGGCTAAGACTGGGAGACCAATTGCTCCTAGCTGTAGATTTTTGTGTTTAATAGTAAAGATCATAAGTTTTGAGCTTATTGAAAGAGACCAGCTCTTTCATTTAGACCATTCATAACAATGATATTCAAATATCCTTCTCTTAGATTTGCCTCCTTGAAGATCTTAGAGAACATTATCATTCTGTACGGTGTCCAGCCTCTTTTAGAGGAAATAAGTTAAAAATGTTGCCAATAAACAAGCCATTTGGTTTTCAACTCAGTAGTGAGCTAAAGGAAGGTAGGAGGGCAGAGCCATTTGCCTAGGATGTAGTTGCTCGGAGTGGGCGGGTAATATGCAGAGAGAATATGTGTATCAATGTGTCATTGGGAAGAATGTTTCCTGCTCAGGGAGTCACTACAGTTAAACCTAGAGACCTGCCTCACAGTGACCCAGAATGCACCTGAAATTCCAGATGTGACAGACTCCTTTGAACCTGAAGACTCATGTAGCTCCATTTAAGTAACAGTTCAACATTCGAAATACAGAGTCCAGATGCCCCAAAAAGAGTCTAGTAAAAATTCAAATATTTCACTTGTGCTATTTTGAGACTATTAATAGGGGGAATCAGACAGTACTACTTATTAAAATATCCATTTTTCTCTTCAATTCTCTGGCTTCTTTGATCTCTCCATAGAGTGTCATTTCCAAGTCTAACATATTCTATGTCATTGGCAATAATCATCTTCCAGGCACAAAGGAGAGAGCTGTTTTTTTGTTTTTTTTTTACTAGAAAGCGTGGCCTTTGCCATCATTTTTTTCAGTCTTGGGTCCCCGTTGTACTTTTGTTCCTCTGATTTTTACCACAGGAAAGTATATAAATGACAAATTGGAAGTTTGTTTGCTTACTTCATGCAAGTTAATGTGTTAGGCCAATGGTTCTCAAATTTGTTCAGGAGAAAGAGTGTCCAGATTTTTCTGGGCAGAAAAATAGTACCATTTTTCATGGCATTTTTCAGAACACCATGAAAATATGGACTTAGTTATTTCTATTAGATGACCTCAGAACATACTTTAAGTTTATAACAGAAAATTACAATATTGAGCATAACTATCCATGAAACAAGTCAACAAATTAATATAGTTAGCTTCTTTCTTCTTAGGTTTCTCTTTAATGTTTATTACTTTTTATTTCCTTTCCTTTTTTAGCCTTTAGCACTCAACAGCGGAAGTGCAGAACAGGTGGGTGACAAAAGTGTAACACAAATGTATGAGAGACGAAGATGCAGTTGAGAACACATCATCCTATAAATTATTTTTTTTTCCTGTAAACTGAAAAATACAATCAGAATTTTGTTTTAATGATACAATATCTTTTGTCCAACTGAAAACATCTGAATTGCATGGGAAAATACTCTGATAACCTTTGTACTGGGTTTGTGGGGGCATCTAAAGGCAGCTCTTATCCAAAAGATAGGCAAAGGAAAGTCTTGTTCCTCTGGGTTATTTTTTTCCTTTTTCTAGGTTACCTCTGTACAATTTTAGCCTGCTTTTTAAATTTCAGTATTTTCTAATCTTTTTTTATTAAATAGGCAGATTTTAGTCCATAAATTACAAATGGACCCTGCAGCTTTTCTTTTCTTTGGTAACAGCCTTCTTGAAACTCTCTGCTGTGGTCTGAATGTTTGTGCCTACCCAATATTCATACGTAAAAATCCTAACCCCCATAGTGATTGTAGTAAGAGGTGGTGGCCTTTGGAAGGTAGTTAGGTCCTGAGGGTAGAGAACTTGTACCTGGTATTAAAATAAGCCCCAGAGAGCTCTCTCTCCCACTTCTGCCTTGTGAGGACATAGTGCAAAGAACAAGACCCTCGCCAGACACCGAAATCTGCCAGTGACTTGATCTTGGACCTCCAGCTTCCAGAACTGTGAGGAATAAATTTCTGTTGCTGAAGAGCCACCTAGTTTGTGGTAGTTTTGTTATAGCAGCCTGAACGGACTAAGACACTCTCTCTCAACTTCTGGGACATCACTCTTCACAGCACTTCTCCCACAGTCCTGGTGGCTGCTTGTTCTTTATTTATCCCTTAGAGGTCAGTTTCTTCAAAGCTGGCCGTGCTTCATATATTCTTCCTGGTCAATCTCATTCATTTTTATATTTTCTCTAACATCTCTATGGTAAGGATTCATAATTTTCCAACCGAGTTCGGAGCATTCTTTTAATTTTCAGATCTCTGTTTCTAGTGTCATTATTTGCTTTCCTTGCAATGACATTATATATTCATATAACACATACTTGCTGAGTACTGATAACACAATGACAAGTAGCAGTTTTCTCTGTCCTCAAGTTGTTCACGGTTTCTTGTGAGAAGTAATTTTCTTGATTGCCCTCTCTGCACTGTGAAATCCTTGGAAATAGCAATTGTCTTTGTGTGTGTCCAGATTCTACCAATAACTGGCAGGTTAAAATGCTTAAAATCTGTTCACTGATTTAACCCATAGATCGTAGACACTTGAGGGCAAAAGGAATCTTATATTCAGCCAGTGTCCCAGTTAGATGCTTGATTCCCCTCTAAAATATACCAATAATTGGCCACTCAGTGTTTGCCGGCCCTGGTGGGTTATTGTTTGTTATTGGTGTTTATAGAATCCATGCAAATGGATTGCCTAGGTTTCTTTTTCCTTGAGATAAAGAAATAGTGAACCAAGAAAAGCCTGGGGGAAATCCAAGGATATGTGAACAGAGGTAGAAAGAAATGAGCATTTTGCAATGAAGAAGTCATATAAACAGGTTAGAAAAAGGGACTGAACTATTCACCTCATGTAACACACTCATTCAAAACAGAGGGTCAATAGCTACAGCTGTTTCAATTTTGCCAGCTTTGCCCTCCAAATTAGACACGTGCCTTCCATTTACTTTAATAGGGGCCATATGTGTGCCGTTGCTGGCGGTGCTTATCGCTAAGGAAGCAAAGTGCTGAGTTCCTGCCACCCACCCACATCTGTGGCTTTATAAGCCACGAGCAAATGAAAAACAAACGTGCTGCTGGCATATTAGGAAGCCATGGAAGGCCTTGACAAAACCATCTGGGAAGAAGAAGAGTGGGAGCGTGGAGACCGCTGGTGGGAGGCTCGAATGACGCAAAAGGTCAGGTCTGAAATTCACCGTTCGGGGGCACTTTACTTTTTATCACTGGGGTATTTGGTTGAAATATTGAGGAGGATATTTCTGAGATTCTCAGATATGGGACTAAAGCACAAAACTCGCGGTTACTAAAGGTAGCCATCGATCCATTATTGAACACATGATTTTTAAGGTCCCAGAAGTTGTCAGCTAGGATATGGTAAGCCTTCCCAGAGTGCTAGGTTTGAGATTCAAAGGGAAAAGCTATTTTCATAAATACAGTTGAGGATATTTAGTGTAGCATTTGTTATGGTATCTCCAAGTTGGGTAGCAGTCAGTGGTCAACGATAGTGGCCTTGATAAATTATAAAACCTCTATACAGTGAAATACCATTTGCAGAAGTTAAAGAGCGGTCAGCCAGCAGGCAGCGGTACGAGCCTCTTCTCCAGACGTATTACAAACAGAAGAAGTTGCAGAACAATTTACGTGTAGACCTTTGTTCTACAGACTGGGGAATCTCTGAAAACAGTTTCCTCAAAAGCTTAGTAGGTTCAGGGTCTATTTGCTGCCAGACAATTTTAGTGAAGATAAAACTATCTCGTCGAGCCAGTGCCCCAGAATTTAGATTCTGGCCAGCGGGTTGGAGCGTGAGCTCTGCGCATCTGACCAGTGCTCAGCTTAATACTCTCCAGTTTGGCCTCTGTCTCAAGATAGTTCAAAAGTCCCATCTCATCTTTCCCATGTCCCCAGTCTATATAGTCCAGTGACTGGCTCCTTTCCTTGGGGTTGCTTGTCTCCTTTTTAGATAGGGAGTTCACAGGTCAAGGTGTTTAAAGGAAGCCTGGGGGAGAACGCTGTTGATTCCTCCTGTCTTATCTCCATACTGGACTTTTAGCCTCAATTCCAACTTTATCATGAGGCTGAGAATTTTGAATCTCTAACTCTGCAATTAAAAAAGGAGAATTTAAAACATCTTAAAAACATCTTAATTCTATGCAGAAAGGGTTAGCGAGGTTTTATTTTCTTCCCCCTATTTCCAGGTGAGCAAGCATACATAAAAATTCTTTTGTAAAAGAAGTTTGTTTCTTGCTGGAGCTTAGTGAAGGCTGCAAGGAGTAACCAGTACATCCCCACATTCTAAAGTTTTACGCTAAATTTCCTGATATTCCAGCCTTGTTAGGCATGCTATCTATATCACCATTGTAACAAACATTTCCAATATCTTGGCTTAATAAAGGGGCACTTTGCTTTTCATCACTGGTGAGAATATTTCTGAGATTCTTCCAGTAAGGAGAGAGACCTCCTTACTGCCATCTACCACATCACAGCTCGTCCAATTCCACATTTTATGGCTCATATATCACCCTATTTCCAAGCACTGGTTTCTGAATTAGACATAACTCTTTCAGTTTCAGGTGACAGAGACCTAACTCAATATACTTCAAAATAATTTGTCTTCTATTTGTGAAACAGGTAGTTTTTCTGGAAGCACAGCTGGACTCCATCAAAAGCTTGGTAGATTTGAGATTAACCTACTTGAGTGACAGTGTCATACCCAGATGAATTTCTTTCTACTCCTAAGTTCTAGGCTTGTCGTAGGCTTCATTCTCAGACTTTTTATACTCACTTTTGGCAATTATAGACTTATATTTCTAAGGCTGGTATCCTTAGAAGAAAGAGAAAGCCTCATGTCTAATATAAACAATCTTGGATTTGTTTCATTGCCTTGAATTGGCTGGGCCGAGACACGTGCTTACCCTCAATAGACTGTAGGTGATTGGCCAGGTCTCGTGCTTCATCCTGAAGGCAGGTTTGCCCAGATACACTTGAAACACTTTCAGAGAGGAGCGGGTGATTTCCCAAGGAAAAGTTTTTATTACTAGAATTAAAAAATTATAGTTTCTGGTCATGAAAAAGAAGATATTAATGACTGATAAAATATTAAAAAGATAGAAAGCTATTTATGGGAGGAATGAGTGGATTTGAAAAGGAAGAGAGATGGAAAATCCTGAGTATGCTGAATTTTTGAAAGATGGGGTTCTTGAAAGAGCAGGAGGAGATATTAGCTATACTTCAATGTAGGATTTTGGGGAGAAAGGATTTTAAAGCTTACTTTGCTATATTTTGTTATAATTTTCTCACTTTTCAAGAAATATAAAAGCTTATGTCCTTTGTTAAGGCCTTTCGGAAATATATTTTGTCTTATAGATACAATACAATGCTAATTCTAATAACTATGAGGATATATTGTACATGAAAATAATATAAAGAAGAAATTCATCTGGCTGCACATTAAAATCATAAGAGAGCTTCAAAACATACCAATGCCTGGCCCTTTCCCTAGTAGTATTAGTATAATTGACTTGGGGCAACGTTGGCATCAGCTTTTTCTAAAAGCTGTCTAATCAGTGGTCCCCAAACTTTTTGGCACTAGGGACCAGTACGCCTATGAGAATCTAATGCCTGATGATCTGAGCTGGAGCTGAGGCGGTGATGCTAGCGCTGGCTGCAAATACAGGTGAAGCTTAGCTCGCTGACTCACTGTTCACCTCCTGCTGTGCAACGTGGTTCCTAACAGGCCACAAACCGGTACTGGTAAGTCCACGGCCCTGGGGTTGGAGACCCCTGCTCTAAGTAATTGTAATGTGCTGCCTCCATAGAGAACCACTGCTACAGAGGTTATTCCATCTAGCTTGCAGATTAATGCCATAGTCAAACAAACTGCATTTGTTGAGAACTCATACATTTCATCCAACACCCTTGTGTTATTTAATTAGTTTAATATGACATGGAGCCACCTAACTGTAATCCTTCTGTTAAGTTGGGATAGCGTCAAGGTCTCTGGGTTGGTTATGAGGAACCAGGAGTTGACCCGCAGAATAATCGTGAACCCAGCGAGGTACTTCATGACCTTGTTCTCTACTGCACTTGTAGTAGATGGCAGAGCTGTCCCATGTTAAAGGCCAATATGTCAATGTCAAAAAACCTTCAAAGGCCTCTGGGACCTAATAGGGTAAGTCAAATGTTCACACAGTGATCTTATAGCAAAGCTGTTCTGACTTTGTACCTGTGGACAGAGGACCTGGGTCACTTAGTTCATATTTGGCTTATGTGGCAACGCTAATTCCCATGAAGGGAGCTGCCACCGACTTAGGGAGATAGAGCTGATTTTGCTTTGAGTTACAAGCTCAGATGTTTCACCGATGTCCACCCACTTCTCTCTCCCAGTCCCTCTTATTCCTCCTTCCGGCTGCCACCTAGTCCCAGTTGCCATCCCATCCTGCTTGCAGTACCTGGGCTGGCAGGGAGGGGGTGTTTTGCTTGGGGGATGCTGTGCTTGTTGCACCTGAGGCTGTTTGCATGCCCCCCGGTGTAACATCCTGTAAATTAGGTCTGGGGAGTAAACACATCGTTAATTGCTTTCATTTGGCGTCTTTAATAAGTAAAACATCTCCTGGTGTGAAAAGAAAGGAGCCACCATGAGTGTTTTACATGCTGCTTAAACACACACACACACACACACACACACACACACACACACACACACGAGGCGAGTGAGATTTTATTAATGTACTAAAATAACCCCTTCGAAGTGGCCGTCTTCTAGGAAAACATTTCCTCGGTCCTGTGGTAGTTTTCTCCCTCAAAATGGCCATTTTTGAAGGCCATTAAAATTTCCATAGTGAGGGATTAGAAAGTGGTATTTCACCTGTTGTGTGATGAAGATTTAGAGAACTGAGATTTTGCATAAGAAAGAGCTGCAAAAAAAGTGGTATAAGAGTCCTGCTTATAAAGCAGGGAGACGAAGCTGGAAGAATGAAGCCATTGGCTTTCAGAGTCACCAAAATCCGTTGTAGATAGCAGGCTTTGCAGACAAATAAATAATGCCTTCAATGCCTTTTTCTGGTTGAAGTTGAAGGAGCTTTTACTCTTCCTGAGATCTATTTCAGGTCACCTGTTACTGTATAACAACCCACCCACAAATAGTGACTTGAAATAGTTAACAATCACATATTATCTCCGCTGCTGCTGAGAGTCGGCTGAGCTCAGCTAGGTGGTTCTCAGTCTTTCAGGGCACTGCAGTCCCACAGTGGCTGGGCTGGGTCATCTCAGCCTCCACACTCATGATTCTGCTTCCTGTGCTGAGAGCTGCCACAGCTAGGGTTCCGGGAGCATCTTCCTCTGTGGCCTGTCCAACCAGCATGGTGGCTTCAGCGCAGCATGACTTCTTACATGGTGACTCACTTGCTTTCATGGGACTTAATAGCTCTATATTGATTGTCTCATCTTACTGTAGAACTGAACATTGCCAATGGCCAATATTTAATCTCCATCCAATAAGTCAGTAGTACATGTGCATCAACATATATACATAAACACATGCATCTTATATATACATATTTATGCATACTGGACTACCATATATGTCTCATGTAAGAAAGCTTCTCTTTTCTAAAAAAATAAGTGAATTGGATAGTATGTATTGGTCTGCCACATTCAGACGTTATTTAGGTCCCAGCATAAGTGTACCATGACCTTATAAAAACCTATTTCTGAGAAGTTGCTAGGCTATGTTGCTGTTCTTAGTATTTTTGCCTATTCACTTCTCACCTTTTGGTCAATTTACTTGGTATCTGGGAGTCATAAAAGTATTTTACTGGCTGATTTTACCACCCAATAACTGGGCTATGTTTTTGAGTTCTCCCTGGCAAGATATATATTAATGCCTGAATATAACTTTTACTTATGCCAACTGACTCTCACATGTATTTGTTTAGATCTCTATTGCCCAAATTATACCTTTTATTCTGCATGTAGAAATATACTAATAATTCAGTGACATCTAAGTCAAACCAGAAAAAATGTCTTTCCCAGGATTTTTTATTTTTGTTAGAAAGAGCTAGGAAGGTGAGTGAAGACATCTTAGGAAATTTTTCTAGATACTTCTTACCTGGTGTACTCTGACCCAGAACCACCATTGTTGTGTGCAGGCGGGGGCTTTTCCCCCTAGCTCCATTGGAGTTCATGCATGGTCCCTGTTGCTCCCTCATTTATCCCTCTGCAGAGTGACTTATTCATTGTGAGTTGCATGAGCATGCAGACTCAATCCCTTTCTCCTTCACTCAGAAGAGCCTAAGATCCAGTGTGCTCTTCGCCGGGTGGGAAGTTTAGAGCAAAGTGCCCCATGTGGGAGGTATGGAATGGCCAGCTAAAATTCCTTGGAATTAATAGCTGAGAGCCTCAAGTAGCTCTCCATTTTACGTGATACCTATCCTGATCCCAGATAGGAATGCTTCTGACAGTCAAATTTATTAAAGTAATTTTGCTATTTGCTACATATCTGACCAATAGAAACCATTGTTTCTTCCTCCCAAATATGGCTTTGGTTAAGTAAAATAGACATTCTCTGATACCATGAGAAAAATTGGGAATTCATTTAGCATAGTGTTCATTAACAAAGATTTTTGGTAATTGGGAGTTTCTGTATTTGATATTCCTATTATTTAATCTCAAACATGTCAAGAATGTTATCTCCCAGTCTCCCAGTGTAAAATTTAGGCAAGCTTTTTTTTTTCTTTAAAGAATTTTTATTTTCTAGCTTTCACTGACACCTGGTGGACTCTCATTCTAATTGGGGAAAGAAAGCCATTTTGGGTCATAATTTGGCTGGGCAGCAGGTTGGTGTCTTCTGACTGTATAATGGTATCTGGATCTTGGAGAATCTTGACTTTCTCATTCAAGTTGTATATATTCTAGCCTGGAGAGAGTACAGGGAGTAAGTACACTTGAATAGAAAGACCACAATAGCCTTGGAGTAGTGATGTCTAAAACTGATGCAGGCCAAAACAGAAAGTCATGGTTAATAGGTGCCTCACAATACTTTGTGGCTCTGTATGAAGTTCACAGTTGTCACCATGGTTTTTCCATCCCAGCAGCATGGAGTATCTGACATATAAGGTAGGAATAGCCAATAGACAAGAAGCTGTGGGCCTTAATGACTCATTCAGATACATTGGAGATTGATGATTATTAGCAAAATGGGGAGAGGTTGATGAAAATTTAGTAACTAAGTATGTAGAAATTCTATATGTAAGTAAGATGACCTAATAGGCATTGACAAAGAAGTGCTATTTAGAAATTCAAGAATTGGAATAAAGCAGGGGAAAAAGATGTTTCCTACAGAAGCCTGCACTTAGGGCTAAAATTAATTGTTACCTCACAAACTCACCATGCTAGATTTTTGCTGTGGGAGCTCTAGTCATTTTCTCCTTTAAAGGGTGTGTTAGGGTTCTCCAGAGAAATAGAAAACATGTTGATTTTGTAAGATTCCTGAAATTAAAACTTAATTTGTCCAAAAATTTTGTGTGCTGTTTAATGGTTCTATAACAGAGAGAGACTTGCCCATTTATGACTCAAAAGAAGTGAGAGTTGTGATTAGATACCACAGTTTGAGGCCCAGGAGGTACTGAAAGGACATAACTCCTCACCTTCTGAAGCTGGTCAAGGTCATGAGGTTGGACTACAGATTGTATGCAAGCCTTAGGAGTTCTAGATCACTCAAGCAGGGAAGACATATGCCATGTTCAGAGCAGGAGCAGAACTGGTATTATCAGGGTACTGCTTCGTCAGGTCAGGCATAAAGGGACAGCAAAGCCCTTTTGGCTGGTCTCTCTAATTGTCCTAAATTTCCATCTCATTGTGATTAAACAATACGAAGTAACGTCCTGCCCAGAATGGGGAGGAGTCTCTGATTTTATAAATCTCCAAGGTATTTGGCACAGAGTTTTGGCTGACACTAAAACTGTGCTAAAGAAATACACTAGAAAATACCTTATAACTACAACAGCCCAAAGTCTATTTTTCTATTGGGCTAATATGATACCTTGAAGGCAGGAATCCTGTCTTATCCATCTTTGTATGCTTAGCAACTGACACATCAGAAGGTACAAAATAAATGAAATATGTGGGGCAAAGTTGGAACTCTAAGAGGAAATAGTTAGAGATGATTCTAGAAGGGTAGAATAACTTATGGGCAACTCATGAAGTGTCCTGAGTGAAGTCTGGCTAATGTGTAGTTGATTTTAAAAATCAAGTATTTAGTTGAATATTTGAGTCTGAACCTATAAGATTAACTTAAAATCCATGGAAAGCATACAAATGGAGAACTATAGAAATGCAGCCTCTGTATGAGATTTATGAACTCATCTAAGTCAAATCCCGACAGAGCAGAACTTATCTAGAAGAGAGTTAACAGTGGAGCTTACTAAGTCTCAGCGTCAGGTATTCCTGTGAGCTTTTGGCTGAGGTTTAATCGGAGAGAATTCCTGCCTGCATTCTTGGAGTGCCCAAAGTGCCCACTGTCTGTGGTTTTGATTAAAGATAGATTTCTATGCCTTACATGCCAGACTTGCCGGCGGCAGAGTCGAGTTTCTGCCACGGAATGTTAGCAGCCCTGGCTTTAGTGCTTCTGGACAAGGGCTCATCTCACAGCTGGGAGAAGGCTTTGCGGGTGCCTGGGAGCGGGGGAAATATTTTTGTTAAAAAGTTTTCCTTTTAAAGATAAGCTAGGCCTTCAATCCACTAACCGTTTAGGGAGGCATTTGTCTCTTTTTGTAAAAATTATCCTAGGAGAGGGATTAAAACGTTGTTGGGGATGGCCACCAGCCTGGCTACTTCTTTTGGCTTAAAGTTTGAGAGGGAGATTAGAAAAAATTATATACTGGGAGAGGACTTTTGAGCCCTTGGCTTCCTGGAAAACAGAAAGAGACGATTTAATCAAGTTTATTAATAAAACTGTCATTGAAAGTGTTTCTATAGCTGTTTAGATATCGTATTGGACCTCTCTTCAAAACAGTGGTATGGAATTTAGAACTGTCAGATCATTTTATTCTGTTGCTTATAACTCTTCAATGGTTCTTTATTGTTTCTTGAGTAATATACAAACTCTTTATTTTGACATTCAGAGCTCAAAATTTGGTTCAAAGTTCCTTTCTGATGTCTTCATGCAACTCTGTCAATTATCTTGTTCTCTATCCCAGAGAAACCTGATATAACTTCACACTTCTCTAGCTCCTTCTACTGTGTTCTCTGAAACAACCCTGCAAATTTTTCTTGGGGGTAAAATACAACACAAAGCAGAGTAACGTTTTAACCATTTTAAAGGGTAAGAGTCAGTCTGTTAATTACATTCATAATATTCTGTAACCATCATCATTATCTAATTATAGAAATTTTTCATCACTGCAAAAAGAAACCTGTCCCTGTTAAGTAGTCACTCCCTATTTTTCCCTCCTTCCACCTGCCCTTGGAAACTGCCAACTTGCTTTCTGCCTTTATGAATTTGCTTATTCTGGATTTTATATCTATCTATCTATATGTAGATAGATATAGATATATACATTTATATACATATAAATATATGGATATATATGGAATTACATTATATGTTGACTTGTGTCTGGCCTCTTTCACTTAGTATTATGTTTTCAAGGTTTATCCATGTTGTAGCACTTCATTCCTTTTGATAGCCAAATATTCTATTGTATGGATTTACATTTTGTTTATCCATTTATCTATTATGGATATTTGAGTTATTTCCACCTTTTGGCTATTGTGAATAAAGCTGCTATGAACATTTGTTTACAATTTTCTTTTAGATACACACACACACACACACACCTAGGAGTAAAATTGCTAAGTCATTGTAATTATAACTTAATAAAGTACCACGAAACTATTTTCTACAATGGCTGTGCCATTTTACATTTCCTCCAGCAATGTATGAGGGTTCTAGTTTCTCCGCATTCTCACCAGCACTTGTTATTTTTCATTTTTTTTTATTATGGCCATCCCAGTGGGTGTAAAGTGATATTGTTTTGATTTGCATGTCCCTAATGACTAATGATGTGAGCATCTTTTCATGTGCATGTTGGCCATTTGCATATCTTCTTTGGAGAAATGTCTATTTAAGTCCTTCGGCCATTTCAAATTTTCTTTTTGTTGTTGCATTGTAAGACTTCTTTTATATTCTAGATATTAGACTCTTATTGGATGTGTGGTTTGCAGATATTTTCTCTCATTCTTCATGCTGACTTTTTACTTTCCTGATGTTTCCTTTGCTACATAACAGTTTTCAATTTTGCTGAAGTACAGTTAATCTATTTTTTCCTGTGTTGCTTGTGCTTTTTGTGTCATATTTTAAAGCCATTGCCAAATCCAACATCCCATAGATTTTCCTATTTTTTTTTTTTTTTGTCCCCCTAAGAGTTTTATAGTTCTTAAATTCCGGTCTTTGGTCCCCTCTGAGTTGATTTCGTATGTGGCACAGCATGTGGCTATCCAGGATCCCAACACCATTTCCTGAAGAGACAACACTGCAGTTTTCACAGTCCCCTGGATTTTTCTGTTTCTCTAAATGAAACATGGTTTTCTCTGATACCACTTGTCTGGCAATCTTCTTAAATAGAGGCCTTTTATTCTATCTTTTCTTTCTCATTCATCCTGGGAAGGTCAGTACACATTAAGCTCCCATTATCTGCTTCGATCTCACTGCTCCTTCACTAACCTTGTCTGTGCTTTTCTTTGGACCCCCACGATCACCCACACATGCCACCTTTGACTTAGAGAAGTCTTTGTGTAAACTCAACCACTCTTGTCATCTTTGTGGACTTCAAGCACTGTGTTGATGACTTACCGGTATCTTAATTCCTTAACTTTCACAATTCCAGAATCTTGATCTTCCCTTTTCATAGCCACTGTTAGTGAGGCCATGTGTAGGTTGTATCACCCTCTGAAACAGCTTCCTTTATGAGGTTTAAAACTCCACAGCTCCTTTCTCTCAGCCTACTCTGACTCTGTCTCTCGCTCTTTCACTCGGGCTGAGTTCGATATTAGCTCTGGCATTATTTATGAACTCTCCCCACTCCTGATTCTTCTAAACCAATGTAAACATTTTGTAACTTAATTTTAACACAATTTTAATCTTATAGAAAGTCGTGAGAATAATACAAAGAACTCTATTCCATATTCAGCTTTACTTATTTACATTCTTTGTCTTTGGCTTTACCATTCTTTCTCTATTTTTCTAAATTATTTAAAAATAAGTTGCAAATCACCCTAAATATTTCAGGGTACATTTCCTAAAACAAAGTTATCACATAAATACAGCAAATGATGAGAATGAGGATATGTACTATTAAATATTATTTCTTATCTAATTCATATTCTATAATCAAATTTCATCAATTTCTCAATGTCCTTTTTTCTCCTTCAGCCCAGGATTCAATTCAGTATTATGAACTCCTTTTAGTTTCTCTATCTCATTAGTTTCCTTTGGCCTGGAACAGTTTCTCAGTGTTTTTTTTTTTTTTTTTTTTTTTTTTTTTTGCCTTTCTAGACCTTGATATTTTTTTTTAAGAGAACAGGCAAAATAATTCCTACAATGTCCTTTGATTTGCATTTATCTATGGCTTCCTTATGATTGCATTAATTTATTCATTTTTTTTTAGCAAGAGTACTACAGAAATGATGTGTCCTCAGTACATATCAAGAAGCATATAATGAGGCATTGTTCTCTTATTGAGGATATTAATTTCAATTACTATGTTAAGGTAGGGTCCACCACCTGTCTTCACTATGAAGTTATTGTATTTCCCTTTGTCATTAGCGATAATCCATGAGGTGATACTTAGAGATTATGTGAATGCCCTGTTTCTCAAACACTTATCTACTAGTTTTATCATACTTTGAGCATTCAGTCTAAATTATTTTTTTACAAAAATGGTGGTTGCAAAATGGTGATGTTTTTCCTTCTCTAACACTATTGTTTTTATATTTTTTAGTTGTCATTTTTACTCTAAGGTAAAGCTTTACTTTCTCTTGTACTTATTAATTTACTTAATATTGACTCATGGATTTTTGTTTTATTACAGTAATTATTATCTATTACTATCAATTATTTTGGTGCTCAAATTTTCCAAAATTATTTCAGTGAGAGTCTCTTCAGGCTAATTATTGTGTCCTTTTGACATACCCTCATTGTTCTTTAAAGAATTTCTTACTTTCTGGCACAGAAAGAGGTTCGATTCTTACCCTAATACTTTGCTCTGCTGTTTCCTGAAAACCTTGATTCCTTTTTGTGAGAAATGGTATTTTGAAATGAACATCTATCTGCTAAGTATTTTCATCGTTCCTGGAGTATCAATCCTTCTAAGTCTTCTCAGCAGAAAGAGGTGTGTGTACGAACTATATTTATTATGCCTGTCTATGTCAAACGTTATGAGTTAATACTAATACTTTCAAAAGCAATCTAGACTTTTCTATTTCTGTGTTTATGTTTTCTCTATCAGCAAGAGAACCTAGTTCCCATTATTCCCAGTATATTGACACATTTGCTCAATTTTGGAATATTACATATAATAATTTCAGAATTGGTAATTATATCACTGTGAAAAACTATAAACCATAGTTCAGTATTTATTTGCTTTTTTTTTTTTTTTTTTTCGTCTTTGGGCTAAGGGAGGATTTTGAGTTCTATCAGAGCAATTAAATTGAGATGAATAATACATATCTGAAAAGAGATGTAGAGCAGACTTTCTGGATCTCAGAAGATTCAGGAGAAAGATAGACAACACATCAGCTTAAAAAGATTAAAAGTATTTAAAGCAAGAACATTGAGTATATTCATAAGGGAAAGCAAAGATAGAGAAGAGAGCTGAGGAGAGGATGAGCGAAGGAGACTGAGAAAGATGGGCCAGTGATAGGAAGATATTAAAATAATATGATTTTCTGGAGGCCAGCTGAAGACCGTGTTTCAAGGAGAGACTCATCAGCTGTACCAAATGCTGTCAAGAGGCCTCAGAAGATGAAGGCTGATAACTGACCATCAGATTTGTCCATTGGTGATCTTGACAAGTGAGGTTTCCACGGGGTGATTAAAACAGGTAATTTCTGCCTAAGAATGGGAAGTGAGGTAATGGAGACAGTACAGACCAAATCTTGAACTTTTGTTGTAAATGAGAGTAAAAGGTTGATAGCTGGAGGGAGTCGTGTTGTCTTTTTAAAGATGTCAGGTATTACAACATTTAAGTAGGTTGATGGAGACAGTAAATGAATGATGTAGGAGAGAGGGAAGCTATTCAAGAGAAAAATCTTCAAAGAGCTGGAAATATAAAGATCCATTGTACAAATGGAGTGATTCAGATTAGATAAGAATAGGAAGCTCATCTGTGACAAATAAAGAGAACTGAGAATTATGAACTGGATCTTTATGACTGAGTCACAATATAATAGCACATCAAATTCATAATTTTATACAACTGCACATTGCCTTTTAAGATTAAGTTCCTGTTATTGTCCATCTCTCAAAACAATTCTTTGTTTGTATTACATTCCTCTTCTGAAAAATGCTTTAAAAAACTAAGAATGAAAAAGAAAAACATTTTTATTGTTTAATCTCCTACCTTTTTCTTCCAGCCAAAGAGACATATTCCCACCAGGTCTTACCCATGGGCTGGTTACATACAGCTAGAACTGGGGATCACTTTAGAATAAAGGCTCAAAGATTTCTGAGGTCATGTTTTGTTTGTGAACCATCCCCATCACCTACCCCATACACCAAGGTAGAGACCAATTTAAAAATAAATGACCACAAAATCTTCTTCCCTACCAGATATAAAGAACTACAACGTAGAAATAAAACAAGTTAGGTTGTGATTCATGGGGATGCAATGCCCTGTGTCATAATGCTCAGTCGAGTCCACTGCTATGGGACTTGGGGACCTGAGAGAGAGTGGTCTGAAGCCTGCTTCCTGTCTGAGATCTCAGAGTAGCAGCACCGCCTATTCCTCCCGCGCCACTGAGCTCATGGTGGTGGGGGAGCTGACAATGGAAATAAATGTATTTGTGCATCCGAAGGACAGACCCTGCCATGTCCTTCATCCCCCTGAGTTTCTCAGTGCTCCAGAGAATTGATTGGAAGAGTGTAGGGGTTCCCTTGAGCCTTGTGGGATGAAGAATTGTCAAGAATTGGTTAGATAAACTTTCCAGGCTATGACTAGATATAGGCGGAAGTGTGAAGGTAAATAGTTAACTTCTGATTAATTTGGCAAACTTGGTTTGAATTTCAGTAGATCCTAAATGCCAGGAAGGAGGGAAGAAGCAGTCAATTTACACAAAGAAGGTTAAGGTTCATGGGAGGAGCATGTGACACTCATGCTGCAGGGAAAAATGGGACAAAGACTCAGCAGCTGATACTAGCAACTTCCATGTATTAGGACTACAGAGTCAACCCAGGAACCAGGCAAAGGAGAAAACCCAAAAGCATGTAAGGAAATCTTGAGATATAACAAGACTGCACCATAGGTCTGAACTGTCTATTTGGTCTGGATGAAGAGCTGATCTAGAATAGACCAGTTCTCTATCATATGCAAAAACAGAGCTAGTCAATTCCAGTTATAGAGAATAAGACAATGTAGTTATACACTCAATTATGTATTTAAAATGTGTTCAGATTTCAACAGGATTATAATAATTTATACATTATTATATTTACAATTAGAATATGTTGCATCTAAAGATGAAACATAGTCACCATCTCTACTGTTAAAATTAATAAACTAAACAAACTTCCTAGAAAAAAATAACTAAGCCTAGTACATAATAATGACACATTTTACATAAAATATAGTTGAATATTTAACTGACTAATTTATATGTGGATAGAGTATTTAAAGGACCAAGTCTTTGCTCATTTAGTTAAATATTTTTTGGTAAATCTTTTAATGTGGATTAATTTGCATTTTGGTGAAGTTTACTTTGTATTTTCTAAGTTAGAAGTTGGCAAACTATAGCCTGTGGGCAAAATTTGGCCTGTTATCTGTTTTTGAAAATAAAGTTTTATTGAACTTCAATCATCACATTCGTTTATATGTTGTCTATGGTCCCTGTTGCAACAGAGACCATTTGGCTCACAAAGCCTAAAATATTTGCTATCTGACCCTTTATACAAAAAGTTTGCCAAGCCCTAGCCTGAGGTTTAATCAAGGCAAAATGCATTTGTGTTCTTACAATACTAAGTAGATCCTATTTTATTTCCTTTAGAGCATATTAAGGTCTTATTTCATTAAGGCATGGAACTTTCCAAACATAATGGTGGGAACATTGCAAAGAAGGAACCTTTAGAGATCTTGTGCTCTATAAAATGGAACATCAAGTACAATATTAACCCTAGGACTCAAGCTGACATTTATAGATCTATAAAAGCAATGTTCTTTAGCTTGTCATAAAAACTAAAATACTTGCTAGAGGAGCTGGAAAAGAGATGCTTTTTGTAAGAAAAGAATTCAATGAAGAATTCTCCTGCCTCAAACTTTCACTTTTCCTTCTATATACTGACTACCACTGTCACACTGCAATGTGGATCTTCTACCCTTCAGAATTAATTTCCACAGAGAGTGTTAAACTCAGACCAAATGGGCATGACTATGTAACGGCAGGGGAAACATCACTGTGCCTTCCTATGAAATGACTCATTACCTTGCAAAGATCAAATTCACATTGCAAATCCTGAACATAAAGCTTGGTAGCCTATTGATTTCCCTTTATCTAATTTTATAAAATATTCCTTTTAAAATTTATTTTTCAATTACAGTTGACATATTAGTTTCAGCGTACAACATAGTGCTTATACATTTTGTACCTTACAAAGTGATCACCCTGATAAGTGTAGTAGCCATCTGATGCCATACATGGTTATTACAATATTATTGACTATGTCCCCTAGGCTGTATTTTACATCCCAGGGACTGTTTTTATAACTGGCAATTTGTACTTCTTAATCTCTCTCACTTTTTCACTCATCTTCCCAACCCTCCTTTCATCTGGTGATTATCAACTTTATGAATTTACTTCTGTTTTGTTTGTTGATGTATTTTTTTTTCATTTCACATATAAGTGAAATAATATATTACTGAAAAGCATCTCTGATTCCAGTTCTTCTTTATATGCTATTCCCATTTCCCACTCTAACTTTAGGCTATACCATATAGGACTCAAAATACTTTCAAGAAATTGTGTGGGTTGAGTACCAGAGGTTCATCTTAGAATATAAGCTCTGGAAGTCATAGTGTCTCAGATGGAACAGGATTAAATAATTATCAATGTCTCTAAAATAAAAAGCTATATTCATTTTAAAAAAGGTAATATTTGAAATAATAGAAAAGTAAAAATATGAAGTTCATTCATAATGCTCCCTACAGTTACTAATTTTATAATTTTTGTGTATGTATCTTCAATGGACACATTTAGAAAACAAGAATTAGTGCCATTTGTATTGTAATGTAACCTTATTGTGAATATCTTTCCATACTGATAAATACCAATTAGAAACCTTTAGTGTGTGTTGTATACTTGCTGTAAAATTCACTTACAGCGTTATCCTATCATTTGACACTTTGCTAGTTTCCAGGTTTTCGTTATTATACATGATGCCATGATAAATGTATGTACCTAACTAGCTGATCAAATACTTTTTTAGGCAAAATTTTGAGTGGCAGAATTATAAGATCGAGAGATCTGAACACTTTTGATGCCTTTAGTACATATTGCCAAAATTCCCTTTAAAATGGTCGTACCATTTCATATTCTTTTTTGAAGTGTATGAGGGTGCCTTCTTTCCCCATATTATCACCAAGTTATCTGATCTAATGACATTCAAAAAATTTTTTAATATGACTCGAGTAAAAAATTTTATATTGTGACTTGAACATATACACATTCATACACAAATGACAAATGTGTATACATCAACACACACGTGTATTTAAAACAAAAATATCACAAAACAGTATGAACCCTTATTGTATGAAATGTATTTCATTTTTTATCCTATTTCATTAAAATGCTAGTTGAGACCAAGTAAGTTGGTTTCATGAATAATATTAAACTAGAAGAAATGATGAAGTTTTAGGGTAAAACAAATATGTGAAAAGTGTCTTATCAGCCAGAGCAAAATCCTGTAACAAAAAAATTTAACATGGTTATTATGAGGCCCCTCAACTGCGGTAAACACAACCAACAATACCACCATCACATGTGTTCATGCTCTCCATCCACGTGACAGTCATCTTGCCCTCACTTGCTAAAAATCCTTTTGAACTTTCCAAGGTGTTCCTTTGTGGTTTTAGCACTTGATTTACCATCAAATGTGCTTTATTCCCTTCAATGTATTCCCTGGTTTTAAAAAATCTATATTGATGACCCTTTGGGAAATCTAGCATTATTCTTCAAACTTCTCATTTTTAGGTAGTCATCTCAAACATGCTTCAATTACCCTTCTTTGTCCTTATAATAATTATCTGGAAACATTTTTGTCAAACTGTCATTGTGCTTCTGCTGTATTTGACCAGAAGAGAAAACCTTGCAGGCTGAGTGCTACTTTAGATTGAGACTCATCACTAAAAATCATTATTCTTTATTATTTTTTGTTTACATTATCTGATGAAATAATCCTATCTGTCCCCACTTAAAACCCAAGTAGCTGTAGCTGTGGTTAAAACTCTACTTGCTGATCAGCAAGGATATTAGTATTCTTGTTTTCTCTGTTATACATATTGGATACATACAGACTAGAGATATAAGAAGGGGGAAAAGGTTAGAGTTTATAGCTTTTGTTTTCATTGAGATTATTTTGCTCAAAAAGAACAGAAAGCAGCTAAGATAAAGTTCAACAAGAAATTTCACTACAAGGACACTTGGTATATCATGGAACCTAAGGACAAGAGTGCTCTGGGCCTTGGTTTTAGAAAAGCAGGATTCAGGAGTCTGAACCCCTGTTAAGACTTGGCTCTTCTCTACTCCTCACTCTATAGGTTTTTTTTCTTTTTACTACAGCCCAGCTTCCTTTGTTCCTCTACCTGACCAAACATGTCCACCCACCAGCAACACTCAGGCTTTAAGTGTTCTAATGTAGGCACACAAGAAAGACTCTCAATTCTCTTGATTTAGGTCCAAATTCCAAAAGAAGGAAACTCATTGGCCAGTAGGCAGGTGATGTGTTGTAACTTGACAGCTCCAACAACCACCCAGGTTGAGGAGGGACCGATTCCTAGAAAAGGCATATTGGACACACACCGAGGTGATCCTTTGGATATTTTAGCCAAAATTATCTTCCTCAAACGAGTTTCGAATTTATCTCTATAAATTTCCAATTGTTATCACCCCCTAAGTTAGCCAGCTGAAAGGAGCAATACTTTCACGTGTCCTAACTCCACTTCACTCAGAGTTTTAAGAGTATTTTAGCATTATTGAATTTGAAGACTGAATCCATTAACTCATATTAGTGACTCTTTTATTCATTTTTCTGTTTTATTTCCAGCCTCACCTTTATAGACCTCCATGTTGCAAAGTTTTTAGCATTATCTTTCCTCTGATCATTTTGGTTGCCTTTCTTTGCTTATTTTCCCCTTCATGAGCTTTGGGTTTTTGGAATGAGAAATAATTTCCAGTAAAATGGTTGTGTTATTATGAAATTCTAGATGGCTAGTTAACTTAATTTTTAAGATCGTAAATTTCATCTCTATCATATCCACATCCCCTGGTACTGAGATATGTACTTTATTATGAATAGACTGTGATGTATTCAAAAAAAAATAATCTATTCTGTTCAATTTTTGACAAAAGGAGAAGGCCAAATTATTCTTGACTAGTAGAAGGATGAAAATAACTTTCTGGAAATTTCAAAGCCTACCTTCTAAGAAAACTATTAAATTCTTTCTGCATAAATTTTATTACCTGGGCCATCTATTGATATTAATGGTGATTGCTGAAATAGAGTTGGATCAGCTTATATTAAAGTCCTAACCTGTTTATTTGGAGAATGAGTTTTAGATGAGACAGGATGTCTTTCCTTTTTCTATTTTCCTATCTCATATTCTTTTATTTTCTCCACCTCTTCCACACTTTCTCTTCCTTCGTTTTTTTCTTTTCTCAGATCCCACTCCTCCCACTATCTATAAAGCACATTATTTGGAGGATGGGGTAAAACATGCCCCACTCACACAAGCTAAAATGCTAGGACATAAATTAGGATAGTACATGAAATCACCCATGGGAATTATGCCATTTAAGTCATATGTGTTTTACAGATATTTAGAAAATGCATATTTTAATCAGGAACAAGTCTAAAAGCAAACGGTGATGTGCAGGAGAGGATTTTTACTGCCACACCAGAGTGTGTACTTCATCCACTCAACTATTCTTCGCTTCTGGTGTTACCCCTTTTGTTCCTCTCTTTGACCTCTCCCTCTGCACCATTTCTCTTTTGCTCTTTCACACATTTGAATTTCTTTGATGAATTTTTAATTTTTTCCAAATAAAAGCAAGAATGACAAGTACATTTTAACCATTTTTGGTAAAGATATTTTGTGATATAACTTAATATATTTCTTTGCTAGGCTGTGAACAGCTTAGGCAGGGTTTGGGTCTCTACTATCTAGAACATTACCTGGTATGTGGTAGGTGCTCAGTAATGCTTGTTGAAGAGATTGAGTACAAATATTGTGAAAACTTTTTATTTGGGATGACTTTAGATTTACAGAAAAGTTGTACATGCAGAGTGATCCTATATACCTTCACCCAGCTCCCTTGCCCTAATGTTTTCATGTCACATAACCTTGGATCATTTGTCAAAACCAAGAAGCTGACTATACTATTAACTAAGTTATAGACTTTATTCAGATGTCAGCAGTTTTTCTACTAATACGCTTTTTTTTCTGTTCCAGAATTAAATCCATGATGGTAATTTGACATTTTGTATTCATGATACTTTAGCTCTCTCTAAGACTGGATAGTAATTTTAAAGTTTATCTTTCATGATATTACTTTTAATAATTCATATGTAATGTTAAATGATTGGAACACTAATAAATATATAAATATGTTAAAAAACTGTTATTTATCATTTTGCAGTGATTCTAATTTTGTTTAAATTGAGATTGCCTAATATCAGAATGGTAGAAAGGCAATTTATCAGATTTAAATGTCAAGATCTAGAAAGGGTACATTTCCCATGGCATCTCATGACCTATCAAATTCCCTTAAATATAACTTTATTTATTGACTTTTGTAGATTGAGAACGTTTATTTCTTAATATTGATAATTCAAACTCAAATCACTTGGCAAGGTTAACATTGGTTTCTGAAAAATATGTATTTGACAATTTTATTATTGGAAGCAAATTAAATTCCAAAGGGAATACTTTTAGAAACCAAAAGGATTAAGATTTTTGAGTCAAACTGCAGATTTTTTTGTAGTAATCCTGGTAGGATTTTCAAAAAATTGCCAGATATACCCAGTCTTCTATCTTGATTGTTTTATGTGCCACTTTTCCTGAGAAAGTCCATCTAAATGTTCTCACCCCAAAATAAAAATGTGTTCATGAGCTTGATAAAGGTAAACATTCTAAAACTTATACATATATCAAATCATGTTGAACATCTTGAATATATAAAAGTTTAAATTTTTAAAATATACCTTGATAAACTTGGGGGAAAAAAAAGAAAAAATGGTTTGTCATTGGATTCAATAACAGGAAACCTGAATCAGAAAAAGGACAAAAAACCTATGAAGGCTTCATTGGAACTTAGTCTAAATCTCCGCCTGCCATCTTGAGGACACAGTGAGAATTGCAGCAGATTCTATCTAAGCCATGCCTGCTCATGCTAACAGCAAGGTCATTTATTGAATTAAGGTGGAAACCCTGCAGTTTTTAAAAGGGACATGAATGGAGACGATTACTTAGGTAACAAATAGGGAAAGGAGTTTTCACCTGAAATGTGCCAATTATTGAAGCAATTTTAAACAAAATTACCAGAAAGCTCTGTCCTATTCTTGGTCTGGTGAGAATAAAGAAATAGAATCTGTGATGTTTCCTCAACGTTTTCTTTAGTATGCATGGCTCAAATTCTATTTTATTCAAGTAGTTTAAGTTTTCTTTAAATCTATGATATTTAAGTTGAAAACAAATAAAGAAAACTATTGATAATAAAGGAAGAGTGAAGGAGAAACAGAGGCTGCTTTCCACATGGTAAAACCCTTTGGTGGTTTTACCTTATATCACCGTATAACATGAGCATAATGGGGTGGGCCATGTTTGCGGCCAAATAAATCTGAGCATGATTTTTTTTTTCTCTCTCCCTTCTTTGTCTTCTGCCTCGGCACAAATCTGAACCACGCTCTTTATTTAACCCCTTACAGAGTCTTTTTTATATGCACAAGGGCATAGCCCTATCTCTGCAGTCGCCATTATATCTGATGGTGCTTTGACCTTCCAGGTGTCTGGCACACAGTAGGTGCTCTCTGTGAGATGGGAGAGTGAGGACAGCCCCCACAGCCATCCTTCAGCATCCTCGGGGGGTGACAACCTCCTCAGCATTTTTATACTCTTGCAGCCTGTTTTCTCTTTAGTGGGTATTTTTAAAACATCACAGGTGTTTTTCTCTGTAATAATCATTTCCTTACGTCTGTTTGTTGTTCAGCCCACAGCCCTTCATCTTTCCATCTCCCATCTTATTTTCCTCTTCAGCGCACTGCTTCATCCTTCCAGATGTCTCAGATTCCAAAAACACAGTCTTTTCCTCATTGTTGTGCATTTCCAGCCAGATGACGAAAATACTTACATCATTATGGATATATTTTCCACATGAGGATTTTCATGGACATAAATATATATATTCTGAGATTAACAAAATCGTTGAAATGTGATATCATACCCAAAGAGGAACCGGCTCTGTGCAGAGAGCTTCCTCAGTATGGAGTGGACTACCAACAGTTAGAGATTTTCTCCCTAGGCGGGCATCTTTAACTATATTTCTGTTGTTCTAGTTGTTTCAGTTCCTATTTGGTAGTGCATAGATCTGTGCAAACACTGGGCCTGCAAATACGTACATAAGCCATTGGAAAGCTAAAGTGTCTTGAAAGTGGCAAACAAGCAATTTAACGGTAACTATGTGCCAGACATTTTTCAAAGTGCTTTCCATATAGTAGTAACGCATTTTATCCTTATAACAGCCCTATGAGGGAAAAATTATCATCTATTTGGGAGTTGAGAAAATTGAAGCTTATAAAGTATTTCTTCCACCACAGCCCCAGAGGCCGTTCTTCAAAGCAGGTATCTAAATAACAAAACTCCAAGGCTGTGGAGCCAGGATGTGAACACAGGCAATTGGGCTCTAGAATCTGGTCTCGGCAACATTATATGTGGATTATCAAAATGCCTGCTGCTGGTGAATGCCTCATAGGGCTGGAGCGAGAGGAGTATTTTCTAGGCTTCATTGGCTTTGGAATGATCTAATATGCTTCAGTGACCAGTGGTTAATTCAGAACGTTAACACTTAAAGAATGACGCTAGATGCCATGGATTCTTTTAGAGGCTGAGCACATCCACTAGAACGTCAAGTCCACGGGCTCAGGGAGAATGTTCTCATGTTGTTTTTTGGAAAACACTCCACCTGAATAGAGCTCTCCTCACTGAAAGACAAGAAATCGGGTGATAGAATGAGAACATTTTTCTCACATTGTAGAGAAAAATCAGACTTCTAAAAATTGTTTAAAACACAAAAGTAAATTTTATAAATGATCTGCGTTGGGCTTTCAATAAAATATAGGAAAATTATGTTATAAAAAAGATGACTAATACATATACATATGTAAACATATATGTATGTGATAAGAAATATAAAAAAAAGGAGTGACCTTTATACAAGTGAAAATAAGAAAAACCTGGTATGAAACCTAAAATGATGTAGCATGATTTACAACTTTAATAAAAGCGGTGAAAGGCATAATCAATATTCAGAATTTGAAAAAGTTCCTCACCAGAAAAAATGAAGAGTAATAAATATACGAGAGCATATATGAAGCTTTATTGATCTAAGAATCAGGCAGTTGTAAATAAATTTAGTATCACCAAATAGCAAGCAAAATTGATGAAAAGACATAGACATAGCTTGATGAATTCTTGTAAATTTCAGAGATAGCATTAGGTATTCAGATGGGAAAAAACAAACCAGAGGCAAGACAGGGTAATAACAAACTAATTGAAATGAAACTAGTTTTACACTCTTTTACAACATTAGTGTTAGACTCTAAGACCACAACACTCCTGGAAAAAAAAAAAAAACATGATCCAATTTTTTTAAAAAAAATTATTTTTTTATTGAAATATATTTGCCATAAAACATTGTTTAAATTTAAGGCGCACAAAACCTTAATATGATGCAACTGTATATTGTAATATGATTGTTATTGTACTAATAGCACCTCATTCACATTATATAATTATCATTTCTTTCTACTGGTTGCAGTAATTACGTTCTAGTATCTTGGCAAGTTTGATGATCATAAAGTTGTCTGTATTACTATACTGTGCATTGGATCTTTAGGACTTATTTTCTACTCATAAATTTGTGCCCTTAAACGTCGTCTGTCCTGTCCTGTCCCCATCATCCCCTGGTAACTGCCATCTTATTCTGTTTTTTTTACATGTTCAGCTTTTCTTTTAGATTCAAATTATAAGTGATATCGTACAGTACTTGTCTTTCTCTGACTTTCCTCATTTAGCATAATGTGCTCAAGGTCCATCCATGTTGTCTTAAATGGTAGGATGTCCTTTCTCATGGCTGAATGATAAATATGTATAAATTATGTTTCACATCTTTATTCATTCATGTATTGATGGGCACTTCAGTTGTTTCCATATCTAGTGTGTGAAGAATGATGCAGTAAACATGAGAGTACATACTTCTTCAGTATTCTGTTTTAATTTCCTTTGGGTATATACCTGAAGTGAAATATCTGGATCATATGATGGATCTATTTTTAATTTTTTGAGGAACCTCCAAATTATTTTCCATAGTGGTTGAACCAATTCACATTCTCACATTTTGATTGATATTTCCATAATAATTAGTTATATTGAGCATCTTTCGATCTACCTGTTGGTCTTTTGAATGTTCTTTGGAAAATGTCTATTTAGTTCCTCTGCCCATTTTTTAAATCCAATTACTATTTTTTTCTTATTTAGTTGTGTAAGTTATTTATATATTTTGGATATTAACCCCTTATCCCAATATATAGTTTATAAAAATTTTCTCCCATTCTATAGGTTGCCTGTTCATTTCGTTAATTGTTTCTTTTGCTGTGCAGAAACTTTTAAGTTCGACGTGGTCCCATTTATTGATTTTTGCTTTTTTGTGTGTGCTTTTGGTGTCATACATGCCCCCCACCCCCCAAAACATTTCCAAGACCAATGTTGAGGAGCTTCTTCCTTACATTTTATTCTAGAAGTTTTATGGTATCATATCTTATGTTTGAATCTTTTATTTCAAGGTAATTTTTGCGAGTAGGGTAAGAGAATGGTTCAATTTCATTGTTCTTGTGCTTATTCAGTTTTCCTAGCACCATTTTTTGGGTTTTCTTGACTCCCTTGTTTAATATTAGTTGACCATATATATGGGGATTTAATTCTAGGCTCTTTATTTTGTGTCATTGGTCTATGTGTCTATTCCTATGCCAATACCATACTGTTTTTATTACTATAGGTTTGTAGTATAATTTGAAATCTGAAAGTGTGATACCTCCACTTTCTTCTTTCTCAGGATTGCTTTGGCTATTCAGGGTTTTTCTTCATATTAATTTTAGTTTTTCTTTTTTTCTGTTAAGGATACCATTACTATTTTGATGAGGATTGCATTGAATCTATAAATAGATTTGGATAGCATGGACATTTTAATAATATTCTTCTGATCCATGAACACGGGATATCTTTCTATTTGTATCTTCAATTTCTTTCACCAAAGTCTTGTAGTTTTTCTCGTACAGATCTTTTACTTGGTTAAATTTATTTCAAGGTATTTTATTGTTTTTGACGCTATTGTGAATGGAATATTTTATTTTTAAATTTTGCATTATTAGGATATAGAAATGCAACTTTTTTGTATATTGCTTTTATATTCTGCAAATTTACTAAATTTGTTAAGTAGTTTCAACATTTTTTGGCCGACTCTTTGGAATATTCTATATACAAAACCATATCTTTAAATAACAATTTTACTTCTTTTCTAAGTAAGATGCCTTTTATTTCCTTGTCTTGCTTAATTTCTCTAGCTAGGACTTATAGTATTATGTAAAATAAGATTGGTGAGAGTGGGTATCTGTGTCTCTTTCCTGATCTTAGAAAAAAAGCTTTCAATTTTTCACCATTGATTATAATGTTAGCTATGGGATTTTTCATGTATGGACTTTATTATGTTAATGATCCTTCTATACATAATCTGTTGAGTGCTATCACGAAAGGTGTTGCTTTTTCTGTATCTGTTGAGAGGATGTTACTTTTCTCTTTTATTCCATTAATGTAATGTATTATATTTATTGATTTACATATGTTCAACCATCCTTGCATCCCAGGAAAATCCACTTGGTCTTGGGGTATAATTCTTTTAATGTGTTTAAGAACACAATTAAATTCTGTTTGCTAATATTTTTTTGAGAATTTTTCATTTATATTTCAAAATATAAATAAATTTTTCATTTATATTTTCATTTATATTTTTCATTTATATTTTTATAATTTTTCATGTCTACAGTTCTCTTTTCTTGTATTCAATTTATTTGGCTTTGGTGTTAGGGTAATTCTGGCTCTGTAGAATGCATTTAGAAGTGTTTGTTTTTCTTCAGTTTTTTGAAGAGTTTGAGAAGGATTGGTATAAATTTTTTGAAGAGTTTGAGAAGGATTGGCATAAATTTTTCTTTCTGGTAGATTTTGCCAGTGATCCTGGGGTTTTCTGTGTTGGCAGATTTTTGATTACTGGCTCAATCTCTTTACTCATTATTGGTCTGTTTAGATTTTCTATTTCTTTCTGTCATGATAAATTGTGTATATCTAGGAATTTACTCATTGGCATGTAATTGTTCATATCTCAAGATCTTATATATTTCTATAGTATCAGTTGTAATATATCCTCTTTTATTTTTAATTTTGAGCATCTCTCCTTTTTCTTAGTCTAGCTAAAGGTTTGTCAATCTTTTTTTCTTTTCAATATATTAGTTTAGTTTTGTTGATTTTTTTTCTGTTGTTTTTCTGATCTTTATTTCATTTATTTCTGCCATTTTTTTTTAACACCTACAGCACCCGGTTTTCCTAGGACGTCTCCCATCCAAGTATTAACCAGGCCCGACCTTGCTTAGCTTCCAGGATCAGACAAGATCAGGCATGTTCAGGGTGGCATGACCATAGACATTTCTGCTCTAATCTTTATTTTTTCCTTTTTTTCTGCCAACTCTGAGCTTAATTTTTAAATTCTTTTTCTAGTTCCTTGAGGTGTAAAGTTAGAATGTTTGAGTCCAATTTCTTAATATATACATTTCTTGCTATAAACTTGCTTCTCATAGAACTGTTTTTTTGCCAAATCCTGTAACATTTGATATGTTGTGTTTGCATTTTTATTTGTTTCAAGATACTTTTTAAAATATTTTCTCCAATTTCTTCTTTGACCCATTATTTTTTTTAGAAGAATGTTTTTCTATTTTCACATATTTATAGGTTTTCCAGTTTTCTTGTTGTTTTCTAGTTTCATCATATTACAGTCAGAAGATATAGGTGGTATGATTTCAATTTTCTTAAATATGCTAGGACTTGTTTTGTGGCCTTTCACATCTATCCTGGAGAGTGTTCTGTATGTACTTGAAGAATATATATTCTGCTACTGTTGGATGGAAAATTCTATATGTCTTTTAAGTCTATTTACCTATAGTATGGTCCAAGTTCAATGTTTCTTTGTTGATTTTTCTGTCTGCTTTATCCATTGCTGGTAGTAGGCTATTGAAGTCCCCTACTATTCTTATATTTTTATATATTTCTTCCTTCAGACCTGTTAGTATTTGTTTAATATATTTAGGTGCTCTGATGTTGGGTGTGTATGTATTTATGACTGTTATATCTTCATATATTGACCCTTCATAATTATATAATGACCTTCTTTGTCTTTAGTTATTGTTTTTGGCTTAAAGATTATTTTGTCTGATATAAATATGGATATCCCTGCTTTCTTTTGGTTTCCACTTGCCTGGAATATCTACTTCCATCCCTTTGCTTCAATTTCATATGTGTCTTTAGAGCTGATGACTCTCCTGTAGGCAGCATGTGGTTGAGTCTTTCCTTCCCTTCCCTTCCCTTCCCTTCCCTTCCCTTCCCTTCCCTTCCCTTCCCTTCCCTTCCCTTCCCTTCCCTTCCCTTCCCTTCCCTTCCCTTCCCTTCCCTTCCCTTCCCTTCCTCCTTACTTCCCTCCCTCCCTCCCTCAAGCCACTCTGTGCCCTTTGCTTGATGAATTCAATCTATTAATATTTAAGAACTTACTAATGCTATTTTATTGTTTGAATTTTCATTGTTCTGTATCTTCACTGTTCCTTTTCCCTCTTTTTCTGCCTATCTTTGTAAGCTGGTAGTTTTCTAAGGTGGTATGCTCTGTCTCCCCTTTTTGTATTTCATGAATCTACTTTAGATTTTGCTTTGTGGTTATCATGAAGCTTACATAAAACAGTCAATGTTATGCTTATAACAACTTATCCTCCTTATCCTCAATACACCTCTTTTTATGCTATATGTTTATTAATAAATTATAGTAGCTATAGTTATTTTAAATGCTGTTTTCTCAACCTTTATATCATAGTTGAGTGGTTAACACACGATTTTAATACCGAGTTACAGTTTTCTAAGTCTACCTATTCTTCACCTTTACCAGAGTGTTGTGTACTTTCGTACGTTTCCCTGTTGCTGATTGGTGTCTTCATTTCAGATTGTAGAGCTCCTTTCAGCATTTTTCTTGCAAGGCAAGCCTAGTGGTGATGAACTCCCTCAGCTTTTTTGGGGGTGGGGTGGAGTGGGGTGGGGTTAGGAAAGTGTTTATTTATCTTCATATCTGAAGGATATCTTTGCCAGATAATGTATTCTTGGCTGGTGATTTTTCTTTCAGTGCTAAATATATTATTCCTCTCTCTTGACCTGTACTCTTTCTGCTGAGAAATATCCTGATAGCCAAATGGAGATTTCTTTGTAGGTTATAATCTTTTTTTTTCTCTTGCTGCTTTTCAAATTCTCTTTTAATTTTTGACAGTTAAATGTATCCTGGATAAGATCATTTTTAATTGAGATAATGGAGTGAACTATTAGCTCTGTGGAATTGTATATCCTAGTTCTTTCCCAGGTTTGAAAAGTTGTCAAGTATTACTTCTTTAAATAAACTCTCAGCGCCTTCTCCCTTCTCCTTCTTTTATACCAATTCTCACATTTGCCTTTCTTATCAAATTCAGTAGCTCTTGTAGGGTTTTTCGCTCTTTAAAAAAATCTTAGTTTTCTCTCCTAATTAAATTATTTCTATATTCCTATCCTCCAACTTATTATTCTTCTCTCTGGTCTGCTGTTTTACCAATGCTCTCCATTGCATTTTTCATCTCATTGAATTCTTTTGCTCAATAATTTGTTTGATTTCTTGTAATTTTAAACTCTTTGGTAAAAAACTCCTGTTCATTAAGTTTATTCTCGAGGTCATTTAATTCTGAGTTTTCTTGTAGTCGTTGAATTTTCTCATAAGAACTATTTTGAATTATTTATCAGATTATGATATTTTATGCCTTTGGGTTCAGTTGCTGGATATTTATAATTTTCTACTTGTGGTGTCATATTTTCTTGATTTTTTATAGTGTTTGAAAGTATGCATTTCTACTTTCGATTTGAAGTAGTTGACCCATTTTTTAATTAAAGCTTTATGTCTTACAATTTCACAGGGGCTGGCTATTAGAAACCTTTCTTTTGTATTACAGAAGGTGGCGATATAGCTCAAGTTTGTGGTTTCTCTTACTGGAGCTGTCTCACACTCCGGCGTGTACCCAAGAAGCCAGTAGCAAAGTGGGGGGAGGTGTGGGTTTAGCACCTGGGGTTTTGGGGGTGCCCATGGGCCAGGTGAGGGGATCCTCAAGTGAGCCACTCCCAGAGGCCCATGGGTGGACCTCCTGCTTAAGTCCCAAAGACGACAGCAAGAAATGTATTCCTTCAGTGCCTTTTGATATTCTTTATCTCCCTCCTTTCCTTCTCTTTTTTCTCCTTTGGGCCTGTCACAGAAGTCTCTCCTCAGAAATCCAGGTGCTGCAGGAGAGTAATGGGTCTCGCCAGCTGAAACCACACAACTGGTACAAACCGAGAAGTCACTCATCACGTTTGCTTTTCCCCCGCCTGCGGTGGGAGAGGTTGCAGCTTTCTACCTCCTGCTGGCGGGGACGCTACTGCCGCCACCCAAACCCCAGCTACTTGCAGTGTTGTCCTGAGGAGGTGAAGCCAGCTCGTCAAGTTCCTCCCTCGACTCTATATCCAGACTCATCTTTATCCCACTCATCTTTATCCCACGCTGACGGTTTGCAGATTTTCCCATCAGGCAGCACGAGCGTCCACCAGTTCTCTCTCTCCCATGGGTATCTGCCTAGTTTTGCACTCTCCAGGTTCCCTTTGGTCTTATCGAGGCAAGGGAGGTCGGGCAGGCTCGTGGACTCCCTTGGATCCACAGCCTCTACCGACATCTTATCCTCCCACTTTTGGATGCACAGGTCAGTGGAAACCTCCTGGGTGTCCTGGTACAATGTGCAGAGGCGCTTGTGTTTGGTTGCGGATGTCCAGTCCAGTCGTTAAGGGGAGAGAAGGGTGGCTTCTGCCATGGTGGGTCTGACCTTACTTCCAGCTTCCCTTTCTTTTTCCAAGATGTATAGAGAATACAAAAATGAGTATATGAAATATGAAGACATACGAAACAAAGATAATCTCATAAAATGAAAGGTTCAAAAATTATATTACCCCTCCCTCTTTAAAAATGTAAATTCAATATACATTGGACAGGATGTAAATTAATAAAAAACTCAGAAAAAGGACCAATTAGGCCATAGAAGATTGATGCTAAACCATGATACCAGTGACACATGGATACAAATCTAAATTTTTGGTGTAAATATAAATACGAAAGTAATGCAAATGTAAAAATATGCTCAAAGAGAATATAAAAATAAAAATAATCCATGACTAAAAAAGACAAATTTATAAATAAAAAGAGAAGTAAAAACATGCTAAGTTTATTTACATGCGTCAAGAGATTCTCTTGCATTCTTGATATCGATAGTTGAAGAAAGTGATTTTAAGCACATCCTAAGTTTTGAAAACATTTTAAGTAACTACTAATCGAAAAAAGCAGAGCGTCTATAGCAATAGTCCCCAAATCAAAAGGCAGAAACAAGGTGAGCTATAGGGAAAATTATAAACAAGGCATGTATGAGAATACATACACACAAATAACAAATTTGTCTGAATTTCATAAAGTACATTTTTATATTAAAGAGGAAAAAAACCTAAATTCAAATTATGGTATTTCCAAGGAGAAAAACTGAAATTACATAACAAAATGTATTAAGAATAAGAGGAATGGCAAGGAAAGATCACGTAGAAATTAAAATCAGTGGTGGCAACAGCATTCTACAAAAGAGGATTTATGGAAAAAATTGTTGCATGAACAGATATATTGTTTTGATGAGGGAAATGATCCAAATGAATGGTGAAATTATTATATATTATGCAATGGATACTCTTACATCAACATATGTAAAGTGAAAGCATTAATACATGGAGAAATTATAGATGTGTCTCGCACAGTGTAGCAAATACATCTAATAGACTGAGCAAACGTAAAAAGTGAAGAATATAGATAATTGAAATGTAGATAATTGGAACTTATCAAATTTTTTCACCCATCAAGACTAGGACTTACATTCAAATATTTATGGAACATTTTTGAAATTTTATTATTCACAACTAGCCCAGCAGTGAAATGAAATTTTAGAACTTCTGGTTGTATTTATTTTTATCACCTTTAAAATACATATAAATGTGTATCTATTATATAAACTATATATCTAGAAATTAAAATATGAAATATATTTATATAAATTTATAAAAATAATTCATATACATTATAGAAATATAATCATACATTTGTAAATGTACATTTGTTGGAGGTACAGGTTCAAAAATTTCACTAATGTAGAGTTGTATGATTCACGAAGTGGGACACCACTGCATTTATTTACAACAACTTTTTAAGAGCAAAAATTGAACAGACTGTTCTCTGACTGCAAGACAAAGTAGCACCCCCCCCCCCACCGCCGCCCCACTCTAAATCAGCAAGACAAAAATCCCCACCCAGTCAGAAACATACCCCTGGAAATTAATATATGAAGTACAGTACACGTGTATTGCATTTCTTCACTTTGTACCCTGAAAGCATTTTGAAACCTTTCCTATCCAGTTCACACACTTCTTAGTCTTTTTTAACTTCTCTTGTTATTTACTTCTGTCCTGTATTTACTACTTGACTAATCCCTACTTCCCCTATAAGCTCTGTTAATAGTTTATATGCTATAATTCTTGGTTTAATTTTCTTTTTTGACTAACACCTCTTCCTACCCCAGTCTTTTCTAAGTACTATATAGTTCCTTAAGAGTTAGTAGATCTCCTGCCTTCAGCATCCCTTCACAATCTCAGTCTTGTATCAGTTGTCATCTCTAATTAGAGGAGCCAATTTAGATCTCTCATCCTGATCTCTTTCTGCTGGGTTAAAATTTCAATCATCTATGTCAGCTTAGACTTACTGAGAATCTACTATGTGACTGGTACTGTTTTAAGTATGTTCACATATTCTCTCACTTAATCTTTGAAAAAACTCATAAGGCAGGTAGTATCACCATATATAGAGAAAAGGAAATTAAGTTTTAAGACATACAGGTAACTTGCCCAGAATCTGTATTCAACTAGTATTCTGCCCAACATCAATGCCCAAGTAAAGGACTAGTGAAAACTAAATTTTAGGAAAATCATCTTTTTGCCCCTTTAGGGAATGACCAAGTTCTCAGCAATAAGACACAAGTCGAACATTATCGAGTCTTTCTCTGTACACAGCACTACACTGTATTTTGCATCTGCGACTTAATTTGTTTTACGTCACCAAGAAGTGGAGGTAGACAGGGGAGGAGACTTGTAAAGATCACATAGCCGACAAGTAGTAGATCGGGAGTTGATTCTGAGTCTTTTTCTTCATTATATCACTGCTTCGATTTACTAATTAGTTGTAAGTTTGGGGTTAAGTTGCTTTCTCTCTTTACTCAGTTTTTCTTATTTTTAAAATTAAAGAACTAGATGTTTGATAACCAAAGCCTCCTTTTCTATCATAAAACTCAATAGCTCTAACCAGAAAAGTTGATCTCTCAGAAAATTAGGTACGTTAGTAACAGAGCTGCAGTTGGATATTGCCTCAAAATCCACTCAGCATTCTCATTTTATCCAACCTGCTCCCTCTGTGGTCTCCATCCCAGTCAATGGTATCTTCCTCCACTGAGATGATGGACATAGAGACCCGCCTGTTGACATCCTCACCGCTCCCATTTAGATACTCACCTAATCTCATCCACTCCTCCGTCCATTATAACTTCCCAAACTGGCCACTTCTTCCCATCCGCATTGGCACTACTTTCATCCCAACTACTCTGTCTTGCTTATAATGACAATGCAAAATCCATGTCACTGGTCTCTCTGCCTCCGCCATTGCCCTTCTTGAATTTAGTCTCCACAAAGGTCCAGAATGGTCTTTCCAAAATGCAAATGAAAGCCTTAGAGTGAGATTCCATGGCACTCAGGGTAAAGTCCAGTCTTCTTAGCACCGTAGATGTGACGCAGCGTGATCCGGTCTCTTCTAATGTCTAGCCTCATTCCGTATCACTTCTGTCCTGCCTCTAATAGCACTGAGTTACTTGCAGTTCCCTGACTCCATCAAGTTTTCTTGACTTTTGAGTCTTTACAGATACTACTAACATACTACGAACCTTATCTAAAATGCCTCTTTTTTCAATTCTTCACCTTTTCAGTCCTTTAGATTTCTTTCTCCTCAAGTTTGGATCAGATGTCATCTCTGTGATCTTCTATATTATCAGTAAGATCCTGGACTTCCCCATGGTATTTACTACAGTATTTTGAAATTGCCTGTTTATTATCTGTTTTTCTATTATGATGTAATTTTCTTTTAGATGGTCAGTATGTACCAAACATAATCTTTGTGGAACATCTAAGGTGCTTAGTAATATTTGTCGAGTGAATAAAATAATTTCTAGAAGTCATAGTCCCTTTTTATACCAACTAATCTTATCACAAAAAAATTTGTTCTTGGGGCTCATTTCTGTTGTATTCTGTTTCCTGGGAGTATCTGCTAGGAATAATGGAAGAATGATGAGAAATGAGAGGTCAGAGGAGGGAAGGTGATGATGTTTGACAGAGAATAAGAGTAAATAAATTTCCCATCAAAAAGTGGACTGAACCCATTCCAAGACTATCTTTTTGGAAAAGGAACCTCATCAAAGCCATTACTCAGCTGTGCCAGGTGTGATGGCTTATGCTGGTGAGAAGGGAAAAAAGTGTCAAAAAAAATGCCACAAGACATGCTTTGAGTATGTATTTAAAGTTAAAGATCAGTTTACCTTAGACTATGCATTCTTTAGTAAATCTTTTCAATATTATTTGCTCTTGTGCTTTCTTTTACTCTCAGAGATGGGACCTTCTTCGCTCTAAGCATATCGTCTATTGTGTGGACAGCAATGTACTCATCAGGGGCAGCCCCACTGCTACGCAGTGTTTTGTAAATCCATGAGAGGTGTTTTGTGGTTGTCCCAATGATTAGAAGGCCTTACTGGCATTTACTGAGTGAGGACTCAGGAGGCTGGGTACCGAATAGTGTGCAGGTGGGTCCTTTTTACAATTTTAACAAATTGTCCTTGTCAACTTTTAGAAGTCCCACCAGACATTCATATATGTAAAGAGCTTATTTACATAAATTATATATATATACACACACACACGCACTTGGCATTTTCATGCAGTTTTCATATCAACTGAATTTGCTAGAATGCTACTATTGTGGAAAGATTTTACTTTGTTTCATTTGGAACTTTACCAAGATCTGTTCATTGCTGTAAATCTCATCACTGATGACAGTGCTGCTTCTGGTATTCAAGTCAAAAATGCAATATACCTGTGCCAGTCAGCATTTTTGGCTGTTTAAATTATTATTTCTTCTAATATATTTACATATTGAATTATGTATTATTTTACTATAAACTTTTGTTTTTATTTCTCCTTTATATAACAACTAGGAAGTTCTGTTTTTTTTTTTGTTTTTTTTTTTTTTTTTAATTGTATCTGTAGGAAGATTGTATTTTCTACAAATTTGATTTTAGGATGGAGAGATAGTAGTTACACAACATTTATGTTAAAAAGTGGGTTTTTGATTTGATAGGATTGAAAACCATTGATCTTTGATTTAAGAGCAAGGACTATGGGATCAGTCCAGTGATTGAATCCCATTTCCACTACTCGTTTGCTATGAGAACTTTGGGAAGATTATTCATTATGTTTGACTTAGTTTCCTCATCTACAAAATAGTTAACTTGTAGTGTTGGTGTGATTATGTAGGTTATGCAGCTGAAGGTACTCAGCTCTAGACCTGGTACATAGAAAATGTTTGGTAAATATTAGATATAAATATTATAAGACTTGACTATTTAAATACTTTTTCCTTTCTTTTGTAGTCATATCTGAAAGCATTTGTTTCACTTTTGGTCCTATTTTGTTGTTTATTATTAGACTATTAGGGTTTCCAAAGTATTTTGATCTTCAGTATGAAATATAACTTATCAAACTCTGTTAATATTCTATACTTTGAAGTATAAAATCAGTCACTAAAAATATTTCTGAAACACGTATGGGATGGAGAGAGTTTGTAATTATTATAGGAAATTATTTTAATAGTAATAAATAGTTACAGATTGGAGTCTGTAGATGTACTTGGATGATAAATTATGATTTGTGTCTGAGTCTTTTTGGAATGGTGACAAACATGAAGATTAATTGATGGAGAAAAGATGAAAGTGCAAGGTATCATGATGAGATGGCCTTGATTAATTAATTCATCCCAGTTCCTCTTTTGATGGCAGAAGACAGCCTGTAAATGTCCTGAACACTGTCATGCTAATGTTTAAAACTCAGTTTTTCTGAAAGCAGTTATCACTTTTATAAATTACCAGCAGCTCCAGTTAAAGAGCGGATGAGAGAAAGGCAAGCCAGAGGTGGCTTGTCAGGGGAAGGGTGGAGGAGGCTCAGACAGAGGGAGGAGTGTCCCAGAAGACAACCATGGCTGACGAGAAAATAAAGGAAGAAAGGAAGTGTGTATTTCCAAGGAGGATCATCAATTATGAATAAAATGGCCAAGAAATAGATTTGTTTGGCTTATGTGATGCTAAAATAAAATATTTAATTGTTAAGTTTGAGATCTAGCCTTAAAAAAAAATTCCAGACAAAATTTAAATTACACGATTTTGTTGACACATTAAAACATGTAACTAATTATTATATTCTATAATTTGGGGATGTGTTAAAATTATTTAAATATATTTGTAGTCAAAGTATTTTTTAGATTGATGTGTCCTTGAAAAATCTTACTTTCAGAGAATGGTATAATTTCAATGACTTTTAACATCTAAAAATTCTTACCTTTGTGAAGTACATTAACTAGTTGTAAATAGGAAGTGTGGCATTGCCTGGGAAATAATAATCATTATAATTTATTAATCTATGAAGGCCACTATGTGTATAAAGTTTTGCTAATGGGAAATGAATAAGTAGTATTTGTTTACTTCATCGAAAATTTCGAATTAAGTTTTACAGCATTTGATCTTGTAAGACAGATATGATATTTTGGACTTGGACCTGAGTGTGGGGAACAGTGACCCTGACATGCTCACAGAGAAATGTAAATATGTATCGGTTGTGATTTTTCCGGTGAAAGCATTGCTGTATATGAATGCTAGATGTAGAAGTATAACTTAATAGAAAGACTAATAGAATTTTATAACTCACAAAGACAACCTAAGAAGCAGAGTTGAGACCACAGTGTTCATCAACCAGATGAGGACATGTTTCAGCATGAGAGGAGATGCTCTAAGGGTCCTGGGCAACAGGCATAACATCTCCTGGGATGTATGGTCACCTACCAAGAGGCAAACTAGTCAGACCTTTTCATGGCACATGTTAGGGAATGAAACCACAAAGGTTTGCAATTTAGTAAAGTCATACATTCCATCAGGGACCAAGGTAGCTCTGAAATCCAACTCTTAATAAAATGGTGTATGAATTTTTTCTGCACACACAACTTTCATTTCCATGTGCCTTCTTTTATACATTTCTACGATTACTTTGCAGGAGAGTCTGAATCTTGATCTTTGCAAATGTAGAGGGAAATGTGAAACAAGATAAATTCTTACCCTTAAGCTTGTTTTTGGAAGTTAGCCTTTTTGCCCCCTTCCCTGCACATATGCAGAAGTTATAGGAATAGGATGAAAGAAAGAACCTTTAGAAGTACACCAGCTAGTGACCATTCACTAGCTAAATTTCACTGCTTCAAAAACTGTGTTACCCCATCTACCTCAGCCTTATTGTTCTCTGAAGACTGACTTCAGGGCATCAGTGCCCTTTGTTTTCTGTTCTTTCTTTCCTAATATTGTCAACCTGATGACCGCATAGATGCTGATGTCATGCTTTTCAATATTACATGTATTTTATTTTACCCTCATTTGTTTTACGTAACTACTATTTAAGCACTAACGCCAGGCACTTCTTAATTCTGTCCCTCTTTCTTTGTAATCTGTTCTACCACATGAACCTTGAAACTGATCAGATCTCCCCCCAGGGAATCTGCAGCACATATTACTTGCATTTATACTCACTGTGCTAAATTTGGGGGGCCCCTGAGGGGGCCATCAGTGGACCAAGTCAAGTCCAAGAGCGTGTGTTTGGGGACCTTTTGAGGCACCAAGCACATTGAGTTCTGATTTCATACATTAGGTACTGTTAAGCCCTTTAGCCTCTGGGCATGACTGTGGGTGTCACTGTATTGCATGCCAGGACATCTGTAGTTCCTAGCATATGGGAAAACATGTGGCAAACATTTGATTTTACTTGTCAGCACTTTATGAAAAACAAAGTGATCTGACTTTAATAGGTTTCATGTTTTTTTAAAATAATGAAATTGGTTCATTAAAATGAACTTTATAAAAATTCCTTAGTTTATAATGATTCTTTTGTGTATTTAAAATAAGAATGAAGTTATTTTGAATTTAAGTTACCTAAAGAAAATAAGTTTTATCCAAAAACTACAACTGAACACAGAGAACCAAAAAATGAGGTCGTAGGAGCTCCCATTAACTGAACCCTCATCACATGGCAAACGTGGTATGATGTGATTTACAGGCCTTAAAAAAAAAAAACGAATGCTTATAATAACATGGTAAAAATGCAAAATTAATTTGATCGTACTCTAGATGAGGAAGCTGAGGCTCACGAAGTCTGAGTTTATTGCCCAAGACCACACAACTAGTAGGTGGTGGAACCTGGGGTGAATTTTGGTTTTGTTCAAACCAAGACGTGTCATGTTCCTTACCTAAATAGTAGGCACAAGGAGCATAATTTAATGTCCAATAGCTTAAGCAGAGATTCATATCAACTATAGATTGGACTTTCCCTGTAATATCAAAAACTGGCTAGTTTTCACATTTTTTACAAAGCAGAACCACAATCATCACTAAAAATCAATTCCTGTCCTGATCCCTTCGAGGCCCACATTTACACAGAATACACAGGAAGAAGCAGCTTGAGCCCATCACAGCAATTTGAAGCATTTACCCTGGGGGCTTTCTGTTTGGAGATCAGATTTGAAACAAGTGTTTTCTCTGTCAATGGTGTCTTAACGTATTTGGCAAATCTCTTCCAGTTGGCAGCCATACTGCACTTTCCCTGTTCTTGGGTTTCAGCTGTTCACGCATTTGGTGCAGAGCCCATATTAAAAATCGAACATCCCAAATGTAACATACAGATGTGATGACAGCGTACGCATCCTCATTCATGTACTATAGCAATAGACAAATATACGCATACACTGGAACTTTATTTTAATCATTTTTTTTAACTCTTGGCCTTGTGTCTTTTCCACTGAAGACTGAATGTGGCTACTTGGTATAGAATATATAAAATATATAATCTATAAAATAATTGGCCTTCCCCACAGTAGATATTGCCGGTGCTCACTGAGCCCTTCCACTTCCTTCCTGGGCCTGCAGGAGACCTCGGTCCCCAGCCCATAAGGCTGTGTGGGGTCTGTGACTGGGGCCTGCCAATGAAATATGAGCAGAAGGAGAGTCCGTACTGGTAGGTTTTCCTGTTTATATAGTCCACCCTGACATCCTGTTGCCCTCAAGGTAGGTACCAAACTCTGAATACAGTTTAAAAAGCTTTTCACAATCTGCCTGCCTTCACCTCTTCATTCTTTCTCTCTTTCCTGCCTCGCTCTCTGTCTCACCCATCCTGAAACTCCCAGAAAGCACTAGGCTCTTTCTCACCATTTGATCTTCATTCAAGTGACAGTCACTTTCAGAGCCAGCCATTCTGACCCTCGAAGAATGGTTTAGGCACCCTTCCTATGTACTTCTGCAGGCCTATACGTACTCCTTATTACAGCCCTTAACGCATTTTATTGAAAGTCTTCTTTCTTGTCTATGTTTCCCCACTGATTACGTGCCTTATGAGGGCAGAAGCTAATGTGTCTTTATTCATTCATGTATTTAATATTTATTTCCATCTCTAAGTGCTGATCCTCCCTATGAAAACGTTCCTTTTGTTCTTATTTATAACTCTCATCTCCCCCTTTGTTTAGAGAAATGACTCTAAGGTAACTTTGAATCCTCTTGTTCTCTTCCACTCCCATATCTCACCCAACAGCAAGTCTTATTGGTTGTGTCTCTCAAATTATACATCTGTCCATCTTGCTCCTTCTCCACTACTACCACATTAGTCCAGTTTCTTGTTCATATTATGAAAATACCATTCCAATTGGTCTAGCTACTTCCTCTATTTGTGAAGTCAGATATGTATCATATTACTTCTCTACTTAAAACCTACCACTAACTTCTTATTTTATGTAGAATTTAATGCAAACTCCTTATCTTTGCCTTTGGTCCTTTGTAAGCTGACCACTACCTACTCCTCTGACCTCATTTCACATATGCCCAGTACTTGCCAAGCACTCTGGCCTTCCTGCTATTCCTTGAACAAAACAAGCTAGTATGATACAAATTAGTTTATGTGACCAGTGTGCTGTATAAATGTCCCTATGTGACACTACAGAGTGTTTGGAGGTAGAGACAAATGAGCAAACACTGTGACATACCATCGTTACTACCTGTTTTCTTTTGCCATACCAGTAAACTGCTGCTTGTATTTAATTTTGTAGCTGTAGATTTTTGCCAGCTAAAGGGAAGTAGGCTAAATCACCAACTAATGACCTATGGGATAAGGGGTGGCATTGCAACCAGAAAAACTTTTGTTCTTCTGGAGTGGAAACTTGTTAATCTGACAGCTGATGAGAACGTAACTATACAGAGACAATTAGCTGAAATCTAAGCCACTTACTATTTCATTCTCCAAGGCTCTCTCCTATCTTTCAACAACATAGCTGGCACTAAAAATCAAGTAATAACCAGAAAGCAACTAGTGTTAGAAAAACTAGTGTTAGAAAAAATTTGGACAGGAATGTGATAAAGAACTGAAAATTGGTTCAGATGGGAAATATTTTACCACAAAGCAGGTAAAAAAATAGGATAAAAGTCTTTATAAAGTTTAATAGTAGCTACCCTAAAATAGAGTTAAGAAAATAGAAGATAATAAAAACAACTCAGAAGAACTCAGGAAACAAATGTGAGAAATAAAACTACATCAGAAATAGAAAACAAAAGAATTAGCAAAAAGAAAACTGAAGATTAGATACTGTTGATAATGGAATTGGAGATATGAAAGACAGGTCTGAGGAAACTGAACAAATGAATAAAAGAGGTCAGGTCACAGAGTTAAAAAAAGAAAGAAATAGAATATGCTAGAAAGTCAAAGGAGAGAACAGACACATTATTGATATTCCTTAAGAACAGAATGGAAAAATGGAACAAGAGTATATTAAAATATATAAGGCTGTGATTTCCTACAGCACTGTGGATTAGATATTCTGAATATTTCTCACACTGAAAAGGCTGTGTAAAATAGAAATATCTTTTTAAATGCTGACAAGAAAATAAATGTATGTAGGCCAAAAAAAAGAAAAAAAGAAAAAAACAGAAATAGTTGGAGGTGAGGGTTTTTACTGAGGATATCTGATGTGCCCTAAGTGACCATGAGTTTCAGGTTGTTTGATTTTTAATATTTTATTTACATATCATTTGAAACTACAGAAAAGATTCAAGAACAGCACCTAAAACTATCGTTCTCCCATAGACCCTATCCAGGTTGTGCTAATTGCCCCGGTAATTTTTTTAATGGCAAAGGATCCAAACCTGGATTATACATTACACCTATTGTCATGTCTTTGTCTCTTTCACCCTCGAACAGTACCTCAGTCCTTGCCATGACATTGACAGTTTTATAGATCTAGGCTGATTAGTTTATAAAATTCTCCTCAACTTGAGTTAGTCTCGTGTTTCTTTACCATCAGTCCCAGATAACATATTTTTGTCCAAATATGGAATCATTTTGGGTGATACATTATGTCCATTTGTCCCATTATTGGTTGTGTTAAATTTGATAAGTTCATTAAGACAATGCCTGCTAGGTTACTTCACTATAAAGTTATTTGCAAATCTCCCTCCCTTTCAATAATCATCTGGTGAGGAGACTATACAAAATTCAGTTTCTTAACTTTCATTAGTTTAGCATCCATTAATGTTTCTTGTTTGAAATAATTATTACTAGTATCATTGTTAAATGATGATTTTTTTTTCTAGTACTAGCATTCCTTTAATATGTTCTAGTTGGTTTCTACAGTAAGAAATTTCCTTTCTTTATTAATTTATATTAGTGTGGTCTTCTGGGTTCCTATTTTATTTGCTAGGATATAATCCATCACCATGATATTCATTCTGATGTTTTAATTTTCCAAGATTCAGCCAATTGGAGTGCCTTCAAGCTAGCTTTGGTGTTGTTTTGGCATACCCCCATTATATGTATACTTTCTTACTATCTGGTACAAGGTATTTCAAGATCATCTCGCTTTTCATGTGCCCTAGTCTTAAATTCATCCATTTTCCCGAGGATCTCTGGGTCTGTTTAGTGGAGGGTAGTACTCAGACACCAAGATGTAGGTGGGAGCTGTGCATGGTGCTACTGAGGTGTCATTCTTCACAATCTCTATCAGTGAAAGATTAGGAAATATATGTATGTATGTATCTTCCCACATGTACTCACAAAAAGTAAACATTTCCATTTATTCCTTTAACTACATGTATGTTTAAAGCTATGAGTTCACATAGTTATCTCCAGTTCCAATCCAATAACACAAGATTTATTCCAGCTTTTCCCCTTTTGACGTTTGCACCTCCTTCTCTGATGAGAAAGCTAGTTCCGCTGTCTCAGTCTCCCTGTGTATAGCCAATGTTCTCATTTTGCTGGTTGTTAATCCCCTCCTGTGAGAAACTACTTCCCCAGGATACTACCTCATTCAGGGCTATCTAATGGCTTTTTGAGGAAGAAAGAAGGGAAGTCAATATTTAAATTTGTAAGTTAAAAAGAGGGAATGGAAGAGGAGAATTGAACCCCAATTTTCAAAATTCCATAGGTACGGGAGATAAACTCTAGGACCTCCTTGATGTGAAGAATCTGATAGGAAATTCTGCTAAAGCTGAAACTTCAAAGACACACACTCAATGCTGTAGAAAATGAGTAACAGCCCTGAAACACAGAAGAGGACAGAACTTTGGCATAGGTTGGAAGGGGAAATATTTTCCTTGATTATTTGTACCACAACTTAATTAACATGTAGATTCACTACCTGGATTCTTATCTGTTTGTTTCAAAAATATGTCAAGCATAACCACTTGAAATTTAGTGAGAAATCTATAAGGAAAAACATAATTGAATTTTGGGGGCCACAAACAGAAAGAGATAAAAAATGTATCTGAGCAAATAAAACAAAAAAAATGATAGTGAGATACAGCCTAATATAGATCTAATAAAAATTCCAGAAGAATGAATCAGATTGGGAAAGAACCAATTTTCCAGAAATTTTGGGAAGATACCCTTCAACTGAAAAAATACAAAGACAATACACAAAATTAAGCAGAATAAATATGAAATTCTAATTTAGATGAATCAGAGTGAACTATAAAATACTAAAGGCAAGAACAAGATGCTAAAAGCAAACAGAAAAAAATGATTACTACAAAGAAATGGCAATTTGATAGACAACTGACTTCTTAACAGCAATAGTCTGAAGAGAGGTGAATACTTTCGAAGTTCTGAAAAAATAACTGTAAACCTAAAATTATGTATCTGGTGAAAATATATTTCAAAAATCTTGATAATATAGTCATTTTCAGACAGCAACTAAGAACATTTACCACCACTAAATCCACACTGGAGAATATTCTAAATAATATACTTAAGGCAGAAGAAAGATAATACTATAGGAAAGCTCTAAGAGGTAAGAAGTGGTGAACCAAGATGTTACTAATTATGTGAGAAAGATCTGTACAAACATTAGCTGTGAAAAACAATCTGTTTAGAGTATAGTTGAAAATTTTTGGACTACATATACAGAAAAAGTGTAAAACTCTGAGAGGTTAAGAGAAAAGGAAGATATTGAGGTATATTCTAACCTATATAATTTGAGGGAAATATAGACTAACATATACAATGTGTAATGGTGGAATCAGTATAACAACATAGAACTAAAACAATAGCATATGAGTTACTAGGGAGTATTCAAATTAAAGTGTCTTAAGGTTCTTAAATTTGGGGCAGGGGAGAGTAAAGATCTTGAATGCCATTAGACTTGGTCTAGATTTAATATGCACGAAACTCATTAAAAAATAAACAAAACTGTAATTTACAAATAAGGAATAAATGGATTGAAAAAAAGAAAAATAAGCAACCAAAAGAAAGAAAAATATGAGAAAAAAGAAAAATAATTGAGACAATCAGAAAGTTCAAATAAGAAAGTAGAAATAAGTCGAATTGATCAACAATTAAAATAACTACAAAGCACTCTACAATTACATTAACTGTAAGACCAAATTTTTAAAATCTAACTTTGCAATATTTATAGGTGAATTGGCTAAAACAAAAAGCTATTAAAATTTGAAGAAAAAAATTAAAAAAACATGGGAATGTACCAACTAGAAGGAAGTGAAACTAGCTGCATTACTATCAGGCAAAATTGACTTTAAGGTAAAAAAAAAAAAAGATTTTTGAAGCTACTTTTAAAAAAGATAAGATGAATTATTTTATGGAGCATTTCATAAATAATGTTTGATGCACTAAAAAGAAAACAATTCTAAACTAAAATTATGGCTTCAAAATGTATAAAACAAAAATTGAAATACAAAGTGAAATGGAAAATTCTATCATATAGGGAGACTGTATCATACTACGTCTTTCAGAACCTGGTGAAAGAAGCAGTCAAAAAATCAGTTAAGTACATAGTGAATTTCAACAGCAATGAAGAAACTTGACCCAATGACAAAAGTAAAGTATTGTATTAAACAATTGAATATATCTAGTGTCAGCCTGGGAGCAAAATATTTAAGTGCTAGCCTACAAAGATATTCCTATTAGTTGCTGATGAGGAAGGCTTACATTTTTTAAATTCTTTGAGTTTTAAATCCAAAGCTCTAGACAAAAGCTTATTCCTGTCTTCAGTTTTGTGTTTTTCTCTTTCCCTCCGAAACTGCAAATCTTTATACATAATGAAGTTGGCTGTATTTGAATTAAAAACCTGCTGAGAGTGAGTTTCTGTTTCTCAGTCGGTAATTGGATTTCCTTTTTTCACGGGCTAGTCAAATGGAGTAAATCTTGCCTACAAGCAATCAGATTGTGAATTCCCATCCAGATTTGTGATTAGAATGGCTTTTATAAGAGCATTTATTGTTTTATTTGAGAGCAAGGCAAATGTTCATGTATAAAGTATGTCTCGAGAATGTTTACAAAATATTTAGTTTCCAACTTTGTGAGTGTGCTACTTACTAACTTACTATGTATTTTTTTCTTTTAACTTTTTTTCCCCCTCTCATGTTCTCTTCTTATGAAAGTGGCCACATGACCATTCAATATAGCTATTTTAGTAAAAAATAGTATCTCGTTTATTTTCTCATACATACTGTGTAGGCATCTGGTTCATGAAAATGGAGAGTTGTTTGTGGTTTTCTCTTCTATCCAGAGAAATGATGGTTGGTCACATAATATATGTAGCAAATATCATCTTTCACATGAAATCTCAAGAAAAACAACTTCTATTAGAGTGAAGACACTTCTACTCTGAAAGGATATTCTGCTTACCAAAGTACAGCATAATCACCATAGTTCATGTAATTGGTTGGAAAATAATTTTTAGAAAAGGCTCTTGTGTGAAAAATAAATGTGGTATGACTAAGGGTTGAAAATTCTAAATTTTTTCTTGAGGCTTCAAAATCACTTATCTATTCTTTTCCTGAACAAGTTCTTGTTTTTTAAAGTTGATACACACAGTTCAGCTCCATATTTCCTGAGTCTTTATCCAATTAATTTTAGAATTCTGATCTCTTATTATTAGTAGTAGTATTTTTAGATTTATTGAGGTATAGTTGACAATAAAAATTATATATGAAAATTATATATATAATGTATATATTTATTATCATAATGTATACATGTTTTGATATATGTATACATTATGAGTGATCACCACAACCAAGCTAATTAATATACCTGTCACCTCGCACATTTCTTTCTTTCTTTCTTTTTTTTTTTTTTTTGTGATGAGAACACTTAAGAGTTACCCTCTTGGCAAATTTTAAGTATATAATTTAGTATTTTTAACTATCATCACCATGCTGTACATTAGATCACCAGAACTTATTTATTTAACACACTGAAACTTTGTATCCTATGACTGGCATCTCCCATTTCCCCTTCCTCTGAGCCCCTGGAAACCACCATTCTACTCTCTGCTTTTATGAGTTTGACATTTTTTTTAGCTCTCCACATGTAAGATCACGTAGTATTTGCCTTTCTGTGTCTAGCTTATTTCACGTAGTATGTCATCCAGATTCATCCATGTTATTACAAATGGCAGGATTTCCTTTTTAAAAGCTGAGTATTTCATTGTATATATTTATATACTACATTTTCTAGTGTGTTGTCTGAGATGTGAGGGTGTGCTTTTCTTTGGACAATTGAATGTAAAACAATTGACTATAAGCTGCCCTATATACTAAGACATCATCGTCATGGGGGCAGGACACTCAAAGCTGGTTCAAAATAAGAATTCTTCTTAATAAATTGACTAACCAGATAACCAAATCCCCACTATCAGACTGCAGTGTTGTAGCATGTGTTTGCAGATAGCTCAGCACTTCACAAATGCTCACCACTTCTGTGTGAAAATCTGTGTGAGGAAAGTTCAGCATAAATTAATTTTGTTTGTGTATATGAAGCTGCATCAAAAGACTTGATGTTAAAAGAATCCTGCAATAACTCCTGTGGTAATAATTGTGCTGATGCACAGAGAAGAGTTTCTAAAACTTGAATGTGCATGCATATCTCTTGGGGGATCTTGTTACATAAAGAGTCTGACTCAGCATATTTCAGGTACAGCCTGAGAGTCTGAATTTTTAAAAAGCCTCCAGGCAATGCTATTGTTGCTTTCCTAGGACCACACTTAAAGTAGCAATGACATAGAGCTTCGCACATTTACATAGAATTCTCCAACAGCTGTGCAGAGTAGTTATTAACTCCTTGAACAGATAGATAAGGAAATAGAGGCTAAGAGAATTATCCTTTAATGTCATGTAACCATAAGTCCTTTGAGCATTTTTTTTTCTATTCTTCAGCTGTATACCTTTTATAAATCTTATTTAATCTCTCGATTTACTATTTTTGTATATTTGGTTTTCATGTAGTAGCAACTTCTACCCTTTAGGAATTTTGCATCTTTGTACGTTCTTTTCAAAATGATAAAATTCAAATAAAACATGACACTTGGTAGCATTAGGTTTTAAAAATCTTCTGTGCTTGTCATTTCTCCTGTCCCTCAGGTAGGACAGTCTCCCTGTATTCTGTATAACTGACCAACAGATGCAGATTGGCAGAAGTGAAGAACATGGCATGTTCTGCAAACATAAGGCCGGGGAGCTGATCTGCTGAAGCCGAGGTTGCGATTTCTCATCAATTTTGTAGGAGAAATTCTTTCAGAGGTTTTTAACCCAGGCTTCCAATAAGAAACACCTGTGAGATTTGAGACACTTCTGTCATTGGGTGTCACTTCCAGAGTTGGACCAGTCATTATGGGATTGGGCATGGCATTACCTGGTTAGGTACACCAGGTAATTCTAATATATAATATTATGAAATATATATTATATATTTGAATATATAATATTATGAAATTATATATATAAAATGGGGGCTGACAACTATTGTTTTAAAATAACTCATACTTAATCACTTACCTACCCAGAACAATTACACTCTCTGGGTAGAACCTAAACATTGATATTTTTAAAAGACTCTTAGGTGATTTTAATGTAAAACATGTTTGAAAATCCCTACCCCACTCATTTTTCTAGCAAGTTTATTATCTTTGAGGCATATGGCTTATATTAATGTTATGGTGAAAAAAAAAACTATTTTCTTTCTCCCAAGAAGATTAATGAGAATTATCACAGGAGGATGGGGGGGTGATCAGCTTTGGTCAAAATGATAACAGTTTTGAAAACTAAAGTAAGAAGGAAAGGACATCAGTAAAATGAGGTCAGTTTGTGCAAGTTTTAAATCAGTGGTTTCTAAATGAGAGTGTGCCAATTATTTGTCAAATAACTGTCAGATAATCCAATTTGTTCTAATCTTAATGCATGTTTCTGATTTGCATCTTTCCCATTAGAAGTAATAAAGTAAGAATAATTCTAGAATGTAAAGGTAAAGAAATTTTGAGATCTTGTATAATATAAATTGTTAAACGTTAATATCTGATAAATTCTATCTTCAACATTTTCTCCGGTGGTGGTTTTTTTTTTTTTTTTTTCCTGTATGTGAGGTCATGTTGCTTTGTCCTGTGAGATATTTTAGCTTCATAGATCTTGATTTCTTATCAGGTTTAATGCTATGTCCTTTAATATAAAAACAGTAGTTATAACAAACTTATGATATATTTTTCCTGGATAAAAATGGATTATGACTAAAATTCACGACTCCTATTTAGATTGTATTACAGAAAAACCAGGTGACTTTTCTATTGTCTATGGAACAATAAAATATTTTCACATTTCCATATGGAAAACAGCTTCAGCTGGATAAACCTGTCTATCACATTCTTCTAGTGAGGCATGAGCTGTTAAGTTTGTATCTTCACAGTTTATTTAGGGAGAAACCGTGTTCCTGCCCAAGTTGAAGGCAAAACCAAAATAAAGGTGAGACTTCGGGTGGTCAGTTGTTTAGCTTATAATATTTAAGATAGTTTATATCAATATTTTGCATGGTGTCTAATCTAATAGCATATTTCTTAATATGATGAAGACTACTTTCATGAGGTTAGCTAGTTGATTATTGATAAGCAGACAGTAAAGATATCTGCCTTATTCAATCTCTTGCCTTTTACTAAGATACTCTTTTTGGAAGAAATCCTAACTGTAGTGTGCTCTCAAAGAATTGAAACTGGGAGAGGGCAAAGGAGTTATATTAGATGATGGTGATGGTGATGGTGATGGTGATGGTGATTACCACCATCACCTAAGTAAAGATTTCACAGTGATATTGCCTCATGGCCAATAGGTAATGACAAAAAAAGTAACTATTAAAATATGTGATGGGCCTTTATGGTGAACCATGAGATGCTAAGGTTCCTGATACGTTTGTGCCATATTGACAGGTCTTTTTCTTCAGTTCTTGCCATCTCTCCCACTTTGTCTCTTACAGAACTTCCCTTCTCCTCTTTGTGGTAAAACTTTACTGAATTTCTTCTTCCAGTCCTAGCAATGACATTATGTTCTTTCTGGCCTCTTAACTTTTGCACATTGGTTCTCAGGATCCCTTACCACATTTAAAAATTATTGAGGACCCCAAAGAGCTTTGGTTGACGTGGGTTATGTTACTGTATCTGCCATATTAGAAACTGAAACTGAGAAAATTTTAAATTATTTTCTAATATGACACAAATCCATTACATTATTATGAATAACATTTTTATAAAAAGCAAACTATTTCAAATGAAAAAAAAACAGTGAAAGGAATAGCACTGTTTTATATTTTTTTCAAATTTCATTAATATCTGCTTTAATCGAAGACAGGTAGATTCTTGTATGTGCTTCTGCATTCACTCTTTTGCAAGATATTGTTTTGGTTGAAACGTGAGCAAAATACAACTTCTGACAGGGAACAAAGAAAGTCCTGCTTCTGTGAACCTTCCCTCAACTCACCTAACACCAGCCAAAATCCTATTAGAATCATTTCTAAACCTCCCTTATCGAGACCTCCCCATGGTTCTCCATGGTGTGCATTGACTCCAGGGGCATTCCTGGTGGTCTTGGGCTGAAAAGAATAAAAAACGTTTTTTATGGCCTCTTGTGAGTGGGGATTTATAGAGTATATTCTTGCAGGTGTGTAAAATGACTTATTAATCCATTTTTAAGAGATTGCTATAAAGGTGGGGTGACAACAGGCCTACTTTTAAGATCGATATTATTCTGATAAAACAAACACCTTAAGTTCTTTGACTTCTCAGACTACTCTGATACCTAGTAATCAATGCTAAAAATGTTGTTGAATTATAATATTTGCATCTGGGTTTTGCATCCTGAAGCCAGACTGGCTGGGTTCAAATTTCTACTACTTACTGTGTGATTGAGTGCAATTTATCTAATCTCTCTGTGCTTTGGCTTCCTCATCTGTAAACCGGGGATAATTATAGTACCTGTGCCATAAGGTTGGTATAGGGATTAAAAGAGTTAATACTTGTGTTTACTCTGAATATTGTCCTCAGGCACATTATGTATGGGTATTTGTTAAATAGTTTCTCAACAGAACCTGAATTCTGCATACCTCCTTAGACCTTAGCCTAATTGCACAGGTTTAATTAGAGAGAAGCAATGCAAATGTAAACTGATGAGACTCTGTCTACAATTCTCCTTTGAGATTGGTCATCACAAAAAAACAATGATGTGGTTGGTAAAAATATACAGACTTCTACAGTTAAAGATTGTGAAGTTTTTTTTTTTTTTTAATGGCAAATAAAGAAAGTAGGAGATTATAAAGCACACTCCTAGAGTCCTAAAAGCATGGCATATTTAACCCATGTGAAGATCCAATTTTTTGCACTTCAATTAATTAAGCTCTTCTCCGTTAATAGTATTTCAAACTTAAAAGCTCCTAGGTGATTTAATGTAAAACATATTTGAAAATACCTGCCCTACTCGTTTTTCTGGCGAGTTTATTATCTTTGAGGCATATGGCTTATGTTAGTGTTATGGTGAAAAAAGGAACTATTTTCTTTCTCACAAGAAGATTAATGAGAATTATTATTATTTATCTTAATAATATTATATATTGGAATTACCTGCTGACCTAACCAGATAATGCCATGCCCAATCCCTGGATTGATGTGGGAGGTTCTACAAATGTAATGTGAATATAGCATTTATCATAGAAATTAATTATAATCTAATGTACTTGTTTTTTTGTTAGCATAATGTTAAGCAATTGGATAAACTGTGATAGCCCGTGGAATCAAAGGAAGAGTGGAACAGTGTACCCTTGGGGAAATGGAGGAACAATTGAATTTTATGGATTTTTTTCTTTAGTGTTCTGATATTTTGATGGCATAGCTTGAAAAAAAAGTTCATTAATTACCTAAGTCCAACTCTACTTGTGGAATACCCCTTAGAACTCTAACTAAAATTTCGTTAAAATGCAGTAGTTCTACCTGGTCTGAAAACCCTCTTCATTTTTCAGATGAGAAAACTGATCCAGAGAAGTTAAATGATTTGATTGTAGTAAATATAATACAGTTCTTTGGGCACTTAAGTAAATGAATCTCTTTGAATGGTCTTAAAACTAAATTAACTTCTAAAGCATTCCTGAGTAAATGTGATTAAAGTGACATTTCACTGGAATGTATTGTGTTAGTTTCTTTGTTGTATCACTAAATATGGCACCAGGATCTTAATATTTATGTCATTCTTTACACTTTTCTCAGTCCTCTCCTGTATCTACAACAATACCAAGATTAGGTATGTGTTAGTTGCCTAAAGTCAATCAGTAGTACTGAAAACAGATTTGAGACAGACTGCTTGGATGTGACAACATAGAAAAATATGATTTTCCCAGAGGTATCCCAATTCTTCTTGTCTAGTGGCTTGTTAAAATTAGATTACTCTGAAAAGATTAGCTCTTTGGAATTTCATTCATTTATCCAACAAAGAGTCATTGACTATGTACTGTTTGTAAGGCCCATAACAATTTAGGATGCATTAGTGAACAAAACATAAGAACAAAGATACCTGTGGCTTTATGGAATTTAAATTCTAGTTGGAAAATAAATGATAAACATACAATATAAGTAAACTATATAGTGTATTAGCTGCTACTAAGCATTACAGAGCAAGCTAAGGCAATCAGAGATTGGAGAGAAGGGTCAAAATTTTTAAAAGAGTGGTTACTACAATCCCCATCGAAAAGAATGACATTTGAACAAAGACTCAGAAGAGGTGAGGGATTCTTTCAGGTGAGTATTTGAGGAAAGAACATTAGCCTGTATTTGGGTTTACTTTGGATTTTTAAATGTAACTTTATCGAGGTATAATTTACATACAGTAAAATGCACCCATTGTAATTGTAGAGTTTGATGTGTTTTGACAAACGTATATTCCATGTTACCACCATAATAACCAAAATATTAAACATTTCCATTGCCTCCAAAAGTTTCTTTATACTCCATCCCAGTCAATGCCCGCCTTTTACCACTAGTTCCAGGTAGCCACTGATGTTCTTTCTATACTTATAATTTAGACTTGTCTTCCTAGATTTTTATAAAAATCAATTTACTATCCAATATGTATTTCTTTGTGTTGGCCTTCTTTTATTCATAAGTTTTTTTGTGATTCATCTTTGTTGTTATCACAGCAATTCACTCCTTTTCATCACTATGTAATATTTCATTGCATGAATATACCATAGTCTGTATCTCTATTCACTCATTGATGAACATTTTGGTTGGTTCCAGTTTTTAATTATTGCATATAAGGCTTCTATAATTGTTTAAGACAAGACTATATATGGACATATATTTTCATTTTTCTTAGATATCTAGAAGGAGATATCTTGTAGCATATGTAAATAAATGTTTATAAGAAACTTTCAAGCTGTTGGCACTATTTAATATCTCTGCCATTAATGTATGAGATTTCCAGGACCTCCATAGCCTTGCGAACATTAAGCAATATAAATCTTAAAAAATTTTAGCCGTTTAATATGTATACCTCAATTTGATTTTTATTTGCATTTTCTTGATGACTAATGATATTGATCATTTGTGAATCTTTTGTGAAGGGTTTGTTCAAATATTTTGCCTATTTTAAAATCAGTTGTCTGTCTTGATATTATTGAGTTGTAAGAAGTCTTTATATATCCTGAATACAAGTCATTTGATATTTACATGAATTGTAACTATTTTCTCTCAATCATGGTTTGATTTTTCATTTTCTTAACAGGTTATATACTGTAGATGAATGAGGTTTCTAAATATCAGGGGACATAAAATAATTTGGAAAAAGCAGGAAATGCTAAGTGCAGATATGAAATGAGTGAATTTTATATGACAATGAAAATTTTGTCCAGTTCAAGGATATTTCTTACATTAAATTCTTTTCTTTACCAATCTAGCACTGATTATATTTTTAATGTAATTTTGCCTTGATGTTTCATTTGTGTACAACCTCTTTTTTTTTTTTTTTTAGTTTATGTTTCCTTTTCTTTAGATAAGTCTTCTTTCCTTGACTAGACTGTAAGTCCTGTGTTTCTCTTCTCTGTCTACCCCTATAGCTTTGGGCTAATTAGATATTTAAGAATTTATTTATCCATTTGATTTGTCTTGAATTCTGCAGTCTAAGGTTTGTGAATATTTGCTTGTTTTCGTAATCATTTTGGTGGTTTTCCTTGTGTGTATTAGTCAGTGTTCTCTGGAGAAATAGAACCAACAGAATGTAAGTTTACACACAGAAAGAGGTTTAATATAAGGAATTGGCTCACATTATTATGGAGACTGAGAAGTCCCCAGATCTGCATTCGGCAAACTAAAGACTCAGGAGAGCCAATGATATGTCAAAGGCCTGAGAATCAGGAGAACTCATGGTAAAGCTCCAGTTCGAATGGTGGCAGGTTTAAGATCCAAGAGAATGTTTCAATTCAGAGTTCCAAGACAGGAAAAGGCAGATGTCCCAGCTCTGAGGCAAAAAGGCAGGAAAGCTTCCATCTCACTCTAGAGATGGTCAGCCTTTTAGTTCTATTCAGGCTTGTAAATGATTGAATGAGAGACACATCTGTGAGGACAACTTGCCTTACACAGTTTACCAAACCAAATGTTAAGCTCATCCAAAAACACCCCACAGACACACCTAGAATGAGGCTTGACCAAATGTCTGGGCACCCTGTGGACCCAGTCTAGTTGACGTAAAATCAACCATCACACTATAGTAGAAGGAAAACTAATTGCAATAAAAAATTCTTTTTACATTAGGGCATGGCAAACCTAAATAGGCAAATCTCAATTAATGAGGAAAAATATAGCTATACAGACACGTATTACTTATACAGATATATTTTTAATTATTAGATACTTGATGTGAATTAGTACCCACTTATAAATAATTGTTCACTGATGCTATTACTACTTTTTATAAAATGTATTTTAGAACTGCATTGTTTAATATGTTTTCTAAATAGCTTGATAGATGCCAGTTCAAAACCCCCTGAGATGAGGGAAAGGTATATTCCTTGTATAGTCATACGGTTCCTAACTTCCCCTAAGTTTTATTGAACATAAAAGAACAGATATTTAGAGAAAGAAAGAAGTCAGATATTTCCAGTTTGCATGAGGTGCCATGCTGAAGTCATTGAGGTCAGATCAAAACTTTAGCTGGGGCTATCTGTAAATTCTATCTTCTTCTTGAACACCTAGAGACCAGGTATGAATCTGAGGTAATACCATAGCACTCTTTGCTTAGCTTTTTAGGCACTCAAAAAAGATGGGCTAGGATCGGCTTAGTGGTGAGAAAGGATGCCCAAGTAAGTCATCCTTCTCTAAAACCACCATACTCATGTGAACAGAATGAGAAGTAAGATAGCCTAATGGGATGGAAGCATAAGGAAGAAACAAGAGCTAGTAAATTTATAGGTGGCATTTGTAAGTAACATTGCTTACACTCTTGTTGATAGTATAGTATGTCTCTTAGAATAGCTTCAGATGGCCAAACAAGGAACAGTTAGGTATAAATGAGGACTGGAAGTTCAGGCAGTATATGATTTCATCCTATAAAATTTCCAGTTTCTTTGGCACTGACTTTACTGCTATGAGGAGGAGTCCACATAGTTTATCACATCACAGCTTTCTTTTAACTTGACAGAGCTTCCATTGTACCAGGCAGATAAAATCCAAGAGGGATTCATTTGGATTTAGGCTTTGGGTGGGAACTGGGCTAAATTGTGTTCCCAGCTCATGTTCTACATATCACATTCTTAAGCCAAATGAAAAACACCCATCCCTTCAAGGTTGACATACAACTGGGTTTTACTTTACATGGTGAGACTGGATTTTTGAACGAGGAACATGTCCCTAGGGGCCCAGTTAATGGCTGAACTTTACTCTCTTCAAGTTGTAGGAGAAATAGCAGCAGCGTAAAAATGTTCAATGAGACCAACAGCACTTTTATCAGAACTCAGATCCTGTTTGAGTTTTCTGTAGGATGGATATTTATTCCTTAGGATTTTTCTCTTCGACAGTTATAAAATTGAATGATATTCTTCCCTTAACAAAGTACTTTCAGCGAGAGGATTTTTATTCTTTAAACCAGGTGGATTCCAGTGATATTTACCTAACGCTCACTGACATAAGACATTCATATTAATTAGATTTGCTTACAGCTTTAGCTTTTTTCTAAAAGAGAAATTTCTTCTGAGGAGATTTCGCATGATCTAGAATCTTTTCACTTAGCATATCATTTTTTTTACATAATCCTAAATTTAAATATTTTTTGTATCTTTATTCATTTTTATTACCAATTTATTATATTTATAAATTGTTTTGTGAACAAGTAGATTTGAAACTTGGGGTGACTTCTTTTTTTGAAGAGTTTCATTTTACTAGGAGTTCAACATCACTAATGTAGAAATTAATTTGTTTCTATGGCTTCAATATAATATTCAAAACAATACTGTGTTCAGCTTTCACTTGATAATATCTTTTAATAATATAACATTTTTACCATCATGTCAACATCCATTATGCTGCCATTCTCATATTCATGCATTCTTCCTGTCATGAACGATAGGCACAGAAAATAGTGTTTTGTTTTTTTTTTTCACTCAAAGTGTGTCTCTAGTACTGACTGCTTGTGGTACTTCAGGAATTTTCACAACATGTTTTCTTTCTGGGAATTATGAAGTTAGTTTTGGGATCTGGACAAGTTACCAAGAATTCTGAGAATCTGAATTCTAAAAGTAGTTGTGTCAGTTCAGAGGTTAGGTGGTTTGGCCAGTGAAAGGGTGACATTGGGGCAAGTGGTCATCCATCATGCTGTCATAGAACTGCTCCTTGGAGTTCTGCAGTGTGGAAACAGCTTCTTCCCAACCACCTAACCTTATTCTGACTCCTCAGTAAACATCTGCTGTCAGGGCCTGTAGCCCCCGTTTGGGCCAAGGACTTACTGGAGATTGGTAAGACTGGTGGTTGCTCATCTCTCTTGGCTGCTGGTAGGACTAGCTATGTTTGTTTGGAAGTTGATTTCAATTTATTTAATTTTTTTTCTAAGAGATGAAGGTACCTCATCAAAGGCCAGTCTTGTCCTCAGCTGTTCTTGAGTTGTATTTAGGGTAATCATATCATTCAAACTGAGACAACTTTGAGAGTGAATAGGTACTATTAGTAATTATGCTGGGAGACAGGTGTAAAATAAGACTGTTCTAGGCAAACTAGGATGAAAGTTCACCCTAGCAGTAATGTTATAGAGTTTCATCCCTTGCATCTACAGCTAGGGTGATCAACAAGGGGAGAAATGTGCTCTGTCAAAAGGTAAACTCAGGGATGGATTAATGTCATGCACAGGCAAGGACCTTATAAATCACAGGACACTGGGCTAACACAAGGGAAATATTCGATCATTGCTTATAATTCACCCAAGCTTGGTTTGAGTAAATCAGAATTTGTTCAATTTTGTGTCAGGTATTTTTTGAAATATGATGAAAGCTAACAAAGATGCTCTCTGGAAGAATATACAATTATGTCAAATTTTGCACGCAGTGTCACAGATGTCTGAGTTTCCATGAAATCACCTCTGAAAATATAAACCCTAGATTGATCAGTGCTTTAAGGCATAAACTACACAATAGACTTTTATTATTTTTATCAAAGATGTTACAGTAAGTTTAGGAGCCTATAACATGTAGAAACTATTGAAGTAGACTTGATAAAAAACCATTGTGTATTAGGTAATAAATAAAATATATATGAATATAATTCATGAGTGATTACCTCAAGTTCATTTTTGTGAACTTGCATCAATAGCTGACTTTTGTACCAACTGAGGGACCATTAAAGGAATTTATACAATCAGGATTTAGCCTGCCCTGATCCCAAGATTACTCTGTCAGAGGTGTTAGTTTATGACAGCAATCCCAACTTCGTAATATTCTATAATTATAGTTCATGTGGGATTTTATAAGGAATATAGACAAATTACTAAAAAAGCTAGCATTTACTGAGTAATTTCTGTAGATGAGGCATGTATCCAAGAATTTTACATACATATCTCAATTGTCCTATAATAACCCTTGAGGAAGTACTTTATTTTAAATTTTTACTTCACAGATGAGGAAATTGAAACTTGGAAAGGTGAAGTAACTCCCTCACACAGTATCATTTTATCCAAGATTGTCTGATTATAAATGTTAGGCTCTTGCCCTTTACAAAATGTAGGCCATGATTCATAAGTACTGTACTTTTCTTAATATTATCAGATGGTAATGCTGTGTATGAGCAGAAGAAAACATGAGGGTCAGGAAAAAAAAGTTGTCTGTCATAGGATGCAATTTGCCTCATGTCATTTTAGAGCTGCCTGAGGAGAAAAGAGATGAGGATTTTTAAAAAGTGTCTTAGGGTAGTTGTGATAAAGAGAAAGAAAATGAAGCTCGATAGAACATAGGTAAGAAAATGGTCCTCTGGCTGGGCCTCAGGAGACATGAACCCATTTTCTTATGCTGCTTCTCATTGTCACTTTTTTCTCCTCTTCTATAGTGCCATATTCAGTTGCTTTCCACACTACTCAAACTTTCTCTTTCCTCATATGTTTTTTAAAAAATTATACATTGTTTTAGGCATCTCTAATTTTCTAACCACCTCCTTAAGAAAAATGGAATCACACTAAATGCAAAGAATCAACAAAAAAAGTGGATAAACTATCTTATATGCATACAATGGAAATCTATGCAGCAATAAAGATAAATGAATTAGCATTACAATTAATGTGAATGGCTCTTAGAAACAGTTAAGCAAATAAAGCGGGAAGAATATATGGTATGGTATAATTCAGTATTGTGTATCATTAGGAACACATTCATATATAGTAAAAGGATAAAGAAATGCATGGCAATGCAAAATTCAAATTTGTGGTTATCTTTGGAGCAATGAATTGAGAGGAGTGACTATGGAAAGGTTATAGGGAAATTCAGTTCTACTACCTTCAGCTAAAGTTTCTTGAAAGAAAATTCTCAGAAGTCAACTGAGAACTCTGTTGCCAGTCTTTCCAGCAGCTGGGGGAATGGGTGTTTCTATCTTGCAGCGGGGATCTGAGTGGGCACCGCAGCATCCACTAAATCATTGGTTCTCAAATGTGCCTACACTTTAGAATCACCTGGGGAGATGTGCACACTCCAAGAGCCCAGTCTGTGCACCAGGCCAGCTTTCTGGGAGTGAGACCCAGGTGTCAGTACTCTTCAAAACTCAAGTGATTCCATCACGCAGCCGCAGCCACAGCCATGTTGAAGAAACGCTGCATTTTCAGTATGTCCCTCCACTGATCCAGGTACTTTAAGATGTCTTGTGGTAAGGTTTATACTTTTCTCCACCAAGGCCATTTTATTAAATTTATTTCTATTTATTGTCATCTTTTGATTATTTAAAATGCTGTTTTGGAAATTTCATTTTTTGTTGCTAGTGTGTAGATATGACTCATTTAAAAAAAGATTTACCTTATATCTTTCAATCTAGATGTATTTTCTTCATTTTTACACATTGGCTATGTTCTCTTTTGTAGTACCTGTGTAAGTAATTGTGTAGTGTGTGAATGATGATTGTTTAGTTTCTTTATTTTCAATCTTTATTCCTTTAAATTGCTTTGATCTCCAGGGCTATGTGGATTAAAAATGAGGATGGCAGGAATTATCTATTCTTGAATTTTGAGAATGCTTTTAAAAGTTCACTATTAGTGTGATATTTGTTGTAGGTTTTCTATAGATCTTCTTTATTGGGCTATGATCTAGTCTCTTCTTGATTTCAGAAAAGTTTTATCATTAATTGGTATAGAATTTTACTAAATTATTTTCCTGCCTCTGTGATTACTTGAATATTCTGTAATCTGTTTATGTGGTGAATAGCATTTTTTATTAGTGATTTTTTTTTGGCATTTATAGAACCAATCCGACACATATTACTCCTTTTTGTTTCAATTATGGTCAAAAGTAAATTTAGCCTAACATTTCCTTCTCATTCAATTATACTGCTATTAAGATTATACTATACTCAAAAATATAAGTTATAGCATGTTTCTTCTTTTCATTCTTTTTCTGGTAAAGTTTGTGAAGTTTATTACAATTTTTTTCTTTATTGTTCAGTTGAGTTCATCTGTAATACAGTCTGACATGCTTTGGATTACCCAGGTAGATTTTCAAGTACTAATATAATTTTTTTTAATAGTTAAGGACTATTTATGTTTTCTATTTCTTCTTGAGTCACACTAAGCATATGTAGGAATTTGTCCATTTTATTTGTTATTAAATATAATGGCATAATATTAATAAGATATTATATGGTATCCTATGCTAAACTTATGGCTCCCTAGTTGCTCCTAATGCAATTCTTTGTCCCTTTTCTCTTTCCTTCTTGGTCTTTTCTTCTAATGTTAAGGGCTGAAAGTATATTCATATTCAAATACTTGATCCAAAGAAAACATTTGGATTTAACTTATCCTCTAAAACAAACCCAAAGTAATTCTAATGACAGACATATTAGACATATTTTGGGAGAAGTGTGATTCAAGACTTAATAGAAACTGCCTATTCTGCTTATGAATAGGACTGCTTTGCTCTCATACACTATCCAAGTTTTTTTTCCTGTTAATCAATTATAAATTAATGATCATATGCAAAATAATTGATTATTAATTTGTTTATTCAATAAATATTTATTAGACACATGTTATGTGCCAGGATATGGCACATGACGTTACTTAGGCATATGACATTACTAGGAACTGCCATTCTCTTGGCCTAGAATGCACAATGCCCTTGTAGTTTGAAATGTACTATTTCTAGAAATTTTAAGAAAAACAGTAGAATATTCATAAGGGCCAAAATCAGCAACAGGATGAAAACACTGCATTAAACAGTTGATAGAAATTAAAACGTTAGGCTTTTTCTCTGCCTCCCTTCAACCTAAATCCTTGTGACAGGAGTATATTTAGGTATGCTTCTCTCCTGGTGCTATTGTTTATGTCACATTGATGTCACCCAGTGAGGGGATCATTTGCTTCATACCATTTAAATTGCTGGTGGAATCTGAGTAGCCTACATATTTCTTTAACTGAGTTATTTTTTATTTCATCACTTGTCATTTCTAATATATTCTAAGAGAGGTTTGGTTATGTAATTATATCCACTCATATAAAGCAAAACATTTGGTTTTGAGAATACATAGTCTACAATGATATTGCAAAAATCTAGGAGTCAATTGGTTATTAAGATGGCAGATAGTTATAATTTTCAATTTTAACCCGTTAAAAATTATTTTTATAGGGAACAGTATCTGGCATTCCTATTATCATTTGGTGGAATACAGATATTCTCATTCTCCATTATCAATATAAATATAATTGTTTAAAAATACTTTAAAAACAGTTCCTATTTCAGTGCCCATTTAAATTTGCCTTTAATACTTCTTTTATGGGACTTCAGAAGAGGACTTCAGGTATTTTAGAATTGAATGGCTTTTAGTCCAATATCCATCCCAACACAAGTGAGTAACTCATATATTGTCATCAGTAAGATACCTCATCAGTGGTTCATTTGAGGATGGGGATGATAGGAAGTTGATAAAAATCCCCAAAGAAGTTTATTCACAGAGGATTCCTATTATAAATATTTGTTGAGTGTCTGCTGTGTGTAAAACACAATCCTAGCTACTGAAGATATAGCTCTGAGCAGGATAGTTATTGCCTCCTTGGATTATATTACGTTTGTAGACTTCTATCAGGCAATTCCACAGCAAAGACATAAGAGTTATGATGGGTTTAATGCAGGTGCCTATAGAGCCTGGAGGAGACTTGGAGATTAGAGAAGACTTCCTGGAATAAATCATCTCTGTGCTGAGACCTGTGTAACAACATCAGGTAGGTGAAGAGCTGTCAAGGTTGTAGGCTGGATGTTGGGAGTTCTTAGCAGCAGCAAAACAAACAAAATCCCATGTGGAATGGGCTGAGGTTATAAAAAGTAGGGCAAGTTTAAGGAATTCAATATTCACAAGTTGAATTGTAGGGTGTACTAGATGAATTGAACCAGTTTTAGGACATGGGTCCATCCCTCTTTGTTTTATATCATTTCCTTCTCATATACTCTAATGCTTTCAGTGAATGAATAGAATTTGAATACGTCCTTCACAACTCTTTCTTAGGACCAAAGATTAAATGCATAAAAATGACAAAAGGGGGTGTTCGAAGAACAGTGATGATTATTAGAGGTCTGTTTAGTGCAAAGGGCACCAAATCTAGTATAAGGAAACTCCATTTTAGACTCTTTTCACTCCAAGTTATAAAAACTATACACACTAGCTTCAGGCAAAACAGAATTTATTCTAAAGGTATTGGTGTACTCCATGGAACCCAAGGACAGAAATGTGAAGATTCTGGATCTCTTGAATTAAATAGAATGAAAGCTCTCTTACTGTATTTCATCTCCACTTCTATTTTTGTATTCATTTTTTTTCTGGCTCAGAATAACAGTCTCCATTCTATGGAAGTCATAGATGCCAATAGGTCCAGAGTTAAGCATATAAGTGCTGTCATCAGAGAGAAACTTTCTTCTCTTTTTCTTTTTTTAAATTAAGTTTATTGGGGCAACATTGGTTAATACAATTATTTAATTTTCAGCTGTACATTATCATTTGACATCTGTATGTTTTATTGTGTGTTTACCACCCAAAGTCCAGTTTCCTCCAGCTACCATATATTTGATCCCCTTTACCCACTTCACCCTCTGCCTAAACCCTATATTTGACCCCCTTTACCCCATCTACTTCATCCCACCTCCCCCACTCCACCAGTAACCATTAGTCTATAGTCCTCTGGTAACCACTAGCCTATAGTCGATGTCCATGAGTGAGAGAAACTTTCTTGACCTAACTTCAAAGAATCTTGGGAAGGAACCCTTTGGCTCAGATTGAGTTACCCTTGGACCAATCAGTTGTGGTCACTGAGAATGTAGGCTGCTGTTATTGGCTCCACTTGAATCTTATTTCCAATCTTGGACCAATCCATGGCAGCCAGGAGTCTGGATGTATATAAGACTTGGAAGTTATAACAGGAACCCTATACATCATAGGTCCCCAACCTTTTTGGTACCAGCGACTGGTGCTCCTATGAGAATCTAATGCCTGATGATCTGAGGTGGAGCTGAGGCAGTGATGCTAGCACTGGGGAGCGTCTGCAAATACAGATGAAGCTTTGTTCACTGGCCTGCCACCCACCTCCTGCTGTGTGGCCTTGTTTATAACAGACCATAGACCTATACTGGTCCATGGCCTGGGGGTTGGGGACCCCTGCTATAAATGAAATATAGTGCAGGACATTTCCCAGTATAAAGAAAAATCCTAGGCAACCAAAATATATCTACTAAAAGTTATTAAAAACACTTCTTTTCTCTGAGTCTTAATTATCTCCACTCTAAAAGGGTATGAATTACCTATTGCTATGAATTTTTATCAGATGAGATATTTACAAAGTGTTTTAAATGATAAAGTTTTATACAATAAACTGTTGCTCTGAGCTTTATAATGACTTTACTCAGGTGGGGACCAGAATCTAGCTCTCAAGAGCTTTAGTTTGTGAGAGTAGAATTCTTTTCCTCTATTTCCTGTGGTTGTGGATCAATAAAACAAAAAGTATCTTTCATTTTCTGATGCTTTATTATGTGCTGTTATGGAGGGAGCTTTGCACATATTATCTTCTTTAATCTTCACCACAAGCAAGTGACGTAGATGTTCTTAGCAAGTGCACTACAAGTTGACGAAGGCAAGTAGGTTAAGTTCCTATAATGAATAAAAATCAGAGAGAAGATTTAAATCCAGGCCTGACTGATTACAAAGATAAGGAATGGATGGTATGGATTTTAAGGAGTCATTTTAACTCATATAAATGTATTATTATCATCTGTCTTTACAATTCAATTACTATTGCAGTTGTGTTAACTGGTATTCTTAAATTTTTTTTTAAAATAATGTTTTTCTATTCCATTTCTATTTGGTAATCTGGGATAATATTTAAGATCCTATATTTTATGAAGACATAGGATTTCATACTGTAGTTTTGCCAAGGGCTGTTCTACTACTAGTTTTAAGAAATTAAAATTTTAATTTTGAATGGAAATCTTAATGTTTGTAAACAACTATAAGAAAAGAGGAATAAATAATCACAGTTTGACCAGAAACAATGTGATAGCCTCCAGAGGATTTTCCAGAAAGTTCTACAGTGGATTAACATTTTTGGTCTCAATAGTGGAAAGTACAAGCAATTATAAGGATTTTTTGATTCTGACCCAGCTGAACAGAACATACCACCTCGTCTTTTTAAATTTGTATCCAAAAGGGGATACCTGGCCCACCTGAGAGTGTATGATTAGTTTGTGGAATTGTGTTCTAAACATGAATATTAGAATCTTCTAATTATCTTTCTAAGGCAAAGCCTTTCAGTCAGATAGCAAATACATTTTTAAAAAGTCTCTTTTATGTTTTTTAAACATAATAAAGTGTTATATATCCCAAATTCTATGCAAAGAGGTATGTGATATTTCTCATCATTGGGATATTTTGTGATATTTCTCATCATTGAGATATTTTATGATATTTCAGGTATTTCTGAAAACACATGGGAGAGAGTCCACTCTTCATGAAGTGACATGTGGCTATCCTCTTCAAGTCACTGTTCGCCTCTTGACTTCCAGAAAGTTTCTGTGCAATGCCTTTCTTTTTTGGTTTCACTCTGTGGCCCCTCTCTGCTAGTCTCATGCATATACTTAATGGTTCTATTTCAAAGAGTATGTTTTCAAGTGTAAGCTCCTTTGGAAGTTAATCTAAACTTGTGACTTTACTCGGAAGTCTAGGAATAGTATTATTGATATATCTGGGAGAACAATGCCATCCACAAGACATTATCACATCATTTACTAAGGAAGTATTTAGATTTCTTTGAACATGACTTCTTGAGAGTGGGCTATCCCTTTTATGTAGCAAAAAAGTCTCAGGTATTTATAACTTCCTTATTTGAAAATACTTTCAAAGATGGTATCTTGTAAAATTTGGAGGGAATGTTATATTAATTCTACTTTGCAGATGGTAGAACTAATGTTTTGAGGAATGAAATGGCTTATTATACAATGTCACATGGCAGTTTGGAAAGTAACAGTTCTTTTGGCTCCTAGTCCAGAGTACCTTCTGTGACCCCTTTACACATCCCTTTCATCTCTATTATATCATTTGGTTCTTAAAATAATATGGCATGCAGGCAGGAACAGATTTGTTCCTTCACGAGTTTACAGATGAAAATATTGAGCCTTAGAGGGATTTCTGCCCAAGGCTACACACAATAAGAAACCTTTTGCTTTCAAGTCCAAGTTCATTTCCATTTCAATTTACTAGCTTTCTGACTTTAATAAGTCCTATATGGTCTATTTTAAGATTCTATGATCTCTTGGTTTTACAAAAAGTTCCCTTTATATTTTTCTTGATTTCTTATATTCATAATACATTCAAATACATATTTTATTAAACTAATAAAGCAATGCTTTATGTAGAGTTCTAGCCTGAAATCTAGGGAACCTGACCTGCTGCTCTTGCAGTACTAACAAGTGCAGCAAATAGCCTTTAAAAAAAAAAAAATTATAGTCGACATACAGTATTATATTAGTTTCGGTATATAGCATAGTGATTCAACATTTATATCCTTACAAAGTGATCACTGCAATAAGGCTAGTAACCATCTGTCACCATACATAGTTATTACATTTTAATGACTATATTCTTTACTTTATGCCTTTGATGCTTTATAATTAGATGGGTTGTACTTCTTAATTCCCATTGCCTTTGTACCCATTCCCCACCCTCTCCCCTCTGGCAACAATTAGCTGGTTCTCTGTATCTCTAAGTTTGTTTCTGTTTCATTTTGTTCATTTTGTTTAGATTCTGCATGTAAGTGAAATCATATGGTATTTGTCCAATTTATTTCCCCACTTAGCACAATACTCTCTAGGTACATCCATGTCATTGCACATGGCAAAATTTTATTCTTCTTTATGGTTGAGTAATATTCCATTGTATGTATATACCATATCTTCTTTATCCATTCATCTATGGATGGACATCTAGATCACTTCCGTATCTTGGCTATTGCTAGTTAGTAATGCTACAATGAACATACAGGTGTATATATGTTTTTGAATTAGTGTTCTTGTTTTTTTTTTTTTTTTTTGAATGAATACCTAGAAGTAGAATTACTGAGTCATATAGCAGTTCTATTTTTTAATTTTTTTTAGAATCACCGTAAAGTTTTTCGTAGTGGCTGTACTAATTTACAATCCCATCAAGAGTGCATGAGAGTTCCCTTTTCTCCATATCCTCATAACCATTTGTTACTTTTCTTTTCAATAATAGCCATTCTGATAGGGTTGAGCTCATAGTTCATTGTGGTTCAATTTCCATTTCCCTGACATACATCTTTTCTGTTGCTAGTAAAATGAACATTTCTTAAGTGGTAAGTGTGAAACAAAACTTTTAAAAATATGGAAATTCTTTTTATCCCTCCAAGCCAAAATAAAAATGTTTTTATTTTTTCCTTGAAAACTAATTGATATAAATTTAATACTATCATTATTTATTGGTATCTTTCAGAACATCTACTAACTTGCTAAATGTCTATTAAGAAGCAGTTCAATATTTGCTATCAGGAAAATATAGGTATATTCCAATTTCATTAAGAGTAAATAGAAAGTGGAATCAGTGTTCTAATCTTAATGTTATCACTAAAAGTTGTGTGATTTTGACAAAGTCGTTTCTCTATCCACTAAAGTTCTGTATTAGTTTTCTATTGCTGTCACTAAAAATACCCATAAACTTAATGGTTTAAATATACATTATTATCATTTATTTCTGTAGGTCATAAGTCTGATCCAGGTCTCACAGGGTTAAAATCAAAGTTTCAACAAGGCTCTGTTTCTTTACAGAGGCTTTAGGCAAGAATCTTGTTTCCTTGATTATTCAGCCTGTTGGGAGAATTTGTTTCCTTGAAGCTACAGAACTGAGATCCCCATTTATTTGCTGGTTGTCCATTGGTGGTCATTCTCATCGTTTAGAGCTCACCTGCATTTGTTCATTGGCCTGTAGACCCTTTTGTCTTCAAAGCTATTAATGGCAGGTGGCTGTCTCTTTCCTGCCTTCTGTCTCCTGTCTCTTTATCTGTCATCACATCTAACTACAGTTGGGAAAGGTCATCTAATTTTAAGAGTGCATGTGATTAGACTAGTCTCACCTTGATAATCCAGCGCAGTCTCTTCATCTCAAAATCCATAACCTTAATCATTTCTGCAAAGCCCCTTTAGCTACATAAAGTAGCATTCATAGGTTTGAGGAATCAGGGCATAGACTATTTAAAGGTTTATTATTCTGCCTACCACAGATCCTTTATGAGATTCCTTGACTCTTTGATTCAAGTTTATATCTGCAGAATAACTGTTTTGACTTCAGAGAAATAAGAAATGTTAGGAATATTGTAGCTCCTGTTTTTCTAGAATAAAATCTTTCAGTTTAATTGTATTAAAAATAACTTTCTGGAAAAAATGAACTTTCTGTCCCAATTTATGCCAAATATACCAAATAAAAGGTTGACTTTTTAAAATTCAATCAGTCAGTGCAGTGAAAACAACTATACTTTTGGTATCAAAATGACAAAAGTTCTCACTATCAAGATGTGAAATAATGCCATGCAAAAATAATCACAATAAATATAAATGGACTAAAGCATCCACTAAAAGACATTAGATTAAAAAAAAAGTCATATAATAAAAAACAAATATTTAGTCTTTGTCCTGGTTTTTGGCACACATTTTCTAAAATCCTTGGAATCTCTTGATAATAAGAGTGTCCTTTGTATGCTAATGAGATATCTGGTCACTGGAAGCACCTTGATAGCTTCAGGATCTGGGCTAGTTGCCAGAAAGACCAAATTATGATTAAATGGCTGAAAATTTCAGCCCACAACCCCTGATCTCTGTTTCCTTTTATCTATTATTCTTTTTCTAATTTGTTTATTGACATTCATTGAGCTTTTTAATTTTAATGTATATCATTTTAATTATTTTTTTATTTCTATAAATTATAATCTCTTTTAGTTATATTTGCTTATTTCACATAGTTTTACTGTACTCTTATTTTTGTAATTGAATTTTTCTTTTACAAATTTCACACACAGCTATTTTCTATTATGTCAGTTTTAATATCTGCAGTTCTGTCCATTTAAGTCTTTATTTCTTGCCTGCTGATTCTCACACATTGTAGCTTATTTTTCTGTGTTTGGTAATCTTTGTTAGCTCATGTTTGATTTCAATCTGTGGGAGACCTGTGGGCCTATCTTATGCAAGCTTTCCTCCAAGAAGAGTTTGTTTTGACCTTAACTGTTACCTGGAGTCTCCAGGACACTTTAGATCCTCTAATTCCAGCTCAGAAGAGGAATCTCAGACTCAACTTTCCCTCCTATGCCTTGGGGCTTTGCCTCTCAATGGAACCTGTTGATTTAGCCCATCTCCCTCCCTTCCCCTCTGGCTGCCTGCAACTCAAACTCTGTTTCTTTAGCCCAGACTCTCTTGCTCTGTAGGCCTGACTCCAGAGTGTTTTTATCAAATCATTTAGAGATTCCTCCTTTGTCTTCTGCTTCACCCAGTGCCTGAACACTGGAAGTCCCAAGAGCAGCTCTTCTTTGTTGGTTTGTCCGTTTTCTTTTGGGAAAGAGTGGAAATATGACTCTAGGAACTGTATCCTACCTTTAGTGTCTCTAAGAATGTGCAGTATATGGTTCCAGTTGTAAATAAACTGATTACTCATACCCGTTAGGTACTAATGATCCTGAAAGCAAAAACAAGTCATGTCTTCTTGGCACTGGGATGTACAAGTAGGAATTCAAGAAGACACCCGTATAAACTTTGTAAAATGAGGGATGAAAGGCCTGTATTTGGGGAGTTATATTTTGAGAAGCAAATTGTGGCAATGACTATCTCACTTATATTTGTGACCAACTAATAAAAAAATCAGCCAGAAATTGGACAAAATTGCAAAGGACAAAAATACAGTCAAATTTACATGCTTGCTCTGTGGGATGAGAGAAAGGGGTGAGGGTTTCTTTGCTGTTAAGGATATTCTAATTATTAAGGTATTAATTAAATTTAAATATAAATTATTTTCTGTCCTATCTAGAAAACATACAAAGCTGGGCGATATATAAATGATCTAGATGAGGAAATTCATTTTCTGTATAAATCTGCATGTATATGTATAACTTTGGAGGAGTTACTGTCACATTGTTCAACATATGTAGATAACATGGGAAAAACTTCTGAGAATTATAAAACTTTATAATTATAAAGGATCATCTTCATTCAGCCCCTGTAGGAAACTAAGTAGGAAACAGGAGAATGCCTTGTTTCAATCTAAAGAACCAGTAAAAGACATAGACAGTTCAGGACAAGTGTTTGATTTCTATACCAGTGCCCTTTTCATTGTAACCTGCTGCTAATCTAGGGATAAAACCTTTGGGGACAATCTGAATGGAGGACAAGTTTCTTTGAATTAAAAAAATCTAAAACTGTGGTTTCATTTAAACCTTAAAGAGTACGAATTGTGAAGAGATGTTAACAATAACAAATCTTTGTTGAATTATCTTTGATTGAAATGTCATGGTGTCTGTTGATTAAAACAGTGTGTACAAGGAAAAGAAGACATGTAGCTTTATTTGTTCCTAATGAGGTAGAATTTGGTATTCATCTAAAAAATTAAAAATATGTTTTAATTTTCTCAGTGTCCATTTTTATCCTTTTATTCTATCGAATAGTTGGTGAGAAAAATAGGGAATGGTAAGAATTTTTTCAAGAATAATAATTACAGCGGGTACTTTATAAATCTGACACTGTGCCTGAGCATGGCTGTATGTGGTTTGTGAATTTTGACCATGTAATTCTCATAACAACTCCATGAAGTAGGCCCTATTATAATCTATATTTTAAAGATGAGGAAACAGAGGCACAAGGAGATTAATTAACTTGCTCTGAGTCCAACAACAATTAAGAATATGAACAACTATCTCAATATTAAATTTCCACAATAAACTATTTTGCAAATTCTTATATATTTAGAAATGAATAGCAGGACCGAGATGACTCTATGAATCTAAATGACAATTTTTCATTTAGGCATCTTCAAGCAGGCATAGTTTTGGTATAAAAATCATTGACATTTATGAAGAAAGATAAGCAGGGCCAGGAAATCCTATAGAGAGGTGCCAATGGCAATGTTATTACACAGTCTCTGTATGAATACAAGTAGAGAACATCTGTAATGAGTTATACTCATTGTATAGTTTTATGTGATTATCACCAAAAATGAGGTACCCAGTTGGTGATGGCAGTTATAAAAAGAACGGTTTCAGAAAAATCACAATTTTTAACTGTAGAATTGGAGATGACAATATATATTTAAAAAAAAATGTCGATGGCAAGTGATATAGAGACTCTTGGATTAAATTGAAGAATATGATCTTGAATTGAATAAGAGAAAATAATCTTACTTTTTCAAAAATTTTTTAAAGATAAACCAGGATGTTTTTTTCAACATGTAAGCCTAAATTGTAGCTCACACACCACAGAGTTATCTACAGCAACGATCAACATTTCAATCTTTATGTTTGGTTTAGAAATGCCACATGGCACATTACACATAAAGAACCTGATATAGCCTAAATGGCTACATAAGTTTAGTGTGAGAATAAGTAAATATGTGAAGAATTTATCATCTTGGATTGGATATTTTCCCATATTATAAGGGTATAACTCCAGTCTTAATAGAATGCAGAGTAGGAAATCTGTGTTACTGTTGTTGTGTTTGTGGGATATTCATAATGTGCTATTTCACTTTTTCTTTTTTATGTTGACCCATCATCTGACAGATTTCCATGATATGAAAAGTTGTGTTTCTTTTGACTGATTGCTTTTTAAAATTCTTGGGAAATTATGTATCTGATAAGTGATTATGTTTCTCTTTGCTTTGGGTGCTAGGAATCTTAAAGCTGAATTTGCAAAGCAGTTTAATAATCATATAAACTGATGGACTTAATTTTATGTACTGAGTTCGTCTAACAGGCCTTCCTTTATTCTTTTTTGCACTCATTTCCCAATTTGTTTTTGGCTCTGTTGTGGTATCTATATTTCTGTAAGCATCTTCTAATCATTTTGAAAGCATGAAGGGTATAATTACCTGAATAAATGCTCTATTTTTTCTTATCAAAACTTACATAAACAATAATAGGAATTAATTATCAACTATGCCAAAATGACATACCAGAAACATCAATGCCATTATTTTCTGAGTGTAGGGCTTCAGAATATGAAGAAGATCAGAAATAAATTTAATGTTATATTATTCCAGCAATGGCCATGGATAAAGAAGTAGTTATATGTATTGAACAAATACTATATGTATGTTATCTGAAAGAATTAGGACACCAAATTTGCTTATAGTTTGAAATTTAAAACATGGCTAAGCATTGGAAAATTTTTTAAGGTGTATGAGCCTTGTAATTGATTTTGTTTATAAATTATCCTACTTGTTTTTCTGTATTAGCCAATGAGAGTATTCAAGTGACCAAAATTAATTTGTTATACATTCACTTTGGCTTATTCAAAGGTCAAATTTTTGGAACTGAATTTCAATAGCATAAATAACAGTGGCAAAATTGTGATTTGAGGCCAGGCAGTTTTACTGCTGATATCATTTTCTCAGGCACTGTGTTGTTATATTGTTGGTATCTGTTGGGATAGACAAAGTTAATGTGCGGTAGAAAAATGACCTCCTGAACTTTAAACCATAGGAGCTTTAAACCATAAAGTTGATTTCTCATTCATGTTTACATGTTCACGATGGGCTGGCTGGAGCTTTGCCATCTGTTGTCTTCAGTCCTGGATCTAGGCTGATGCCAGAGCTCCTATGAGGGGCATTGCTGGGATCATAATAGAGGGAACAGAGAAACGTGATGATTCATGTGTTAGATCTGAAAGCTTCAGCTGAGAAGTGACATGTGTCGCCGTCTGTTCACATTTCTTTGTCCAAAGCAAATAATGTGGCTAAACCTGTTGTCAGGAGAATAAGGATATATAATCCTCCCACAGAGGAGCAGTGCCATTTTGAATAATAATACAATGCATAACATTGCTACAAACAGAGTTTTCCTCTAGTTTTTTGTTTTGTTTGGTATTTTTTTTGCTTGATTGAGCCTGCCATAGTGTTTAGTACCTAACTATATGACTGTGTAGTGGACACGCTACCAGACTGTGTGATCTTGACCCTGGAGGAAGTAGATGACATTTTCTCTTTTCTGTATTGTTTTAAGATGATTACTCTTTGAGATAATGAAACTTGAATGAAGATCTCCTTTCTTACAATCTTTTCTCAACTGCTTTATAAAGTATAAGTAGAAAGTGTATCTGTGACCTTGGAAAAGTTATGAGGTATGTTATATGTTTACTGTATAAAGTTGTTCTGAGAAATCAATCATGTTACTCGACATTTTTCTGTAGGTTAGCTGACCTTATTGATCAACATCAAGAAGTTCACTTAAATCAAGTTCGAATGAAATCAAACTCTCCTGAATTAAAATTTTCATTAAAGCACACATGGTTTTAAAAATTTGAAGGGCCAAAATATTCCATAAAATATGTTTTGAATTTAATGAACCCAAGACTGTTAGCAATAATTTGAATCCCAATGAAATCAACATGTGTGGCAAAGATTCGTCTACTCTAGTAACAAGCAGTACATTTGTGCCCCAATTTTGACTTTTATAGAATAGAAACAAAAGAGAATACTTAAGTTCAGTTCTTTAAATTACTTTAGGAATAAAATGGAAAGTACTTCATAAGAAAATAAATAGATGATATCATTGAATACCATACACACAATCGAATTGATTTTTCTCTAAAACGACTATATTATCATGTCAGTATCGTGCTTTGCATTTTTTTTTTTTGTCTCATCCTCTAAAGAAATATTTTCCTTATGGTGGAAATCCATTTATTTTTTTCCCCTTATAATCGACATTTTCTGTTTGCATGAGGCCAAAGCAGAGCACAGATGTGGATGGAGCCAAGAAAGAAATATTTGGGGGTGAGGAGAGTTGTGTGGAAGCTCTTCCCTTATGTGTAGTGGACACGAGCATGGATGCATGTGCTGGAGTAGTGTTATGTCACTGGAAACAAACCTCATCTCTGAAGCACTGTGTGAATTAATTTTGAAAAAGAAAAATTTCTTCCCACTGATTCAATAACTATAGTTGGTTTTATCGCTGATCAGTTTTAAACAATGCGACCCAATTTTCCAATCTTGAAATTATCTACTATGTGTACATATGAATTGGAATATAAAAAGGTACTATACACTTTATAGCACCTTGGATAAGTGTTTTTATAAAACAAAACACACTATTTAATGGTGGTGATAACCCTCAATTGAACACTTTTCCAAGTTGGTCTTTTATTATTTTGTCATGCTATATTTTTTGAAGGTGAATGTTACAATGAAGAGTCTATTTGAAATGTGAATATTTGATAATTTTTTTCCTTCGGAGATATAGACCAATTATATGTTAAGTTTCATGGGATTCAGAACTGACCAATGGCCTGAGTCTGAGAAATTTTGCCAAAATGGCATGCCTGTGATGTTAGTGGGGCATAGGATTGCACAGAAATTCCACCCACCTTGTGTAAGGGAGGGCTTTCACCGTTTCATGCCCTGGTTCCCATGGTAACTTGGTATAGTATTTGTCTTTGACATTAATAGTGGTATAGCGCATATCATGTTAAATTTGAGCCAGGGGACTCAGCCACAAATGCTTTTGCTTCCTGATTTATGAGAGAGAGCATGATTGAGAGAAAAGAATTTGTAAGTAGCAATTAGAGGAGCAGAGGTAAAGAGTTGTACTGAGATTTATTTTTTTCAGTGAAGGGCAGTTAATGGTGCATGTAAATGAAAGGACTTTCCATTCTTTGGCTAGTTGGTACATTCCCTAATTTAATCAAATAAGACTGAAGTGTGCCTTTTACTTTCTATACAGTCTGACAAAGGTAATTTAGGATGGAGCTTTCAGATAAGTGTCGGCTGCTGCTGTCAGGACTTATGTCTTTATAAAGGAAATACAATTGCAGATGTCTTCTCAAGCTGATTAATAGGCAATAAGAAAGTGACACAAGAGCTCGCGCTCCAAGAAATGAGAAAAAGTTGTGTTTGTTAAATGGGGCAGAAAGATATCGTCTATCCTCTTATGACTTGAGGGTTTAATTGAATGCCTGTGCGGATCTGCACTGCAGCACATGGAACCAGACACACATTTCTGATGTAACATGCTTCATTTGAGTCATAACATTTTCACTGAACTGTGTATCCCTTAATGGTCCAGAGCCAGTTTAAAATTTCTGGCTGATTAAAATTATCCACATTTAAGGTGTGTGTTATGTGCCATTGAGTCAGCTCCAACTCTTGGCCACTCTATGAATGAGCGATGTCCACACGTCCTGTCCTGAGCAGCCCTCACTTTGCTTTTGTGTACTCCAGAACATAGCATATCCAGCATGAGAGGGATTATTTAAGGAAGGAGCAAAGACCTAATTAAATTTAATTTCACATGATGGGAAATTTGCTGGAGGTTTCTGGGGAAAAAGCTCCTGAAAGACGTTCTTCTCATTCTGACAGGTGTGGCATGTTAATGGGAAGCTTGGACCTTGTTAAAAAAAAACAATTCAACCAAGTGAATTTGAAGATCTAATTGGCTTAAGCAATTCATGAAGCAGGCAGCATCCTATGTAGCACATAGAAGAGCTCTCTGAGAGGTTGTACAAAATGAAAGGTTTTTCTAGGGAGAAGGGTGGGGCAAGAGAGCTATTGAGAAAAGAATATAAAGGACTGTTTTGGGGCAGGGACAACTTTTCTTTGGGGGAAAAGAATGGGAAGAGTTTTTATCATGCCAATTGCTTCTTTGGGAGATTGAAAGGATCCATGTGACAGATTACCTTACTGGTGCTTGATGGGAAAATTCCATACTGGTTGATTAAGATTATATTTCTGGGAGAGGTTGAAACTGCAATTAGGTAGGTATTAAATTTAGGTTTGGTATTATGGGCTTTTAGCACAAGTGACACTATTTTGGGCCTATGGTCTTTCTCTTTAACAAACCATTACAGCATAGGATGACACTGACCCCAGAGAAGCAGAATAGAAAGAAAGAAACCAGGTTCTTGATTCAGTTGCCTGAACAAATCATCTCTTCAGCCTATCTTAAATGAAATTTTTAGTGATATCAATTTATACATTCTTATTGTTTAGGCCAATTTTAGTTGAGTTTTCCTTTGTTTGCAATGAAAGACATCCTAAATGATACCGTAGCATTAAAACAATCAAGAAGAAATTGAAGTAAGCATCAAATGTCACAGATTGCTGAGATAGGCATAAGTTTGGCAATTATAGTTCATTCCCCATCTTTGCTGGAGCAACCACGGGTGGAGACGTGAAAGCAGATTTCAGTGGTTAGAAGAACGACTGGACGAGAAAATGAAAACAGCAGGTTCAATAAGAACAAGCACTGTCTTCTTAAAATGTATTGTCCAGCATCTAAAAGAGTTTACAACACACATTATGTACCCGGCACATACTGGAGAGTGAATAAATGCAAACACTTATTGGCATAAGAAATCTCCATACCTGTAGAGAATTTTTATGACTGTATTTGAGCCAAACTGACAATTGCCAAGAAAAAAAATCTCAATGGATTAAAAAGATGCTTTGGAGAATGGCAGTTTTGTAGCTTATTTTATGCATTAGAATCAAAAGAGGAGACATAAGGAAGATTATGTGAAATCCTTTGGTGGTAGATTAAGGAGACAGGAGAAAGTGAAGTGGAGGAATCTCTGGGATTGGATAAAAAGTGAAACGGAGAGGCATATACTTATTTTAAATTGATGGGTACAGGATAGTTAATAATTAACATTTATAGCATATAGAGATGGTATTCAGGGAAAAAGAATAGTGAGGGGTTCTGTGGTCTCATACTATTCCAAAGGTATGTTATCTTAGATGCACAAAAGACAATAGACTTGTTTAAGGTAAAGATTGACCTTCATCAAGGAAACTATAGGCCCAGGATATGACTCCTGGCCATGATGTGCTTTTAGTTAGGAATTTTTATGTTCAGACCATCCTATGTGGTTACTTTTGGTCTCTGAGTTTTTTAGGGCCCGTCGGGCAGGCCTCCCCTGAGCTCGTCAGGTTTAGTATGTGGCCCTTTTTTCTGTCCACACATTCATCGCATATTTCTCATTTAAGAAATGTGAGGAGGAAAAAATAGAGTGTGGTAACACACTGGAAGAGGGTAGGATTAAGTAAAAATGATTTAAAATTAAAAATATTTAGTTAGGCAAAGTCTTAATTGAGTAATTGAAATAAATTTAGGAAAATGTAAAAGATAGTAACAATGGCTGAAAATGTGAAGAATACACCTATAAATTTTTTGAGAAGGTGAAAGATGCAAAGAGAAAATCTTGCAAGTTTCCAGATTGAAAAAAAAAATAGACTACTTATAAAGGAAGAAAAATGATACTGGAATTTTAGAAGCAAGAAGACAGTGGGCTGTTATAGACCACTGGGAGGAAAGAGCCGCAAGCTGAAAATGTTGGTATAATTCACCAGCTAAGGGAAAGGTAATTTAGATTTGTGAGGATTTAGAGAATGTGTCAAGCTCACACCTGAATGAAAAAGATTCTTGTAAAAAACTGTCAGAAGAAACCTCAGTATAAGTGAAGATAAAGAGAAGAATGGCAAGCAGTAAACTTTAAAATGTTTGTTAATGTAAATATATGCAAATACATTAAATGTATGTAAATGTAGTGTTAATGTAACAAGGAATGCATAATTTAAGTGTTAAATACCAACTGTTAGAACAGAAGAGAGTACAGAAAGGGAAAACTAAATGCAGTTACTAAATGTTTGCCTAAAAATTTAGAATTTAGATGTCTGTGCGGTTGGGTGGAGTAAAGATGGAGAAGTATTCTACAAAACTCATCACCAAGAGGTAGAGAAGGGAAAACTTTTTTTAGCAGCCTTATTGGGAAATAGAAGGAAAACAAAGTGGAGAAATAGCTGATTTCAATTGGAAGAAGTAGTTTTTATTTTGGTTTCATATAAAAAGAGATAAATAAGTATCTGATTATGAGTGTTAGAAAAGAGAAAGTATATCCTGGTAGAATGGAAAAGTACAGAATTTCAAATTAAGTACAGGGGGAAGAGGGAATAACTATCAAAAGAATAAAAGCAAGAAAAACTGAGTAAGCAATTACAAAGTAAAAATGTGTCAACGGTAAAATGTAAGAAATAAAATAAAGCATATAAGTTATATTAAATATGACTTGGCTAAATTTCCTTATTGAAAAGTAGAAACTGAGAGATTGAGTTTTTTAAAAAAAGAAATTAGATGCATAAAGTTTAATGAAAACACCCTTAATGTGATAACACTTGAAAAAAGAAGGGTGGGCAAGAGAGACCAAAGACAAAAAAGAAGTGGGGATTTTCTTACATGAGGTAGAACTTACGATTAAAACATCAAATATGCGGTGTGACCAAAGAATGAGTTAAATCTATGTCAACTTTCTGGGTGAGATTTCCATGTGTAAATGTGAAGTGGTAGATGTGGACTACAATATGAAAATCGTTTGTGTAAATCAGTCACCTGAACCAAGGGGTATGTGTGTGTGCGTGTGTGTGTGTAATGCTATACTCATGGGGAGAGGTGTGGAAGGATGCATAATAGGGTTTAATATTGGCTACCTAGAAAGGGTTGGGGCAAGTTGTACAGGATCAAGTCGAGGTGAGGTTGGAGGAAGAAAATCAGGATTCAGTAACATCTGACTTTGAGCAACTGCGTTGGTAAAAACATTACCACCACTTGAACACTTCTAAGAACTCAGGAGTACAGGGATCAGCAAGCACAGAAGTAGCTAGAGAAAAAGTTCTAGAACTGACTCATAACTACTTGCTTAGCCATACTGCTTAGAAGAAAAAACTCCTATTTGTACATAACTATACAAAACAAAAACAAAAACACACAAAACAACCAGTAGAGAGTTTGCATTTTAAAAAATAAAAGCATAAAAACAAATACTCAATTCCATAAAATTTGTGTTGTGTGTGTGGCTAAGCATCCTAGGTGAATACACATTAATGTATTTCTATGTTGTTATCCTTGGTGAATACATATTGCGGTGTGTTAATTTTAAAGGGTTAGTGTCACAGGGCTAATGTAGGTCATAAGGTTTATGTATAAGGAGAACCCAGAATACCCCAAAGACTTTGGATCTGTGTTCCATCCTTTCACTGACATTTCCTACAGGCAGTGTAGTTTTGAAGAGACAGACACATACATAAAGTTTTTCTTGTTCTCCCTCTGATCCTGGGTAATTGCTTTAAATATCCTGCAAAGGTCTGGAGTCACCTTCATTTAGATGACTTGGATTTTAAGTAAAAGAAAATTTAGTGTGTAAAATCTTGGTAATTCAGAATTTTTCTATATGTTTTCAAGGTCCAAGAAGTATAACCATGGCTTATATAAATATCAAAGGACAGATGAGTTCTTTGGACAGAACATAGAAGAATTATCTTGTATGAGTAAGCAAAGTAACTTTGTGTTAAGTTTAGATAAATTTTTCAGAGGTGAGATTAATTTTTCTTTCTACAGCCACAAGAGGAAGCTAGCTAATATGCTTTATGCTTAAAAGAAAATCCACATGATGAATTCATGAACCAAGGGGGCTGGTATTACAGAGGGCTAGATTGATTTTAAGGTTGATGTTGGTCAGCACATTTATACCTTAAATGTATAAATGTAATTTCTAATAAACATTTTTTAAGTTAATGAATATGATTTCCTATAACAATTGTTTCGTAAAGTTTGTGGTCATCAAAAGCTTTGCTGTTCAATGTTACATTTCTTTGTGATCAAACCAAAGATTAGTTAAGCAGTTGACTATTAAAGGGAGGAACTTTAATCAAGCTAATAAGAAACAACTTGTATGGATTTAAACTTAAATAACACAGTTGTACTTTCTGGCTAATCTCTGTATCACAGCTACTCTTGCTTTAAGTCTCCCATTTAGATTTCCCCAGGGAGAGGCAGAGGCAGAGTCAGAAGTCAGGTATTGAAGGCTGGGAAGAGAGTGGAGTGGAGTGCTTATTTTCCTAGCTCCCTCCCTTGTCCTGTCGCTACAGTGGGCTGTGTTTGGCTCTGGAACTCAAGGCTGTCCAGCATTGGACACAACTCTCCCATGGTTCCAGTGACCACCATTTCCCCTTGTACCTTCCATCTTGGGCATGGTACTGGCCCCACTGTTACCCTGGTCTACTGTACTCTGCTCAGAGCCGTGAGTGTGGGACCCATTACTGAGTACTCCTCCATCCCTGGTGTGACTGGACCAAGTGTTCATTGTTACGCTGTTGTTAACCTCCCTGGGAGCTTCCTGGGTGTAATCTTAAACTGGTCCCCACACAGAGGGCAGGGAGAGAAAGGAAGAAAAAAGGAAAAACTACTGCAAGTTGGTAGGTGACCAGTTTAATAAGCAAGGGAACTTACTTGTGAGGCTTGTCTTGGGTGGCTGTAGTCATGAGTAGTTTTCTGCACCCAATTGCCAAATCTTAAAAGTTTATATGGGGCCCTTAATTAGTCATGTATTCAGTCCAAGTAGTCTCATCAACACATTACTATCTTAAGGCTGTATCCTTGGAGACAGCTCTAGGACTGGGGAAGGCAAGTGAATGCACATTCCAAAGATGGGAGAGGAGTGGAGAGCCTCCATTTGTTTAGGTCCAGGTTCTGTGTCAAACCAGAGGTCACATCTTCCTGATGATCTTCCCCCACATAGGCTCCTGACCTTGTACTCTAACCTCTTCTATATCTTATTCAGAAGTACAGTTTCAACACAGGACCCTTTTGCCTATGTCAATAGGATAGTTCTCAAAATAATTCTCTTCAAATAGAAGCATGCCTTACATTTTCACCATCTAGGCCAGCCAAAGAAATTAAAGTTTACTAGTCCTGATTTTCATAGGTATATCCTGTTTTACAAGTTGCTAATCAAGGGTTATTTAATTATGACGTGGATATTCTGATCTGTGTATTTCATTATTGTCTATGTTCCCAGGTTCACCCTTCTCTCTCTTTGGACAGTGGAATTAACATGTTGATATTTTCTGGCAGTGATGTGTCTTTAAAAGAATCTTGAGCAGATCTAAGTGACAATGATTTATCATTTTGTCCTTGTTTGTCTCATGATACATAAGAGCGTGTGTGTGTATCTAAATCTCTCTCGAAGACGGATATTCGAGCCTGTGTGCTGTGGATGGTGGTGGAGAGTGACTGTTCATCCTTTCATTTATTTAATTAAAAATTCATGGACATGTGGAAATTTGAATCCCTAGATAGTGAACTTTAGAGACTTTTTCCTGCTCCAGATGCTTCAACCTAGCTGATGACAGTGAAGTATTTCTCAAGCTGAGAAAATCCTAAAGAGCTTGATGGAAGATAACCAGCTACTAATGATGAGCAACCTGACAGCCCAACATGCAAATTGCTGGAGACTTTGTGAATCTTAATCCTCAAATTTGGCTTGCATTAAGGAAAAACTGCTGCCAATACAATATACTGTCTGAACTGTGAATGTGATGCAGCCCTTCTTGACACGAAACAGATGTCTAAAGGTTTTTGGATATGAGTTTTGACCACCTGATTAGTGCTGTCCTGCTCAGTGCTGGCATCTTTTTCTAGGAGCCCTGACCAGAGATCTCAGAGGTAGGGAAGGAGACAGAAGTTTGGCTTTATTCAGAAGGCATCCTATAAAGGTGATGGGGCAAATGACAGGAATTATTCGGTGCCCTAGTGCTGTTTACTTCTGGATTAAATAACAACAATGGCAACAAATGAGGGCCATGTTGGAAGACAGTTTAGAGGTTTCTTACAAAATCTAACCTTCTCTTACCATATGATCTAGCAATCCCCTTGGTGGTACCCAAATGAGTTGGAAAACTTATGCTCACAGAAAAACTAGTATACAAATGTTTATAGCATCTTTATTCATAATTTCCGAAACTTGGAAACAATCAAGAGTCCCTCAGTAAATGAATGGATAAATAAACTGTGGTATATCCATACAATGGAATATTATTCAGCAGTGAAGAAATGAGCTATCAAGCTGTGAAAAGACATAGAAGAACCTTATCCACATATTACTAAGTGAGAGAAGCTAATCTGAGAAAAGCATCCCTTTAGTATGATTCCAACTACATAACAATCTTGAAAAGGCAAAAGTATGCATACAGTAAAGAGATTAGTGGTTGCCAGGGTTTGTTTGTGGTGGGATAGGGGAGAAGAGGGATGAATAGGTGGAGCACAGATTTTTAGGGCAGTGTAAGTATTCTGTGTGGTGCTGTAAATGGTAGATACATGTCATTGTACATCTGTTAAAACCCATAGAATGTTCAACACCAAAATTAAATGGTAATGAATCTATGGACTTTGGGTGATAATTTATCAATATAAGGTTATTGATTACCACACATGTACCACTCTGGTGCAGGGTGTTGATAAGGCGGGGGAGGCTGTGCATGTGTGGGGAGGGGGTATGTAGGAAATCTCGACACTTTCTGCTCAGTTTTTCTGTGAAACCTAAACTTCTTTGAAAAAGAAGGTCTATTTTAAAAAAATAAAGCTCAGAGTTAAGTATGAGTTGGAGACTTTGGTTCTCAGTCACATGTAAAGAGTTTGCTTAAGCCATGGGACCTTTCCACACTACCCGTCATGCTAATAGAGCTCAGCATCAGAACTATGATGTGTATTTAACAGATGTGAAAGGGGAATGGTCCTTCAGTGGCCATGGGCGACACCCCTGTTTTCAACTTATTGTTCTGAAGCATTCTATGTCCATGGGAATCTAAGCTTACTGATGGTGGGAAGTTCAATAAACACCTCCAATCTGTTAAGATTTTTCTTCGTTATTGGCCACCAATAGCAAAGAAACATAGGAAGTTTTTTAATTTTTAAAAACACTTCCTAAATCACTGCTTGTGGCCTGGAAGCACATGGGCTATCCTATTTCTAAAAATAGAGAACCCACTCTACACAAGGATTTTTTATGAGAAGAAGAGAGAGAATTTGTATTCACATCAAAGACGCAAATGAAATACTCTGTGCTGTGATTGCACATATTTGGAACCCTAAGGCCTTTGGGCAGTGTTTTCTGAAGCCCTCAATTTTTTCAGTAGCTGCCAAGTAGCCAAGAAAGAAAATAGCAGGCGCACATTTTTCATATATTATTATTCATAATGGTTTAGAATATTTTCCCCAGAGAAATTGATATTCCTTTGGCAGTTAGTAGATAATTAATCTACTGTCACATCCTTGCAGAGAAGAAAAAGAGTTTTCTGATTTAATGAATGGAAGAAATGTGATCACCAGTGGTGGAGACACTGGCCAAGGTCAGGGCCTTAGGGGAAGGATCAGAGACTGTTTCATGGTCAAGTTGAACAGGTTGGACTACTGCATACTCATGGTGCTTTTGGCTGCTGCTGCTGTTTCCCAGAAAAGATTGGTTTGTCTTGACATCCTCAGAAGTAGATGAATATATAGGGCAGCATAAATTTGAGGCAGAAGTGTTCCAACATATTTCATGCTGTGCATTCTTTTGTCTCTCCCGGAAATGTAGCACATGCATTTATCCCATTAGTGGTAGGAGAAAAAGTCTTAATTACCTTCCAGTTCCTATGATGTATGTCAGTGGGTTGGAGCAGTAGAGGTGAAGCATTCCTCTGTGCTTAGGTTATACATGTATTTCAGGTTTCTTGAAATCTGAAAATGACTGCATTATAAGTAGTTGAATCACTTTTCTAGCTGCTGCTCAGATATGGAGTTTTAATTTAAGCAAATATCTTAATTTAAGCTGCAGAGTTCTCAGGCAGGAGAAAATGGCAAATTCTACCTCCAATTTCAGTTCTTTGTGGTGATTTGTCTTGATTTTATAAATTTAAAGTTAGGGTAAAAAATAAAAGACAAGACTGTATATAACACACACCAGCACATGGGCATAATGACGATGTCAACAAACTTAGCAGCTTGAGCTTGAGGACTTTTTTATCCCAGTGTTCTATGTGACTGGCAGTGAGATAGTATGAGAAATGTGGCAAAATGTCAGCATCCTACTGGCGCAGGAGCATTAGGGTAATTTTTCTCATAGGGTTTGTTTCCCTACTGCAGAATGACATTGGGGGAAAAACTGGATAGGCTCTTAACTTGATGTCCTTTGTCTTCCATCTTAGTCATACCTAGGTCAACTATATTTAGAGAAATGATTGAGCTAAGCCCTCTGCTGAATTATTTTTGGCCCAAATGACTCTGCCATGGACTGAACTTTATATCTCCCCCAAATTCATATTTTTAAAACTAATCTTTAATATGATAGATTTGGATATTTAGCCTTTGGTAAGTGTATAGGTCATGAAGGAAGAACCTTCATGATGGAATTAGTGCTCTTATAAAAGAAACCCCAGAGCTGTCACCCCTTTCCTATGCAAGGACACGGCCAGAAGACAGTTGTCTGTGAACCAGGAAGTGGGTCTATTCTAGATACTGAATCTGCCAACCTTGATTTTAGACTTTCAAGCTTCTAGAAGTAGGAGAAATAAATCTGCATTTTTCTATTAACCCTCCCCCTCCCCTTCTATGGTATTCTTTTATAGCAGCCTGAACTGACAGACAAGTTCCAAACAGTAGATCGTGTTTATGGCAATAGTAACAAGAGGCAGTATAGAAAAAGCAGCATAGAGACTGCATGGTTTTAGAGTTTAGAGGCCCATGACTTGAATCCCAACTTTGACCTTAAGTCGTTGCATGATCTCAGGCAAGCTTTAATTTTTTTTCATCTATAAGATGATTTCAATAAGGAATAAATGTAGATGAGACACTTAGCATACTTCCTGGCCTATAATGAATATTCAATGTAGAGTGCAGTGATAATGATAACAATTAGTACTAGAAATAGATTAACTTGATTTTTGAATCAGAATCTTGTACTCATCTCCAGAATCTTCTACAGAGTTATGAAGTCTGAATAGCTGAGATTAGGGCACAGACAACTGCCTTTGAGGAAGCTCCATAGATGATTGTGTAGGGACTGGATAAAAAACTTACCCATTTGGAGTTGGGACATTCTCTGACCTCTCTCAGCTTAGTTTCTGAATATCTGACTCAGACCATCTTAGTGAATATTCTGTACAGGTAAACTCAGTATTTCCCTGTAACTATACCATCCCTGCCTCATACCAGAATACCACACGTCAGGGAGTGGTGAGAGGCTCCGGAAAGACGAGGTTTGAAAGGGAGTGACAGTGAGACTGAGGTCGGACAGGTCTTTTGTGTAGAAGATGCAGTCTATGAGAAGGTGTTAACTTTAGGAGAGGTAAAACAGTATAATGCTTGATGAACTTGTATAAGCAAAACTGCAAAACAGGCTTTTCTGGTCACACATTATTACTGCAATAATTTTATCTAAACTCCCTCCTTGTGTTAGGTGTGCAAGAGGGTAATAAACTAAAATTCACAATCTGGAATTTGATGGGTTACCTCTGTTAGTTGTTTAGGGAACAATGGACATGCAAACATCCTGTTCACTGGTGGATTTATGGAACAATGGGCATTCCTGTTCACCTGCAGGCAGTTCCAGGGTCATAGAGGGAGGAGGACTGTGCTTGGATACAGGTGAATAAAGCATGGCCATTCACGGAGCATTCAAGAAGGGAACCAAACCCTCAGAGTCAGTGACACGGTGAAAAAGTAAAGATAATTCCATAGACTGGGGAATGTGGGCAAGGAATTGGAGTCCTAAGTGAGATTTCTAGAAGTGGAACTTGGGGTTGGAAGTCCAATCATATGAGTCTGGGTAGATGCAGCCTCAGGAGCACTGACAACAGTGCCCCGAATTAAATAAACAGATGAATGAACAGGAGGCGAAGCAGGAGAAATCCGCTGGGAGGTGCCTCTTTTTTAAGTTAGAGACGATAATTTATGTTTAACTTATCTCTCAGGATAAGGCTTCGGTACTTCCTGTTTCAAGGAAACTTAAGTCAAGGAGATCAGTAGGTGTAACTGCGGGGAAGGTGGCCAAAAATGAAGCCAAGGGCAGTGAAGAGAGGGCTAACTCTACCAGAGCATTTCCCACTTTGAATTTCCCTAAAAGTAATTTAGGGAAATTACGATGATGATGATGATGATTGCAGATGAGTATCACCACCACTAGCATTTGTTAAGAACTTAATATGTGCCAAGAACTGCACCAAGCATTTTTCATATATCAGCTCTTTATTCTTCCCAGCACTCCTATAGGTAGATTTCTTTAGTCAGTGAGAAAACTAAATTTCAGAAAAGTAATGTGCTAAGATCACAGAGTTGTCAGTGGAAGAACTAGAACACAAACTCAGATGTGTTTTCTGTATACCTTTGAATTTGGGGTATAATTTGTTCATCTGTGCTAAATCACAATAGTTCTTACCAGAGTAGTTTTATTTATTCCTCTCCACTTGTAACTCCAGCTTACCCAGAAGGAAATGAAGAAACATGACAAAAAATCATAAGGATATACACACATTATCTCTCTCATCTATCTTTATACATCTATATGGGGTGCTAAAGCAGCATTAATTGTTAAATTATGTAAATACTGAGCTATTTAGTTTTAAACATTTAGTGAGACAGTATGAGAGATTCAGGCATGTAAGAGTCATTCTCCCTGGGCTCAGGGAATCTATAATCCAGTTGGAGTGATAAGACAAATGGCACAGCAATGTAGTAATGAAAGTCATATGTATCACATGCAATGCAGTCAGGCAAACACAATGCTATAGGAATCCAAAAGGGGGAAAGGTCCCTTTGATCGTTGGAACTGACTTCATGGGCAAGATTGCAGTTCAATTAGACCTTCATAGTGATTCTGTAAAAATCAGCTGACTCAAGTTTGGGGCTTTCTGTCTGTACCAGGATTATCAAGCCCAGTGCCCAAGACATGTAGAAGTCAATAAATGTTTAGTATTAAAAAAATAAGCCAGAGAACTATATCTCAACCATTTAGTTTCTCAGTTTACTGCAACAGATTTACGGTTGCATACAAATCATTCCTTTTGTACAACTGTTGTGTTTTTAAAATATAATTACATTTACCATCAAGCCTTTGAATTTAATAATCTTCTAATATTTATGGTTATTGTAAGGAGCTCTCAAAAAGAGTTGGAAATCGTGAAAAAAAAAAACAAAACTCTGACCTGGGAAAGAACTCGAAGTGTTTTTAATTAGACTCATTAAATTGTGCATATCTGTATTTTTCCACATGTAGAAAGTTTCAAAATCTTGTAGACAAGCAGTTCTTATTCTATTGAAAGACAAAATAAAAATATTTCTTTTGTCATTAGTAAACAAATATTAGTATGTTATTCTCTGCTAATTACAAATAGCTTAAATCTAGTCTTTCTCTTCCAAGGCAATTGCATTAGTTATCTATTTCTGTATAACAAATTACCCCAAAATCTACCAGCTTAAAGCAACAAACATTTATTATCTTAGTTTCTGAGGGGCAGGAATTTGAGAGCAGCTTAGCTGGGTGGTTCTAGGTCAGCATTTCTCATAACTGTGTGGTCAGGATGTCAGCTTGGGTTTTAGTCATCTGAAAACTTGTCTGGAGCTGGAAAATTTAAATCCAGGCTCTATCAAGTGTTGATAGGAATCCTCATTTTATCCCTGGTTGTTGGTTGGAGACCTCAGTCCCTTGCCATGTGAACCTCTCCTCGAGGCAGCTCACAGTATGGCAGCCGGCTTCCTTCAGAATGAGTGATCCAAGAAAAAAAAGAGAGAACAAGATAAAAGCCTGCCTTTTTATGACCTAGTCCCTGAAATCGCACACCATACTTTTGCTGTCGTCTATTAGGAATAACTAAGTCCATCCTCTCCTCAAAGAGAAGGGAATCGAAGAAGGGGAAGAGAAGCAAAAAATTTGTGAAGAGTTGTTTAAAACCACCACAGACACATATTTATATTCATCTCTATACATTGTCATTCTGCTTTAGAATATGAGAAATAGTTTTTTTAAGAATGATGTGTATTTTGATATATATCACTCTCTCTACTACAAATACATTGGCACAATGGCATGGGATTGTTTTGAAAGATATTTCAAGAAATGGACCTGTGTGAAACTAATTGTTCTATGGACTAAATGAAAGTTGATCATGCTAAATAAAAAACAATTTTGCTTCATCTGAACAACTAATTTTTACTTTTTGGGCCCTAATAATCCCTAAAATTATCAGGTTTCTTCTTCATGCCTCCTGCAAGAAAACTTAGAGTAAAATTTCTGGCCCAAGATTAGTGAAATTAAAAATCTTTTTTATGCATTTTGAGAACTAATCTGAGTCTCAACTTCCTCTTCTTACCATAATCTGCCCTATCCTAATTTTTTAGCTTTTGTTTTTTAGTTTTTGTAAATTTAGTGTTAAGCATGCAGTTTTAAATATGTCTTCTTATCCTTTTGGGGACAAGATATGCTGCAAATAAGAGTGTGTGTGTGTGTGTGTGTGTCTGTCTATAACATTCTAAAATAACAGCTATCATTTATTAAGTGCTTATTTATAAATCACTTTATGGATATTATTTAATGTTCACAAAGATCCTTTGATGTATGAAAGATTAGCTCTATTGACAGATGATGCAGCGAGGTTAAAAATAGCTAGTAATCAGCAGGATCAAGATTCAAACTCATGGCCATCTGACTCCAAAGCCTCCAACACAACTCAGAGTATACATAAGTAAATGGCCAAGATGCCTGACCACTCTCGCTCAGACTCTCCCAGCACAGCTGTTGTGACAGTCACTGACCAACCCTGCTTGTTCAGAAGACATTAAGTTGCTGTCTCTGAGTCACATACTTAAACTGAAACCTTCCTTTTTGTGGTACAAAGTGTTTACTTCCTATTTTCTGTTTTGTACACTCCTCCACACTCCCACAACAATAAAAACAAAACAATAAGATGACATTAATGGAGTATGAGCTAAGATTTATATTTTTGGAAGTCACAAACAGCCTTTTGGACTTAGAATATGTGATAATTATTTTTGAGGGTTCACTTTGACTCTCTAAAATTTCTTTTCACATTTATATATTTGGACTTTGAAATTGATATTAATATTTCACTTGATAGTCCTGCTGCCAAAATGTAACTATGGCCTTCTTGTTTTTAAAAAATCCTGTACAAATTACTGAACCATGCAGAATTTCTATCTGTGTTAATAAACTGATGACCTAAAATCAGCAAGAAGGGAGGCATGCTGCAGACTTCATTTGATCTGTGGGCTGATGAAGGCAAAGAATCAAGTTTATAAGATTCAAATTCCCATTTTGCTTTCAATCTACCTTTTTAAGGTCTAAAGAAATATTGTTTTCACTCTCAAATTTTCCACATGAGTAAACTTTGGAGTAATCTATGTCAGCCGTTTTATGAAAGGTTGACAGAGATGGAAGCCTTTGATAGGCAGAACTCTCTGAGCTGTACGTCATCTGTAATATTCATCTATTGACTTGGCTGGGGAACTCAATTTATTCAACATTAGTACTGAGTATTCGGTGATTGTAGAGCCTGCTTTATTTGCTTCATTTAGATGACGGTCCACTTTAGACCTGAAATGTAAATGAGGATTTGAAACTATTGTACAAATAGTTTATGCTGTTATAGCAATCTCTTTATTTCTGTCTTTGTGTTTGAATTCTTTTAGAAGGTAGATTTAGTAGAATGTTAAAGTATCTAAGAAGTTGAATATAGCAGAAGAAAATGAGTCTCAGATATTAAAGTAGCATAATTATTAGATTTTATCTAAAGGAAAACAACCACTCTGTACTCAGATCTATAAAAGTATAAAAGGAATTGTCTTCTCAGCAAATGGCTAGAAAACTCTAAAAAATTCTTAGGGAAGATTTCGGAGAGGCATTGGCTGGGGTGTCAGTTTTTCTCCATCTTTTCTGGCCCTAGTCCTCTGTTTAAATTTGTAATTACTGAAGAAATGAGCCAAAAGGATTTTATCTGACATAATCAAGTAATTGAAGATAAATTAGGATCTTTAATTAAATTATTCAAATTCTTCCTTAAATTTCTCTTGTCACTTAAACTATTATTGAGGAAAAAAACACACAACTATTGGAAATGGTATAAAGTTTCTGGGACACACACACAAAAGGTGTCAGTCAAGGATTTGGGATATTCATTTATTCATTCAACAACTTTCTGACTACCTACTATGCACCAGGCAGTGTTCTAGGTACTGGTGATTCAGCAGTGGAAAAAAAAAGTAAATAAAACAAAGACAAAAATAGTAGTTTTCTTGGAGCTTACATTTTAGGGGATAAAACAATATATGACATAAGTAAAACATATAGTTTGTTAGATAGTGGTAAATGTTAAAGAGAAAAAAAACAGGGAGGGGTTAGAGGAATTGTTAGGGGCAGGAGAGATTGAAAATTTACAGTCTGTGGCTAGAGAGGTCTCCTTTGAATTGAAAGCAACAAACGAACAAGACAAACAAAAACTTGTAGACACGGACAATACATGGTGATGACAGGAGATCTAACTTTGGATGGTGAATACACATGCAATATACGGATGATATATTATAAAATCATGTACTCAAAACCTATATAACTTTATTAACCAATGTCATTCCAATAAATTGAATGAAAAATTTTTAAAAAGAGATGGCATTTGAGTAGAGACATACCAGGAGGGAAGGAATAAATCATGTTGAGATATGTGGGAAAGGGTTTCCAGGCAAGGAAACAGTAGTGCAAAGGTCCTGGGGTGATAGCCTTTCTGACTAGTGGTGGAACGGAAGGCAAGGAGGCCAGTGTGGCAGGAATAGAGTAAGGCAGGGGAGAACTAGATGAGTTAGGTAACATTTGTGGGCAAGAGGCAGATCCTGTAGAAGGTTGCATGTCATAGCAAGAACTGTAGCTGTTAGTGTAAGTCAAGGTTTCCCAACCTGAGCACTATAGACCATTTGTCACAAAGTTGTCCAGTACATTGTTTCATGTTTAGTGGCATCTCTGGCCTCTTCATTAGATTACAGAACTCTCCCAGGGTGAAAATAAAAAATGTCTCTGCACATTGCCAAATATTTCCTGGGGAGCAAAATCACTGCTGAGATTCACTGCTTTAAGTAATATGAGAGATCACTGGAAGGTTTAGAAGGGAGGGGTGCATGATCTGACTTAAAATTTAGTAAGATCACTGGCTGCTATTTTGAGTATAAATTTGAAGGCGCAAGAGAGAGCATACAATATTTCTGTAGTTCAATAGATCCTGAATTTTAACACTGGATGTTATCTATCAGAATTCTGTTGCTAAACTCAAGGACCCCTTCTCCTTACTTGGTTAGATCATAGTTAAAGGAAATTTGTGGCAATCATAGGAAATCCAAGTATGTCATCCCTCTTCTCCTTTATAAAATAGAAACTTAAACTTTTCCTAATTATAAGAAAGAAAGCTTTCAGATAACCAGTGTATCAGTAAACTAACATTAAAAGACTGAATTTAATATAAAAATTTGAAAACTTTTCTATTATAAAATAGCACTATATAGTAAAATAAGACTATTGATAAATATTATTTTGTATATATTTGTAATATAAACATATTTTATATGTACAGATTTTATATATTTGAATATATTATTTATGTTAACATGTTATATAAAGGATTAATATAATTTAAAAAATCTATTTTAAATTAATAAGGAAAAGAGACTTCAATAGTAAAGGCACATGGTATCAATATGAAGCACACAAAAGAAAAAATATAGATAAATGATATAGAAAAATAATTTGAAAATTTGTTTAACACCACTAAGAATCCAATACATTTAAATTAAATAATAATATACAGTTTTTTACCTATCAGACTGGCAAGGGTAAAAGAGCATCTTATTTAATATTTACAAGGAACAGATACATCACTGGGCAAAGAGTAAAAATCATAATCCATGAATATTCTGCTTCTAGGAATTTTTCCTATGGAAATAATTAGAGAAGCACCCAACAATGTATGCATGTGTTTTGTGGTTGCCACGTGAGGGCAGGATCAACCCCTCACCCAAAGAGATTTAGGTGATGATACTGATAAAACCATGAATGCCAGATATGGGGCAAAATGGGCAAGGGGACGGGTGGGGCTTGAAAGCTATCAGTGATCAAAAATCAAAAACGGAGTCAGATCATTAGAATTTGCTCCTGATATCTGATTGATGATGAAAATGTGCCATGTCTTATTTAACTGAGTTTGATCTTGTTTAAGTAAGCCATTATGACATTCTGTGAAACCTACAACCTAACTGGTAAGAAAGGTAAAAGTTCCATTAAGTGCCTTGTTTAAGAGCTCCGTGTTGTGTATTCTGAGAAATTTGATTTATATTTTGGGTATCTGTGAGGCAAGAAATTCCCCGAGTTTTTATCCCAATGGGAACAACCTTGGATAAATAATTGCTGTCATTAATTGGAACAGATAGCTAGACCATTGTCAGTGGCCCAGGAGTCTATAAAAATGAGCAGAAAGGGCTGAGTGCTAAGACAGTGTTGTCAAGTTGTTTAGCAGTGCTGATCCTTGGGTGTCATCTTTGATTAGGATGTCTCACTTGTAAGATAGACAGTAGTAGCTCTCTAGGGAGCTCCGTCATGGGTGCCATCCCTCAAGTGTATGAACTCTCTTTCTCATCACTCTGTTGATTCTTTTAGGCTTCCCAAGTGGCCAGTGGATCCGAAGAGGGGCAACCTTCTCTGGTGCATTGAATTTGACAAGGAAATGAGAACAGGGGCAGCTAATTCCTCTTATAGGTGGAATATACCAGAGAGTCCAGGTTTGGCTCTATTTGTAAGTAATGTTTCCATTTTAATAATGAGGTCTTCATGGCCATACCAAACCTTTTGGGTTCTGCCTCCATGGCTCAAAGCATAACAGTCAGTTGCGCATGGGGAGTCATAGGCTCAAGGCCTGTGAGAACCTCCATTTCCACAGGGGTTCGGTATGTGGCCAGAAGTTGCTGCTGTAATGGAGTGTAGCCTGGGGCTGAGGAGGGCAGTTTCTTGTACCAGAAGCACATGCGCTACTATGGTTATTGAGGATGATCCAGAAACTTAAGACATCATAAGAGGAGGTTGCAAAAGCCTCGACAGTGACAGAAGTGTCTCTCTGGGGACACCAATGAAAGTGCCTGTTGTATAGTAGTTTGGATAGATTTTAGAGCCTTTTAGACACAATTTAGAGTGGGGCAATTTGCAAGTAACAGCATGCTGGGTTTTCCATCAGTTATAGATTATGCTGGAACTGGGACACTTGATTCAAACTGAGTCATGAGGATAGTTCTTGGCCAAGACACACAATCTAGGTCCACTTTATGGAGAGTTCCACTCCCATACTGTTGTCCCTAATGTATTTTATTTAAATCTGTGAGTTAGGCAGATTAAATCTATAACAGAGGCTTGGTAGAACTCCCATAAATGCAACAGGACAGCTCAAAAAGACAAGCCTGCCAGCAGGCAGGAACACAACTCAAAGCTCATGTTAGTTGGTGGATGACAGCTCAGAGTGTGTGTTTGCTGCAGACAGATGATCCAGTTTAGAAGCCAAATGTGAGAGAACAAAGATTGCCAGGTGGTGGTGGTCGTCACCTAGACCGTCCTGCTTGCAACACCAACTGTATTTTGGTGGTCCTGAGCTGGGTGGGATCAACTCCTTACTCAATTTGGTTCAGATTCTGAGAATGATAATGTCACACATGCACCAAGAAGATGGAAAATGTTTATTACCCAGAAAACAGGACCATCCAGAGTGACATGAACAAAAGGAGAGACAAGTGGCTATGGTTTTTATCATGATTGGGGTTTGGGGCTGGGATGAGAGTCCCTCTGGGTTTGTGGGGTTTGAACTTCCCCTCTGGTGCCAAAGGCTTCCTTATGGGGTGCGAGAGAGAGGAGGAGGGGTGGTGTTTGAAGGCAGTCAGGGATCAAACATCAAAAATGAAGCCAGACCCTTCATTAGACTGTATTCATCATACTTCGACTTACATTTAAAGATTTAGAACTAACCTGAATATCTGAGGACAGGACTGGGTAAACAATTTTGTAGATCCACACAATGGAACACTGTGAGGCCAAAGATATTGTTAGGTGAGAAAATTAAGTTATGCAGCATAATTCTGTTTTTGTGTATATCCACATAGACATCTAAACACATATATACACAGACAATTAGAAGGAAATGCACTGAAATGTTAACGGTATTTATTTAGTAAGATTACAAGTTTTCACTCTGTTCTTATTTATTTGTATTTTCCTTTAATGTATATTATGTGTATAATCCTTTTTGTTTTTTTTAGATTTTTTTTTTTGGAAACAGTTCTTTCTTAAAACCTTTGGTTTAATGTCATTTCTAGCCCTGGGGCCACACACAGAGTTGAGGTAAAAGTTGGCTTTGCTGCCTGTGGCTTAGGTCCTTCTGCCTATGTGTTTCATCATTTTTTTTTTTTTTTTTTTGGTCTAAAGATAATCCAGATGGTCAAAAATGTTATGTTGTGTATATAGCTTTGCTGCATGGTCTGCTTAATTCTAATTTACCATGGTTCAGCACATCTTGAATTACTTTTGTGTTTACTTCATAATTTTATAAAATGTCCAAATTTTTGAGGTAGAAAGATAAGATTATTCAGTTACGATGGTAAATTACCTTTCCTTCCACTTTTTAGTGTCTTCCCTAGAAAATGATAACATCTCTATAATAAAGTTATTAAATTCTGATGATTGAATAGGGTGAGAATTTGGTCCATGCTAATGATTACTTCATTAGTAAAGCAAATTTGTAGAAGACATGAACATTTGTAGAAGACGTAGCACAAAAGGAGGTTAATAAATGTGCCGATTAAAAACTTCTTTGCATGCTTGAAAACAGCATTGCTTTCTATTGAAAATGAAATACTATTTTTAAAAAATGAAAGATCATTAAATGTCTGTATTAACACTTTTTAGAGTATTAATACTAATTTCTTAATCATAATTTCTGAAAGAAGTATATGTTCAAAAGCTTTTTAATAGGCAATCTAAAATTAAGAAGTCTTATGTGACATTTACTTTCATTACAAGAATATTTAAGATATAACAAAAATGTATAATGAGTAACACTGTAGAGACTTTTAAACTGAAAAAAAAAGGTTCATTGAATTCAAAACTCTGGCAATAACTGAATATAATACATTCTAATTATTTTAAAATTGATAATTTATATAATGTACCCTTACCATTTAAACATAATCCATAAATCAAAAAACTTATCTTCCAATTGCCAAACATAAAGAGTTTAGATAACATAATTTCTAGAGAGGTCAATGTCATAAGACTGAGAGAAGAAAATACATTCATCACTTATCTATTATGTGCCATGCAGCTTGAGTCTTTACCCATATTGTTCATCTAGTTGTTGCTTTTTAAAAATTCATTACTTTAACGACTCTTATTGAGAATCCATTATGTGTCAGTTGAATTAGGGATCACAGTCTCTTCCTTGGTAGAATATATACTTGTCTGTATAATTTTAGTCTTATTACAAGTCTTCAAATGAAGTATTTATAGTTGACTGATGGGCAGAGGCTGTCTTCCACTTCATTTTCTCAGCTTCCCTCATAACTAAGAGGTGGACACATTGACCCTGGACTTTAAATAGGAAGAAGATGTCCTGATGAAGCAGAGGCAATTAAAAAAAATCTTTGCTTTATCGTCTTTGGTCTTCCCTGAGATCCTGTAAACCATCTATTATCCTTTAAATAAAGTCTTTTCCCCCCTAAAATCAGCTAGCATCAGTGTCTGTTGCTTGCTTCTAAGAATCTGAGTCATTTAATATTATTTATCTTATTTCACCAAGGAGGGAACAAACTCAGAACAATGTAAGATCAGTTTGTCTTCAAAGCCGATGGTTTCTTTTTAATATGTCATGCTGTAGATATGACTTCTCTTGACAGCAAACCTGACTCTAGATTCAATTTTACCACCTGCTGGAAAATCACTGGTGACTTATTATAGTCTGTATGCCCTTCTGCAGTGACAACTCTAATGAAGGCAAGAACAAGCTTTATCATCTGTACTCAAGTTTTGTCTGTGGTACTAAAATAATCTTCCATTCATTCAATTTGAAATGGCTGAACAAAAAAAGCTCAGCACTGTGGAAGTGGCTAATTGACTTATTGCATGTTTTACTTTTCAGGTCATTGCTTTGCTATCAAGTATAAAATCACAGTATTAAAGTAAAACCTGGTCATCTTCTACTAGAGAGGGCAAGGCTGTTGGAAGTTTTGCAGAGCTGGGGCTGAGGCTGTGGTAACATGTCGCATTCCACACACTCCTGCTGTTATGCAGAACAGGCTCTTAAGATTAATGTTTGTTTTGAAGTTAATTAGCCCAATGTTAACCTCATGTGCTTTTGATTAATTGGTTTCACACTGGTGGACTCCGATATGCATGCATGATCTAATGCCAACACAGAAATGGAAGGAGGCAGGCCAGTAGTGGGGAAAAACTGGTGGCGAGATGCGGGGGAGGGAAGCTCCTTCCATAAGATGGCACTCTGTTCTCTTCATTCTCAATCATGTCCAAACAAAAACCTGATTACACTTTACAGTCTCAGAGGAAAATTTTGTTTTACAACCCACATCGTGATTTCACGATCTATCACATTTCATGTTTGACCTCACTTCTGACAGTTACAATATGTGTGTTTTGTTAACCTCGGCATATATTTTGTGAAATTGTGATGGTTGTTATAAGTCTCTTTGTTACGTACCAGAGGCTTTTCTGGGTAAATGCTCAGTTTTTCAGATTCTGTCCTTTCCTGTTTTCTTCCCAGATTGAGTACTTGGCCTTTGGGTAGTTAAAAATGTATATATGATGGTGGTAGGCAAGGCTTCAGATCTGCATGAAAGTCTCAGAGTTGTTTTTTGGGTCCTTGCTGGGTCTCTGCTTTATGGTGACTCTTGTCCATGAGGTCACTGCTTGGCTCACTGGTCCTACCACTAAATCCTATGGCTGGAGAGTTTATTAAAAGAAGTTATCACTGCTGCTCCCCCTTTCTCCCCTCCCCTCCTGAGTCTGCCCTCTTGCTCTGCCCATCCTTCTCCTGTTTTCCCCTCCTCGTTAGGTTCCCTAGAAGGAACCACTCAGGCTTGTCCTCTCTCACAGGGTACATAAAAACCTTTGGATACCTTCTGCGTCATATAAGGGCAGCTGGTAGAAGTTCTAGAATGATAAACTCAGGCTTCACCATGTTTACTGTGTGGTGAGCACTCCATGTGGGTCTTTTCCCATAAATGGGAAGCCAGGCAAAAGCCCTTCCACTTGATTTTCCCCTCAACCAATCAAATATGCCTCCTGCCCCAACCTGAGATTTTGGTTTGACCATTCATCACTGCTAAATCTTTTACTCTTTCTCTCATCTTCTAGGCTCCTTCCTCCTTCTCAAGATGACATCTGTCCCATTGCCATCTCTGGGTCATGATAGGTGGTCAAATTGCAACAAAAGAAATTGGCTTATTTTAAGAGAATTTCCAAAATTTTTATGCTGTTTGTGTGTGCATTAGTTCTATTGAAATTGTATATGTACATAATATTTTTCTGCACCTTGTATCTGTAACTTGGCATATCTTTCACACCATCCTCTTAGGGAAGTAGGTATATATAAATCCTTCAATGAGTTTGAAAAAAAAGAGGCAGACATCCATAAGTGAAGCCTAGCTACCTGCTTTTCTCTTCCCTAACCTTTTCCTGTTCTCCAGAGGGAACCATTTTTAACTTTTTATACAATTTCTGTTTACATTTTTCTGATAATTGTCTCTATATCACTAGATAGTACAGTATCATTGTGAGGAGGGAAGCGGTCAGCTGACAGGGAAATTTTCACTCCACCTGGAGATGAACTTGGAATTGAGTCCAGGGGTTATGAGGTGATGCGTCAGTTGCATCTGCCACGCTGTCTCTATGCAGACTTATAACCATCTATTTCTTATCCAGAGCTCATTACATACTAACTGTCTGGGCATGATTAAATTTACTATAGCATCTAAATTAAGCATACCCAATTATTTGCAGATGTCTTAAAATGTGAAAGCCACAACATTTATAATAAAGATTACATATATGTATTAGGTATTTGAAACTGATAAATTGAAAGTATGACTCATGGGATGTGATCAAAGCTTTGTCTCCCAGTGCCCCTTTCAACTTTATTCAATGGAGGAAGACTTTCCTCAGGTGCTCATTAGTTATTGAAGTAATAGACTATCCTGGAGTCAATTTATGTCACAAAATAGGCACAATTTAAAACCTAAAAGCATCTGGTCCAAGTTATTAATTAACACTACAACCTTTATTCAAAGACACATCTTCTCAACTTCTCCCAGCTAGAACCTGAGGCATAGTGATCAACTACACTCTTTTATTCTGTCCTTCAGTGGCTATTCTCTACCCCATCAATGATGAAGCATGAGGAGAGAAAAGAGGTAACAGGATGCAAGTGTTGCCTGGATGGCTTCATACCCTCTGGAATTAGCATGGTTAAAGCCCACTCTTTGAATTGTGGTTCATTATACTGGCTCTTTTGATAATCTCAAACGGGGACCTAACTTGCTATTTCTTTGACCCAGGAGTTTGTCTGTCTACTATGATTAGTGACCTGAGCCTCCTTCTAGCTTCTTGCTGCAGGATCTCTGCCCCATCTAGAATAGGACTCAAGGTGACCTCTCATTAGCTCTCTCTTTATTGAGGCTACAGGAGCTTACCAAATATTTGTTAGACTTATAGATGAAAGATTACATATCAAATAGATCTTGAGAATGTATGTTCTTGCAAATTGATGTGATTTCTAAAAGAGCAGAAAGCTAATCATATAAAAGGAGAATAAGAGCACACTAATGTTAGAGAGAGCATTAACAATTTTAACTATAAATACAATCAGAACGCTCAAATTAATATATATTTATATGGTCAGTAAAAATAATGGCTATCATTATTGAAAATGTAATATGTGATAAGCATTGTGTAAATGCCTTATGCACATAATCATAATAATTATCCTGTCAACCTAGGTACTATCATTATTCCCCCTGGTAACTGGGGGACTGAGAATTAGCATGATAATGTGAGTTTTCTAAAGTCACACCAGTTGTAGTTAGAGGAACCTAGATTTAAACCCATATGTTCAATTATACTCTAAATCCTTCCCATTATATTATATACTTCAAAACCCTCTCTAATTCCCCTTCTTCCTACAACCATGCAAATGAAGACATCAAGGCATGGAGAGATCAAGAGATTATCTCATGGCCACACAATTTTTGACAGAGGTAGAACCAGACTCCAGGTCCTTTGATATTCAGTCCCAGGATGATACATGTTAGGCATCAGCAGGAGCAAAAAGAAAGAAAAATGAAGAGGTAAAAAAGGAACTGAAGTAGAAAAATGGGAAAAAGCTAATAGAAGAAAAGAAAATTAGTAATTAGAGTTACCTAAAACAAAAAGGCATCTGTGGTGGGCAGTGGTAGATGCTGTTGTATTTTTCTGTTATCTACCTAGAGTACTTGCATTCTGTTCAGCTGAACAAATTATTCTTAAGTTCCCAGTATTGTCCATTTTTCCCCAGTGGGCTGAAATCTAAGCCGTGTTGTTTTTACTTACTCATGAGCCATTGACAATATCCAAATGTATGGTCAGGCAGGGGGTCATTTAAGATCAGATCATTAAAGGCATGCTCAAAAGAAGTGTCTGCTATGGAAACAAATTGGCGTTACCTGGTTCTTGATTGAGGGTGATTAGATGGACATAAGTTTGGATGCTCTTTTCCATTGGATGGCACCTGAGAGTCACACAGATTACAATGACAGCTCTATCCTTATCCTTGCTTTGAAGACACCCTTCTCTACTTCTGGGGTCACCTTTAGTGTGAAATAATAAATTCTAAATTCCTGAAGAATTTACTGCTTCAAAAAAAGGACAACCTGGCTCATCCTCAAGGCTGGAGTTAAAGAAGAAATATCTCCCTCCGCAATATCTATATGAATAGGTAGCTCCAAGCTGCTTCTTAGAATGGTTCCAGGAAGTTGCACAAAGTGAAATCTTGTCAAAAAGTTGGCAGAAATATTTTATGTCCCCTTGATAGGAAGACCAAAATTTAAAGAGCCTCTGAAACCAGGATGTAGACTAAGGAGAGATAAACTGCATCTCTTCCAGAGGATCTCTTTCTCTCTCTCAACTAGCAGTGATTCCTCAACAAGTCTTGTATGAAACCTCTGCAGGCAGTTGGCATTAGAGAATAGACAGTTTCTCTTGCCAGCAAGACCAGATAGGATGGTAGTCTCAGCTCCTGTTCAATTTCTTTATAAATAAATGAGGGTGGGAATCTAGGTTCCATTCCAGGAACATGGTCTACTGTGTGTCTAGCTGTGACTGATTCTAGCACACCTCTCTGTGGCTGGTGGGAGTGGGCCAATATGAGCTTAGTCATGTAACTTTTATGTCTCATCCCATGTTTGATGATGGTCTTATGATTTTTTCAGAGTCTTTATCTGGAAAGTAAGGAATAAGTCATTTTTAGATTCTGATCTCACAAGTCTATCTGGGGTCCATTTGAAATTCTCCCAATTTAGTGCATCCCTATCCAGATCTATTTTATATGATATAGCTAGGTGGAGGTCAAGGTAGTGGAGTCAAGGGAGATATATTTTCACTCCTGATGCATACTCCTAAATCCATGCTAGGGGTTCTCAAGTAGAAACATGAGAGCTAAATCTGGCCTTTTATGATCACATGATGTTTAATTATTTGTCATCATTCAAAAATGAGAACATATCATACTTAAATCTGGGTATCTATTTGTTTTTTTTCTTTAAAAAATCTCAAGTAGCAATAATTGGAGATAAGTAATGAGTGAACAATTTAACAAATCTGTCCTCTCCAGCTCATTATAGTCACCACTATTTCCTATTGTCCCTTCAACATGACACTGTCAATTGCCATATATTATCACACGTGCTCTAATCTTATAGTCTGAAAGTATGAGAATAATTTTGACTAATTTTAGCACAGTTGAATTGTCTATAATTGCTTCACATATTCTGTTCAATTTCTGCAAAGAATAAAATGATTAGAAAAGAGTTGACTGAGCTTTGGAATAGAATCAACAGGTAAAGTTAAGTCAACCTATATACTTTAAAAGTGCATGAAGATAATCATTAATAAAAAACAGTGAGGCAGTGATGTTAGTTGTAAATTGCCACAACGAATACCAATGATTATTGCTAAAATACCTTTTTTATTTTTTACTTCAGTGAGATAGTGTCTAAGGACACATGAGAAATGCTTGAAACCCTGTTTTCTAGACAAGGCTGTGACTCTTTTCTTCATCTCCTTCAGCTCTGCTCAACTATCCTCTATTGGTGAAGCCTTCTCTCCCCACACTATTTAAAATCTCAATACTACTTACTTCCATCTCTTTTTCCTGTCTGTTTTATTTTTCTTTGATGTACTCATTACCTTTTAAAATATCATATTTTAAAAATATTTGTTTATTATTTACCCCTATCCCACCTTAACTAAAATGTAATTTCTATGAGGGCAGACATTTATATTGGTTTGGTTCATTTCTACTACCTTAAATTTAATACATATTTAATCAGTCTTTTTTAAATGGATAGTTACTGAAGGAAGAATCAGACTTTGTTAAATAAAGAATGTGTGCTTCCATTTTAATAATATAAACTAATTTTTCCAAAATAAACTTTTCTAAGATTTGAAAGTTGTGAATTACTTAAAAACAAATTAAATCAGTCATTTGCTTATTTTTTACTATAGTACTTTGCATTGTTTAAGATGAAACAGAGGTGATCTCAAGGAAGATTATAGAAGATAGTGTTCTTGTCATATGTTTTAATGTAGAATTTTCCCAGAAGAGTATGAATATTTTATGACTAGCAAAACCCATAAATATTTATTGTAGTGTTTGTTTTTAATGTCTGGAATTTATAATATCTGGACTAAGGACCAATATTAGTCCGGCAGGTTAAAAGGCTGTTAACAAATGGGACATCAGTTATTACCAATTCAGTCATTTGGAATCTCAATATTTACCATTAATTTCATGCTTCTTTGCTATGTATTTACCAGGGCTGAAGAGCAAAATTGCTAAATTCAGAAAGCATCTTTACAGAGAATTCTGTATGTATCCTAAGAGATTATTATAAGCAAAAGTAAGCTAGTCAAAATGAAAAGGAAATGGCACATTTAAACTTTTATTCCTTTTTACGTAATTCAGAACTTTTGTTGTTTTTCTGTCTAAATCAATTTTTGGCATGCCTTTATTTTGCTTTTTTAAAATCTATGTTTAATATCACTGAGAACATTGCTTAAGGTTTGTTTTGATTTTTATAACTTTATTTTCCTATATTTTTTAAAGCAAGAAAATGTGTTTAAGGTAACACATGTAATAATATGAAACCTCTTTAGAAGGGGTTCTAAGGTGATTTATAAAAATTGTCTGAACAGTTTTATGAGATAGTTGTGGAGCAAATAGTTCATTTGTCCTAATTGATGCATTTAAGTTGAACTTATCTCCATTCACCATATGGTGTATTTTAGCTTTTTCACACATATTTTCTATGACCCACATCCCATTGAAGTAGTTGGGGTAATTTACAAACTGTAGTATCACAGATAGATGGCAGGAAGCAGAACAGAAAAGATCCTGAATTTCTCAGCTGTTTGATGAATGTGTTTAGGTATTACTGTAGTAGTGAAAGCTTGAGGAAGATTCTGTTGTGTTATGGCTTTTGTATTATGAATATAGGGCAATAAAGAGCTTCTATTAGAATACTCAATCACAATTTCGTATCATTATAATTGTGGGCTTAATTTCTGTAAACCTCGGTTTCCTCATCTGTAAAATGGGAGTCATATGACATTTATATATTTTACTTACCTGTTTGTACAGAAGGTCTATAAGTTATATATTCTTTTCAAACCATATGAATTAGGCACTAACTCTGCCTTTATGATATTGATCACAGAGGGTTGGTGACTTAAGATCTCATAACTAGTAAGTGGCAGAGTCTAGTGAAGCCTGACACAGCTTCAGATACTGCATTCTCCCCATTATGCCCCATGAGAATCAGTTAACACCTGCCTTATAGGACCCATACCATTCAAGAGATAATGAAATAAAGAGTGGGAAATATTGAGAGACCAAGCAATATTGAAACTAAGAGGGAGAACAAATGAGAGAGAAGTGATAGCTCAGGGTCTAAAGATATTTTATTTAAATAATTTTTATTAAGATATATTTGACATATAACATCAATTTAAGGTATACAACATAATTATTTGATATTTGTATATATTGTGAAATGATCACCACAATAAAGCTAGTTAACATCTGATACTGTACATAGTTACAACTTTTTTTCTTGTGATGAGAACTTTTAAGATCTACTGTCTTAGCAAATTTCAAATCTACCATACCACACAGTATTATTAACTATAGACACCATGCTGTACATTACTTCCCCATGACTAAATTATTTATAACTGGAAGTTTGTGCCTTTGACCCACCTTCTCCCACTTTAGCCCCACCCCCATACCCCACCTCTGGCAACCATCAATCTGTTCTCCGTATCTGTGGAGCTGTTTTGTTTGTTTGTTTCCACATGTGAGATCTGTCTGACTTATTTTACATACTATAATGCTATCAAGGTCGATCTATGTTGTTGCAAATCTCAGGATTTCCTTCTCATTTATGACGGCATCATCTTCCATTGTATATACATACAGAAACTTCTTTCTCCATTCATCCATTGGACACTTAGGATGCTTCTATGTCTTGGCTATTGTAAATAATGCTGCAGCGAACATGGGGATGCAGATAAGTTTTCAAGTTAGTGTTTTCATTGCTTTCAGATAAATACCCAGAAGTAGGATTGCCAGATCCTGTGGTATTTCTATTTTTAATTTTTTGAGAAAACTCCATACTGTTTTTCAGAGTGGCTTCACCAATTTATATTCCCCCCAGCAATGCACAAGGATTCCCTTTCACCACATCCTTGACAGCATTTGTTATTTCTTGTCTTTTTGATAATAGCCATTTTAACAGGTGTGAGGTGATATCTCATTGTGATTTTGATTTATATTTCCCAGATAATTAATAATGTTGAGTACCTTTTCATATACCTTTTAGCTATCTATATGTCTTTTTTTTTTTTTTTTTAAGAAAAATATCTATTCAGATCCTCTGCCTATATTTGAATTAGGTTGTTTAGGATTGTTATAGAGTTGTATAAGTTCTTTGTATGTTTTGAATATTAATCATTTATCAGATACATGATTTGCAAATATTTTTCTCCCATTTCATACATTGTCTATTCATTTAGTTGATAGTTTCCTTTCTGTTCAGAGGCTTTTTAATTTGTTGTAGTCCAATTTATTGATTTTTGCTTTTGTTGTCTTTACTTTTGTGTCTAAAGATATTTTGAATTGAATGAAAGTGTTGTGAAGCCTAATATGAAAGTGAAGCTGTCATACTCACATTTTACTTATCCAAATTCAACTACATGTGTTCAATATAAAAAATCATCTAATACTTATTACAGGATGGGCATTACATATTAGCTAATTATCTTTACTTGGTGCCCACCCAAACCAAGCAAACAAAAAGCAAAAATAGCAATTCAATCTCATGTTGGAGAGAAAGCACGCACAAAATCACAGTGTAGTTAATGGTGATTTAACGGTATTTGAGGGTAGTTTTGACAACATGCAGTTTCCCCATTACACACTTATTTTAGCACATAACCTGTATGTTAGAGGTGATTCATTAATATAAATGGTTTTCTATGAATTAGATTAATTTTGCATAATCTAATTTATAGAACTGGATGTTTTTCATGGTGATATGCTTATAAGTCTGTTATTTCCTAGTTTGTTCATATCTATGTAGTCTGTAACTTATTCACATATTATATTCAGTGCACAAATGATGGTTACTGTTCTCCCAACCCCAGAAACTGCAATGTATTTGAAATATACACTCTACATTTATGATGAAAACAACAATACAATACCAACTTGAAAGTGGATTACCCTGGATGACACATAAAGCAGAAAAACCTACCCAGAAAAATGCTTTTGAAAGCCTTGGAAGAAATGTGCCACCAAAATACAAATATGTTTTCACTTAAGAAGAAAAAAAAAATCTCTGGAAACTGGTTTACATAGGATTTGGAGTTAACATTCCAGTTTTCCAACTGATTGAAACCATTGGCTAATTTATTTACCAACGTTCTGTGGATTTAGTACCATCTGCTGTTCATTGTTAGGGCATGCAAAATTCCTGGGGTTATATATTCTGCAGCAGATTTCTTTGTTATGGTCCATTTTTGTAGGCCCGTTGGTTCAACTTTTGTTGGTAGCTCCAGTATTTTTACTAAAATTCGTGTTTTGATATAGCTCTTCCATGACGTGAACTATGAATTCCTAATTTACAGAAAAAAAGCAAAGCGTATGTAAATTATAATAGCTTAAATTATTCTGACCCTGTTAACTACATTTTACTCTTTTGCTTTCAATAACTAGATTTGTTTCCCCCCCAATTTTTCTTTGTTCCTCAAACTAAAATCATTTAACTTTGTTGTTACCTAAGGTATTGTTAAGTAATACTTCACTCCATCAGACCATTAAGAAAGTTCACCCTGAACTGTTGCTTATTATTGTATTGGGTTGGTTTTATTGCCCTGCCCTCTTTCCCCAATAAAAAGATGTATTGGAGTCTTAACCCTCCAGTATCTCAGGATATGGTCTTATTTGGAGATAGGGTCTTCAGAGAGATAATCGAGTTGAAATAAGGTCATTAGAATGAGCCCTAATCCAATATGACTAGTATCCTTATAAAAAGAGGGTAAATTGGGAAACACACACATACACACATACCCTCTCCCGCCCCACCATGTGAAGAACAGAGTTATGTGGCCATAAGCCAAGGAGCTACCAGAATCTAGGAGAAAGGCATGGAACACATTTTTCTTTAGTGCCTCCAGAGGGAGCGTGGCCCTGCTGATACCTTGATCCCAGATTTCTAGCTTCCAGACCATGAGACAATAAATTTCTGTTAAGTCACTCAGTATGCGGTACATTGTTATAGCAGCACTAGAAAACTAATACACTTAACTCACCAATCTTGGTGCCCATCCTATCTCATGTACCCTCCTGTCTTCCTAAACTTTCCCAATTCTTTGCCTTTTTCATTGTTATTCCTTTATCTTGCACTGCCCTTCTCTGACATCATACAGTCAAAATTTATCTTCCATTTAAGGTCCTGTTGCTCAAAAGCCAGATTGTTTATGAAGATATCTTTTTTATGCTTTTGTTTTCTCCAGATAAATATTCAGAAGTAAAATTGTTAAATCCTATGGTAATTCTATTTTTAATATTCTGAGGACCCTCCATACTGTTTTGCGTGGTGGCTGCACCAATTAACATTATCACCAACAGTGCACAATGCTTTTGTTTTCTCCACAGACTCGACAACAATTCTTCTTTCTTGCCTTTTTTTTTTTTTTGGATGACAGCCAGTCTAACAGTTATATCAACAGATAATCTAACAGCCAATCAACAGATAACATCTCATTGTGGTTTTGATTTGTATTTCCCTGATAATTAGTGATGTTGAACACCTTTTCATGTACCTCTTGGCCATGGGTACGTATTCTTTGGGAAAATGTCTATTGAGATCCTCTGCCCACTTTTTAAATGGATGTTTTTATTATAGAGTTTAATGAGTTTTTTTTTTTTTTGTATATTTTGGATATTAACCCCTTATCAGATATTATTTGCAAATATTTTCTTCATTTCAGTAGATTGTCTTTTCATTTTGTTGATGGTTTCTTTTGCTGTGCAGAAGCTTTTTAGTTCGATGTAGCCCTAATTGCTTATTTTTGCTTTTGTTACCTTTGATTTTGCTATCAAATACAAAAAAAAATTATCTCCAAGACCAAAGTTAAGAAGCTTACTGCCTATGTTTTCTTCTTGGAATTTTATGGTTTCAGTTCTTATGTTTAACTCTTTAATTCTTTTTGAATTACCTTTTGTGTCTGGTTTAGACCCAGTTCTTTAATTTTTTTGCATATGACTTTCCAGTTTTCCCAGTACTATTTATTGAAGAGATTGTCCTTTCTCATTGTATAGTCTTGGCTCCTTTGTTGTAAATTAATTGACAATATAAGTGTGAGTTTTTTTCTGAACTTTCTATTCGGTTCCATTGATCTGTGTGTCTGTTTTTATTCCAATATCATACTGTTTTGAACACTATAGCTTTATAAGATAGTTTAAAATCAGGAATTGTGGTGCTCCAGATTCTTCCTTCTCAAAAGTGCTTTTGCTATTTGGGGTCTTTAGTAGTTTCATACAGATTTTAGAATTGTTTGTTCTACTTCTGTGAAAAATATCATTGGAATTTTGGTAGGGATTGCATTAAAACTCTAGATTGGTATAGGCAGTATGGACATTTTAACAATATAAATTTTTGCAGCCCATGAGAACAAAATATCTTTCCATTTGTGGCTTTTTATTTTTTCATAAATATCTTATAGTTTTCTGTATACTAGTCTCTCACCACCTTGGTTAAGTTTCATATTATTTTATTCTTTTTGATGAAATTGTAAATGAGATTGTTTTCTTAATTCCATTTCTCATAGTTTGTTATTAATGCATAGAACTATAATAGATTTTTGAATATTGACTGTGCATCTTGCAACTTTACTGGATTGTTTATTAGTTATAACAGTTTTTTTTTCTGAAGTCTTTAGGGTTTTCTATATATAACATGTCATCTGCAGATAGTGACTTCTTCCTTTCTAATGTGTATGCCTTTTATTTATTTTTCTTGCTTTATTGTTCTGGCTAAGACTTCTAATACTATGTTGAATAAAAGTGATGAGAGTGGCCATTCTTGTTTCTGATCTTAGAAGAAATGCTTTCAGCTTTTCACCATTAAGTATGATGTTAGCTGTGGGCTTGTCACATATATTCTAACCCATTTTGTTGAAAGTTTTTATCATAAATGGGTGTTGATTTTTGTTAAATGTTTTTCTGCATCTATTGAAATGATCATATGATTTTTAATCTTTCATTTTGTTAAAGTGGTATATCACATTGATAGACTTATGGATATTGAACCATATTGCATCCCTGGAACAAATCTACTTGATTATGGTGTATGATCCTTTTAACATACTGTTGAATTCAGTTTGCAAATATTTTACTGAGAATTTTTTGAATCTATGTTCATCAGGGATATTGGCCTATAAATCTTCACGTGTGTGTGTGTGTGTGTGTGTGTGTGTGAGAGAGAGAGAGAGAGAGAGAGAGAGAGAGAGAGAGAGAGAGAGAGAAAGATAGAGAAAGATAGAGAAAGATAGAGAAAGATAGAGATATCCTTGTCTGGTATTGCTATCAGAAAAATCCTGGCTTCATATAATGAGTTTGAAAGTGTTTTTCCCTTCTTTTTTTTTTTTTTTTTTCCGGGGGCAGATTGTGAAGGATTTGTATTAATTTTTAATTTTTTCTTATATGTTTGGCAGAATTCACCACTGAAACCATCTAGTCCTGGACTTTTATTTGTTGGGAGTTTTTATTACTGATTTAATCTTTTTACTAGTAATAAGTATGTTCAAATTTTCTATTTGTACATGATTGTCATGATAGGTTTATGTTTCTAGAAAATTATCCATTTTCTTCTCAGTTGTCCAATCTGTTGGTGTATAATTATACAGAGCAGCATCTTATGATCTTTTGTGTGTCTGTGGTATCAGCTGTAGTATCTCCTCTTTCATTTCTGATTTTACATCCTCTTTTTCTCTTGGTGTGTCTAGCTCAAAGCTTGTCAATTTTGTTTATCTTTTCAAAAATCCAGCTCTTATTTTTTTTAGTCTCTATTTCTTTTCTGATCTTTGTTATTTCCTTCCTTCTACTAACTTTGAGCATCATTTGTTCTTCTTTAATTCTTTGGAGTTAGGTTGTTTATTCGAAATTTTTCTTATTTTTTGACAGTCATTTATTCCTGTGAAGTTCTCTCTTCGTATTGCTATGTCTTCCTTTAGGTATGTTAGTATTTGCTTTATATATTTAGATTTTCCTATGTTGGGTGCATAAATATTTTCAAATGTTATATCCTTCTGTTGGACTGACCCCCTGATCATTATATAATGACCTTCTTTGTGTCTTATTACAGTCTTTGCTTCAAAGTCTATTTTGTGTAATATGAATGTTGTCTCAGCTTTCTTTTGGTTTTCATTTGCATAAGATATCTTTTTCCATCCCTTCACTTTCAGTCTGTGTCTGTCTCTATTTCTGAAGTGTGTCTTTTATAGGCAGCATATAGATCAGTCTTATTTTTTTATCCTTTCAGCCACTTTGTGTCCTTTGATTGAAGAATTTAGTCTATTTACATTTATTAATAATTGATATATTTATTAATTATTTAGTAATTATTAATTGTATACTTATTGCCATTTTGTTCATTGATTTCTGGCTATGGTATGCTTAGATTCCTTTCTCTTTATCTTTTGAGTATATACTAGTAGGTTTTTGTCTTATGGTTATCATAAAGTTTACATAAAACAACATATATTTATGTAATAGTCTATTTTAAGGGGATAAAAACAAGTATGAATGCATTCTAAATCTCCACATATTTACCCCCCAACACACACGTGCCATGGTTTATGTTTTGAGTGTTATAATTTACATATTTTATCTGATATATCTATTAACAGATTATTGTTTATTATTATTGTTATATTTACTGTTTTGTTTTTTAAACTTCATAGTAGCTTTATAAATGATTAACCTTTACAACATTAGATTATTCTGAATTATACTATGTAGTTACCTTTACCGATGAGATTTATACTCATTTTTTTCCTATTGTTAATTAGTGCCCTTTTGTTTCAGCTTAAAGAAGTCCTTCTGACACTTCTTGTAAGGCTAGTTTACTGGTGATAACCTTGTTTAGCTTTTTCTTGTTTAGAAAACTCTCCTTCAATTCTTAATGAAAACTTTTATTCTTTTTATAAGTACTAGGTGTAAGTCTTTTTTGTTCCATTTCTTTTAAGTAGTTAATGAAATTTGGGATACAATGTTACTTATATAGCTTTGTCTTTCTATACCATTGGGTATGTAGTATAATTTTTATTAATCTATAAATTGTCCACCACTGTGATTTTAGATTTTTCTTTTCTTATGGGTAGAAAATTGATTTTTATTTTCTATGATTGGGATTTATTTTGTTTGTTTCACTGAGTGTTTTAATATTTAACCTTGCTATATTATGGGAATTATAGATTTTAAGTTTCTGTTTAAATTTGAGGAGCTGAACAATTTTAGTAAATGTCCCTTGACAAAAATATGTGTTTCTTGCCTTTCTAGAATAGGAAGTTAATTATATCTTTTCATTGATCTTTATTTACATAAGAAACACTTGTTTCTTTCTCTTCTCTCTGTATTTGATCTGTCAAAGATTGTAAGTGGTTGTTAAAATCTCCCACTATAATGTTTTCAATCTCTGTTTGTGCATTTTGTTTCTGTGTGTGTGTGTGCGGGGGGACCCCTGTGAGTCTATGTGTCTGTGTGTCTGTCTGAACCTCAAAGGATTGAGTGAATCACATATCTCACTACATAGTACAAAATCACTGATGGTCCTTCAAGGCCCTTCTCTTCTTTTATGTATAGCTTTTTTAATTTCATTCTCTATCCCGCAACCCTCTGTCAATTAAGCAACCTTTCTAATTGGTTTGACAGAGGTCCCTCTGTTTCTGTATATGCTTGTGAAATATGTATTGTTTTATGTATTTATTTTATTTTTAAATTTTCATAAATGGTATTATACACTGTATCTTGATCTGTTTCTCACTTTTCACAAAGTATTTGCTTATACAACTATCAATTTTATGGTATACATTGTTTTTAAAATCTGCTTGTGGCTCCACAGTGACACATATATATCCACTACATTTATCCACTTACTCTCTCAATAATAGGCACACAAATTACATTCAACTACCTGCAGCAAATCTGCATAAATTTTCTTACACATTTCCCCTATGGACTTGATTCTTTGGGATGATATAAAGGCAAGAGAAAGACCCCCAGATAAAGGAATATCAGTATTCTTAATTTAAGTAGGTGATGTCAGATTTATCAAAAGGGTTACACAGTCTATATTTCCACCAAGGCATGAAGATCATCATGTCTTTAATCCCAACTAATATTTGGTATTATCCAGCTTTGTAATTTCTGACAGTCTAAAGGGTATAAATGATATTTCATTTTAATTTGCATTTCTAATTATTAATAAGAGCAGTGGTCCTCAACCTTTTTGGCACCAGGGACCGGTGCTCCTATGAGGATCTAATGCCTGATGATCTGAGGTGGAGCTGAGGTGATGATGATAGTGCTGGGGAGCAGCTGCAAATATAGATGAAGCTTTGCTCATTTTCTGTATTTGCTTGCTTTTTAGACTTTGCCTATTTGGCATTACTACTCTTCCTTTGTCTTATTTGTTTGCAAAGTTTCTTTTGTAGTCTATACTCGAAGTCAGCAAATTTCTATCTGTGGGCAAAATATGACTTGTTGCCTGTTTTCATAGAGCAAATAATCTAAGAATGGTGTTTATATTTTTAAATGATAGGGGAAAATAAAGAGAAGATAGATTTTGTAACACATGAAAATTACATAAAATCAAACTTTAGTGTTGATAAATAAATTGATATTGAATATAGCCAGCTGATTGATCTATGTATTGTGTATTGCTGGCTTTATACTAAGGTGCAGAGTGGAGCAGTTCCAACAGCAATCGTATGACCCACAAAGCCTCAAATATTTATTAACTGGCCTTTTGCAGAAAAACTTTGCTGACATCTGGTTTGAGAGAGAGTTTCTGATTGATTTCAGACATTGTAAATTCCTTCTCCCAATTATGTTAATTTTGCTATTATATTTTTCAATCAATAGCCATTATTTTGATTAATCAATGTTTACATTATTTTTATCTGATAATCTGTTCTTTTAAGGTCATGTTTAAAAAGTTTATTTTCACTCCTATGTAGAAAATACACAAAGGTATTTTCTCACATCCTCTATAATTAGATTTATAATTTAACTTTTACATGTAGGTGTCTTATAAACCATGATTCTATCTTTGCAAATTATATTAATGAATGAGAGCTAATTTTAATTTTTCTTCATATAGTCAACCAACTTTTCCAAATCATCTAATAATCATTTCTTGAATATATGGTGTCATCTCTATCATATATTAAGTTCCTATATGTTCACGGGTCTGTCTCCAAGCTTTCTCTTTAGATCCTCTATCCATTGTCTATTTACTGGTTATTGTAATAACTAGAAGAGCAGGTGTTCGTTTTTGCTTTTTTAACTACAAGTCAACTTATTTGCATACTTTTATTTGTCCATGAAAATTTTAGAATGTTTTTTCCTTAAACACTCCAAATGTAATTTTTTGGGGGGATTTGGTTGAGTTTATAGATTAAATTGGGGAGAACTGATAACTTTATAATGTTAGGTAGACTCATCCACAGCAAAGAATATACTCCAATTATATTCAGATAATTATCTACATACTTTAGTGAAGTTTAACATTTTTAAAAATAGAGTTTTATACATTTCTCATAAAGAATTTCCAGGTACCTTAAATTTTTGTTGCTATTAGACACTTTTTAAATCGTATTTTCATAGTTTTGTTAGAGAATGCCATTGTTGTTTATATCCTGATTTTGGCTCTTGCGATCTTGAACTCATTAATTCTTATTGTTCGCTAATTTAGTTGATTTGTCTAGGTACATGATCATATTATCTGTAAACAACATTTTTATATTTTCTCTTATAAGCCTTGCACAGTATTATTTCTTCTTCTTCTTCTTCTTCTTCTTCTTCTTCTTCTTCTTCTTCTTCTTCTTCTTCTTCATCATCATCATCATCATCATCATCATCATCATCATCATTGTTGTTGTTATCATACTTTATAGTATTGACCAGAAGTTCTGGTTAATTTTTCATAAGATGTAATTCATATACCACAAAATTCATCAGTTTTAAAGTGTACGGTTCAGAGGTTTTTAGTATATCCATAAAGCTGTGACAACACCACTACCTCTATTTGGCTCTAAAACATTTTAATCACCCCCAAATGAAACCCTGTACTCATTAAGCAGTTATACCTCATTGCCCTGTGTCACCAGCCCTTGGCAACCACCATGATTCTTTCTGTCTTTACGGATTTGTGTATTCTGGACATTTCATATAAATGAAATTATACAACATGTTATCTTTTATGCATGGCTTCTTTCACTTAGGATAATCTTTCCAAGGTTCATTCATGTTGCAGCATGGATCAGTACCTCATTCTTTTTATAGTTAAATAATATTCCATTTATGGATATATCACATTTTGTTTATCCATTGAACATTTAGGTTGTTTCTACTTTTTGGCTATAATGAATAATGCTGCTATAAGTATTTGGATATAAGTTTTTATAATGATATGTGCTTTCATTTCTCCTAGGTATATACTAGTAGTAAAATTGCAGAATTACAAGGTAACTCTATGTTTAACTTTTTGAAGAATTAAACTGTTTTCAAAAACAGTTGCATCTTTTCTTAATTCCCATCAGTGATATGAGGGTTTTACAAATCTTTGACTATGCTTACATTTTTAATCTCTTTTTTTTTATTATAGCCATCCTTGTTGTTAGGAAGTGGTATCGTATTGTGGTTTTGACTAGTTTCTTCCCAATAATTATTAGTCATTTGTCTATCTTTGGAGAAATGTCCAATTTTTGCAATCAGGTTATTTATCTTTTTGTTGTGGATTGTAAAACTCCTTGCCAATATGGATTCCTTTTATTTTTTCTTCTTTCCTAATTGCTCTGGTCATAGCCTACAGTACAATGTTGAATAGAAGTGGCAAGAGCAGACATCCTTGTCTTGCTCCTAATTTTAGAAGAAAATCTTAGGAGGAAAGCTTTCAGTCTTTCACCTCTAAGTATGATGTTAGCTGTGGATTTTTAGTAGATACCCTTTATCTGGTTGTTTCTTCTATTCCTAGTTTGCCTAGTATTTTATAATAAAGGGTATTGGATTTTGTCAAATGCCTTTTCTGCATCTGTTGAGATGATCATATATTTTTTATTCTCTCTTCTATGAATATGTAATATATTCTATGAATATATTACATTGATTTTTCATACTTTGAACCAACCTTATATTCCTGGAATGAATCCCACTTGGTCATAATGTACATTTTATATGTTGCTGGATATGGTTTTCTAGTATTGAGGATTTTTGTGTCTATATTTACAGAGGATATTAGTCTATAGTTCTTTCTTGTCTGTCTGATTTGGGGATCAGGCTAATATTGGTCCCATAGAATGAGCTAGAAAGTTTCTTTCTCTTCTATTGAAGAGTTTGAGAACTTTCGGTGTTAATTTTTCTTTTGATAGAATTTATGAATGAAGCCATTTGTTCCGGAATTTTCTTTGTGGGAATTTGTTGATTATATAATCTCTTGATATGAATCTATTCAAACTTTCTCTTTGAGTCACTTTTAATTAGTTTGTATCTTTCTAGGAATTCATCCATTTTATCTAAGTTATATAATTTGTTGACTAAAATTACTAATGGTACAACCTTATGATCCTTTTAATTCTATAGTCAGTAGTTATTCCTCTTTTATTTCTGACTTTAGTAATTTGAGTTTTCTCTTGGTCACTATAGATAAAGGTTTGTCAGCTTCGTTGATCTTTACTAAGAACTGACTTTTTATTTTATTGATTTTCTCTATTGTTTTTCTAGTCTCTATTTCATTTATTTACATTTTAATCTTTATTATTTTATTCTGTTTGGTTTGAATTTGGGTTTTCTCTTATTTGTTTACATTCTTACTATAGAAAGTTAAATTGTTTTAAGATTTTAAAATGTTTTTTAATGTAGGAAAATTTCCCCACAAGTACTGCTTTAGCTACATCTCATAAATTCTGCTATAGTGTTTATTTTTTTCATTAATCTCAAGGTATTTTCTAATTTCTCTGATTTCTTCTTTCATCTATTGTTTATTTAGTAATATTTAGCTAATTTAGTTGTTTATTTTCCACAGATTGGTGAACTTTCCAAACATCCTTCTGTTATTGATTTCTATTTTCATGCCATTGTAGAACATTTTGTATGATTTCAATCCTTATTATTTATCTCGAGTCTTATTTTATGGCCTATTCTAGAGATGTGTTTTGTGTGCACTCACAAAAAATGTATATTTGGCTGTTATTGAGTGTAATTGTCTGTAAATGTAAGTCTGGGTAGTTTTTATTGTTTTTCGTGTCTTCTATTTTCTTGTTAATCTGTGTAGCTGTTCTACCCATTATTGAAAGTCAGTATTAAAGTCTTAGATAATTATTGTTGACCTATTTCTCTATTCAGTTCTGTCAGTATTTGTTCAATGTATTTGAAGCTCTACTGTTGCATGCATATATACTTATCATTGTTATATTTTCTTCATCAACAATACACAAAAACTTTGTTCTTATATATGACTATTCTTTCCTCCATTCTTTGTAGTGTTATTGTTATGAAAATTTCATCCTTACATACTATGACCCATCAACACTGAGTTATAATTTTTATTTTATATATTTTTAATAAAATAGGAGAAAAAAAAGCTATGAAAGATACACTTATGCCATCCCTGTCCTTAACATTTACCTATGTACTTAGTTTTGCCTGAGCTCTTTATTTCTTCAAATGGATTTGTTACTGTATAGTGTTCTTTTATTTCTGCTTGAAGAAATCCCTTTTTAGTATCTCTTCTAGAAAAGGTCTGCTAGTGACAGATTTTCTGTTTATGCATTAATATTTTCTTCATTTTTGAAGGATACTTTTGCTCAACATAGAATTCTTGGTTGACAGTCTATTTCTCAGTACTTTGAATATTATTCCACTCCATTCTAGCCATTAATCTTATGCTGTTAGAAATATACTGTTAATTTTATTGAGGCTCCCTTGTACATGACGGGTTCCTTCCCTCTTGCTGCTTTCCAGATACTTTTTTTATATAGTGGAAAAACACTGAACATGAGATCTACCCTTATATCATATTTTTAAGTGTACAGTACAATATTATCTATAGGCATAATGTTATAGAGCAGATCTCTAGAATTCATTAATTTTGCATAAATGAAGTTTTATACCTGTTAATTAACAACTCTCATTTCTTCCTCTCTCCAAACCCTGGAAAATACAATTTCACTCTTTATTTTCATGAGTTTGACTATTTTGGATAACTCATAAAAGAATTGTATTTTTCCTTCTGTAACTGACTTAATTCACTTAGCATAATGTCCTCTAGGTTTAACTTTGTTGTTGCTTATTGCAGAATTTTCTTCCCTTTTAAAGCTAAATATTGTATTTATATACCACTTTTTTTTTGTATCATTCTTCATTCAATGGACACTTAGATATTATTTCCACACGTTGGCTCTTGTGAATAAATGCTACAATGACATGGAAATACTCTTCAAACTCATGATTTAAATTTTATTGGCTAAATACCAACAAATGAAACTAATGGATCATAGGGTAATTCTATTTTAATTGTTTGTAGTACTTTCATACTGTTTTCTATAGTGGCTGTACCATTTTGTATCTCCTTCAAACAGGGAAAAAGTGTTTCAATTTTTTCGCATCCTCTCCAACACTTGTCTTTTGATTTTTTCATAGTAGCAATTCTAACAAGTGTGAGATGATATCTTATTGTGGTTTTAATTTTTATTTCCCTAATGATTAATGATGTTCATGTCACCCTTTTCTTACTGTGGAAGATATTCTGTACATGCATGCCTCTCTTTCCATCAACAGAGAGTTATTTTTTCTCCACTTGAATCTGTGCTGGCCTATAACTTTCAATAGAATGTAACAGAAGAAATGTTATCCTAATTCAAGCCTAGCCTTTAAGAGTCCAGGTGGCTTCTATATTATCTTAGATCCTAACATACCAGCTAAGAAGTCTAACCTTCTAGCTTGAGAGAGATAGGTCCAGATTCCATGAGGAACCAAACAAGGCCAATGTGGAAATTCCAGCCTCAAATAACTGATTCCAGATAATAGCAATTGGAACAGAACCACCACCCAGCTGATCTAAGTCAATCCACAGAATCATGAGAGTAAATAACTACCAAACCCCATTCCTTAAGACATCAAAATTACAAGCTTATTGCTATATCCAAGTATCCCTTCGAGCTATGCTTTGTGAGCAAGTGTGGAGGGTCTCTAAACACTCAGATCAGGAAAATAAAATGCCCCGATGTTCATCAGGGGTGGGGAGGATGGACCTTATCAAAACTTAGCAAAATTCAAAGAGGGTTTGAAAAGAGGGTTCTAATAAAATATATTTGAAAAGTCAAATAGATATTTGAAAAGGAGTTATAATATTTATTCAGAAAAGCAAACAGAAATATATTAAAGATTGGTAATATAATTATGAGGTTTGTTCAAGTAATAGACTAATAATTTGTGTTCAGTTTTTAACTAAATGTATGACATGAGGATTTTTTGCCTTGCTTATGAATGGGCTGATTTCCTCAATTTTATATATATATATATATATATATATATATATATATATATATATTTTGTTGTTGTTGTTGTTGTTGTTGAATGTTTCTAGTAGTTGGAACCAACTGTAAAAATAAGTTGTAATTTTTTCTCTGTCTGGCTCCTTCCTCAGTATCATTTTTATATGTCCCTTCAAGTTTATGTATTACTGTCGGTAAGAGGGGAGAGTTGTTTAGAAGATTGAGACTAGTTTGCTCTCTAGAACAGGCATACTTTGAAGACATCAACAACTGAATGTTGGCACTATGACCGAGACTGGTCTGGGGAGGAATCATTTATTGCAGAAAATAAAAATCTTTTGCAGTTAACATTGTTTTATTACAGTGGATTATATTTATTTTCAAGGTCAGATGAGGAAGATTTGATTAGTAGGGTATCTAAAGCCAGGGTGGGTAATACAGATAATATTTACAATTTTAACACACTCATAATAATTTGACATTTATGTATTTTGCCTCTTGTAGAATATTTGAACTTTCAGAGTTTAAGATTTTTAGTAAAAATTCAAGCATAATTGTCAATTTTCCCAATAATTTTTCCATGTCAAGAATCTTTTTTATCTTTGGTTTTCAATAGTTTGACTATGATGTGTTTAGGTGTGATTTTTTTGAGTTTTTCCCACTTGAAGTTTGTCAAGGTTCTCTAACGTGTTAATATTTCTCAACAAATCAGAAGGTGTTCAGCTATTATTATTTCAAATATCCTTTCTGCCCCCTCTCTTCCCATTATGTATATGTTGGAACATTTGATGGAACCCCACATGTCTCTAAGGCTGTGCTAATTTTTCCTCTCTGTTCCTCAATTTTTTTCCTTGAAATATCTTCAAGTTTCCTGATTGTTTTTTCTTCTAGCTCAAATTTCTTTTGGGTCCCTTTGGTGAAAATTTCATTACAGATATTGTATTTTCAACTACAGAATTTCTCATTAGTTCCCTTTTTATCATTTATCTTTACTGATAATCTCTACTTGGTGAGATGTTATTTTATACTTTAGTTCTTTAGAGATGATCTCCTTTAGTTCTTTGAATATATTTCAAATAGCTAATTAAATCTTGTCTAGAAGTTACGTTTGTTTTTCTTCAGGAAGTTTCTATTAACTGATTTCCTTGTTCATTTGCATGTTTTTGTTTTTGTTGAAAACTGGACATTTTGAATAATATGGCAACTTTGAAGCTCCAATCTCCCTCTTTCCTAGTGTTTTTTGTTTTTACTATCTGTTGTCATTGCTGCTGTTTGTTTAATGATGCTCCTGAACTAATTCTGTTAAGTCTATGTTCTTTGTTGTGTGGAGCCACTGAAGTCTCTACTCAGTTTAATGGTTAAATAATGATTTGACAGTGATTTCCTTAAATGGCTGAAATCAATAAGTCTCCCAGCCTTTGCCAAGGGGTTATGTGTATATGTTGGTGCAAGCTTTCTACCTTCAGCCAGGCAATTTACAACCCTGCCTTAGCCTTCACTTCCTTGAAGTTAATGTCAGCCAGAGGTGAGATCTGAGGTGCTTTCTCAGGATTCTCTTGAGCATGTGCACAGCTCTCCACATGTGTATGGCCTTCTAGATTCCTAGAAATATGCTGGGATTTTTAAACACCTCATATAATCATCTAATTTTCTTTTTTTCTTTTTTTTTTTTTTTTAAAGTTTTTTGATCAACTTGTTTGTCCCAGCCATTATTTTCATCTCCGGCAGCTGAGACATTAAACAGTTGCTGCTAAACATCTTTGACAAGCCCCTCCAGGAAAAAACTATTTGCATTAGGCAAACTTGAGTCAGGTCTTTTAAAGAGTTTAAAGGGAACTGCCAGACAAGTCACATAATGACTGTTATCTGGGTCTTTGGAGAAACCCCAACCCTATTTTGCTCCCTCTTGTGGCTGTTTTGCTGCTGATCTTCCTGTGATTGTGGGGTTGTGGGTTTTCAGAGCTAGCATGGAGCTGGAGAGAGGAGTATGAAAATAGGCCAAGTACAAATACTGCAAGATCATTGTTCTTAGAGATTCAGCCATTTTTCTTGAATAAATGCTCCCCAGATTGTGTTAAACCTTTAGTTAAATCTTTTTCCAAGATTCTGAAAAAGTTGATTTGACAATTTTTGCCAGTGTTTATGTTGTCATATAGAGAATTTTAGATGATTAGTTCACAAGTTCAATTGACTTCACCCATTCATTGAATAATTTTTGATACAGAATTATCCTTGGATAACACTAAATGATTATGATGCTTAATTTAAAAAATATACTGTTGGAACTTTTAAAACTAAATTTTGAGATTTTTGCATCCAGATGCATAAGTGAAATTATGGTTTTCTTTTTCTTTTGTCATCTTAATTTGAAATCCTAGTTACATTTGTCTTAGGTGATATTCAAAATAAGATATCATTCAGAATGACAATGAATGTTCACTAATTAATCATAATGGAGAATCAACCAATCAAATGTTACCAACTGATACAGCTATATAGGTGAGAATGGACTGAATATTACCTTTTCATATAAATTAGGCTGTTTTCTTGGGCGTCTTCTGTCAGAGTGTTATTGTCTGTTTCTCGAAGGTTGGCAGACTCATCTATAAAACCTAGGTCTATTGGTAGGGATATGAGGGAGTTGTTGACTGTAATTTAAGTTTCTTTAATGGTTCTCATTCAATATTTCCATTGATTTTTGATTCAATTTTGACATTTTATACTTTTCTAGGAGCTTGAATATTTCATGTAGGTTTTAAAACATTAATACAAAGTGTTTATAATACTCTTGCTATTGCCTTTGCCTCATTTGTGACCTTTGTAGAATTTTTCCCTCCTAGTCTGTGATCTAATCTACAATCAGGTATTACAATGAGTTTTTATGTTTCTTTAGCCTTCTTTAATCGGGAATGATTCATTAGCAATTTCTTTGTCATTTGAAGTATTCAGGTCAGTTATTTTGTAAAATGTCTCTCAATTTCATTTTGTCTGATGTTTCATTATAATGAGATTCATGCTGTACATTTTTGGAAGAAATGCTACTAATATCATGTCCTTCTAGGAGCCATAATTTTCTTTTTAATGCAAATGTTTAAAAATATGTCATATGGTTTCCAAAACTATAGGATTCTAAAGCAATTATTGTCTTACAAATTTCCAATTTATTACATAATGATCAGAGGACAGAGTATTTATATTGACTTTGAAAAGTATTGAAGTTTTTTTTTTTGTAAATGTTTTATATGTACCTAAAAAGAATATATATTACAGTGAATAACAAATTCTCACTTTTATTTACATTATTTTCCTCTTTCCCACTGGAAAGCTTAACATTGGGGAAGGAAGTATCAATTAATTTTACTGTTACCTTGTTGCTCCTTCATCCATTTGTATTCAGTCTTCCTCTATATCCATCTTAGATTTGATGATGGGGAAGAGCAGGAGAGGAAAAGAAAGCTTGTATTTTCCTGCTATTACCCATATCTATATTGATGCTCAGTAGTTGTTCAAAGTTGAATGTTTCTCTTAAGGGTGGTTCTAATGGGTGCCTCAGAGATTTCTCAGCTGGAAATGCTTCCTTGATGCAGGCAGTGACTGTAGCTGACGGCTCATTGTCTTTTCTCACCATACCAGGCTTCTGCCTCAGTGGTAAATGTGTCCTTCTTTCTACTAGTAGCATTGCTATTTGAGCTCCAGAAGACTAGCATCTAGCTCTCCAGTTGTTTCTTAAAGTGCCTCATTAGACATTAGCACATATTTCTTTCTTTTACCTACGAGGGAGGGGAAAGAAATGCTACAATACTCTAAAATGTTTTACCATGGAAATTTTCTCTCCATGCCTCTTTAACTTACACATATTTGTCCTTGAAGTAATCATGGACATCAAGTACCACCAGCGACTTAGCAGCTGCTTCAAAGATATTTAGTCCATCATTTTGAAATAGGTACTACCATTTTGATTTTGCCTCAGGGACTCTGCCAAAACAGATAGAAAGAGATTCATTTTAATATTTAGTTATAGACTCAATATGATACTAATTATGTTCTCTAACAACAATGCAATAAAATTAGAATTTGAAAAGAAAATTAAAAGGATTTTTTTTAAGTCAATAAAAACTTACTACACAGCTATAATAGTTAAGATAGTGTAGTACTAGAACAAGATTAGACATATAGACAAATGAATAGAATATAAAGCCCAGAAACAAGGCCATACATATGTGGGATCACAGGCTATGACAGAAGTATTAGTATAAATTGATGAACAAAGAACTAAGCATTATAAATGGATCTTGAGAAACTGATTATCCAAATGTAAAAAACAATAGCTATCTGCATATATAGGATTGGGTATATGAACCTAGGATGAGAATGATACATAGCACCTTCAGGATAATGCTTTTACTGAGGAGAGGGGGAAGGGGATGGGGTTTGAGAGTCATCAATTGGGCCACAACTATATTTAATATTTGGCTTCCTTAAAAAAATAGCCTAAAGAAAATATGGTATAATGTTAATATTTATTGTATCTGGGTTTGGGTACATGAGTTTTCATTATGTTAGCCTAATTTTTCATATGTTTGATATATAAAAATATTTTTAAAAATCTCAGCAGGGTGAAACAATGTGCTGACAATAACAAGATAAAACATAGGAAAGATAAATAAAAAAATCCTAACCTTGAATTAAATAGAAACCCCACCAATTGGATATATACACAGTAAGGGGCATGTGAGTTAAAAGAAGAATTTGTTTAAATACCGTGATTTGATTTGACTACAGTTTCATGTATCAATACCACTAAGGCCTGCCAACAAATCTAATTTTTCATAAAGCTTAGCAGTATGAGTGAAATGTCTAAAACAGAAAAATGATAGTAGTATTAGAAATTGCTTCAGTCAAAACTTATGTTGCTCAATTTTATAGAAACTAGAAGCTATTTAGAGGACAACGACTAGAATTACGAGAGGAACTCTGAGTTGTGTCATGTGCAGCACCAGTGAATGCTCGGCTAAGGGAAGGTAATGTTCAGGAGGAGTATAGTAACCATCATTGCTTATGGCTGTCCTGTGGAAGTGGGATTTGGCTCATTTGCTGTAGCCTGAGGGGAAATTGCAAGGAGATGATTATAAACATCATGTTTCACCCCAACATAAAGAACTTTCCTATATGATATGGTCTTCCTCAGAAAGTAGTAGATTCCTCACCACTGGAGTTGCTTAAGCAAAGACCCTGACTATTTGGTTTTGAATTGTTGGTTGTTGGCTAGACCAGAACAATGATGCCAAAATTTTGGGTTCATGGACCAGTACAACTTCAAATGAATACTTGGAGAACCAATGAAGAGTTTCCAACTTTCTAATTTGTTAAGGAAGATCGTTACAAATAAATGAAAAACATACACGGAAACTACTTATTTCTACCATCACTTTAACACCACAATTAACGAAATACAACATCCCAGAATTTTTTTTTTCCTTTTTAAGGAGAGAACATTGGCCACTTTGCACTGATATTTTTTAAAGAATATATTTATATATGTTCAAATAGAGGAAAATTTTAACACATTTTGATTTTTGTATGTAACTGTTTCCTTGATAAAATATTAATTTGGGAGCTCATACTTTTATAATTGTATACAACAAAGTGTAATTCAGATATTCAAGCTATTTTTTTGATGTCTGATCTTATTTGTTAGTCTTACAAATAAGTTTTGACTGGACTCAGACTTAGAGGTAGAAGCTCTCACAGAGGACAGTCTATGTCTCTTGGCCATCTGTTCCTGACATTTCTCTTTGGCTTCATTCATTCTCTTGGCCAAAAGTTTAGCATATGCTACAGCCTCTTCCTTTTTTTTCTTAGTATGCTGTTTCTTCAGAGCAATCTTTCAATGTTTATGTTACAGGACACAATGAGTGTCAAGATACTGAATCTTGGGTGTTTTTGTCCTAGGTTTCTTACTTTCTTTCAACATGTCATCTTCTTTAGAGAGGTTGAAAAGTTGGCAGATTCAGCTAGTTCTTTTGGACCCCAGGTGACAAGGCACAGTAGTATCAGTGAGCCCAGGAATGTCTTTCTCCCCTTTTCTCACAATGACCAAGTTGAGAGCGCTCAGATTGGCCTCCACAATTCAACCCTGAACAGATCTACACTCACTTTCTCCAGTCTTCCTCGGTCTATAACAGGAACACCCCTTAGTCAGTAGTAGTGGGTTAAGGCACCCTGCTTCATGGGGAAACCTAGTTTGTTCTCACCACTGATTCAAACCACATAACTCTTCTATTATTCACACAGAGCATCAGCAGCAGCTTCTGTGGCCATACATTTCTCATAAAAGGTATAAAGTTTTCATTCATCATCCACTTCAGTGAGCTTCTGGTACCAGTGCCTGGGAAAGAGATGTTCAGCTTTATCATGAAGCAGGCAACCCCCTCCAAGGTACCATGAAAAAGGGCTCAAGCTATTCTCGAAATTTACTTTTGTTTATGGTCATTGTCAACCATACTGCTTGGCTTAGAGGTAGAAGCAAATTCCAAAAGTCATTTCACTTAATTTAGAATTTACAGGTGGGCTGAGAAAAGCCAAAGGACAATAGCTAGTATAGCTCTGGCACCCCTTTTGTGCCTTTTTTTTTTTTTTAGACCCAAGCAGGTCAGGATCTAAGAGCCAGGTCTGCTACAAAGAGAGGAGCAGGGCTAAGGGCTCCAACTAATTCTTTACAAAGAGAAACTCCTGGCTCAGAAATAGGAAGAGACACCCCACTAACTAGATTCATACACTGCAGGGGGAGTGTGGTCCAGATGAGGAATAGTAAGGTCAGAAATCAATAAGACTGTGCTTCCTCACAGATTGGGCTGATCCAAGGAACAGCTGCCTTTCTTAACCTCTGCACTTGATATTTTGGGTCATAATGCTTTCTTGTAAAGGGCTATCCTGTGCATTATAGAATTTTTTGTAGTTCCCCTGGCATCTGCTCATTACATGCCAGTAGTACTTCCCACGACTCCAGCTGTGATCATCAAAAATGTCTCTGGACATGCCAAATATTCCCTAGGGGGCAAATTGCTCCCAGTTGAAGGCCACTTGTTTAGAAAATATTTAGACTTTTCTCAGCCTGGAGATGTAAGAATCAATCTTGAATAGCACTGACATGTATAAAAAAGGATTCTAATAGTGACCCTAGAATCACTTGTTTTTATTATGTTTAAACACAAATGAAGATCAGGTAGGGGATAAGGGTAGGCAGTTTTTTGAGCTCTCACCTATTGAGTCAGAGATCTTTCTTTTGGACATGATAAAAATATCTGGGAACAAGTTTCAGCTGCATATGAGTGTAGGGAAACTGGTGAACCCTTTAAATGCTGTTGCTGCCCTCTTTGCATTAATCAGTCTTGATGAAGGCTATGGCCCTTTTATCATACTTTCTTCTTTTTTAAAAAAGAATACCTCAAAGTACTTGGAAAACATTTTTAAACTTTTGTAGTCTGACCATTACATTTCCATCATCCTCCAAAAGCCATCAAAAAGTTAACTTCATTATGGGGAAAATCCCTACTTATGTAGGCAGCTTTCTCTCAAACACATACATATGGCTTCTCTTATTCTAGGTTTGGCTCTATGCCTGGATCAAAAGTAGGAACTGATCTGCACTTGCTTTTGAGAAAGGGATTTGTGAACTGATTTTGTTTTCCAGCACTGTTTTATAGAAATCTGCAACCACATACTACGCAGATATAAGTTGCCACCTTTGTTCATCCTAATGGAAAATTATACTTTGTATGGAGGGACTAAAAACTGTCTACAAGACACCATGGGGACTTGAGGAAACATCAAAGGGATGAAGTGCTATACCAACGAAATGAATATTTTCCAGGATTTAATTATGCAGAATAAGACAAAGAATAAAGAACACAGATGTTGGAGCAGAGCATTGTTCACATGAAGATACTTATTATTTGGTATTAGAAAGAGCAAATCATATAATTTTCATACAGGCTAAAATCCATTTCGGTTTCTTAATAGAGCTGTGTATGGTATCTGGATCCTGTGCTTTCTAGAATTTTGTCTCTTGCTCGTCCTCAGAATCCCATTTATTTTAATAAGAGAAAGAAATCCAAGGCACCAATTATGGTAGATGAATGTTCATTGGTCTGCTATGTACAGAAGTAGTTCAAAGAATGTAGCCCTAGTAGCCCAGAAATAAACCCAGAAATAAACAATTGAAAAACAACCTTTAACATTTAACATTTCCCTGTGGTCTGATACATGGTTCTTTTACCTTTTGGAATGCTTTAGAATGAGGAATGACCTTTCAAGAAGGTCAATGATGCCCCTGGAATTTTGGGTTGGCAGAGGTCTACTATGTATTCTCTCACCTACTTTTCCTAGGAAGTTAAATGGTTATGATCTCATCTCTTGCTTTTTTGTTCATATTTTTCCTTTAATAACTATCTGAATGCAAATTCATCTAATTTTGTTGCTTTGTTCACAGTTGTAGGAAATTGCCTAAATATGACGTGTAAATGTTTGACTTTAAAATTTTTCCTTAGAATTTTTAGAATTTGACTATTGTCTAAGTTTTTTCATCTGTATATCATATGAATGCATTCTGTATGAATTTATTATTGTTAAATATGCAGGCTTTTTATTACATTTCTATAAAGATCCTATACACAAATTTAATTTTCATAGTAACCATACTATTATCAGATTTTCTTTGTATTTTTCTCATAGGTTCTTACATGAGGTTAGAAACCTTTTCTGCTCTCAAACTGGCCATGGGCTCCCTTGGAGCAAATGTTGCTTCAGGATAGATGGTTATTAGTAAACCCACCCAGCAGCCCCAGGGTGGTTTAAGCATTCAAGAGCTCATTGGGATCATGACCATAATAGATAGAATGAGACCCATAGAGACAGTGTGATAAGGCAGATAGGAAGAGGGAAAACCGTGATCATGGTGTCTGCCACAGTAACATGGGAGGAAATGAATTCTCTATCTGGTGACACTGGGGGAGGTTTAAGGCAGTAAGTATTAAGACAGGCAGGGATGCTTAGCATCTGATAAAGTTATAATAAAGACCTCTACAGAGTCATCTCTTTGTACACTATGTACCCAACCTCATGCCATGAGGAATTTGATAGAAGGGCAAAAGAGCAGACTGCTAACTTCTTAACAAATTAGTTAATAATCTTATGTTAATAGTAGCTTGATATGTCCTTGTCTGCATCTCATGCATTCCCAGGAGTGTTAAAAGAACAGCCTATGTCAAGTTAGAAAAGATCTAAGAATTAATAGCCACAGAAACTCATCTAAGAGGGCACTGACATAGGTCTCACACCAAGAATTGTGGCTTATTGGTAGTTAGCCATTCCAGGCTTCTGTGTAACCTCTTCTACATATACTTCTGCAATACCTGGATACGGAGCCTATTTTGTTCACCACTCTATCTCTAGTGCCCTCAATAATACTTAACACATAGTAGGCTTATAATAAATATTGTTGAAAGAGACTGATATTCAGTAATCTTAAATATCTCATGCAGGATTATACAGCTCAAGCTAGCAAGCATCAAAACAAAAATTCCGATTCAAATCTACCTGGCTTAAAATTCATGCTTTTCTTTTTCTTGTGTTTATTCATCCATAAAATAATCTACTGTACCCTTCTTACCATTTTTAGCAAAGCAAATTATGGGGTACATCAAACAATACACAAAGATCTGATTAAAATATCGTATAACAGTCAATACATGTAAATAATGGATGACTTTATGAAGCATAATAACACCAACACTGAGGAACCCACCATTTATATTAAAAACCAGAACATTATTGACATCTTTGAGTTATATGTGTATTTCTCTGAAATTCCATTCTTTTACTTCCTCTCTTCTAGAAGTAACTGATTTATTATTCTCTTTCCTTCTAAAACAAAATTTCCATATATGTAGCAACCCCTAAGTAAAAAGCCATTTGTAAAATTTATAGCATGTAACTTAGGTAGTTACATAATTATATATGTGCATATCATATATTATATAATTAAATAATATGTAATTTTCTTCAACTTGCTTTTTTTCACTCAACATTGTTTCTATAATTCATCTATATTATTGCCAACAGCTATAATTCATTTATTTTCACACCTATATAATATTCCATGACTATGCCATAACTTATTCATTTTCCTGTCAATAGAATGTTATTACCTGATTTTTTTCTAGTCATTATTTCAATTACTACTTTCAATTACATGATTTTTGTACATATATTCTGGGACTCATGTTTCTCTAAGTTTTGTTTCTAGTATTAAAATTCCCAGGTTATAGGCAAGTTTATATTCAGATGTACAGTATGATTGTTACCAAATTAGGTGTTCCAAATTATAAATCCCCTAAAACTGGGTATATTTTTCATCACTCTACTTCATTGCCAACAACTGATATTATAAGAATTTAAAATTTTAAATACAACACGAAATTATCTCATTGTGATCTTAATTTGCACTCCTCTGATTACCAAAGAGGTTGAGCCATTAGTATTGTCTTTCATTTTAAATGCCTGTTTAGTCATTTGTTTTTGTGAGTGTGGAGGGAAGGGTGTTGTCTTTTTCTTGGTGATTCATAAGAGTTATTATACTTAATGGATACTAATTTTTATTGAATCTATATGTTACCAATAGTTTGTATTCCCATTTTCTTTATGGTATCTTTGATAAACAAAGTCTTCCTATTAATGAGGTTAAGCTTGGCAACTTTTTCATTTAAGATTAATATTTGTTCTATTTTGAGATCATAAAAAAAATCTTTTATATTTTCTTCTAAAAGCTTAAGAGTTTCCCTTTGGATTTAAAATCTCAATCTATCAGGAATTTGTATATGCATCATAAAAACAAAAAGTAAAGTTTATTGTTTATATAATTAGCTTAAATCCTTTATCCAGTGATCAGTAATATCACTATAAAGTTCTATTATGCATAAATATGTTTCTAGGATCTCTATTCTGTTGAGTATTCCAGTGGTCAATTGGTCTCTCCTTGAGTTCATTCACACTATATATTTGATATAGCTTTATAATAAAGCTTAGTAGGTGGTAACACAATTTTGCCCACCTTATACTTCTTCAGCTATGCTTTACTCATTATTGGGCCTTTGCTTTTTCAAATAAGTTTTAAAATTAACTTGTTGGGTTCCTCAAAAACTGTTAAAATTTGATTAACTCTGCAGTGAAATTGAAAGAGAACTGACATTTTAATGATATTGAGTTATCTATGAACATGGTATATTTTGATTTTTATATTTGTTTTAAAAATAGCTGTCAATAAAGTTTTAAGCCTTTTTCCCTTGGTGTTTTGCATATCATCTTTTAAAATATTATTGTATTCATATATTTTTGATAAAAATATTTTAAATTATGCTTTCTAAATTTATAACTGGTGTATAGTAACACATGTATTTTTGGTATTATAGTCAATCACCTTGATAAACATTAATTCTAATATTTTATTGTTACATTCTTTGAGTTACTATCATGTTAATAGTGACATTTTAGTTTCTTTCCATATTTATAGTAACTCGTTTTACAAACTAGATAAGACCTCCAATATATGCGGCAATTGAGAATCAGAAATGTAGCTAATATGAACAATTAAATTCTTGACATAATTTTGTTTAAATAGCAGTTGTGGCTAATAGATACTATATTGGACAGTGTAGATCTAGTATTTTTGTTCTGTCTTAACATAGAAGTTAGTCACCATTTTATTTATATTTCTTAGATTAGTCTGTTTAACAATTTCTTTGATCAACATTTTTTTGCAATTCATAAGTTATTTCTAGAATCTTTATCATTCAGAATGTACATTATTAGTAAAGGTCTGTTGTTGGCAAACTATGTAAATGTCTATTTTGATTATGACTTTGAAAAATAATTTTTATAACAGAATTCTATATTGATAATTCTCTCAGAATTTTGAAGATATTATAGTAAGAACTTGTGACTTCCATTGAAGCTATTAAAAATCTATTGTTAGATTTTTCTTCCTTATAGGTGTTCTGATTTTTTTTTCTCCACCTTTTAGATATTTCCTTTATCTTTGGTGTTCTGAAGTTATACTGTAATATGTTTTACATATAGATTTTTCTTTGATTATTCTATTTGGTATATATTGTGGATCCTACACCCTTAGTTTCTATCATAAGTGCTCAGCAATTCTTGGCCTAATTCTCAGCCCTTCTGTTTTTGCCTCTTGTGTTCTCTCTGTATTATTTTTAAGGGACAAAAATTAGATATACATTTGACCTTTTTGTGTTTATTCTATCTTCAGTAGTTCTTAACCTTTATATTTTCATGTCCTTATCTTTCAGTACTGCAAGTTCTTCAGTCTTTGCTTCTAGTTCATTGTCTCTTTAGCTATATCTAATGTTATTTCATATAACTACTGAGCTTTTAATTTCAATGAATCTAGTTTTCATAAAATTTATATTTGGTCTTTTTACAATCTCCTTGTTCATTTTTAATAATCTCTTGTTCCTTACTTTTTTTTTTACTGTGTTTTTAAATTGCTTTAGACATTTCATAACATGATCATTCTATATTTTCCATCAGCTAATTCTAATATTTTCAGGTTTGGGTGGTCAATTTATTTTGTTGTCTGAGGACTCTTTCATGGTGGCCTTTTTCACTTATTGATTTTTTAAAAATGTGAGCTAATTACACAAATTTTGAGAATTCAGAAGGTCTAATGTAGGATGACTTTCTGCCACATAGGATCTGATTTGCTTCACTGGAGCCAAGACCACTTATCTCCACAGCACTCTAGCTCCTATGGAGCATCCTACCTTAATATTCAGCATCTTCATCTAGCAAAATGGCCTGTCTTCTGAGCCCAGGACTGCTATTAGAATTGGGAAACCTTGACTTTTGGGTATGTTTGCTGGCACTATTCAGGGTTTATCTCACTGTCTGTTTTCTTCCCCCATTTACTCCTTCTCTTCTCCTCCACATATCTTTTATCTTCATCTTTGGGGACTTCCTAAGCTTTATATTGAACACTATTCTGCTTTAAAAAACAAGTATGTTGTAATGTTGTAATTACGTAGACTCTCCTTGATTGCCATAGGACCATCTGGAACATCTTTCTCATGATTCTATTAACATCAGAAATCAGTCCATGACTTTTGATAGCACTTCAAGCTTCTTCTAGAACCCTGCAGCATTGCTGGATTTTGAAGTGCTTATTATAAAGCCCCAGCACTTGGATTACATTGATTCACTTTATATGCCAGACTTTTTCAAGCTTTATGAAAATCTAATTATGCTATCTATCAGGTAATTAAATTGATTTTTTTTTCAAAGAAAAATGGACAAAATAAAATACCAGATTATATCTGAAAAGAAGGCATAGGTTTTATATATATGGTCTTCCTTGGGAAAATAGTTTCCAAGATGGATAAAATATGGTTTAATTTTCCAAAATTCATCCTCCTGGCCCATATTATCTAAGGATATAGAGGAAGATGGCTCATAGAAAGAACTAAATTTGGAGTCAGAAAAATGACCAATCTCAGATACTAAGCATTTGTTTTTCAATAATGTAATTTAATTCTGTGAGCCTGCATTTCCTCATTTGTGTAATGGAGATCATTTCTATTTCATACAGTTACAAGAATTTAAATCAAACAAAATAGTATATGTGGAATTACCCATGTTGGTGTCCAGTAAAGGAGAATAGAATATACCATCCCCAAATTTACCTCTTTGGCATCAGGATTATTTTGAGCTGGTTATTTTTAAGAAACAACAGATAGAACCTCTGAAAACTAAGCAGTTGTCACCTTTGTAAGAGACATTTACATTTGTGAGGGACATCTCTATAAGTGTGTTCCCCTCTCTGTACCAGGAAGAAAAGGTTAACTTTAGAAAGTTTTATTAATGGAGAAACAACAACTTAAATCTGCATAACAACACTACCTTTGCTTACTGTACTTTGCCTGATAACCTCCCACAACTGCCTCTTTTGTCTTTAGCTGGAGATGATATTTAAGATAATTGGTGGGGCCATTTCAGGAGTTACTCAGTTTTCCTGGGTATCTCCCATGTATACATGCTATTAAACTTCTCTTCGTTTTTCTCCTGTTAATCTGTATTTTAGGACAGGGAAGTCTCAGCCAAGAAACTAGAAGGGGAGAAGGAAAATTATTTTTCTCTCCTATACAAGCACAGAGTAGACACTTGGACAGTATTAATTTTTATTTCCTTCTTCTGAGCTCTTTGAGCTAATGTGATTAAATGTGTGATTTCTAAACTATATCTTGAACTTTTATTAATATTCATTTACTTCTAAGACAAGTATATCTGCCTTATCTCTATATTAAATTGAGAGTTAATTTTAAAAAATAGTGCAAAGTGAACTCCTACCTATACAAATTAAGTTACTTTCAAGATATGGGAAGTTAGGTCTGATTGTAGTTAAAAATGTGAACAATGCTTATGTAGCTTTAGTTAGGCAACATCTGGAACTGATCTTCAGAACTTTGATTAACAGAACCAACCTGATGAATCCCAGATGTTGAAACATGGCTGGGTTTCTTAGACTCACTGGATTATGAGTGTGAATACATAGAAGGAAGAAAAACATTTACAAGAACTAGGTGTCAAAGTGGCCGAGGGCGTATTTGGGTGTTAACTCAGTTGCAGGGGTAGGTCTTTCTAAATGAACAACCCTTTTAAAGTTTTATACACGTTACTAAGAAAAAGGTTCAATCTTGGATAACCTCAGTAGTATGTCTTAATAACTTTGCTCATGTTCGTTCCTGAAGAAATGTTTTGAACAACTACTATATCTATAGTCCTGTGATTAGAAAGACAAATAAATAATAATCATTCTCTGCCTTTGAGTCACTTAGTTTAATGAAAGAGGCAGGCCTGTGAACAGTAATTATAACTGTTATATTAAAGGGCTGAGTGCAGAAATTAACCACATCTGCAAGGGAAGATAGAGCAGTTTCAAAGAGGAGATACTGTGTTCAGGATTTCTATATATTACATCTACAAGCCAGATTCAGCTGTGCTAAATCATGTGGGGGAGGAACACAATTTTTTCTAAATTTTTTCTACCCTCAAGGTTCTTTTGGCTGCTCTAATAATCAAATAGATATGAGACAGATCAGCAAGAAAAAAATAACCAAATTTAATATATACATATGTATGGGAACCCCACATGCATGAGAGAGTCAGAGACCCCATACACATGAGTTTAGAGATAGAACACGGAAATATAAAATATTCTGAGGTAGGGATGAGGTAAGGGGCCTCAGAGGCTTCAAAGGATAGTTGCAGAATAAAAGGGACAGATACTTAGAAAATAGAAGCTTGTCTTAATCTATAGATAAGTCAAAAATTGTTATATCCAATAAACTCCCAGGATGGGCAAGAATTCTAATTCAGGTCTTCCAAGTAATCAAGGGAGAGGCAGAAGCTTCTACTGAACCCTCAGCTAAAGTTGCCCTTAGCATACCATAGAAGCACATCTTGGGTGGTTAGCTCTGGACCCCCACAACACAACTGTCACATACTCGTATGTTCTATAGATCATGGGACTGTTTGTCATATTGTTAACCATCTGCAGACTTCATTTTTTTTTCCTCTGATTCAAGCAGGCTTTGTCTAGCATAATGGCATTGTAACTCACTAGCTTTTTCCACCCTTATCCTTCTACCTTTGTTTGCCTACTTCCTTAATCATTAAGCTTAGGACATAAGGTTCTGGCTGGTGTCAAATCTTTTAAGAATAAAGCCTCAGGTATATAGATCACAAGGACAATAAGTTTCCATTAAATTAAGGATAACATTTGGCTTCAGGAGTGTTTCAGCCTCAGGACCATCGAGTTAGAACAGCTCCACTGATCACTTTCCCATGGGACCAGACAGGATGACGCCTTGGCTGATTCCAGAACTGGACACAATGACCAATTACTGCAGCCCCATCCAATCAGTAGCGCTCATGACCCCCACTCCCTTAGTCTCCATGGCTAATGATTTTTCCCTATATAATTTACCCCCTCGAGACAACTGGAGGGCCAGGTCTTTGAACCATTGATGTGTCTCTAGGACTTGCAAGTGTCTGAAATAAACCTTTACATTCCTTGCTGTGAAACCTCTATGTATCTCATTGACCTTAGCTGTGCACAGGCAGACGGATCCTATGCTCTGGTAACAATGTCATAAAATAAGTATTTTGATAATTCAATATCACAATGGTAAAAACATGATTAATCATCATATAGACTTCCCACTGTTTGGTAAAGCTTCTAGAAAAACAATAGTTTAGTCTTTTTTTTTTCCCTTTAAATTATGCTTTAAAGTGAAAGAATGCCTTTGCCTTTTACAACCTTCCCCTTGCTGTCATGCATGCCCAGTGCTGTACACAGGAAAGAAAAAATCAGAAATGTTCTGAGTTCTAAATTATTTTAGAAGCCATTCAGGGCAAAGGTGTAACTTTTGTGCTATATTTTAGTTCTCACAAAATCTGCTCTATTTTTCCCCCAGGGAAATAGCAACTCTGACTGAAAAGAAACAAAAATGTGTCCTCGAAGGAGAAGAACCCAAATTACAGCCCAACTGACAGTAATTTTGAAAAGAATAAATGCATTGTTAACAGCTTGCTTTCAGAGGTAGAAGTGGAGAATAAGTATTAAATAGTAACCCGATGACGAGACTAAAAAGGTTAATTCTTACACGAAATTTTCAGTGAAAACTAATGACCCCTCAGGCTCAAATGCATCCCAACTCCTTTCTTTATCCAGCCCTGACCAGCAACTTTTTGCTTGTGTTTTGTATTTAATGTCTCAATACCTCCTTCGCTATAGCTCATCAAACATAAACTGCCCATTTACTCCTGTAAATTCTTTCTCTGAAGTAATAAATATACCTGTTCCCACCTCTAGAGAACCTACACCAATAGATCAGGGTTGTTCCCTCTTCTTAGACAGTCTCCTGAGCTATCAACCTTTAACCCAGAAAATGCCTACTTATCCTTTAAAACCTGGTTTAAATGTCTTTCCTCGGAAAGGGCTCCCCTAGTCCTTCCAGACTTGATAAAACTTACTTGCCACACACCCCTATATTACCTTATCAGATGGTCCTCATCATGTCTGTATTTGTAAGTCCAGTGTCTGTCTTTCTCAGCTGATTGTAACTTTCAAGAGAATGGGAACTTTTGTATGTGTATTCATCATGGTATCTCCAGCTCCCTGTATTCATATAGTATATACTTGTTGAAAAGAACACTTAAGAAGATCTATCATTGTACTAGTTTATGCCCTTATGATATCTTACCCTGTTTAGAAGGTATGCCTTACCTTACAGCCTTGGACACACTGTTCTCTTTGTCTGGACCAACTTTCTCCTGAATGATTACTTCTTGACCTTCAGGTCTCAGCCGAAACCTCACTTCTTCATGGAGACTTTCCCTCACCAATCTAAATGAGTGAGTTGTTTTCTATTACTTTACCTTTTTTTCCCTTCATGGTGCTCATCATGATTTATAGTTATATATTGATTTTTCTCTCGTTTACTTATTCAGCAGCTAAGTTGAGGGCAGGAAAGTGCCATCTATTACCTGGCGAGGTGTTAGAATAATTCTATATTTTTTTCTAAATAAATAGAAGTTTCATGTGTAAATGTTTTTCAGGCACAAAGGCTGTAGTATTTTAGTATTTAACATGCTTCTTTATATACATTAGTTTATACATTTTTTATTAAATGAATAAATGTTTGAGTCATCAAAAAGAACTTTTGCAATGTCTTATTATATAAAGCCTGACATTTATATTCTTTATTAGAAAAAAAATCCAAGTGAGGAATTGCATATCTAAAACAATAAAACATCAATTACCAAAACATAACTATATAACTTTTATTCAGTAAGTATTAATGCCTGGTATGCAAAGGTGCTATTGACTTTTCTGAATTAGATGGGGACCATGTACTCAAGCCATTTTATTGTGACTGGGGTGGGCTTTGCCTCAACATATTAGGGGTGTTACTATTGGATTTTAATCCATCATGAGAAAAGATGATTGACACTTCTTCTCACCTATTAAGAATACAGTAAATCTAAAACAGTCCCCTTTTCGGAGGTCCCTAGGGTTAACCGAACATAGCCAGACTCTTAATGCTACCCTCAAGAATGAATAGGTGTCCAAGGACGCTAAGGCCCATCCTCTCCTGAAGCTCCTGGGAAGAGTCACCAGACACTCATGAGCCCAGGTGCTAAGCTGGGCTCTCTGTTAAGGGAACTGTTGGGTACATTGGGATGATGTGTCTTTAAAACTATTCTTCCTTCACTTTATTGGTATAGTCACTTTCCAGGCTCTAGGACAGTGTAAGGGAAGAAATATAATTTGCATCCTATCCTTCTAGGGTCCTGGCTGAGATACCCGTCTGTAATAAAAGATTAACAGGAGAAAATAAAACCAATAGTTTAATAACATGTATACCTTCTGTATACATGGAAGATACCCAGAAAAACTAAGTGAAATTACCCCAAATGGCCCAACCAATTGTCTTAAATGCCCTCTCCAGCTAAAGGTAAAAGAAGATAGGGGTGGCAGGAAGGGAGCTAGTTATGGGAGGTTGTCAGGCAAAGTATAGTAACAAGGGTGGGGTTTGTTATGCAGATAAGTTGCTACCTTCTCCCTGGACAAGAGTTTCTGGAGATTTACGGTCATCCTTCCCTTCCTGGTACAAAAAAAGAGACACCTTTAAAAATGGGGATTTTCTTGATAAATGTAATGTTCCTAACAAAAAGGCAACTTCTACTCTGTTTTCAGAGATTCTCCAGTGTCTGCTATTTCTCAAAAATAATCAGTTCAATGTAATGGCCCAGATGCATACTTTGGGGTGACATATTCTGATCCCATTCAACAGCTTCAGAGGGTGGGTCAAGATGACAGGAGTGTTGACCAACTCTTGGGCTCAGAGACAACTCTCCCAATCCTAGGGAGGCTCTTATTTTAAAATAAGAAAGATAAAAGTTCTGCTTTCTTTCCAAAGATAATGAAGCCACCAAGTCACATCAATCTTTGTTGCACAGCAACTTTTGATAATTCCAAGTGCTTTTCTCTCCTGAGGGTAGGAATGATGAATCAGTGTTTGCAGAGTACACCCCACTTCAGTCACTCACCTAGCCTCCTTTGAGATGAACCCCATTTTTAAAAATTCTTTTAAAGCATCTTTCTTGCTAAGGAAAAGATCCGAAGTTTAATCTGTTTTAGGAACATCCAAATATAGTAATATTAGGCGAGATTGGATGTTTGTAGATATAAGATAAGGAATGATACATGCTAAAGGAATTAGAATATGCCACCCCAAAACATGCTTCTTTGGCATATGGATTATTTTAAGTTAAGGGCCACTGAGAATAAGCCGAAGCAGGAAAACCTCTCAAAACAGGGCATAAATTCTCCTTTTGTAAATTTAATTTCTGCTTATGGAGATGACATCCTCTCTAGTATCAGGAAGACTCTTAACTCTTATCAATGAAAAGGGCACCTACTTAAATCTGCATGACAAACCATACTGAACAACTCTTGTTTACCATACTCTCCCTGGTCGCCTTCCCTTAACTGACTCCCTTGCCCAGAAACCCATATTAATAAACTTGTTTTTTTTTTTCTTTTTTGTTTTGGTTAATCTGTCTTTGGTCAATCTAATTTGCAGAGCCCCAAACTGGAGAATCTAAGATGCGTAAAAGAAATTATTATTTTTTTCCTCTCCTACAGTACTATAAATAACATATAACACAAGCTCATAGCTGGGAGAAATCACATTTACTTGTGGAAATTGGGACAATTATGAAGAAAATGGTTTTGGAAGTCTACCTTGAGAGCATGACAAAACGAACATGTGGAAAGGTGGCAAAGACCTCCACGTGAACAGATGTAAAGGCACAGCAAGGAGAAAGTATGGGACATGACTGGGGAAGAGAACTGGAAAGTCATTGCTAGAGCCAGATCACGGATGTCTTTGACTGGCAAACGAAGCAGACTCAACTTCAGTCGGGAAAAAGAGTTTTAAGAAAGGCTATAATTATATATATATATATATATATATATATATATTATATATATATATATAATATATATATACACACACATACACACATACATATATATGTATATATATACACATATATACGTATATGTGTATACGTGTGTGTATATCTATGTATATATATACACATATATACGTATATGTGTATACGCGCGGGCTCGGTTGGAAACTATTAAAATATTCCAGGAGAGAAGTTAATGAGAGTTTGATTTAGAGTAGAAGCAGTGGGGAAGAGGAGAAATATGGACCGTATTAAGAGGTACAGTGACAGATGGTGCTGGAGAGAGCAGAGTTAAAGGAGCTGCTGGTTTTTGAAGGAAAGATTAGCAGGCATCATAGTGCAACTCACCCCAGAGATGCAGATTCTGGTTCTGCCTCAGGAAGCAATCATTTTAAACATCTTTTTCTTAAAATTTTTCTGAATTTTCTTTCAGAGTTAGAATATAACTTATATAAAACTGTTTCACCTGCCCAGAGGTCTTCTATGGACATGCCTTCCGTCAGGTGCGATTGCTTTTTTTTGCCCAGCGGGCAAAAATTTACTTTGAGGCATCTATCCTCAAGAATTGTGTTTGTCCTTTCTTTTATGAATTAGGAAAATAAGAGCTCAACATGTAGTAGCTGTTTAAAGAGGCTAACCAACTTTATAAGTTGGTTTCATATACTTGTTTTCATTTTATCTTGATCATAGCACCATTGGAGAGGCTGTGCTGCTCTTTCATAGGTAACTATACTTTGTTTAGCTGTCATCAAAATTATCTGTGAAACCAGAAAATAATAAAAAGCTACCCATGAGCAGCTACAGCAAACCTGGTAATACGAATCCCAATGGACATACATGGGCACCAGCTGTTTTAAAGAATGTGAAACAAGGACCACCAGTGTGCTGTGTCAGAGCCCAATTTCTGCGGTCAGATCTGGGCATAAGGCAATTACCAGCTGCATGATCTAGGCAAGTTACTTAGCTTCTCTGAGCTTTAGTTTCCTGGTCTACATAAGTAATGGGGTTACAGTGATCAGTTTCATTAAGTGAAAGGAGAAATGGTAGAATCAGTAACAGCTCATGCTGCATTTATTGTTTCCTTAGTGCCAGACATTCACTAAGTTTCATATGTAATATCTCAGTTCATTCTCAAAGTAGCCCTGGGGCAGGTACTAGCAGTTTTTCCATGTTATGGATAGAAAACTGAAGGCCTTTGAAATATTAATTTGCCTAAATTACAAAGCTAGTAAAGTGCCTAAACTGGGATTTAAGGCTTTGTTGGCTGGTATTAAGTTGGTGCTTGTAACCATTATTCTATACCATCTTTGTAAAGTACTTAATACAGTGGCCAGAAGGCAGTAAGTAACAAATATATAATACTACTATTATTTTCTTTAGTTTCAAATCAAATTACAACTTCAATGGTATATATATGTACTCTGCAAATTATTTAATGGATCTAAAGTTTAAAAATGTCAAGCAGGGCAGAATTAGATGAAAGCAACAGATTTTAGAGGATTAATGTAATAAAATACAAAATAGAACTTAGAAGAGATTGGAGAATTAAAAAGAGAAAAGTGATAAGGAGCCCTGAATGAAAAGAGAGCAGATGGACTGGGGGAAGGACCAGGAAAGAAGCACCATCATGATACCATTTTTGCCACGTGCCCTAATGCAATGGAAAGGCAGTGGTTGCAGCAGACCCACTTGCAGCTTGGAATCTATACTACAGGCAACAAATGATGGCACCACCACCAGGATGGGCAGTAGGCCAGCCATCTTATTGTGTGGATTGGCTGAGAGGACAGTGTGAATTGCATAGAAGATTTGTTGTTTACCAGCACCCTGGAAGGAGACCAAGGTAGAAGCCCTGAGAGGAAAATGGGATTCTTACTAAAGTGTTCCACACCACAAGGGTCTATGAGCTGTCAGTGGCTTGAAGAAAATAGTGCACTGGAGCTGCCAGAATGCTGAAGAGAGAGAAGCCTTAGCTTATGAAAGGTAGAGGTCTATCGTGTCCAGCAGGGGGAAGTTCAAGTCATTGGTCAGAAGTTCTGAGGGCTTGAACTTGATGTCTATAAACAGCATAGGGTTCTGCAGGAGTTTGTCCTCCAAGAGGGGAGTAGATTTCATAACATTTCCTTGTTGTCTCAGTAGAATCACTGCCTGATGAGTGCCAGTAAACAGGTACTAATGCCATCATGGTTCCATATTAATCTCTTGTTTTCTGATTCCTAATATCTTCAAATATTTGCAGGGAAGTACATTCTGAATTTAGTTGGACCTCAAAGTTGCATCTGCATCACCTGTATCGCTTGTTGATGTCTCCTGAAACGTCTGGGGCACATGGCTTCCTCAGGAACATCATACTTCTGAGCCGTGCTCAAGACAGTTATGCTTTTCATAGCCACCTCTGCCTGACCAAAGTAAACTTTCTTAAAGTGGTGCCAGGTGGAGACTGAACTTGATGAAATATGGTCAGTCATTCCCAAAAGTACAGTTGAATCCACATATAAAGAGTTTATAAGAGTTATACATGTGCAATACTATTTTGACATGATTTTTAAAATGATGAAAATTAACCAGAATATTGTAGATCTGTCTGTACACAAACAAGTTTGATTTGCAAGGCAAAACAATCATGCTTTTGTTTTCTTACACTGACCAATAGTTTGATTGATTACACTGAATGAACCAGTGATATCTGTGCTGTCTTAGCTGTGGGCACAAGGTACACTGAGCCGTGCCGACACAGGTAAGCAGAGAATGTGGTTGCTGTCCCTTTTTATTTGTTTTAGTCAGTATTATCTATATTCAGAACATTAATAGCACAAAGTTCCTCACTGTGAAGCTTTCACATTCAGAATTTCAATTAAAAAAAATAGCTGCTTTTTAAATGATCTATATGGACAATCTAACATTGTTAGCTGCAT
>CM053511.1:19311144-19370035 GCA_028627145.1 Eidolon dupreanum | reverse complement strand
AACAGCTCTTCTGCTTTAAATTCCTATTTTAAAATCCTTTGCATCATGAATGTCTGAAAAGTCTATAGATTTATACAATATATTTTCTCATCTTTTTATTCAGAAAGTTTAAAAGATAGTATGCTATACCACTGACTTCATAAACTAGTCTTCACAACATATTTAAGATACACTCTCAAACTGGTGATTGATTCTAATTAAATTATAAAGTAATGCAATTTAGACAAGCTGATTTACTAGAGGCTAATTTTCTATGTCGTAAAGCCTTCCTTCCTTATTTTAAATCTTTTTGAAGACAAGGAAATAGGCAATAACTACTTTAAAAGCCTGATCCCTGATACACAAAAGGAATAATTACTATATTTAGTATGATCATGCAAATTAGGGTGGAACAAGATGGTTTAGCTGGTCCCAGGGGTGTTTTAACACTAAAATACTATAGTTATCATTTAATTACGCACCCCTTTATTGTCAACTTGATATTGCTTTGCCAGGTTCAAAGTTATTTTCTAGCCAAATAGTAGATCTACAAACAGATGGATGATCTGTTTGTTACTCACATAGGCATAACCTGTGGTTAGCTAAGCTTTATTGACAGAAAAATCATAGGCCACAGCAGAAGTTATTATCTGAGACCTGGTCTGTTGAGTAATATTGTAAGGAATTTTGTGTAGCTATGCGTGTAAATATCTTTGTGGGGAGTGTGTTCTGAGCTTTTGTACAACCCTCAAAGGAGTTTGAGACCCTAAAATACTTGAGAACAAATACACCACCATTTTATCCCTGATGTACTCTGTTCAGTTGCCTGTGTACCTCCACTATCTGCCCAAGGATTATTTGATTGATTTATTCACCATATATTTATTGAGCATCTACAATGTGCCAGACCATAGGGGAAAATAATGATTAAATATGGACTCTACTTTAGTAAGTTACAGATTCTTAAAGGAGACAGAACAGTAATTATAATAGAATGTGATAAAACCTGTGATAGAGGTATCTTCAAATTACCAAGAAATCATTCAGATAAGACCAGAGTTGATGGTGTAGAGGAGTGAAGGCCTTACAGAGAACACAACATTGACCTATGTTTTGATAGGTAGGAATGGAGACAGAAGATTCCAAGTTTTGGGAAGATAATATGAGAAGAGTAGACGTATAAAAAATTTGAGGAACAGCAAAAGTGGCTATAAAGAGTTGGGTAGATAATTAGGCCAGAGGAAAGAAGGGACAGTACAAGGGGATTTACAAAGCGGGTTAGTTTCACATTTATTAAAACAGTGGGTTTCGAATTGGAGGTTTATCCTTTTTAGTGGCCTGGGAAGGACTCAACATTACTGTATTTCAAAAAGCCTAAAAGTTATATATTTGCCCAAAATAAAAATTATTAACCTCGTGATGAGATTTTATTTAAAAGGCTCTGATTATCAATTAATGCATTTTAAGAATCAAAATGTTTCAAAATATGGAGTTTACGAAGGAAAAAATTTAAAGGAATCTTTTGCAAAGTTTTCAAACTGTTGCTTTTGAGTCAATGGAGGGGATGAATTCTAGATTTAAGAATTTGTGTCTACCTGGATGTGTAGATCAAGGGAGAGTGGCTAAATGACATAACCCTCATCTTTCTAATCTATGCATAAATAGAGAGATATTTCACTCACTTAGATTGGGAATAAAAGATATTCAATGCCCACTCCTGGAGATTAAGTCTGGGTAAATGAATTTAGTGTGTTATTAAGAGAGTATAAAATAAATCTTTAGTGAAGGTCAACATTTAAGAGTGGATGCGACAGCTAAATGCAATGTGTAGTCATTGATTAGATCCTAGATTGAGGGGTGGGGTGGGGGGAGTTGCACAAAGGACATTACTGGGCAACTGGGAAAATTTAAATATGAATTATATATTAGATAATAAAATTACAGAATGTTAAATTTTCCAAGTGTAATAATTGTCCTCAGGACATACGTGCTGAAGTATTTAGGGGGGAATGTCAAGATATTTGAATTTAACTCTCAAATGATCCCCTTTTATCCCCCACAAAAACAAAAACCCCACCATAAATGTGTGTGTTGGTGGAGGGGAGGCTGGAATTAGTAAATGTGGCAAATTATTAACAATTAATGGATCTACAAAGAAGGTATTTGAGTATTCATTATACTATGCCTCCAACTTTTCTGAAGGTTTAAAGTTTTCAAAGTAAAGGGAAAAAGAGGTAAATAAAAATGAACCAGTGAAAGAAATAAACTTTGGAGTGAACAACAAAGACACACACTGAATTCAAGTGTTGGTAATGAAAACTGCCATCATTGATGATATTGGAAGGAAATTTGACTTTGAAAGGGAAGGGAAGAAACAGCATAAAGGGACCAATTGCAAGAAACCAGTAGAAGAATGAAGTGATACATTAAAAGAGAATTGGAAAGAAGGAAACCAGCTATAAAATTTTAACTACAAAGCCCAGGGGAAGATTCAACTAATGTTTAAAAACAGATGAATATTTCGAAAGAGGACTGTACAAAAACTGGCTTTGAAAACCATGCTGCTTTTGATGGATTTGTTGAAGGCAAAAATCTTATAAAATTTTTCCTTATTGACTTTTTATTTCAAAGATCTGAGACCGTTTCAGTTTATTAGTTAATATTTGAAACAACTCTTTTAGAAGAAGCCTTTTCTTTCAGAGAAGATTATTTCAACTTAGTGGTAATAAACATAATATAAAAAACAATTAGCACCTTTTGAATATTTACTAACTTCTAGGTACTAGGCAAAGAGCTTTGGCTACATAATGATTTAATTCTTGCAAAACTATTTGTTGATATAAATTTTATTGATATTCCAACTTTACCAATTGTACAAGACTAGGAAGATTTAATTACATGGCTGAGGTCAGACAGCTTGGAGACTACAGAGCCAGGACTCAAACCAAAGCTATCAGACTCTAAAGGCTGTGCTTTGAAACACAGGATGTTTATTTTGTTTGAGAAATAGTAAAAGCCTAAACTGTATCTTATTCATAGGACATCATAATTTCAAGGGCTTCTCTCAGATTTACCATAAACTTAAATCTCAGTGTAAGAGGTTTAGAAACTATTCTCTTCCCTTTGATTCATTAATTTAAAACATTTTGCAAATTAGATTTTCTATTCATTCATTCATATCCATTTACTTGGGAAATTACCTGTAAAGTCACAATTGATATGGCACATTATTGCAAAGTTGTGGGGAAGGAGAGAATGAGAGAAATCTAAGTATCTCTATAAGGCGCAGTGGTACATCTTGGAACAGGCTGAAAAACTTCCCTGTTTCTCTTTTCTCCCCTCCTCCAAAACACAAAGATCCACCGATTTCAAAGTTCATTTGGCTTCCCCTCACCCCCACTCTTGTTTAGCAAAGCTTCTTTTAAAGAAACATTTTTAAAAAGAAAGTTCTTATTGTGAATGGATCATACCGTGTCCAAAAAACACGGCTTGAGAGTTCACTCTTCCTACCGAACATGAGTATGCCCAGAAAGTCACAGAGAACAAGAGCCTAGATTAAAACCTTGCAAGCCTAATGAAAAGCCCAACAGATGATGCTCAGGGGCAGCAGTTCTGGTAAGAAAAGACTAGTCGCTCCACCAGAGTTCAGGATCCCAGAGCTCTGTTCTTTTAGAAGATGCCTAACTCTGATTGTGGAAAAGCCTAATTGAAACATGAATAAAAGAACAACCTATATGGGACTGTAAATAAATATTTTTGAAATGAGAAACAGATACTTGGATTAGTATTCTAATGGCACGATACTTTCCATAAACTCAGCAGAAATGTAAAAGAGGTTAAAAATGATTACTAGTGAAAAATCAAGACCAAACATTGTCTGTTGGTTGAGTAAATTCACATGTTTTCACCAAGGCTTATATAAACACTACACCTGCTCAATTAGGCCTTACTCCAGGCTTTCAGAAATGATCAGGCTAGTGAGAGTAAAATGATAATTCAGCCATGGGTGACAGATGGACCAGAGGAAATAGGATGGAGAAGGAGGGTGGGAATGCTTCAGAGACACCTAGGAGTTACTTGCATTGATTTGGCAATAAATAACTGATTAAAATATATTTTGGTTAAATTTGTTTTTGCACAAATAAAACTTACCAATTATATGAACACATTCACTATTTAAAAAACTAACTTAAATTGTGCAGCCACCTTGGAACACAGTCTTGCAGTTCCTCAAAAGCTTCGACATAGAATTACCAAATAATCCAGCAATTATATCCAAGAGAAATGAAAATATATGCCCACACACAAATTTGTAAATTTTCATAGCAATATTATTTATAATAGCCAAAACATGAAAACAATCCAAATGTCTGTCATCTGATGAACAGATAAAATATGGTATATCATACAATGCAATAAAAAGGGATGAATTATTGATACATGCATGTTACGACATGGATGAAACTTGAACATATTATGCTAAGTGAAAAAAGCATGCCACAAAAGACCAGATATGTCATGATTCAATTTACGTGAAGTGTTCAGAACAAGCAAATCTATATAAAGATTAGTGGCTGCCTAGGGCTAGGGAGATGGGGGGTTGGAGGGTGACACCTGAAGAGTATGGGTTCCTTTTTGAGGGTAATGAAAATATTCTAAAATTAATTGTGGTGATGGTTGCACATATCTGAATTGCTAAAAAATCACTGAATTATACATTTTAAATGGGCAAATTCTTTCTCAATAAAGCTGTTTCAACCTCCTAATTTAGGTAACAGGCAAAGAAATATTTAAATAAAAACATTTTCCTTTTCTCCTACTTTCCTGCTGCTGGTAGCACTTTGCAAGAATGCAGCCTTCATACTATTTTTGAACCAAGTTGACCTCACACTAATGTATAGTAGAAAAAGTAAAATTTCTAGATGCATAGCTTTTATCATCTATGATTGGGAAATGGAAAGGAATACAGAAACTATAGAACTTGCAATCAGGAAACTGGAGCTAAGACTTGACCCTGCCGTTAACTATCTGGCTAACCTTGAAAAGGTAACTACTCTCTCTGAGCTTAGGTCTTACTGATTGTACAATTTGATTGAATAATAACAGCAAAAAGAACCTTAGATGATTGTAGATAAAAAAAAAAAACAGGTTTATTCATTTATTCAAAGCCGTGCTAAGGGCTATCCCGGGGGCTCAGACCCCTGCGGAGGCTGATAGAAGTCAGCTCTAGATGCTCTAAGAGCAGATGCTCCAGATTAGGGAATTAAGAAAATCACCTCAGGAGAGGTAATGCCTCAGCTGATTCTCGAACAGGGAGGATTCAGGCAGGCACGAGGCATGCTGGTGTGGTTAGTGTTTAAAGGAGGAGTTAGACAAAGGCTCAGAAGTCCACCTAAGTGGTGTGCTCAAGGAATTTCATGTAGACAGATGTGCAGATATTAGAGCAGTGGTTCTCAAACTGTGATCCCCAGACCGTCATCAACATCACATGGGAGCATGTTGGGGGCACAAATCCTTAGTGCACAGCACAGACCTATTGAATGAGACTCTGGGATGGGACTCAGCAATCTGTATTCTGATAAGCTGTCTAGTGGATTGTGATGTCTGGTCAAACTTGAGAACCACTGGGCCAGAGCTCTGGGTGCTATTAGCAAGAGGTATGTCTACACTAGGTGAATATTTATATGGTTTACAAAAGTAGTTTTATAAGTAGATTTATAAACTGTATGAATTACCACTTTAGACTATTAGAAAATATAGAAAAGTTTAAAAAATGTTATTTCACCTAGCTATACATACTATTAATATTTGGTAGATTATATGTCTTTTTTTTTGCAACATTAGGTGTAATGTATTCTTTTGTATTCCGTTTTTGTTAACTTAATATTTTATGAGTATTTTCCCATGGATTTTTAATTTTGTCAATCAGCCTTAAAAACTCATGGAAAATACTTTTAGTGACTGCAAAGTATTTAGTCATGTGGATAGACCATAATTTAATTTACCATTTATTATTGTTGGGTATTCAGATTGTTTCAATAGCTTTTATAAATAATACATTTTACAAATTTTTCTGCATTTCTGTTTTTCTATAATACATTCCTAGAAGTAGAGTTATTGTATTGAGTACCTATTCACTTTATCTGTGTCTCTCCTTCTGCTAACAGACCCATCTTCTCTACTACCGGGCTAGCAAGTGTCCTAGACCGGGCCAGTTGTGATGCCCATTCCTCTGAACTGGACTTTGTGACCCAGGCAGGGCCAATCAGCTCAATGACTACGTATTGCTCTTCTTTCTCCCGAGACTATGAAGAAACCTGTCAGCTGTAGGAAGTAATGAAATTAATTTGACAAGAGCTGAGATGAGGTAGAGAACATGCAAATTTTCAGTGGATTCTAGCTTATTTACTCTGCTGAAACAAAATCACTTTAAAAATACCTAGTTTGATTTGAATTTATTAGTCTTGATTATGTATAGGAACTTGAAGGGTAAGAATGTGATTGCATTAAATCTATGCATAAGTCTGAGGATGCTGAAAACCTATACAGTATTCACACTATGTTTCTCCAATCATTTGAATTCTCTCTTAATTTGTAGTACAATTTTGTAATTTTTTTCATATAGGAGCAACGTATTCCTTATAAACTATATTCTTATACATGTTAATTTGGTTGCTTTTGTTGTAACAAGCTTTACCCCGTCTTAAATTTCTGTTGCTGCTGTAACCGATTACTACAAACTTAGTGGCTTAAAACAACATAAATTTATCATCTTACTGTTCTGGAGGTCAGAGGTCCTAAAGGCATCTAAAGATGTCAGCAGAGCAGTGCTCCTCCTGGAGTTTCTGAGGGAGAATCTATTTCCTCTCCTGTCTAGCTCCCATAGGCAGACTGCTTCCATCTTTAAAGTCAGCAACGGCCAGCTCAGTCTTTCTCACAGCATCCTCTCTCTCTCTCTCTGCTTCTGATTTGCCTGTCTTCTTCTTATTTAAGGATTCTCATATTAACATTGGGCCCACCTGTACAACCTCCTTATTTTAAGCAATCTTATTTCACCTGCAACCTTAATTCCCTCTCATCTCTCATAACATATTCACAGGTTCTGATATTAGGATGTGGACTTCTTTGGGGGATTCTATTATTGTGCATATTGCACTTATCATACTTATCAATTGGCTACTAATTTTTGTATATATGTATGTTAATATCCATACATATAAAATATATATGTATGTACAATTTTTCTGCTTTCACAGCAAAACTTCCCCATGTGTTCTTGACATTGTCTCTTAAATGTATTGCAGTCATGCTTTCATTATCACCATTCCACTAGAAACTCATTTTAAGATTAGCAAATACCTGCACTCTGCCAACCCAAGTATTAACTCATGTTTCTCATCAAGGGAAGCTTACTGATATTCATGAAACCTCAATGTCCTGGCACAAGGAAAGTTTATTTCTTGGTCATGCCACAGTCAAATGAAGGTGGAATTCGCAATGTCGCTATATGAACCGAGTCCTTTCCAAAAAATGGTTCCAGCATCTCCTAGAGCAGTGATCCCCAACATTTTGGCACCAGGGAACAGTGCTCCTATGAGAATCCAATGCCTGATGACCTGAGGTAGAGCTGAGGCAGTGATGCTAGCTCTGGGGAGCGGCTGCAAATATAGATGAAGCTTGCTCACTGGCTTGCCGCTCACCTCCTGCTATGCAGCCTGGTTTCTAACAGGCCACGGACCAGTACCAGTTCGTGACCAGAAGGTTGAGGACCCCTGCCCTAGAGCCTCAGAGTCCTCCCCTGAATTCCCTGCATACAGCTGAGAGGAAAGAGAAGAAAGCTGCAAAATCCACTTTTTTCAAAGTATCTAGCACTAGAAATGATGTGTAATCCACCTTTCACACCCCATTTGGCATAATTCAGTCTCTTTACCCCCACCTAACTGGTGGGTATCATGGAAATTGGATCTAGCTGTGTGGTCAGGAGGACAGGAAAATGAGGTTTAGGAAACATATGGCCTTGTATCTGCTGCATAACCAGTCATGTGCATTTGATGTAGTACGCCCCTCCTGGCCTTCACTGTTTCCTGAGACCAATTCAGAAAATGCCTGGAAAGCTCAGCCAGTTGCAGAACCAATTTAATCTGCACCAAATTTAGGACATGTGTAATGACTTAATTTTGTACTATTCTCTTTCCCCAAACTCTTCCTTTATCCTATTTTCCATTTATCTTTATTAGTGCTCTATTTTTTCTTACTAGTGAATTTTTTACTCCTCCCCTGGAAATATTTTGCCATTTTCTACACATTTTTTGGAGTCCATTGTCCACTGTCCAACTCCCACACTCATTAATCCCTTCAAATAATTTTCTCTTTATTTTGATAAAAGAACTTAAATATGGGCACTTCTCTGTGAACCTCTCTAGTAGGCAATAAACATTCCCATTAGTTCAAATCAAAGGGCCAGAAGGGGCAGTTGGTATTTTCCTTAACAAAACTCTGCTTGTTTTTTCATGTCCTCAGTATTTTTGTTCTAAACTTTGTCCATAATAGAATTTAATATTACCATTACTATTAATAATAATAACACCAACAAAGATATATAGCATTTGTTGATATATTTGTCAAGCGCTAGAGTATGGATTTATATATGTTCATTTAAGCTACAAAACAAAAAATTATTTTTCCCTAATTTCAAAGAAAAAGCAATCTCTCTTGTTCAATCTCATAATTATTATCTGAAGATCTTTTCTGATGTTTTATCTTTCTTTACATTTTCCAATATTTCATTCTATCAAAAATCCTTTTCAAAATGACAATAGTTAACATGTATCATGGGCCAAAATATTAAGTGCCTTATGAGAATGGTCATATTTAATACTTCAAGACATTAGTACTTTTCACCTCCATTTAACAGAGTGAGAAATAGAAGCACAGAAATATTTAAGAACTTGCCTAAGGTTATGTGGTTTTACAAGTGGAAGAGCAAGACTGCTGATGGAGACCCAGGTGGGCTCCAGCCCCTGTGGATATAGTCACGGTTTCCCAGCGGCCGGTGTTTTTCTCACTTGGCCGTGATCTCTCTCACATGTCGATTGCTCTACTGAGGCCCTCATTCCTCCTCTTTATAGCCATGATTCCTGTCCCTAGATGATTTCCTGCACTGGATCTCTTTATCTATTTTATAAAATGATAATTTACTAACATAAAAATGGGGTGGGGATTTTTTGTGTCATTTAAAAAATAACTGTGCCCATATGTTTTCTTTTTCAATTTTGAATTTGCAGAATTCCTATGGCAAAATCAGAATTAGTGTTTGATTTTCATGTGGTTATCAATCAGTTATATTTAAATTTATGCACTTTTATTCATTTAGTAAAGTGTCGGTAAATAAGATAAAGTCCTGATACTGAAGAATGAAATACGAATTCAGCCTACTTCAGTTCTACAGATGTTTATATATAATAGGAAGCAATGAGGGTAACTTTTGAGGAAGATTTTAAATTCAAAGTTCAATAATAATAATGATAAGCAAGATAAATAAGTATGACAAATAAAAAGAGAATTAAAAACCAACATGTGTATGTCCATATATGAATGAGTTCACTAATCCATGAATTTATAGCATGTGTTCTAGCATGTAATAAGTACAAAAATTGTCTCATGTCTTTCTAATCAACCACTTATACTAAACTCTGTAGTGATGAGATTATACACAAGTCATTGTAAATCAAGTGGAATAAAATAGGCTATGAGGTAACTTGATCCAGAAAAATCTCCTGGCTTTTCTCTGAACTACATTCAATAAATTCTGATAATTTTAATTTAGATAATTTATGTGCTGAGATGAAACCTAATAAAGACACATTTTCCAGTATCATTGTTGAAGAAAAGTTCCCATGTTTATTAATAGTTGAAGACAATTCAAAAGATTGAGAATATGTTGAAATTTCCATTAATAAAATATTCTAAAAGTGTTTGTTAGGCTTTAGTTATAAGGAATGTAGATTACATTCTTATTTGAATACCAGCATTGACCTCAACCCAATGACACTTGTCAACTTTGAAAGTGAAGAGTGTAAAACTGCCTGGATTTCCATGGTGATTTAACTTTGCTGACCCTTTTCATTGGTTCTTATTTTTAAGGATTTGTAGTTCAAAGAAAAGTCCACAGTTTAGTCCATTGCACAGTTTAGTCCATATGCTCGAACTCATGTGAACTACACTAAACATTAACCTATCTTTAGTGGATTTCTTTGGTTCCTAAAGAAATTGCAGCTACTTGACAAATGTTTTCTAAGTTATTATTTGAATTTTCTTCTTCTAGTTCCCTGGTGTATGATTACATCTCCATATGCTATTTAAAAATTTTTCAACAAAAGCTATAAGAATATGAGCAAAATAAAGTATAGAATAAAGTCAATTATCCAAATAATGCAAATAAACATAATCTCACCTTTAGTCCTACTACCTGTTAATAAATCATAAAAGTTTGCTCTTCCTTTTCTCAGAGTCTTCATTTTCTCAGAGTATTAAGTCAATGCATTAGTCATCAGAGTGCATTATTTTTACAATATAATCAGCAGCATGTAAAATTCTTCTATGATTTTAATTCTGCTCTTTCAACCTCTGGATGTTTTATGTTTGCATAAGTTTATTATAGGTCACATAATATTTGTATAGATTTTTAAAATGTAACTTTAATTCACCAATGGTTGAAAAAGTATCATGAGATCTTATGCTTTATTGGTTGTAGTATTTAAATCTGTTCTGCTGACCGTAACAGCAGCAATGTAATGAAGATATTTTCTAGCATCGGTCACGAAGGTTTCGAATTAGAAGAGAAGTGGCTTATTTGGGCAACTTACTTCTCTTGGGTCTGAGGCTGGTTATTTTAAAGCTTACAGCTAATGGGTCTTATCACCTTCTATGACATGCAATTGGCCAGAAGCCCAGACCTAGAGCATTTAATTGGATGAATGATTATTAATTCTGAAGATGATATAAATCAAAGGATTTAAAGAATAGGGTTGTTATGTTCATCACAACTGGCATCTCTGACAAATTTAATAGCCCCGCTACCCCCCAGCACTGGCAGACCAGCTCACACTAATCTTGGGGAGGATTTCAATATAAGAAAGGTTCAGTCTAATACAATCACCAAGCTCTGTGGCTCATACAGGCAAGGTTGATGTAACATTATCTGAGAGCCACCAGATGTCGTACATACATTGTTCATTATTTGATTCTTCAAGTATATGTAGTAAGTCCTGGAAAGAGAAAAAAAAATTTTTGCAGCTGTTAAAAGGTTAAGAGGATTCTATCCAGAGCAGTGTTGAGTTCACTGATAAAGTTTACTTCCTCTACCTTTGTACATGTGGCTTATAAAAGAGCTTACACCTCATTCATGGGAAATATTTTAAGTTAACATGAAACATAATCATTATTTTTGTGATGATTCAATTTTCCCGAACATATTTAAAATATTTTTTCTTTAAGCTGATTCCTTGCTTATTTTTCATTGATTCGATGTACAACTCCTGATTGAGTGGTTCACTTGCTAGCTACTGGGGATATAGAGCTAAATAAAATTTTTCCAGTCTCCCAAAATTTTAGAGTCCAGTCAGAAATTTACAGCTAGAAGTAAACTCATAGAACACAGCTATGGTGCAGTCTCAGATTAAGTTCTCTGGAAGCAGGTACTGAGATGAAGTTTGGGGTACAAGATGTTTATTAGGGATAAACAACTATGAAAGGATGGGGGAAGAAACAGGATTGGACAGAGAAAAAAGTCTGCCAAAGTGTTGGCCAACACAGTGGGACATTCTGGAGCAACTGCTCATCAAGTTATTCCATGTTGGGACAGGTCTTGAAACCTTTTTCTTGGCTCAGTGGCCAGAAGAGGGTTGTGCCAGAAAGGCATGACCTTGGGTGAGGTCATTCTCTGAGGCTGAGGCAGACTCCAAAGCTGTCAGCTGAAGGCTGATGGTTAAACACCCTGTAAGCTGGGAAGCAAGTCCTTTCTTGTGGGGGGATCTAGGCAGTGCATCTCTGTGTTGAATATACACAGGATACTATGGGACCCCAGAAGAAGGTCACCTCAGAGCTGGGGATAGTTAGTTCATAGATGGTTTAAAGTGAGGCCTCAATGAATCTTAGCAATGATAATGGTAATAATAGCTAAGATTTATTGGGCAATTAATATATGTCAGATATAATATTAAATTTTTTGCATGAATTATCGCATTTAATATTTACCACACACCTAGGAGACAGATATGTTACTATCATTCTCAGGTTATAGATGAGGATATAGCGAATGAGTGATTAAGTAACTTTCCCAAGCCTACAGAGTTGGATTCAATCCCAGGCTTTATGACTTCAAGACACATTGGTAATAAGCATATACACTCAGGAGTGTGGGCTGGGCTGTTACTTTGGTGAAATCGTGCATAAAGACATGAACTGCCTATCAAAGTTTCTAACCGAGAATGTAAATTTAATAAGTATTTGTTGAAAGAGGTAGAAAGGGAGGGATGAAGGGATGAAGGAAGGAATGAAGAAAGGAACAAAGTCATATTTTAAAAACTGTAAGAAGATGAATATAGTCAGATAACAGTCTCAAGCCTGATTAAGAAGCTCTCAATTTCTTCCTAAAAAGAATTGAATGGGAATTAGACATGTTATTCTTTGTGCTTTCCTTCTGAGATTATTTTCTCCAATTCACCATTGTTTAAAGCTGTGCATGTGATTGATAGTTCTTTCTCCAGTGCATATCAGAGTTTTACTAGTATGTTGGGATTATTTACAGAAGCTTTTACACTTTATTGGACTATTTGGGGCCTTAAGGACCACATGATTCTTGCCTCAAAAAAAGTCTCACCATCCCTAGAGTATTACAACAGACTGCCTACTGAATTTGACTTGTAACAATTTGATGATTATGCTATTTCCACTTCTATTTTTGTGTGTCTTTCCTAGATTTCTCCCTTGCTACACATTTTGTGTTCAGCCCATCTCATCTACCATTCAGCAGTTCTTGTGTTTCTTGCTCAGTTTTCAAGCCCAATGGAAATGTGTTTCCACAAGACACCAGCCTGATTTCAGTAATGTTGAAATAGCTGCATTCTTGGTAATCCTGCCTACCTTAAGCATATAATGTTGTTAAGAGTTATTAAAAACTACATATGAGGCTACTTATGATAACTATGTAGGCCTATTATGACACCTTGATTTTAACCTTTCATAAGGGTTTGAAGATCTTATTGATGAGATTTTCCACTTCCTGGCTATAGTTTAATTTATGTGGCCCTATTTTAAAGCCCATGTTTCACGGTTTCTGGGGTTGAAGACAATACCAGGTACTATATTTAAGGTACTATAATGGGAAAAAGTGGTGAAATAGAAGAGATAGGCGATGATTTTTTTTTTTAACATGGGTTAGAAAGAGATGGCGGGTCAAAAATATCAATTTTGATAATACTGCTAGATAGGCCTCTGGAGCCCAAACTTTCAGCAGTATTTTAAACTTCTACCAGGAGTTAATTTTAAAAATTTATAAGAATCTCTATAACATAGAAGCTGGGAGCATAGGCCCAATCAAGGCCCTGTAGATGTCTGATTTTCTGCTGAATGCTGGTAATCTGGACTGGCAACAGTGTAACTCCTGGGACCAGGGTAGGAGTTTTACCTGGAATGAAATTTAGGAAGCCAGACTATAATAGTGAATTCCGGAGGAAGAATGGGCTTAATATCAAATCCAAGGATAAATGAAGATTAGTAGACAAGAAATAGAGGCGATCGAGTACAGATTTGAAATAGTGTTGACTAGCGTGGGGGGAGGAGCTGGGATGAAAAGTCCAGGACATGGATAGTTAATAAAGGCAGGGTTTGGGGAGCATCAGGGAAGGGTTAGCTTACCTAGACATATGGTTGATAATGGCCATGGAGGGTGGTTATGTTGACATAGGGAAAAGGAGAAAGAAGGGAGATAATGTGATCTCAGAAGGCACATTCTACTTTACCTTCTGTTTTTATCGGATATACTTAAATATATAATAGTGATTCTCAAAGTACTTTTACTTTACTAGTGGACGAAATCCTACATGGAGCTCCAATACAGAGAAGACTAGAAGCAGAGCTGCAGTGGTTGAAATTGGTAGCATTTGGGACCAAGGTCTTCCTCTTCTTCTGAGGGGGCCCCTAAAAAGAGGCTTTTGGCAGTTTCTACGGGTTTAATGGTATCTGAGAGGAAGTATGAGATTAAAGAAAAATTCTTGGTTCAAAGTGAATTAAAATTCTGGAATATTTTTGTGTAGATGTTTTACATGTGCAATTAATGGAATGTATGGTTATTTCAATATTTAGTCTTTTAATTAAAGTAACTAAATTTAATTTCTGGTATTATTGGTCATTTATGACATAATATATCAGTAGAGAGTAACTCTAAATTCAGATTGCCTGGGAGTTTGTTTGTTTCATCACTTACTTTGGAAAATTTCTTACTTTTTCTGTGCCTTACTGGTAAAATTATATCTACCTTATAGGTACTATTATAAGGACTAAATGAATGAATACATATGCACTACTTAGAATGACCCCTGGCATATGGCATATATTATATAAATATTTTCTATTGTTATTGTCATTATAAATAATATTTTCTTGTATTTACAAGCAGATTGCAAACTTCTTAAAGTCAGAGCATTATTTATGCTTCTTTTTATCTCGAATGACTGAAATAACGTTTTGTATATAATAGATGTTCAGGAAAATAATTAATAAATTAACCAGCTATTCATTGTACACCTGCTATGAAACAAAGGCACGCCTAAGGTTTGAGAGCATAAAAATGACTAAAACAGGGCTCTTGAGAAACCTGCAGTATAATGACCCAAAATTAAGTAAAACATAGCATAATTATATATAATTAGGAGTCCGCCCCAACTTTGGGGGAAAAAGGCCCCAAGCAGAGCCGCCTGGTCACCTTCCGCCTCTGAGTGAGCAGCCCCTAGGCCTCAGGGCTACTGCAGAATGATGGGTGGTGGTGGTTGTGTAGATTGCAGGATTCATGAGACCTGGAACAAAACCAGAAATGTTTGCTTGGTAGCAATCTTCATCAGCCTTTTTCTCTTCATATAGGTCAAGAGGAATACAAAGAAAACTATGAGGATATTCAGTGTGCCACCTATAGTAGATATTTTGTCAGAGCTCAACTTTCATGACACAATAAGCAAAATTCTTTTAACACAGCAACTGGAAATGTATTCCATTTCAAGGAAGTATGATTTTCAACAGCCACAAAACAAATCTGACAATGTGCAGCTCTCCTTGGAATGAAGTGTCGGAAAATGAGCAAATGCCTAATTGTTAAACAGTATAGTAGTGAGCTCTTAATTCTACTAAATCATGAACAACATTCAAACAAAACTTCTGTCTCCATATAATTATTTTTACTTATGACTTTTTCCAATTTTGTGTGTGTGCGCTTTGTTTTGATTTTTAAATTGCATCTTCAAGTCATTTGTTATACAAAAGGCCTGAAAACAGAGTCTGCACATACTTAGGAAGATGGAATAAAACTAGAGATGGTGATTTTACCTTGTGCAGCCCTCTGATTTCTGCAGGATGCAATCAGTAAGGAATGAAAAACTCATCTTTGTAAGCAAGAATCCAGAGTTTATGCCACTTTGATTTGAACATTTCTGCAAAATTAAAAAATGAAAAGCCAGTTATTGGAATAATTTCTTCTTAGATTACATTCTATTATAAATGTAATATAGATAATGGACTAATTTCTGTGCTAATTGCTATTGTTACCACCCTTTTATTGAATTAATTATTTACTTCTTCAGAACTTGCACTGTAGACTCTTTTCTGTATCATGAAGCACAACCATTTGCTAATCAAACAAGCTTTCTGTGATTGGAAAATTTCCCCCCTTAATTGTGTTCCTAGGAGTTCGTTTGCCTTTTTGAAAAATCTCAAGTTTCATTTCTACCACAAGAGTCTTCTTTAGGCCATACTGGTGCTATGCTGCTAAATAAATGAGTACCTCTTAATTGGTGTTAGTAACTTGCTTTTCATTCATATGACTATCAATGTTAATGTAACTCTTTTTTTTTTAATGCTTTTTTAGCAAAATAAGGTTCCCTGAAGACTCTCATATCTTGTACTATTTTGTTCTATACATTAAAATGTTTTCACCTAACTTTTCACATTTACTTAAATAAAAGCTGGTTGGAGATAATGGCAGGGAAGTTTAACTGTCCCTGTAACTGGCCAAGAGTTAGTTTTTGAATTAAAGCTACTCTTAATTTTAAGAGTCAGAGTTAATATTTTAGTATTATTTTCTTTTCCCTTTTTAATTGCGGAATAAAAGAATAGAAATTTTAAATGAAAAAAGTTTAGACCAAATCATTCAGGGGAATTGTATTTACTTTTAAAATTTAATCATCTCTCTCAAAAATGGCATGTACAAAGTGAACGGTCGATCAAGTAGAATAATTCTTTCTTAAATCAGAAATGAGTGAATGTACCACCTATACATAGAATGAAACACTATGTGTAACTAAAAGGATTGTAAACAGTCATAATTACAGGCTGCTGGTAGCAGAGCGATAAGGAGATCATCTTCTTAAACTTTGCTTTTAGGAGAGCCACTGTATATTTCCATTAACAGAGAATGTAACTGGGAGCAAGAGCAGTTTACTTGCTGTCACTGACATGTAGTGCGATCTGGACAACTTACAAAATCTGGCTATCTCAGATGATTTGTCAAAATAGTGTACATAAATATAAATGACAGCGAAAAAATATATATATAATTAATTGAATGTTATTATAAATTATTATAATAAAGGAGCTATAATAGAAGTATGCAAAAGAAATTTGAAAGACACTTTTGGAGAACAGATACTTGGGTAAATTTTTTCCTTCAGTAACATGAATTTTGGTATTCTGAATTTTGTTTGAGTTAAATCTTGAAGAACAGATTAGTTTACTAGGTCTAAAAGTGTGAAAAAGACTTTTGCCCCAAAGAAGTGTATATAAAGGCATGGAGGCAAAAAGGAACACGACAGTGGAAATGACAAGGCCTTTAGATCCTGAAAGAGTGAGAAATTGTTACTTGGATGAAATGTAGAGATAACTAGGAATGTGAACATAGAAACCCGAGTATGCCACTCTGAGATTTAGGACTTAATCCTGTAGGAACTGAGTAACTGCAGGTTTCACTGCATAAATATTTGTGGATACTGGTGATTCCTATTCTATATTAACGAGTCCATGTAGCTCCCTTTGGGCTTTTGGATCTTTATACATAGATACTTTTTTTTTTTAATGAAAAACTAAAAATGAACATGTTTGCTCTTTAGTGGTTCCAGCTAAGTCACATTAAAGGTCACTATGAATAACTGAGAAATTGTGTGTTTTGAGCTTACTCTCCCAGGTTTAATTTTGAAATCCCGTTTTTCTGTACAGAAATTAGGTTTTTCTTTTTAGATAGTGAAATATCCGGGACATAATCGTGGGAAATTTTCACTTGGACAGAAACCACAAGTTCATGGTCCACTATAATTTTGTAGGAGGAAGAACTAGAGCTGTACTTGGCTGTAACACATTCTTTCTCTAGATTTAAGAGAATGAGAACTATCAAAATACACGAGGTGGCTTGTATGAGATTTTGTTGATTTAGTTGAATTTTGGTCTTTCCTTTTGTACTTTATTCATCTTTATTATTGGTTTACATATTTACTGTTTCATTAGGAATTTTATGCTCTTAGGTTTCTTTATTATGCTCAGCCCATAGTAAAAATTCAATAAATAGTTAATATAAATGAATAACACAGTTTGACTTGTTAATAATTAATTATATTAAAACTAATTAATATGAAATCCATGATAAATTTGATTACATATAGAAGTGAAAAAAACCACAAAATCTCCATCCTTTTAATGTTATGATAATAGTAGAAAAGGAAAATTTTTTATCTTAAGCTCACCATCAAAGGCCTTTCCACCCTTCTTGCTGCTGTCGTTAGTAATAACTCCCCAGCCTTTCTTGGACCCATGCTCCTAGAGTCTAGAAATAGACCATTTTCTCAAAGTGGACTATGAACAGGTATCATGTCTTTTTTTTCTTAGAGGAAAGGAAGAGGGAAAGCAAAACAAAATGAAAAACTCTACTTACTTTGTCAGGGGACTAACATTACTATGTGTTGAAAGGCACATGGTTTTCAGAATTAGATTTAGGATCAACATTGGGCTCTGATTCTTGCATGTGCAAGCTTGTGACCTAGGTCAATTTACTTTTTCAACCATAAAATGAGGAATAATATCATCTACCCCACAAGTAGATAAGGGAAAAAAAAGGACTGAAAAGTAGACAGGTATGGTCACACATGGATTAGTGAGAACTATCTGTGACAAATAGAAGTCATCCAGTACACCCTGGGTACCCATCCCCCTGCCAAATCATGCATCCTGACTTCTGGAGGTCACTCTCCTTCTAGAGATCTGAACCATAAAACTTGTATAGAAATAGATATTGTAAGTAATAACTGACTGAATTATTTATGATTGCTTATGTTGAGTAGTATGGCATACTTTTCCAGTCTAAGAAGTCTTGAGGTTGAGATAACTCTACTCATCCCATTCACCTATGACAGGGGGGTCAAGGTAGTTATAAACCCCAATCAGAGTATTCTTTCCTTTAGACAAAAGCATTGGTTAAAGGATGGGCATGTGGTGTGTGATCTCAGTCAGGATAATTCTTCTCTAGCTTTTTACCATAAATGTTAGTAAAACTATCTCCTTGTATTGGACTTGACAAGTTGGCAGAATATGAGTGTGAGAGTGTCATCAGCTCTACTATATACCACATGAAGAACAGCTTGAAGTCGGGGTGTACAGGGGAAGAAGAAGGAGGGTGAGAGGGAAGGTGGGAAGGAGGAAGAGGGAGAGCGAGAGCGAGAGTGAGTGAGAGAGAGAGAAAGAGAGAGAGAGAGAGAGAGAGAGAGAGAGAGAGAGAGAGAGAGAGAAAGATGTCTGAAGCCATCTTTATCTCTAGATTTCTTCCCTTTATTTGTAAACTGAGATGGATATCTGTTCTTTGCAATGATAAGAATTCTGAAAATACACATTTTTCTCTTCTAGAAGAAGTTTCTTTGACTAAATAGATAAAAAATATTAATTAGCCCCTTTGACACATTTATAATTTTCTAAAGACAATTGTATGTTGAAAAAAATATGTTGATATTTTTCTATTTTTTTAGGTCCCTAGTATTAATTGCCAGATTAAGGTTTATAAAGTCTAGCTTTGCTTGCATTAAGGTGAGTGTATTAATACTGAGGCTGGGTGACTAATTCTCATATTTGAATGAACCTCAGAAGCCACTTGGTTTATGAATCCCAAGGAAAGTCAACACCAGCACCAAAAACAAAACCACAGACATGCTGAGAATATTTCTAGGTGTTAATCGGGCCAAGTGCTTGACTAAGCTGCTGGATACAAGCCCCTGACAGCTTCTGTAGAATCTCAGAACTATCTGCAGTGTGGTACTCTACACCTCACCACTCTGAGGTGACAACGGATTTAGGACAATTAAGGTAAAGATATTAAAGAGGGTAAAATTAAAAAAAAAAATCGAGAAAAACAGTAGATTACAATAATATATAAAACCATACATTTGTTTCTCTAAAATCACAAACCCAAGAACTCTGTCCTCTTGGAGACTCGCTGTCACCTAGAGCATGCTAGTAAACCAGCTAGTGTCCACTCATTCCTCTGTTCAACGGATATTTATTCATTGAGCTTCCATTAAGTGCTAGTTACTGTTCTATATACTCGGGATACAACATTGTACAAAATGGAAAGAAGTCCCTGCCCTTAAAGGGATTATATTGCAGGGGGCAGAAAATTTAAAATAAAAAAAGTAAAATATGTAATGCGCTGGCTGCTGCTAAGTGCTCTGGGGGAATGATACCACCTGGAAGAGGGAAGAAGGAATGCCTGGATGTGGGGGGTAGAATTGGAGTTAGATTGTGAAAAGGGTGAAAGGAAAACACCTCACAAATAGGTAAGGGAGCAAGCCATTGAGAGATCTGGGGCAAGATGAGTATTCAAGGAGGTGGATGAGTAGGTGTGAAACAAATAACAGCAACCACAATGAAAACAGCCAAGGAAGTCAATGTGGCTGGTGAGGAGTGAGGGCCAGTAACATAACATGCGGCACCCAGTGAAAAAGGAAACTACGGAGCCCCTTGTTCGCCAAAGCAAGAAAGAGGTACTAACACATAAGGGTACTAAAAATAGCTTTTTCCTTCTCTGCAGTCTCTCAATGTGCCACAATACATTTTTAAATTTGTTATTTATTATTGTGCTAAGCAATAAAATTAAAATTTTTAATTATTAGAATGCATTTTACTGTTCATCTTTGCATTGTGCAATGCAAGTTTTAAATGCAAATATAACAGCACTTTTTTCATATGTAGAATCACTGATATTACAGTTTGTATTTTTTAACTTTTTATTTGTATATTTAGTGATTACTAGAACAGTGGAAACTAACTCAACTGTTTTTGCTGCATTTCTTGATATGTGAACATTCTATCAACACCCTTGTGTCTTAGGCTTACTGATCAGTATGGAAGAACTGAAAGGAAAAGGAACTATGTGTGATCTTATCTTCCTTTTCCTTCGATGTCAACGTTTTTAGCATAATCTGTAGGCTAATATAGAGAAGCAACACAAGTAAGAAGATATGCAATAGGATTTCTTCATCATCTGTGTGTCTTAGGTAACAGTCTCTGCATCTGAAGCAAATTCTGTTTGAATTGAAAGTGAAGCTTCGAGGGGCTGTTATTACTCAGCAGCAGGCAACAGGTGGAAGGTCCCTGGGATTTCTGTGTTCATAGGTCATTGGGATCCTTATATGCAAATGAAGTGGTAAGAAATGACAGACATGCAGTGGCACATATTTCCTCCTCTAACAAACATGCTCCATGGTCCCCTTGAACCTCGCTTGCAAAGTACACCTTCAAAGGTTATTAAAATTTTCAAGGCAGCAGCATCAGAACATTAAACGAAGTATGGGGGAACCATACAAGTTGCATATCCGTGAACCCACCCCTTTATATACTTTCCACTTCATTAAGTCCCCACCCCCACCTTCCTTTTAAAATTCAAGATGAAAAAGCCTGGATTCTCACTAGAGAATGAGTCTCCCAGTATTAACTGAACTTTTTCTTACTTTTCTATCTTCTCTCTCACTTTTGTTTTCACGTCCCTCACTCCTGGATTTGCCCTGGAATCTCCCAAATCTTTTCTGTCTTTCCTTAAATCATATAGTGCTATCCCCATTCCCACATGCCAACGCAAACCTCGCCCAGCCAAAACTCAAGCTCTGGAGGACAGCTTACCTTTCCAATCACACCACTCCTCAAATATAACTGCAAAAGGTTTCTCTGTTAATATAATTACTTACTTAAAGGGATTTGGCTGTCATTTGTTAAGTTAGTTTCCTTTGCCTCATTATCTCAATTCTTCTATACAAAATATTTTTTTCACTTTAAAAATTTTTTAAAAAGTGATACAGTTTAAAATCAGTGTGCATATTTAATGTCACAGTGTCTGTTATGTTAAAATTTAAGGGGAGAAATATATAACCATTTCAAAACATTCTGTGGCCATGTAAATAACTAATTAAAAGAGAACGCATGGCATCCACCCCATGTTTCGAATAGGAGTGCATACATACCTTTATGACAATACTAATCATTCAGAATCACAAATATTTATACTATGTATCTGTTCTATTATCTTGTGAACACTGTGAGGGCACAGACTGTAATATTCAGATGTATATCCTCATTACTACTTTGCAGAATTAATTTTAGGCTCCTAACAGAAGGTATTCAGCACTTTTATCCTGAAAAAAATGAAGGACTGTTACTTATTTTGGGGGTTATAATTTTAGTTGAGCATTCAAAAATACATTATAATCTGTATAAGGTATTCTTTATAAACTACTCTAATATTTTTGGTTGCCTTATGTGGAAAACTACATCTAGGAATCTATATGGTTTAAGAGTACACAGGCACAGTATCTTAATCATTTTTTTTTTTTTTTTTACATATACTATTAGTCCCTCAAGTGTCTGAAGATAAATTTTCCAACACTAACATGAGGTAAGAGTTGATGGCTTGTACAGCAAATTATGTTCACCATCCCACCTTATTCCTTCTTTCTGGGCACTGCTCAGGTTCCTATTTACAGGTGTATTTTCTTCTAACTTTCAAGGTCACTGCCCAGGATAACAGGACAAAAAAACTAAGTGGACACAGAGGAGAATTTTATAATTTTACCACTACCTGCCATTCATATCCATTTTATAGAACCTTAGGAACACTTAGGAACAAACATGAAAATCATCTAGTTTGACTTCTTTCTTAATGCAGAGATCTAGTGTATATCACCTCTGACAAGTTTATAAAAATTTACCTCTCAGTTCCAGGCTCTGAACCAAGATTCAAATGAGTATACCCTGGAGTAGGAAGGAATGTGTTACTGTTTTATACTCAGAAGGCCTGTGTAAGGTGGCATTTTTCAGTCATCACCATAAGCTACAAGCCTTTTGATTTCATAAGAACTCAGCTTTTAGAATATATTACTTTTTAAATCATACTTTTAAGAATTAGGAGAGCTTTCTTTTTTTTGAAATTTACTTGACTCTAAATGGCAAAAGTTACAAGTTGGAATATAACTATTTTTTTTTTAAATTTATAAATGCATACCTATATCTAAGGGAAGAGGATGTGAGAAGGAAATCCCACTTTATGATTATTTAACAAGTATCTGAGGACCTATTAACACTTTTTTTAGGCCCTGGAAATAAAGGGATGGTATCAAAGCCTTGGCTTCTGCCTCAGGAATAATATAGTTTTGAGGGTAGATAGGTAATTAAACAAGTAATCCTGACAGACTTCAGGGAATTTTCTGATGTGAGGAGAGCTGTGAGAATATATATTATAAACACCTACCAGGTTTAAAAAGTTCAATTTTCCTGGACAATGAATGTTTAAGCTGATACCTAGAGAACTAGAAGTTGTCGAGATGAAGAGAACTGGGAACCACATATCTGATGGCCCAATGACCAGAGGGATTATAATTAATTAAAGGAATAGAAAACAGATCAATATGGCTGGTGCATGATTAAAGAGAGGTGTCAAATGAGATTGCAGAGGATGGCAAGAGGCAGATTGTGGAAGGCCTTGTAAATCCAACGAGGGACTTAGCATTCACTACTCAGGGAAATGGGAGCCCCCGAAGATTTGTAAGCAAGGCGATTACAGATGGCTGGTTGCATGGGACAATGCATGGAGTCTGCGGTGGGCTTGAGCCAGCTCGCACTGGCACAAGGGAGCCAACTGTTAAATATTCAGGAATTTTGCCAGCTGGTTGTTAAACTGTCAGTAGTTTGAAATAGGTCATGGTGGGAATGGGCAAACACTACAAAATAAGGGTTTTGTTGTTTCTGTTGGCAAGCTGGTTTACCAGCACACCACTGGATAGATATAAGCAAGAGTAGGAGAAAGATGATGGCCTAGACCAGGGTGGTAGCAATAGAAATGGAAATACGTGGTTACCTTGGAGAAATATTTAGGTATGATCTGTCTTTATTGAAGTCGACAGTGATAGAAGAAGGACAGAGCAGGCCCCAGGCTCATTTCTAACCCATCAGTGGACTTCTAACCTGACACCCTGCAAGCAGCTCCAGTTTGAAAGCACAAGATAAAACTCTTTGGACATTCCATTCCATATTCAGTCACATCATTTGTTTCTTGAGAAAATGTATATTGAATATCTTACCATAGGTTCTTACAAACAAAGTAATAACACTGTACTTCAATTTCGATAATACTATCAGTATCATAATGCAAAAGCCTTTTTCTATCCAGAGACTCATTTTACTCATCTGGCATTTATTGCTGATGTTCTCCAAGCTCTCTCAAAGACAACATGAATGCCAAATGTGGACGGCAACTTGGACATTAAACTATACGTTCTCATGTGATTCCACAAAGACAGCTTTTCTCTAGGGTAATGCTGAAGCAGATGTTACGATTCTGTGAACGCTTTATTTGTAATTTTATGAGATTAGCACACACACACAAAAATCCATATGGTATGTCCTCTTTGGTTTTCAGTGAGAATTATGTCTTATAGAGAGGTAAGAAACAGAAGAGAAAATATTATTTATTTTGGCCAATTCAGTTGCTAAGCAGACTCTATTTGTGTGCTGGCTCAAAAGTAGCACATTTTGAATGTGGATTGGAATATTTACTTTTTTTCATGTTGTGTTAGATTACAGGGGTTGAATCACTTCCCCAGTAGTTACCCTTTCTGTAACTGAAAAGCCATATCCTGTCATTTTTACACTCCAAAGATGATTCTGTTTAGATAGAGAAAAGTGTCAGGAATGAAGCTTTCTGACAGCAGGGTGAAACTCTCTCACATTTAAAGAATTCTCACCAGAGGTGTTTGTAATCTCCCTCCAATTTTCCCTTCCTCCTAAAACCTGTTTGAAGATAAAGCAGGGTGTAACCTGTGCCCTGTCAACTTCCTGTGGTGTTAACTCAGAAACCTCCATCAGTCACAGAGTACATCGTTTACCAAGTTCCCGGTGACTGGGAATGAGTTCCAGATCATTGTCCACAGGACTGGCTGTCTATTGCCCTAGGCCACTGCAGCTATTCATTAAATTTTCGGAAGGCTGTATCTACCATCACGATTAAAGAGTCTTGAAACAAGGCGCAGCATGACTCCTTGTCAGTAAATTCATCTCACTTCCCCAAAACTAAGAAGATGAGAAATGGCTTAGGAATATTTGATAGCTTCTTAAAAAACAGAATATGAGAACACCCTTGATATCCAGAGTTTATTGCTATGGTCATTACTTTAAGATGTAAGGATAAATCCAATTCATGAAAACTTTTTTCAGTTCAGTTTTTAAAAAATCTTCTCATTATGCATTATGCCTGGATTTGGGGGCTATTGTAGTGAAAACATAAATAAGTTCCTTGCTTTAATGGAGCTTGCATTCTAGGAATACATGATAGACTAAATGAAAGAATGATGGCAGGGTTTGAACCAATTTTTCACTTAATATTTCTTCCAGCTCTCTAAAAACTTTTAATTTGGAAATAATTTTAGTTTTTAAAAGAGGAGCAAAGATAGTATAGAGACTTCCCTTATTCCTCTAAGTTTAACATCTTAACATCTTGCATGGTTAAGATGATCAAAACTAATATATTAACATTAGTACAATATTAGTTACAAAACTGTGGATTTTGTTCATATTTTCTGTTTTCCCCCAGTGCCCTTTTGCTGTTCCAGTGTCTAAGCCTGGATATCACATTGCTGTTAGTTTTCACCTGTCTTTATTCTCCTTCCATCTGTGACAGTCCCTTGGTCTTTTCTTGACACTTTTGAAGAGTTTTGGTCAAATATTTTGTAGCATGTCCCTCAAATTCAGTTTGCCTGATGTTTTCTCAGGATCAGACTGTGGTTATGAATTTCTGGGAAGAATGCACAGAGATGTTTTCCCATTGTCACCTGAGAGGGTTTATGAAATCATTGTGTTTTTTTAAGTGATATTAATCTTGATCACTTGGTGAAGGTGGTGCCTACCAGGTTTTTCTATTGTAAAGTTACTATTTGTCCCTTTCCAAACTCTATTCTTTAAATTTGAATCACTAAGTCCAACCAGTGCTGAAGGGGTGGAGGATTTAGGTTCATTGTCTGGAGAGCAGTATCAAAGAATCTGTGGATGTATGTTAAAACAGTCACAGTAATGGATAATTATGTTGAGAGAGAGTACTTTGAGGCTATGCAGATTTCCTATTTCTCTTTAATTTAGCATTTATCTGTGAATCTTGCTTGTAGTAGTAATTACTGTGGTGTTCTAATAGTAATTTCCCATTTTCCTCATTAATTCAATATATATCAATTAGATTTTTTTTTCCTGTAAGGATGAGTTATCCCTCCTCCCTAGTTTGTCTGTTTCATCAGTTATTTGTATCAGTAAGAACTCATAACTATTTATTTTATTCTTTGGGTTATAATACAATTCTATCATTTATTTTGTTCAAATCGTTGAAGTTTTAGCCCATTCATTTTTGGATTGAATGCTCTGCTGTTTGCAGCTGAGAGCTGGTACTGTTATTTTGTCTTTGTGTGACACAATGGAATTTCCCCCCAGGAGAGGCAGCTTTGCATAAAGTTCTTTGTGATTTGTGAGCTTCAGAAAGAAAACTGAAGGAAACTGTCCTCATTAGCTCTGAGAATTATTCACACATATATTAGAAATAATCAACTGCATTTTAGTGAGTAGAAGTAATAGCCATGGCAGGGAAGAATAAGAACATACATGATCTTAGGTTTGTTTATGCATTATTACTAAGAATTTTCATGCATTTCCTTAAGTGTGATACCACACCTTGATTATAATAGTCAATCCTTGAACGTTTTGTCTGAGCCTAGTAAAGCATCATGTAGACAAACCTAACTAATCATTACTTATTGAGCTTCATCTTTATATTCTGCACTCTTCCTTTTGGCATGGGGAAAATAGAAATAAACATGTTTATTGGCTGAATTAAAACAATAACTGCACTGAAGAATTGTAATGTTTACTGGTAAGATAAGATTTTAAAAGATGAGCAATTAATTCAGAGTGCACTATTATATATAGAAAAAATTTACATTTCATGGAATAGATAGTAAAGGATGCTCCTAATTAGAGACATTGCTATCTGCTTTTCTTTGTGATTAAGCTTTAGGAAACTTAATTGTGGTTTATACTGAAACTTAAATCGTTATGAGATATAATTTAGTCTGATTTATTTGTCTATTATAAGGCAGACCATACTATGTTGAATATCAAAATCATTTTTTCTTGTCACTGAGAGCCCTGATTTAAAATTGTTGTGAATATTTCTAGCTTCAATATTATAATATGCTATACTGTAGTTAAGAAATCTCTTGAGTGACTTCTTAATTTAACAATTTTAATGGTAACATTGAATTAACATTTATTTTGTTTTTTAGGTTCCACATATAAGTGGAATCACATGGTATTTATCTTTCTCAGTCTGGCTTATTTCATTTAGCATAATACCCTCTAGGTCCATCCATGTCACAAATGGCAAGATTTCATTCTTTTTTATGGCCAAGTAATATTCTACTGTGTATGTGTACAACTTCAAAGGTAAAAGGATTAAGAAGTACAAATTGGCAGTTATAAAACAGTCATAGGGATGTAAAGTACAACACAGAAAATATACTCAATAATAATGTAATAACTACATATGGTGTCGGGTGGGTACTATACTTATTGGGGTGATCATTTTGAAGGTTATATAAGTGTCTAGTCACTGTGTTATATACTTGAAACTAGTATATATCAGCTGTAATTAAAAAATTTAAAAAAAAATTAAAAATTATAAACCAACAAATAAATAAATAAATGTTAAAGTGTTTCAAAGGAACATAAGATTCTGCAGTGTATTTCCTCACTCTAACTTGGCCTCATTCATCACAGCATGTAGAATGGACGTTATTATTCTATAGAGAGTATCTCCAGTGTCCAGATTCAGGAATAACTCACTTCAACGTGTAAACATGAAGCCTCATGAGGATGTGTGTGCTTACAGATGTTAGGCTTACTCAGTCACTCACTCATTCTGCATAGGAAGCTTACAGTACTAATAATAGGTTCAGGAGTCAGCCAAGTCATAAAGACACAGACACCATGTATCTGTGAGATCACTGAGGAATACTCAAAATGGCAAATTTAAATTTGAGAATACAAAACATGCAGTATTCCTTCAAGGCAATATTTAGAGAAAGGATATTTTTTCATGTCAAACATAATTTGGTTATCAGATCACCAGGCTTTTATGGTCTTTATATTTTGGTATCATGAAATGCAATGGTTGGGGTTCTGTATTTTCAGGAGAATTTGACCTTCAATAAAAGTTTACAAGCCTTTTCTTAGTCTGAGAATAAGACCTCTTTTGAGATATAGAAACTCAGTTTGGGCAGAACTAGCTTTTAAAAACAAAAACTCAGGCAGCTGTCTCTATATCCAGGATGTGATGGAATCAAGCTTGTGGAGGAGAGGGATAATGTATGGGAGTTTCCCTACCAGGGCCTTTGAGAATATACTTCCCCCACATCTAACAATATATGGTAGAATGTGATATAATACAGTATAATAAATCTCATTTTATCAACGGTCATGGCTGGGCCAACAACAATTGTATTTTAGAACAAAGTATCATAAAGATAAGTGTCAGAATAGAAGGAATTGTAGGTAAGATTAGAAAAAAAAATGATACCATGAAGAAACTGCTTTCTACAGTCATTGTTGGGAGAGAGGGACTAAAACTTACTTACAAAAATTCATACCTTGTTTTTCTCTGAAACGTGAGTGATTTTCTATTGTTTTATACATAGATTTAATCTTCCTCACACTCCCCAGTCAAAATGTAACATTCTAGCATTGTTATTGGTGGATTATTTCACCATTCCCCATCTCCTCACCTCCCTGACAATGCTGACCTTTTTTATTTAAGCAATTCGAACATCGAATGTGTGTGTATGTATGTATGTATGTATGTATATATATGTATATACACACATATACACATATATATGTATATATATTTAAGTTTAGTTATTAGGGTATCATCATCATCATCATCATCATTTTATTACTGGCTGTTCATATTCAGAATAACGATGGGTAAGAAAAGAAATGACAAGATTTTTTTGTAACTCCTAGGCTTATATACTTAGATGATAGCTATTTTAGATAAGGGGGATTAGATTATGATCTTCATTTCTCAACTTTTAAAATTACTTTTATTTCCATTCCAATGTGAAAAATATCTTCTGGCCCTGTTGATCACACAACACACACACATCCACTCAGAACAGAAAAATCAAAACAAATACAAACAGAAAATTGTACCACCATCACCAATGAGGGAATTACTATTAACATCCCTTTTTTCTTTCTTATAAACACTAGTTTGGGAGGTCTGGCTTCTAAAAAGCCTCCTTATCTCATGAAGTAGCTCTGTATAAATTGAGACTTAACATTACCCAGAAATTTGGCTGAGTTTCATTACTGACACACATCTTATTACTCTTAGATGAAATTTCAAGGAAGCAGACATTTGCCTGTTTCTGATCACGTAGCCTCAACTCTGCATAGTCATATTTAGATTAGAGAACTTTAAATTACAAATCTTATTTAAAGTGTGAGTGCCACTATGATAAAAAGCTCATAAATAAGAACATGAAGCACATTTAAAAATAAAGATTACAAGCCTTACAAAATAGATTCGGGAACAACATCTCTTTACAGAGTGAGTTATACATGGAAAGGTTCTCTTGATAGTGAGAATTATTACTACATTCAAAAATCAATATTATTTCTCTTGTGGTAGTAAAATAAATGTTAACCCACAATTTAACATTATGAGTCAAAGAACTCATTATTCCATTCCAAAATCCTGATGTAACATTATTTATTTGGCATTAAAGAAGTATTTAAAAATGATCATATCATAGAAATTTAAGTATCTGTGACATTGGGAAAATAATAATAATATGTACACTAAGTTTTTATTTTTAAAGTCTAATGATATGTACTTTTTCATCAAATTTGATATCAATACATGGCATTTAATTCTAATGTCCTCCTTCTAAAAAATTAGCAAACAAATTTATCCTTTTCAAGGATAGCTAAAAGTTCGTAAAAAATTAAATTGTAATAAACCTTTAAAATAGGTTTTAATTTATAATTACTACATGGCTAGCATAATGGACTGTGGTGTTGTGTGTTATAAAATAAGCTATTAGTATATGTGAAACAGTCAACTAAAAAATAAAACATAGACTAATAAAAATATCTAGGCCCACAACGATCACACATAATATTGCCCAGCTTCCTAACTGCCCTTTTTTTTTTCAGTTTCTTTTCCTTTCTATTATACCTTGCACATCTACTCCAGACTAATTTCAATCTTGTTCTCATATCTTTTTCTTACTCACAAATCTTCAATGTTTCCCTAATTTCTTCTGCATAGCATCCAAATGACCATTAACTCTTAAAACTTTGCATAATCAGGAGCAATATGACCTTTGAAATTGAATCTGACACTATTTTTTTTCACATTTTTCCTCAACTAGTGTAAATTGTGCACTCTCTCTTAAAGGACACATACTTGTTGTTTCTATAACACTTTTCTTCACTTTCTCTTGGTTAGAATTTTTGTCCCTCTTCTCAATTTGTATTACCTTTAATTCCAGTTACCTTTGCAATTACCTTTTTTTCCAGATTGCATTTAAAAAGGAGGTCCCACCTCCTTTTTGATCATTTCAAACTGCGCTAACTTCTCTTCCTGAGAATTTATCACATTATAGCAATCTCTTTCACTTTTTGTCACATTATGCTTTTTTCGTGTGCCATGGTTTAGTTTTGGGGCAGTCAATTAACTATTTACCTTTTAATTTATGTTATAAAGAGTCATTTAAATCAGACATAGCATTTATTAGCCTTCAGAATAATGTGCATAGAACAATGCATTGATTTTAGAATCGATAATCCTAAAATTTAAATCTTGCTCCATCACTGGCTGTGCCAGGAGCATTATTTAACCTCTCTTAGCCTAAGTTTGCTCATCTCTAAGAATGGGTGAGACCAACTAATTCATAGAATTTTAGTGAGAATGGTGATGGTTGCTCAGTAATTATTTATCAAATGCAATGAATTTAGAATATAGTTAATACTGGTGAAATCCTGAAACAAGTCAGTCATCAGGATACTAACAAAATTGCCTCAAAGCCAGCTCTGTTGAGGTGATCGTATGTGGAAGACAAAGGGCCCCATGATTCCCAGGTAATAGCTCCAGTATTTTGATATGAACTTGGCTATGCAGCAAAGTCTGAGAAATACTGTATTAGCATATAGGATGAAGCAATGAGGAGGAACCCAAACCATATTAGAGTAACAACAAAACCTGCATGAACATGATAATGATATTTATTACTACAGAAAGTTATTTAGAAAATTGGAGGACTTGCACTGAACTTTAAATTACAGTCATATATATAAAAGTACTGCAATAAATGGATTATATTTAGGAATATATATGTATGAGAGTGTTTAAAAAACACTAAAGTTATTCATTGGTAATAACTGTCATGTAAATAAATTTGTGCTCTATACTTAATTTGTCCAACAAATGATTAAAAGGCTGTGAGAATTCAGCATAAATATGCATATGAATAATATTCAGAAATCTGTTTTGGCCACAGAGATTTCATGTCAGAGAATATAATCTACCACTGGAGGAAAAAAGAAAGAAAAGAAAAGAAAAGAAAAGAAAAGAAAAGAAAAGAAAAGAAAAGAAAAGAAAAGAAAAGAAAAGAAAAAAGAAAAAAGAAAAAAAGGAAGGAAGGAAGGAAGGAAGGAAGGAAGGAAGGAAGGAAGGAGGCAAGCAAGCAAGCAAGAAAGAAAAGGATGTGAATACCCAGGGTGCTTAAGTTAAAGTGTAATATATCTTTTCTTTTAAAAATACTGAATTGTTCCTAACATGCTTTTAAAATATTTATATATCAGGAGTAACTATTCTTTAGAATGCTTGGGAAATACATCAAAAGGTGTTAATCATTGTTCATAGATGCTGTTATATTCCTATTGGTAAATAACTTACATAAAGAATTTAAATTATAATTCTTTAAAAGGATTAAGAAAGCAAAGATGACCCTGCTTCCAAAGATTTTGATGAAGTAATGTGCTTAGTATTCAACATTCTGGGTAAATTTTTGTCTCTCTCTTTTTTTTTTCCTCAATTCACTTTGCTGTCCTGGTACCTGAGAACATTCAGCAGTGTGCACCTGATCTCCATAACCTAAGCAAGGATAAATTTCATGTACATTCGTTTCTCTTTTTTTCTCTAATAAGTTTAAATAATGATTTTCAGACTTCATTTTAGAACCAGAAACCCATAGTCAACCAGCTAAATAGCTTGGCCAATTCTCTGATCAAGAATCAGTTAAATAAGTCTTATGTACTGCTGAAAACACAACTGATTGATAACTGAGTGATTCTTCTTTTCAACTCTCTGTCTAGACGTCACTCCAGATGCAGGAATAGAGATGTATGTAGGAGCAATGCCTTGGTTTTTCATCATTTGCTACTGCAGTGGTGTGGCAGGAGAGTAGCTGTGTCTCAATCATGTTAGCTTGTAATACAAGTAGCAATGACATTCAGACATTTTATATACTTTTTAATCTGGCCTAATCTACTCTTATCACCGGATTAGTGAAGATAAACATTTTATCAGTTCTCTTCAAAAAGAACTCTTATGGGTGTGTGTGTGTGTTTTGTGTCTGTGTCTTTGTAACAGCAACTTAGAGGATCTAATTCATAATGTCACTCCAATTTTTAAAACTCTATCATCATGAATGGAAAGTGGACAAGAAGAAGGAATGGTCAAACCTTCTGTTTAGTTAAGCCTATGCCTAAAGAAAGTTTGTTGGACAGGAAGTTTTATTTAAATTGACAGTTAACTAGGAATCACTCTAGACAGGCCTATTGTCATCAGCATGTTATTTTAGCTGCTTATGGTTTCTTGTTTTTTCTTAAAAAAAAAAATAGTACTCTATAATGTGCCCTGAGACATTTGATCACACATAGGAACTAATAAATTCCAAAATAAAGAAATGTCTTTAACTAAGGGAATTTATAAACCAGGATAGCAATGAATGAGATGGCAAATCTCCAGAGAGCAAAGGATTCTTAAATTTTGCTTCTGTATTTTTTATTTTAAAATAGGTACATGTATAATTATATGTAGATATACACACATGTATGTGTGTATATTTATACATACATATAGCAACACACTCATTAGAACACACAAAGGTCACTTTCTATTTTTACCTTTAAGATATTCAAATATATTTTCTCTATTTTATTAAAATAATGCCTTAGTTATTCATCTCTCTTGTTCCTGAATCTTTAAACTTTTCAGAAAACCCAGGAATTGAGATTGAACAAGCCAAAGACTCCAGTGAAGAGTAAGAATAATTCTTAAGAAATGAGTGAAAGATGTAAGATGCAGTAATTAGAGCTTAGCCTACTGTCCAGAAGAAAGAATCAGCATGTGGTCAAAGCTGAACCTCACTGGTGCTAAGTCTAAGATGTTTAGAAAAACATTAAAAAAGCAAAAGAGAGCAGCTGCTTTAGGAGTGTGTGTGGGCCAGCATAAGCAATGGATAGCAGATGATCTGATGGCGACTAATAGAAGTCACATGAATTGAGGAAAGTTGAGAAAAGTAACATCAGTGAACAGATCTGTAGACAAATGCCTTACCTTCTCTGAGTCTTGGTTTCTTCATTAGTAAACTTGGGATAATAACAGTATTTCTCTTATAGGATTGTTATGTCATTTAAAAAGATATTCGTGTAACAACTGAGTTCTTACTGTTAATTCTATAACATGAAGTTTTCAAAAATCAGTGTCTCTCTTGATATTTCATTCATGTTCACTTACCTATGGTTTATGTTGATGATATTACTTGTTGGTGAGTTGGATTATGTGTTATAATTTTCCTATGAGGCATGCCATTTTTTCAATTGACAACCAACATTCTGATGGGCTATAGTGTTATGGATGAATTATGGGCCATGGAGCTAAGATTTTTAAGAACGGCATATTCTCAGTGGAGAACTATAATGAAGTTCAATATAACACCAGTATCAGCTAATCAGACCAGATATTGGCTCAATTTTAAAAGACATCAGTTATACATTACTGGAATAGACATACCACTGTGTACCAAGAAAGCATCAACCCTGCCTATGTGATTCAAAATTCATCTAATCTATTGTGGGGAATTTTAAGGGGGAAGATTTCTGTGGATGGAGGATCCTCTGATTTCCGTCTGTTATGGCTTTTAAAGCAGGAGTCTGCCTAGTGATTCTGGAGGAAGGAAGGTAGGTAGGAAGGAAAGAAGGAAGGAAGGAAGGAAGGAAGGAAGGAAGGAAGGAAGGAAGGAAGGAAGGAAGGAAGGAAACCGTAACAAAACCAAAGAAACAAAAATTAGATTCTTCACGAAATACCTGATTGTTGATTTAATCTTCTAATGATTAGCTAGCTTAAAATTGAAGTACCTTGTGAATGCTTAGGGATTTATTAAAGCAATAAAAAATAAATAATCAAAATAAGGACAAATCTTTTTTATAATTTGGGTAATGTATTACTAAGTTACCAAAGGTTAAAAAACGAAAGGATGCCTCCAATGGGACAAAACAATACTTTCATTTTTGAAATCCTATATTATAAGTATTTATGCAAAAGAATTAAGTTGGATGTACACATAAACAAATTCATTTTAAAAAATCTTGAAATGCCTGTGTGAAAAATGACAAAATGAAATAAGACATCCCAGAAAATGTAGAAACACTCAAAAAGCATTGAATTTTAGGAGATTTGGTCATTGGCTTACTTCTCATGAAGCTGTTTCTAGGAGAAGGGACTTTAGGCAAACTATATTGAAATAAATTAACTGAGATCTATTTGATCCAACAAATTGTCATGTCACACCAAAGGAAAAAAAATTTCTTAGGCTTGTCAGACCTGCTCCAAACCTGGATCATTGAATGTCTGAACTGTGAATGTGGTATGATGTAGGTGGACTTAATGAGTGCTAAGAATGTACACTGTCATATCTAAGACCAACTTCTTGCAAACTTAGTTGACTTGAGTCTTCTTAGAAGAAGGTACTCCCTACTGTTTCTGCTGGGGACACTTTTTGAAACAGTATCCTTAATGGAATATAAAAGGCAGAGAAATGAAACTTAGAATATCTGGAGTTTTGTAGAAACCACAGAAATTTTGGCTGCCTGATGTTGATGAGTGAATGGGACAAATTGTGCCCAGGAAATCTATTGCTTGGATGGAAACATTACCTGAGGTTAGCTTAAAAATGGTGATGACTGAGCTCAATGTAGATTGAGGATTTCTGTGAGAAAGTCTGAATGGTATATTAGAATATTATCTAAATATATTACACACTAACTCTAATCTTTCCCAGGGCAGAAATTGATGGGATAAGCTAATGAGACATCGCATTACTCACAGCTTATAGGCATAATAAAGTTTAAATTGGCTTAGTTGTATACCCAGAGGAATTTTTAGGTCCCATAGAGGGCCAGCTTTTTGTAGACACAGGATTCTCTGATATAGGTAAATGAACCTGTATTAGTAACTATACTAAATCCAAGAAAGATCTCCTGGGCCAGGAGCTCTTATTCTTTTATTTTTGAAGCTAGGTCCATTGCAAAATAGCAGTTGTGATGTGAGTCCCAATTTTTAGCTTCCTAATTGGAAAAGTGTCCTTGTGTTCTATGTTTGGGCAACAGCTAGAGTAAGGGATAAAGTGGAGCTGCAATCCTAACTGGCTAGAAACGAATGCTTCAGAAGTATTGTCAGAAAGCACAGTAAGTACAAGCAGTCCTCATAGTGCATGGCATTATGTTAAATGGCTTTCGTACATATCAGAATAGTTTCATTGTTTTGTATGGTTCTGCTGTACAAAACCAGAAAACCATTCTGAAGTGCATAAGTGTCCATTAACATAATACCGTGCAAAATGGGGACCAACTATAGTTGCTCTAGGACATAGTGGGTGACAGGAAGGTGACAACATAATGTATTATTTAACTGGAATGGGTCTGAGTGTGAAAGTGGGCTCTATTAATTATCACACTAGGACAATAGGCATAACTCAGAATTGTTCCAGGCAAAAATACGGTCACTGTGATGTTAGGTTTATAAACCTGTGAGACCAAGAACAAATGAGAAGGAAGAGTTGATAGACAACACTAGCAGTGCCAAGGGCTCTGTCCAGACACAGGTCATGGTCTTGAGATGATAACTTAGCCAGAGTGTCAAATAGCCATTTCCTTGACTTCTATCATATTGTGCCTCCCAAGGCAGGTTGTGGTGTGCCCTATATTATACTGGCAGCTCGACACTCTCAGGATTAGAAAGATGTTTAGGGTTAGTGGAGGTCAAGCCTAAGCTTGACCACTTTCCCCAGTGCTGGTAGTACGTGGCAGAACATCATCTGTGACAGAAAACATACAACTTCATAAGGAGTCAATTTCATTGTTAGTCGACTCTAGTTGTTAAATATTCTTTCTTAGATTATATTGATTTTAAATGTCTTTCTATATGTCCTACCCTTTTCTGTCTTATGAATTAATAAAAAGCAAGTTTCTTTCTTTTTTTTTTTCATACTCTTACATTATACTGTAGACAATTACTTCAAGGAAAAGAATTCCCATTGCTTCAACCAGTCATTATATAATTTGTTTCTAGTTACTCAGGAAAAAAGTATATTAGAAATATATTGAGAAGACGCATGAAATTTTCTTGCTTTGTGTCAGAATTAACAAATAAGTAGTACAATTTGATTTCTATGTGATATAGAGCATTAACATTTTGATTCATGAGCTGTACTTATTACTGATGATAAATTTTAGTGTCCTGTTCTGTTAGCTATTATCTTTGCTTTTTCTCATTTATCACTTTTTAATCTACTTTGGGAACAGTCAGATCTGTCACTAGAATTTCAAGAAACAATTAAATAAAACTGTCTTCCAAGAAAATATACTGTCTCTGTCACTGTATTAAAAAGGTTTTGTTTTAAAAAGATTTACAATGTCCTGCATGATCCTCCCATCCCTAATTCACCACAGTTTCACTGTTGTTAAACTAAGCTTCAGCAGGTATACGGATTCTTTCATTCAGTCATTCTTTCCATGGATTTTTTTTTTTTTATGAGTACGCCCTATAGGTGCACCCTTGGAATATATGTTGCCAAGTTTCCAGTAGGAAAATAAGGTTAAGTCTGGGTAATAACAACAACAACAACAACAACAACAAAAGTGTGTGTGTGTGTGTGTGTGTGTGTGTGTGTGTGTGTGTGTAAACCACAAAATTCTCACATTGTGATTGAGGAGCCACTGAATAAGTTGTTAAGCATTAGTAGAGTGAATAGCACACTTATAAATGATTAAAAAGCATTATTGTTAATTTTATCTAATGTGGTCCTAACAAAAGTGTGGTGGTTTTTAAAGAAAGAAAACTCTCAAAGCTATTTGTGTTGTGAGGATGCTTTCCAGAATATATTCCCAATTTTTGAAATGAAAAATGATGTGACAAATGAAAGAAGAAAATCAGTTTGGTGGCCTGGGTGTGATAGGAAGGGTCTATTTGACACATACATACATAGGGAGGCCACTTCTGCCTGAGGGCCATTCTTTGAAATTAGCCACTTTGATTTCTGCTCTTTATAGCTTAGTCCCTTCTTCCAGTTTTGAATCCACAAATTTTCTATAAGCCTTATTTAGGTGTCCACAGCAGGACTCTTAGCATTTAGAAGGAAGGTGTAAAGGAGCCATTGTTCACAGATTTGGGTTATTTGAGGATTGAATATTTGTAAGCTAGGGACTTGAAAAAAAAAAAAAATAGAAAAATTCCAGAGGCTGGATTTCTTGAGTATTTCTCCCCAAACACTTTAACTGTAAGCCTATCAATTTTTAAATTATTTTGGTTTTTAAGATACACATATTTAGCTCCGAGACAGTAAAGAACCTGAATTTGCCCCTAGGTCAGCAGTTGTACTCTAATTGCTGACATTAGGTGAATACCAACCAGCTAAATCACAGTGGCTCCAGACCGTTTTAAGGAGCTGTGTCTGCACAGTATATGGCCTCATGTGCAAAATAGAAAATTGCTTATACAAACAGAAGAGCACACGTGAAAATTCCTTTTTGTGTTGAGAGCTGCTTATTTTGTACAGATAATTAGCAGGCCGCATTCCCACTAAACAGATTCTGCTGCCTTAAATTGGGGTCTTAATTGTGAAAATTGATCCTTTGAAGAGGTGAAATCCTTTGAAGGTTTCTTTCCTGACTGCAAAATTTTATGGGTTTTGTCTATAAATTGAGTTGTGCAGGATGACTAGGCTGATGGATTCTATAGATTGAGGTCTAGTGGTGTCACATTACCCATTTTTCTTCCAGAATACCATCTCTGGCACAAAAGTCCATAGGCCATGAATTGATGGTGACACTAACTTTCCAGTAAGTCAGGTCTCTGCATTTGGACATTTTCCCCATTTTGATAGCCTCTCATGGTTGGCAGCAAAGGAATTGGAAAACATGGTTATGTCTATCAGGATAAGTTATAATATGAGGTAGTCCTAATGGTTATATGGAGATGAAGCGCGTATTTAACATTAACAAGTGATTGTATTTGTGACTCTGTAAAATGGTTTGAGCACTAGGAAGAAATGGCTTTAGAAAGTCCAAGGCTTGTATTTGTCTTATATGTCATTTCCCAGAAAGAAAATGGTTGACAAGACTAATAGTAGGTCCTCAGATCTTTCAATAGTGAGATTAAAATTGATTTGTCCTGTAGATACAGAGACCATCTACATAGACAGGCATAGTTTGCAGAGTTGTGTTTTAGAATCTTCATTTAATCTTTATTTGGAGGGCTTCTGTGTGTATTTTCATTTATTTCCTCCTCTGCTCTGCTAGTATTCATTGCCTTATAGGATTTAAACAGAATCCTAAAAGTGATTTTACTCACCTGGCTAGGAAAATTGAAAAAAAAAAAAAAAGAACATGTGATTGTGTGACAAGCATGCAAGGTAGGCACTGTTGCCATTAGATACTCTCTAACTTTGCCTCAAATATTTCCATGATGAGAACCTTCCTCATTGCCATATACCAAGCCATTTAATCTGCTGTGGTATGGCCTGGAAGCCCACATCTATACCATGTAAAGGTGGGTCCCACTGTTATACACTATTATCGTCACATATTATTATCATCATTAACTCTAAATATATTATAATTAAGTAAACAATAGTTGTTCTCTTCCCCAACCCCCCGCTCCCTACTACCACAATATAAAATTTCAAAGGGCAGCAGTGTTTTATGGAGAAGTTTAGGAATAGAAAAGAAGTAAGTGGGCGTTTGATTAAACAAACCTTTTATTACTATGAAAGTGGTCTAGCTTACTTACCCTCTTATCCTGCCTTCTCCCTTCCTGTGTACAATAAACATGGCTGCAGTTTGATTCTTATATTATTGTCCATTTCCTTACAAACATCACCGAATTGCAATACCATGACCTCTAGCACCTGTTGCCTGCTACAGAGCTTGAAATAAACATGCTTTGCGCCCACAGCAAATTTCATACTTCAACCAGTGAAAGGGTATGTTTTGGTAAGGCTGTTTCTGTCCTACTAGAAGTTGAAGAAGGACTGAAGAAATATTAAAGAGGTAGAAGAAAGATTGGTGTGGTGTGGGGAATCAGATGAGTCAAGTTTGACTTCCAGGTTCCTGGTTTGGGCAACTGGGGAACTGTGGTGCTGTTATCCAAAATGAGGAGAGAGATAGAAGAGCAGGGTGAATGAAGAAGAAAAGGAATTTGATTCTGAACATTTTTAGTATGAATAAATTAGCAATGCCCCTTGCAAATAAATGTTACAGGGTTGTGATTGTTTCAGATGGACACTGAAACAATTTAATTGAAAAGTCTTTCTGGTAAAAAGTATTGCCAAAACCAGCAAACAAACAAGGAATTCTTGATCATGGCCTCTTGCAGTGGAATGCAGGTGCCTTTGCATTTTATACTGTGAGTATTCCTGAGCTGCAACACCACATCTCATCATTGGTGCATCCACTGGTTAGCATGCATGGTGTAGGGATGCAGAGATGGATAAGACACTGCTCTTCACCCAGGAGTACTCTCAATGTGGAAAGCGAGAAATACTATAATGCAGTACAGTTAGTATAATAATTGACATCTGGACTCTATACTGCCAGCTCAGAAGAAGGAATAATTACTCTGTGGACACTGAAGCTCTATTTAAACTTCAAAATCAGAGTGATGCTTGATTCAGATTGAAGATTGAGTAGGCATGGAAATTATGAGTTCTTGCAAATTATGAGTACTTACAAATTGTGAGCGGTGACATGTGGCAATGTAGTCCCATCATTTAAGGTTTTCTTTGGCCAATGAAAAGGTCAAATTTGGTTCAGTCAAGTGAACCATTGGAAAACGTCATTTTAAATTACACATGTATAGCTTTCTACCAACATACCATCTAAGAAACACCCCAAATTTCACAGCTGTGAGAAATGACACAACTCTTTAACATCAAAGTAGCCAGCAGAACTCACACAGGCAGTGGATTCTGCTTGTGAAGCATGAACTTCAGACAGGAACTGATAAATGTTGGAGAAATGAACTTTCAATAATTTTAGCAATTCATCAGAAGTCTCAGTTTAGTGTTTCTCAACTTCATTTTTATTATCACTCCCCTGTCAAAGAGTCTTTTTAGACTTTTTCCCTAATTGCCTTTCCTTCTCCCCATGAAATTTAAATACCACAGATATATGTTATGTTTATACCCAACCAAAATGATTGTAATATCTAAGAATTTTTCACCTCGCAAGAGTGAATTTTTGCCCCATTGGGATTCTTATTGTTCCGTTGCTTATGTATGATTTAGATGAAGATGTTAACATAAAAGTTTGTCTCCTAGATTGCTTGGCACCCAACATTATTTAAAAAGGGTCTATATTTTGTTTTGTTTACATGCTTCAAGTATATAAATCTCAAGACATACACTGACTAATATCAAACCCTTTAAGTGACCCCCAAACTCCATGCAAAGCAGAAATTGTGTTCACATTCCTTTGAAACCATTCTCAATTTCTGAAGTATAGTTCACCAATGAAGATCTTGACTGCTTGTTATTTCTCAGATTTTCTAAAAACATCTCATTTTTGTTTTTACAATATCATGGGTAATAATTTAAAAAATAGAGAACAAAAAATCTTCATATGGACAGTCCTCCTAGTTTTGGCCATAAATTTCCTCTGGGTAACCTCAACTATACAAAATCACAGCAACAAGCAGTTAGAGCAATTTTAAAGAACACACACAAACACACTTGCAAACTAAAAAAGAGGCATAATTTACTTGGCAAACACAAGCTGTGGCCAAAATTGTTATGTAAAGTATCATGCTTCAGAAAATAGCACACCCACAACTATGCAGCATGGAGGCTCCTTATGAAAAAAGTAGGCTGGAAGAGGGAGGAAAGTCCACAAGAAGATAAAGGAACAACTTCCAGGCTTGGAAAAGCTAACATGGAAAGGAGATGGGTTGAGAACATCAAGTGAATAAAAAAATGTCCCCTCTTCCTGGGACCTGTTTAGAACCTGAGGAACAAAGGGTTTTAGATCCTTTCCTAAGATAACTAGCATGCATGTGAGGGGCCTTAAACAAATGCAGATAGAGCCCATGAACTCCAAAAGATGACTGTCCTGGGAACTAACACATGGACATCAGAAAGCATGAAGCAAACCAGAGAAGAGCTCCCCATAGTCCACCATTATAGTCTAGTTCACATGCACCAGAACTTGGCAGCATCAGTCAAAAGATTTTGCCAGTTCTGTATACCAATCACTGAAATGACACATTATTAAAACTATTAATTAAAAACTATGACCAAAATATTTTAGATATTTTCCCCAGGAGCAATAGAAATTGGCATGAAAGTTGAGGAGGCATGGATCTATGTTATCTTGTCAGCCATGGAATGTTTAAACGGAAAAAAGTTCAGGTAGGAATGGCCTGAGATGGGGTCCATTAGCAAAACATACCTCATTGCTCCTCTTTCCTCTTGATTTTCCTTCATCTGTGGATCTCTCTACCACCCCCTTCAGGTCCCCCCTTCAGCCCTCAGGCACCTGGCCCTTTGGTCCTAGAAGAGAGAAGAGCTGCCGTCTCAGATACACTGAGGTTGCTGGTTTACAAAGTTTCTTTTGGTCTAGGGCTTAAAGTTCACTGCTTCCCAAAAGAAGGATCTAGGTATATAAATAAAATACTCCACGGGAGAGCAGTGTTGAGAAATCTAGGATGAATAAATTTAAACAGACTTACCAACATGCTAATAAACACCTGATTCTTCAAGAGGGGCATATAGTACATGTAGTTTCTTAACATATATTGGAAGATAGTCTGAGAAATGCTAAAAGGCAATTATAGTTTACTTTCGCACTGATGAAACTAATATTTGCTAATGTAAATTTTATTTTCAGGTTAGGGGCAGAAATAACTCGTGAGCAAAAGTAACTCTTTGTAGTTACCTGAGAGCTGAATTAATATTTGATTTATTGAATTTGACAAATTTCAAAAACTTAGGTTTCTTTTAGCTTTTTAATTCAACCTATAAATCTTGGCCTTCTATCAGGTTAACTACTATTCATAACATGAAAATAAAGTCACATCACATGCATCAAAATAGCAATCAATTAACTGAGTTTAAACAGACTAAATCACCTTGAACAATAAATGACATTTACAATTTAAATTAAAAAAATTTATCTATACTTGTAAATTTAATAATTTCATTTTCTTAAGTGATTCAAATGTATCACAAGGTACAATTATGATCTTCACTTATAAAACCTTTCAAAACCCTTACAGCTAACCTTTTTATGGCACTTACTCTATGCCAGATATTGTTCTAAGCTATATATATATATATATATATATATATATATATATATATATATATATATATATAAATTTATTTAATCCTCACATCAATCCCACAAGGTAGCTAATTATTCTGATTTGTTTTATAGTTGAAGAAACTGAAGTATTAACGTATTGAACAACTTGCTCAGTCACACGCACGAGGCAAAATTTTTATTAATTTAATGCATTAAACAGTGTAATAAAATCAAATTCTCTTAGATATTCTAATACTCTTGACTGACTAAATTCTCTAATAACTTCCACTTAAAAATTACAAAACTGTTGTTAGATTCTCTCTAACATATAAATACCTTAAGAAAGACACAGATTATTTGTAATTTAACATAACCTTTTAATACCAAGGATTGAGTTTTACTTTTATTTCTGTCTTCCTAGAGTTTAAAAGATCCAAATAAGGAGAGTTATCATCTCAGACACACTAAGGTTATCAAACAATAAACTCAGGATCACAATAGAGTTACTTCTCAGTCAGAAACCAGAACCTGCAACATGGGGCCCAGAGTAAAAAGCTTCCAGATGATTCTCCTAGAACCACAGTTGGAATGATGGGCCATTGATTTCAATACTGCTCATGGGGCATCAATTCTATTGTGTTCAACTGAAATTGTCACCTCCTTCTGAAATTAGAACCTCATTCTTGTGTGTGCGTGTGTACACGGGTGTCTAAGGACTGCTTGATTCAATTTATGTACTTTTTCTTACTGTCTCATTGAATTTTGTACTCTTTTCATATTTTCCTTTTAGCAGCAACTGTATAGTCCTCTTAATGATAAATTATTATCAGCAGTTTGCAAATAAGGAAGCTGAGGATCTGAAAATTGATTCACTTTCCCTAAGTCCAATGTCAGATAAACTGTAGAACTTAGATACAAGCCTGCTGTTCTACATCCCAATCCATGACTTGTTCGCTGCTTAATAATTGGTTCCTAGTCCACCTATAGTGGTTGCTAGGCAGAACTTTCTGTCTGCCTTGCAAGAGCTCTGTGTCTCATGTTGAAATCATATTCTCTTAACTTTTTTCATCCATTGTATCTTTCAAAATATTCACAGTTACTAATAGGTCATTCATTCTTTCATCAGCCAGTTTCAAAGTATTTACTGGGTTCTTGTGATATGCTAAGCACAGTTCTTGGTACTTGGGAGGTTATGACTACAAATTATTCATTTATACTGAGAGAAGGGTTAGACTTTTCTTTAAACAGATCCCTCACTCCTGTATTTGTCACTCCCCTCCCCCTCAAGTAATAGAAATCCAACTTAAATTAAATTCAATTTAAAGCAAATGGATTTAGTTATGTAACTGAAACATTTATGAGCAGGGAGCCGAGCCTTCACGTGTGACTGGATTTGGGGCCTGTGGAATGTCACAAAGCCAACTTCTCTTGGTCTTATGATATATTTCCACACATTCTCTGTCTTCATGTCTCAATTTGCTACATTATGAGTTTTGGCCTGATTTTTCCTGCTGCTAAATACTTCTTGCATGTGGAAAATGAAAATGGCTGCAAATTTCATCATTCGTGCTTTCCTTTCATCTTGTGATTTAACGGAAAACAAGAGCATCTTTTCCAAAAAAGCTCTTGGAGGAGAAATCTTGGAGAGAACATTAATTGGCTCAGTTTGAGCCACATGCCCATCTCTGAATGAATCATGATGACTAGGGGTATGGAGAGGCTTGGGCCACATGCCCTGGGGTAAAATCATTCCCACCTAAGTCAGTTGGAATAGTGAAGGTGGTTATTTAAAGAAAAAATGGTAGGCAGACAGACATCCTGAGCCACATGTGTATTTTCTCTCTCTCTCCTTCTCTCCCTTCCTTCCTTTAATAGCTATTGTGTGTCTACTATGTGCTTGTTATTGCAAATAGAATCAGGAAGAAGACATAGATGACCTTGCATCTCTGAAGCTTAGTACACTAGCAAGAAATATAGATATCAAATGAATAGTTCAGTATTCAGTTGATGAATTCATTTTAATTGTGATAAATGTTAAGAAGCAGAAGTACAAGATATTAACACAGAGCATAGTAAGAAAGTAGCCTGGCCTGGAGGGTCAGGGAAGGCTTTCTTAAGAAAAATATGATATAGATATTTATTGATCTCCACACAAAAATTAGTAATTAACTTAAAAAACAAGGAATGAAGAGCAGAGTAGGGAGAGCAAAGAGTGGCTGTGAAGACTCTGACATGGGCAGAAACATGGCGACTGAATGAGCTAAGAGGCTAGGATGACTGGGCTATATGGAACATGGGGAAGAGAAACAAGAAATGGAGCCAGGGCTGGGTAGAGAGAGACAAGGAGCCAGACCATGCACAGTTTTGAAAAGTCATGGCAGGTCTATATCGCTTTATAGAGACAGTGCCCTACATTTATTGAGGTTGTATAATCCAAAAGAATGAAATGAATGGTAGGAATTTCTGGGCATTAGAAATGTGAACTGGGAAGACAACAACATGTCAGATATTTAAGGGCACCTGGGTCTTACAAAGTTTCACAAATCACTCCATGTAGCTGGCAGTTGACCCTGCCCGGGGGCATGGTCAGACTAGAAACAGTTCATGCTTGGGAATTCTCCATCAGTCTTTTACAGCCTAGAGAGCATTCAATTCAGTACGTAAAAATGAATGACTCTGGCAATTGAGAGTATTTTAAAATTCCCCAGAAACATAAAGTATGTCCTGCTTTTCAGTTTTGAGAAATATGGACATTCCCAGAACTGTCTACATGTATCCCTTTATCTTCAATCCTTTGTTGAGATAACTTCTATTTGTCCCTGGATATAACCTCAACCATCACTTCCTTTGAAAGCCTTCTCATATACTCTTTACTGTAGTTCCTTTTCATAGCTCTTATAGTCACGAATTACACATCTGTCTGATGCTATATGAGGCTGTAACAATAACTCATCCCACTAGAAGATAAGTTCCATGTGTGTAGACCATCTCCCCAGTGTGTGACCCAGGGCTGAGCGCTCAGCAGGTGATCAGTAACTATTTATAAATAAATCAATAATCTCAATTTTTCTGATTCATATTTTTTTCAGATTTATACTTAAACCTGGTGATACTCTAAGATTGTACTTGATCTCCAATTGAAAACTTGCTCACGATAGGCTCTCGATAGTATTTGCTAAAAGGAATTAAATGAAGAAAAATAAATCCAGGCTGTTTTTAGAATGCCTAAGCCATGTAACTTTTTACATGTAATTTGATTAAGAGATCAAAAGCACAGAAGAACTATCCAAGTAATCTTCTGAATTCCTCTCTTTGTAGAGTCACACATTCATGACCTTTGTTCCTGTCTCTGAATCCCTCTATCAGAAAGATGCCTGCTGCTGTGACTCTGAGGGTGGGATGAGACGTGAGGAAGAGGGGACAGAACCTCTATGCTGAATAATAACCTCATCTCCTCTAGCAAATACCATAATAGTCCATGGCTCAGCTCTTGTCTGTCAAGTCCTTCTTAGGCATTTTTATTAACTGTTCAGTGTTTAAATGCTTCTCAGTGGAGGAGTATTAAACACAAATATAAACACAAATATATATTTGTCCTTTGCTGAAGATGTCTCTCGTGTTTAGTTCCTGTGCCAACCATAACTTTTACAATTTTACATTATCCTTTAACCTTAAGTTTCCTCTTGAATAAACAACATGTGCAGGCCTCCAGCAGTAGCTGGTTAGAACTGCTCCGTGGCCACTAGGAAATGAGATTTCGGTGATACTAAAATATTCATGGCATTTGGACTTGTAACTGTTGTACTATTCTAGAAGGGGAATCTTGAAGATGAGTTGACATAGCTCCATCAGCAAACATCCCACCGGATGTTTTCTTAAGCATTCTGAACAAAGTTCAACTGCCCTTTGGGAGAGAACACACATTTCTTCCTAATTTATAATTTTTGGAATGATACCAACCAAAAAATCTGAAGAGTTCATAAGAGGAAAAAATGTCCAAATATAACAATACTTCTCCGTTATTACATAGAATATAGTTTTTTTTTTTCTTTTGAGTATCCCAGTAATCAGTTACTACCATTTCTTGAGGAAAGCAGGGCATACAAGCCTCATTTATAGGTGTTGTAGAAGGAACAGAAAGGCTTGAGATTAAGAGCCTTCCTGGAAGGTTAGCTTCTTGAAGAATGTGTTAATAATTTCAAATCATGCTTAAGAAGAATGCAATGCATTACTAATTTTAGCTCTGCATGAAAACAGCAGAATTAAGTGATCTACATAGACTTTTATTTTTTCATATACGAGCAGTCTTGTGGAGTTTGTTTTAAAACATGAAGGACCTGGTGATTTAGAAAACCTGTAACTCAATGTGGAAAACATTTACGCTTGGTTTAATTACATTTGCACATTTATTTTATATTTCTTCAGGCTACCGCAGCTGGTAGTACATTGCAGATCAGAAACAAAATAAAATAATAGTTTCTGACTATAGCTCTTTCCAGCAATATCACTGAAACCCAAGTGGTCTAAAACATTTTCCTTCAGTTTAAGTAGTGTTTGGTTTTTCCCATGTATTCAGGAGTGACTAGGGATTCATATATTTCAATTTTATGATAATCATCCTTGTACCCTTGTTTGTTCTAAATGTTCACTGATTAGGTTCCTTAGCCATGAACCAATACTAGTTAAAAATGTATAGAAGCTTCTCCTGCTGCTTTGCTACTACCTGTTCCAGTGAGGACCCTGATGCTACCTCATCACTCTGATTCCGCATCGCCATGCCATGCTGAGGAGGGAAAAGGTGGTGGACCATTTAAAAAAAAAATTCATAAAATATATCATACATCAAATACATGTACTTTAATTCAAAACAAAACATGCATATAAAAGTGAATATAATATAATATAATATAATATATGTAAACAACAACAATAATAATAAGCATTCATGAACCCACCAGCCAGTTTAGGAAATAGAACCTCCCTAACATCTTTAAAGCCCTCTGTGTGCCCCTCTCATTCTCCCCAACAGAGGTGATACCCCTAGCCGGAATTTCCCATTACTCATTCCCTTGCCTTTCTTGTTATTCTCCCACATGTATATCATCTTAAAAGAATATGGTATTTAGTTATGCATGGTTTTGAAGTTTACATACGTGAAATTACAATGTATTTGTTCTTCTCTGACTTGCTTGTTTTGCTCATTCTATAATATATATTTTAAGACTATTTTTAGAGCCATTTTAGGTTCATAGCAAAACTTAGGAGGAGGTGCAGAGATTTCCCATACATTCCTCCCCCATTATCAACACCCTCCATCAGACTGGTACATCTGTTACACTTGATGAACCTACATTGACACATCATAACTACCCCAAATCATAGCTTATCTTAGGGTAGAATCTTGGCATTATATACGCTCTGGATTTAGATGAATGTGTGATAACATATATCCATGATTATAATATGCAGAGTACTTCTACTGCCCTAAAAATCCTCTGTGCCGTACTTATTCATCTCTCCCCTGGCCCCACATCCTTGACGACCACTGATCTTTTTATTGCCTCCATAGTTTTTTTTTTTTTTTTCCAGAATGTCATATAGTAGGAATCTTATAGTATGTAGCCTTTTCAGATTGGCTTCTTTTGCTTAGTAATATGAATTTAAGTTTCCTCCATGTCTTTACATGTCTTGATAGCTCATTTCTTTTTTGTGCTGAATAATATTCCACCATCTTGGTATCACAGTTTATCCATTCACCTACCAAAGGACATCCTGGTTGATTAATACACATTGGTGTCTGTAGCTGAGGTTTGTTTTCATTGCTGTATAATATTTTATTGCATGGATTACCACTTTAAAAATCATTTCTCCTCTTGGCAGACTTTTGGGTTGTCAGTACATTTTTAGTAACATGAACAATGCTGCTGTGAACCTTCATGTTCTGTGTAGTTTGTGTAAATATGTAAAAGTGTTTCTCTAGGTTATTTGCCTTACAAATGAAATAACTGTTATAGAGTTAATACAATTTCATTTCAACTTTACTAGCTGAGGCCCAACTGTCTTCCAAAGAAATTGACCCTATTAATATATCCATCAATCATGAATGGAAATTCCTTCTGCTTTATAATCTCATAGATGCTTGGCCTGGCATTTAGAATTTTTGCAAGTCAGGTTAGTGCAAAATGTTATTTCATTATTAGCAAAGTTGAATATTTTTTTCACATTTTTATTGCTCATATATGTTTCCAGTGAAATGACTGTCCATGTCTTTGCTCATTCTTCTTTTGAGTTGTCTTTTTCTTATAGATTTATAGAAGTATTTTATAGTTTGCACATTTAGAATCTTGTTTAAGAAAAACTTTCCTAACTACAACTTATAAAATTATTCTCCCGCATATTTTTCTAAAAGTTTTAAAGTTATGTCTTTCAGATTCAAGAACTGATTTAACCCATTTGAAATTGTTTTATGTATTTAGTGAGGTGGAGATCCAATTTTTCCCCACATAGATATTTTGTTTTCCATTTATTAAATAGTAATCTTTCCTTTTCCCATTTATCTGCATTGCATCTTTTCCCTGCAGCTGTTTCCATAGGTTTTGTGCCATTTCTGAGCCCTCGATTTGGTTTCATTGAATGTTTGTACAATTCTCTTTCACTATCACAAATGTCTTGTTCACTATAGCTTTAAAAAGTTTTGAGGTCTATTAAGTCATTTGCCTCTAATTTTTCAAAAATGTTTTATCTCTTTTTGGCTCTTTGATCTTTCATATAAATTTAAAATTCATCAAAAAGAAATATCTTATTGAATTTTAATTGAATTTTATATGATTTTATAGCTTAATTTAAATAGAATTAAAATTAATGTCTTTAAGCTATTGTGTCTATTCCATAACCATAATACATCTTTCCATTCTTATAGGCCTTCTTTAAACTCTTTGTTAAAAGTTTAATAAATTTCTTCAAAATAGTCTTTTACATCATTTACTAGATTTATTCCTAGGTGCTTTATATTTTTACCTGCTATTATAAAAAATTTTTAAATACTTATCTAATACTTTCTCTCTGGCATAAAGAAATACAATGAACTTTTCTGTATCAATTATATGTCAATCTTGCTAAAATCTCCAATTCTAATAATAATTTGCCCACTTAGAATCTTGGGTTTTCCATGTATACAATTATAGAATCTGAAAAAAATGAGAATATTATTTATTCCTTTTTAATTTTTATACATTTAATTAATCTTTTTTATATTCTTGTAGTAGTCCAGGAGATAATTATTCACTGTTAATAAAAAAGGCATGTATTTGGGATTTTGTTTGGTAGTAATAAGAATTATGAAGTGCTATTTGGGGGTATTTAAACTGATTAAAATTATTAAATTGTTGTAGGATTACTTAGAGTTCTATTTATTTTTTTATGACAACTTTGGTATTTTTTAAATCTAGAAATTTATTTCAGCTAAATTTTCAACATTTTGCCTAAAAGTTGTTTATAATATTATTTTACTTTTATGTCTTTGCTTCATTTCTAATTATGCCAGCTTTATTATTATGAAATAATGACCAGTTTTAAGTTTTTTTAAAAAATCAAGTTCTAGTATTATTTAACACATATACTAATATTTTTAAAGGTATATTTTCTTGTTTTTGATTTCTAAAACTGGATTTAGATAGATAAATATGTCTGTACATGAAGATTTGTTTTAAATTTGTTTAGCAATGCTATATGGGATTTTACATTATGATTTTATGAAAAACATATATGTATACTATTTATGCTGGCAAAAAATATGTATTTACAATGGTTGTGTCCATTATTCTGCAAATGTCCCTTAAGTCAATCTGTTAAATGTGTTCAAATTTCCTATAGTCTCATTAATATCTTTTATCTGCTTGTATATCAATACTGAGAGAGAAGTGTTAAAATGTCCAATATTCACAGTTGATTTGTCAATTTCTTATGCAGAGATATAAATACTTTCTCTTTATATTTTGAAAATTTAATAAGTGCATTAAAGTTTAGAATTTTAATATCATCCTTATAAAGATTTAGCATTATGTGATGACCCACTTTACCACTAATATTGCTTTTTGCTTTAAAATTGATTTTCTGTTATTAATATAGCTAAACTAGCCTTGTTTTGATTTATAGTATATATTTCTTGTTAAATTTAAACTTGTTTCTTGTAAATAATACAAAAATTATACTTTATTATTATTTAGTCTAACAATCTTTGATTTTCAAGAAGAAATCATTTTATTGACATTATAATTACTGATATATTTGGATTAACTTCTACCATCTTATAGTCTATTTTCTATTTGTCCACTTCCATTTTAATATTTTTGTTTCTTTCTTGCTTTGCTTTTTTTGGATTGATATTTTCTTCCACCATTTTATATTTTCTCTCATAGTATGGGAGATATAAACTATTTTTCTATAGTTTTAATGGTTACACTACACATAGAAAAATACTAAAGCAACCTAATAATTTTTAAAACTAATAATTACCTTTATTCTTCTACATTTTAAAAGTGGCCTAACTGCAGTTACCCACTTCAGGTAGTGAAGTATGCTTCACTTGGTTTAATCTTCATACTTTAATTAATCATTAAATTAATAAATGATTTATTATTGTTAAAATTTCATAAATTTCTATTAAATTAAATATTCCCATACATTTACAATTTTCTATGCTCACCATTCATCATATATCTCAGATGTTTAAAGACATCCTTTAAAAGTTATTTTCATGTGATTTTTTTTGTAAGAAAATCTCTGTTTTTATTTACCTAAAGTTGTCTTTATTTTGACTTTGTTCTTAAAAGATGGTTTTATTGGTTACAGTCACTGGCAAATATTCTAAGTGCCAGTTATTTTTTTCTCTGCACTTTGAATGTATTATTGCACATTCTATGCCTTCTGTAATTCTGAATCAGAGTCTCAGTTCTGTAGATCATTCTAGTATCAAATCAAGGAAGGGTTATAATTTGTTGACAAGTATTTTTTTCTCTGGCTCTCATTACACCAACAAACTTCATGGAAATTCAGCTTCTTCTTCAGAGTCTCTATACTATTTCTGGGAGGTCCCTGTGGATATCTCAAGTCACTTCTGCTCTCATGTAGCAGATGCCATTTTCTTTGCCAGGTTCTCTGCCTTTGCCACTCCTCACATGCCTATGAAACCTCATGAGGATGGACCACTGTTGGGTGTACCACTGCACAGCGCTTGTATTCATGCCATGTCGGAGTTTCCTGATCTCCATACCCTTGCTTGTGCTCTTCGTGTGCTCATGACAGGCTGTGCTCTCCAGAGATCTGTGATGTGTTATCCATGAAACAGAGAAATTTATCTTCTTCTTACTCTTGTATGTTATACTAGCAGAAAAGAAAAAGGTCTCACAGGGATGAGGATTAAACATCTTTTGATTTTTGTTTTGTGTATTGATTGTTTTTAGTATGAGCAAACTCCTCTCCCCTGGTCTCAGACTTATCTGTGTGGAGAGGAAGGGATGCAGGGCAGGCAGGTGTGGAGGATGATCCTCAGCTTCGGGAGGTTGTGGGAGGATCCAAAATATGGCAGATGCTGAACAAGAGATACCATATCCTTTTCAGAGAGGCCTGCCCCACAGCCGACTAATGTTTTATTACTGGTTAATCTCAAATGTCTGTCCTTTCTTCAAGATGAGTTCTTCCCCAGGTAGCTCTTTCTCCCATCAGGTGAGTAGCCTTCCATGGACCCATCGGATAAGCCTCCCCTTCATACTCAGGAACACCTGATTTCCTGGCTGCAGGTCTGGGTATAAATTTAAGCTGCAGCCCCCTAAACAAAAATATAAATTTATATATTTACTTGTACCCTTATTTTAATATAATGCTGTATCTGATTTTTTTTTGTTGCATCCCTTAATTTACTCTACATTGAAATATAGAGACTTGTATTATTATTCTAGAATCTCTCTACTAAGGCATATGGCATTTATTTAGCTGACCTCAATCTCCATCTCTGTACTTTAAATATAATTAAGCTCCTTTTTCTTCCATTTGTTGGTGGTTTTTTGTTACATTTTAAAAACTATTTCTTCTATTTTCTTAATTTCCTGTTTTCTATTTGTATATTTTCTAGCTGACTGTGTTTTCAGGTTTTGAAAGTTGAATTTCTTGATGGCTGTTTCTTCTTTTTTTCTTTGTTTCCTTCATTAAAGATTTTTTTGTGCTTATTTGGATTTCTTATTCTTTTTGCAATGTTATTAAGACTTGCTTTGACGATTTACTCCTGGCCCTTTTCATATATTTAAAAATTGAATAAAAATTTTGCAGAAAAATATAGTCCATCTTGTTTTGGACAGATTTTTTTTTTTTAACTTTCACTTACACATAATGTGAAGCTTATAAGAATTATTTATTCTTCTACATTCTCAAATGAAAATGACAGTGCTCATTGTATTGTAACTAAAGCCTGTTAAACAATACTCAGCCCCTGGCTTGAAATGTGTTGGCCACCACTGATGAGACCATCACTGATCCCAGAAGAATGGGGTGTGTGTGTGTACATATATATATTTCATATTATGTAAAATGATTTAGAATTTTGTTTTAAAAATATGCATATATTCTACAAATGACAGTCTAATATATTTAATCCTGTGTGTTCCAGGTTGTATGAGGTGTTTATTTTAACCTTTGTCAAAATCTCCTTACTCTGCTCTCAACATTGGACAAGAGAGACAGAACAGTGCATCACTGAAAATAAATTCGTGCAGACTCATCCGTCACATACAAGTCATCTGTAGGAATGTACAGAACAATCCTTTCTGCAAAAGACTGCTCACAGTGGTGTCTTACCTGGTAGCCAATGTTACAGGAATCTTTCCACCAATTCCTGACAACCATGCTCTCCTTTGCATAGTCTTGCCCTCTCCTTCTCCTCATAGAGCTTGTTATTTCGGAAGGTTACCCTGTCTTCACCCCTTCACCACTGGCCTTCTAGGTCAACTTTCACATACCATCACCCTTCTCCTCCCATAGTCCTACTCCTCCTCTTCCTCCTTTGGCCAAGGGCATCCCGTTATGCAGTTCCAATAGTTTTTCTCCTCCCCTGGATGAAACTAGAGAAGCTTCAAATTCAAGAAGGGTTGGGAAATTGAAGGGAGCCAATTAGAAAAACTCTTACTGGTTTGATATCAGTGCCATATCTCTAAAGACAAACAGATTTTGGCATAGCTAAGGTCTGTCTCTTGCAGGACTCCTGTGTGTTATTTTAACAAAATGACCCTCTGTCTCCAATCTTGCTTTCAGGTGCCATGAAAAAAATCGCCCTTTTGTTGTCCAGGCTTTCTAAGTGCAAGTTCTAGAAGGATGAGGGTTTGTTTTATGTTCCACTGTGGGGATAAGAAAGAGAGAAAACCCTCTTAACTTCTATAGCTGTTGAAAGTAAATTGGAACACATAAACAAACCCATCACAGATAGTGTTGGGCAAACCATAAGTGGAAAACTGTAACGTTCCTCGGTGTGTTTTGGTTCAAAATCCATTGGCTTAAAATGAAGTTGGGAAAGTAGATCTAGATGGGCAGAAGAATGAAGAGTGTCAGGTCCAGCTGATGACATTTCCTCAACCCTTCCTTGAGCAAGTCATGCATGTGTGTGGTTAATGAAGAGCTTGTGCCTTTTGAAAGAAAAGTGCATTTGGGGCAGACTTCCAACTGGGAAAGCAAATAATAGTTCACTCTACACCTGCTCAGCTTAATGGACATTTTCAATGCTTTCTGCACTCCATTGTGTTCTGGACTTAGAAAACTGAGCTTGAAGATTTGATTATTGATGTGTGTGGTCATTTGAAATATTCCTGGATTGTTTCATCTGTTTTTGGCAGAGCTCAGAAAGATAAGCTCAAAATTCCTCGAGGGAGGTAATGCAAGTGTCAGCTTTAAATATTCTTTGGAGATTTTTTTTTTAAAAAGACACATATGGAATTTTCTATATTGATAAAATGTATACTTCAAATGTAAATGTGGACATGGCTAAAATCATCACCACTTATTGGGATTTTAGCCTTTTTTGATATGAACTTTAATGCCCCGAGGTAGTATCTAATTCTCATAACAATGTATTTGACTGCCATTGTATAATTTAAGAAATGCTTAAAAAATAAAAGCTTGAACAATATTCTTCAATGCACAATGGATAATTTCTTTATCTAATAGAATATACACTAGTTCTTTAGAGTCTAATATCACACAAATGTCCATGCTAATGATCTTTAAGATAAATACTTTCAAATTCTCTCCCCAAAAACAGCATAGGAAAAGTTACATACACATGCTGTATAATGCTTCCTAAAATTATTGAAGTTAATGGCCTCAAATATCATTGCTGCTTTGTCTCATTTGAGCCTCTGAAGCTCTGACACATCCAATGCTCATAAAAGCATAAGCTTAGGCTTTTAGATGTGAGTCCTTAAACTACGAATGACTTAAACATTGTAAAACAGGGTTTTTTGAAATGTGACCTATAGAATTATAGTATCTAGGAATATTCATACATGTTAATCACTCACAAAAAGTTGTTTTGAAATAAATTTGGGAAATTATGGATTAAACATATTTAAACAGGATTTTTTATTGAAACACTACAATATGCTAAGATGCCTCATGGCTCTACGTAGCATTTAGTCAATAAATACTTATCCAGTTCCTACTGTGTGCCAGGAACAGCACCATGCTTTGCTCAAATAAACATCAACAAATCAGATATGGTTTCTATCCTCACGGGGTTTCCAAAGCAAAGGGAAGAGTGAGTTAAACAAATTAAGATATAAAATATTTAGATAGCAGGATACTGAATTGTGCCAAGAAGAGAAAGAATAAGATGCTTGGAGGCTGAACAAAGAGAGTTACTGATGATTTAATTGGAGGATGGATTTAGGAGTGATCTCTGATAAGAAGTAAGTTTAAGCTGAAGCAGAAAGAAGTAGGAATTATCTAGAAAAAGAGGAGCATTCCAGCCCAGTGAACAGAAATTTAAAGCCTTGAGGCAGGAGAGCATTTTCTACATGGGAGGAAAGAAAAGGCTGATGTGGTTAGGGGATGGCAAACAAGAGGCCCAAGATGAAGCAAGAGAAGCAATGAAGGGTAAGTTCATGCGATATCTTATAGGCCACATGACAAAAAGTTTTCATTTTAAGTGCAAAGGGTTTTAATGAAAGAACTAGTGTTTAAAACGTCATTTTCCTGAAGAAAAATATAGTATTACATTTAGCATTCTCAGATGTATTTGACTACAGAAACATTTTGATGAGAAATTTCCTGGGAGCACTATCTTTGGAAAACACACTGCCAGTATTTCAATATATCCTATTCTAACCAAAGATGCGTCTCAGTTAGGACTCCTCAGATTGTGACAAGAAAACAGTCAAAGAGACTTTACCAGTTCAAATTTATCAGTATCAGAAATATTCAGAAGTAGGGCCTCCAACATAGACGGACTTGGGTCTCAAATGTTATCATGACTCAGATTCTCTTCATCTTTTGGTTTGGTTTTATTCTAGAGGTTCAATGAAATGATCCGAGGAGCTCCAGGATTTTTCACTGTGGTGACAAGGTGGCTGAATCATATCCTCACATGCTCCCAGATTGTGTGTCAGTGGGAAAATAAGAGAAGCCTCTTTTACAACATTCCCAGAAAAATTCCCTTGCCCCTTGCTACCTCTCATTGAGATGCTCCTCTGGGAGCCAATCATTCAGACTCAAACAACAGGATATGTGGATCAGTTTAGATCTAAGGAACCTACATCCTTGATTATTTGGATTCTCAAACATAAATCTAGGATGAATCCTACAATAAGGGACAATGCTGAGGAGGCAGAGAACAAAACTCTAGTACAATATATATATATATTTTTTTACAAATTAGTGTTTTAAATTATATGGATATATTTGGAGTAAACATGTATTTCCAGTTGAAGTATAAAAGGGAAATGCAATAAAGTTTCTTTAAAAAGCAGAAGAACACTGCTTTTTGCTGTTTCTGGGTGATTATAGAAAAATTATAGAACATTGAAATAGGATACATCTATTATTCCTACTACTAACAATTCACCCCATCAATGACCTTTTTGTTGTTCCTTTCCATCTACATAAAAACTACTCTACCTTGACTAGTGAATCACTAAATAAATGTCATGTGCTTCATGTAAATTATTGGCTGCAGTCCTTCTACTGCGTGTGTGTATGTATACATACATGCATACATACATACATACATATATACATATAGTGAAAGGTATAGGTATATAAAAAGGCATATATATACACACATATATACATATATATGAATATATATATACATGTGTACATATATGATATATATGTCTTTATAAAAATGTAAATCTTGAGGATAATAAAAAATGATGTTATGGTCATATTTTTTAATCAAAATATTCTCTAGGGTACTTTTAAGATAGTAATAAATATTGGAATTTATAAGAGATAGTGAGTCAAACTCCTGAGCATGTAAAATAAATTTTAGAGGTATAAAAGGGGAAAAATGCTCCTTTATGAGAAGATAGCAAGGTCTGGGTGATCAAAATAGACTTAGATACTGTGGAACCTGCATAAAAACTACAGGGCAAGGAAAAACTGTGACTCTTACAATACCAACTAGCAGTGTATTTTTAGTCTTACAGATGGTGGTTAACACTTCTGGTCATTTATACTTTGTTCCTCTTTTTATGACCATCGTCTAAAAAATAGTTGGGGCCTTAGCAGGGCAGATATTGTTAGGGAGAGCTTTGTGGATAAAATGAGACTTTGTGGAATTTTTTTAAAGGGGATGCTGAAAGTGCATGATAGAGAATCCTAACAGAAAGTCAAATAGAAGGAGAACAACTGTTTGACAAAAGGAATCTTATTGTTCCCACCTTAAAAGTAGGTCCTGTTTCCCTCAGATATCAAGAATCACCTGTAGTAAATTTTCTAGATGGAGAGACCACCGAGGTTAGATCTTATTTTCTGATTTTATTCTGAATGTTTGTGTCTCAACAATTTTCCCTCTCATCCTAGAGGAAGAACAGAACTAGATTTGTCTTTAGAAGTGAAGAGAAAGGCAAGTATGCTTTTTTTTTTGGGGGGGGGAGGTCCTTAAGTTTAAAAGCAGGTGGGTTTAAGCATAAATATTGTATAAATGAACATTTTTACTTACCAATCATTGAGTATAAAAACACATATATAACAATTCTATTAGTTATCTCATGACATTTCTTTTTTAGTGTATGTACTCTTACAAAAGTCCAAATTTATGTTTATTGCTAAATATCTATAATTTTAGACTTTATGAAAAACAGAGATTGGTTAACTGTCACATGGCTCTATGAAGTAAAGAAAATATCTTTAGAAATTCTATTAGAATCATTTTATTAATATAACCTTTGAAATTATTTCCTGAATCACATAAAATCCAATGCAAATATTCTGGTAATATAATGTAATGTTTTCAAAAATTTAACACAATATATTAATTCAAGCCATACATATAAGTGAATAATGATCTATTTTCTGAAAAATTACTGGAAAATTAAGTATCATGACATGTTTATTCTTATTTCAAATGATAGATTCTTATATTCTATATAAGAATATCAACATTTATATATGTTTAGTTAATTACATTATGCTAAGGTGATACATTAATGTAAAATATTTTTAGCAGAGGCCAGCACATCAGGGCTTTGATAATGCCATAAATTATTAATCACCAGATATTACTAAATGATAATTAATGTTAAATTGTTTAAGGAGGATTTCCCATGAAAGTAATAACCATGAATCCAGTTATTTAGAAACATGGCATCTTTTTTTCTTTAGCTTTACTGAAGCATAATTGACAAATAGGAATTGTAGATATTTAAGGTGTACAACTTGATGTTTTGATTTTTGTATGTATTCTGAAACGATCACCACAATCAAGCTAATTAACATATCTATTGGCTCACATGCTTACCATTTTTATTTATTCTTTCCTTGTACGTGTGTGGGGAGAACATGTAATATCTACCTTCTCAGCAAATTTCAAGTTTACAATACAGTATGGTTAACTCTAATCACCATGTGGTACCTTATAAGCTAAGAACTGCAGTGTGATACATTTTGCATTGAAAACTTAGCTGAGGATTTTAATCTGCCACATTATTTTTTAAAACAACAAACAAACAAGGAGGGAATT
>CM053511.1:19148668-19310644 GCA_028627145.1 Eidolon dupreanum | reverse complement strand
TAAAAAATTGAAGCACTATTCTGAGAATCCAAAAACAATAGATGTTAACTATATATGAGAGGAGGGAAATATACATGTATTACATTTAGGGAGTGTATATAAAATGTAAACAAAGAATTATGAAGCTCACTAAATCATGACATAGTCTTAGAAATATTTGACATTAGGCTGTAATTATAGAATAATTCTTATTTTTTTCCAAATACATAATACTTAGGTTGACATGGAGAATCATCAAAAGGTAGATAACATAATTTTCGATCGGGCCTCTCTACAAGTGTTCATTATTTTTTCCAGAAGCAGTGTTCCCTTTCCCTCTAGAAATGGGCAAAAAAACGGTGGATTACCTCAAAGTCACAAATGCATTTATAATGTCTCAGGATGTCATCCAAAATCCACTATTCTACATTTTATTGCTGTCCTCACCTGTAAATATCAAACCTGCCATTAATGAGATACTTAACTTCTTACCATATGTACTAATAACCAGGAACTTATGAAAGAAAAATGGATAACAAAGATAATGGTTACAATCTATAATTTAAATCCCTTTCAGGTGTACTTTGTTGCTTCTAAGGTAAAAGCAAGGGAAGTATACAATTTTGTGCAGCAGCTGCTTTTTTTGAAGTCAGATATAATCAGCAAAGTTATACTTAGGGTAGTTTGAGGAAGGAAGCTGCTCTTTATTGAAATACAAGCTCTAGACATGGAAACAACCACATCGTGTGGAGAAAGAATTAGATCACGAGTGCTGACCAGCAATGGAGAAATATCCAACTCAGTTTAGGAAAAAGAAGACTAGTCTCCAAGTTAAAGACCTGGCTTCTGGTCCTGATATATTAATTTGCTATGTGATGTTAGTCAAGGACTTCAACTACCTGGGCTTGTTTTCTCATCTTTAAAGTGTGTGTGTGTGTGTGTGTGTGTGTGTGTGTGTGTGTGTGTGTGTTTTCTGTTTTTTTAAATTCACTTCTAAGTGCTGAGATTTTATAATCCATGGAGGTGAGAAGAGATAAAGCACATGGACCATATAAGCACTTTTGAGAACCTATAGGAGTTATGTCAAAATCAGCTGCTGTGCTGCTGAAATAAATACTGCAGAAGGGTTCGATGTCTGGGATTACAATGGCCTCACAACAATGGCAGCCCGATCACCAAGAAATGACTCAGTAAAGAAAGCATTCTCTCCCAAGTCACATGTCCCAACATAAGAAGAGTGCTGGACAGAGAGTTGGAGAAGGCTGGCAATTTTCCTGGCCACCTGTGAAAAACTCCTTTCCTAGAAACTAAATCGTTCCTTCCTACCACTAACCCCTTCCATCAACATAATTGTAGCAAGGAGCAATCCGGCCTCAGTGACTGACCAGCAGTGGGCTCATGAGCCAAAGGGGATAGTGAAGCTTTTCCTCAGAGATCTGGATATGGTGTGTAAAGAGATAAGTAATTCTTCCCTCTTGAATGTCTGACCTTGGGAGATGTTAATGGAAATGACTCCTACCATATGGTATAGAGAAGGGGAAAAATCTAGAGAGGAAGAGAGAAATACCAGTGCTTATTGATAAATGTAAATGGATGAGAGACAGAGAGAGCCTTCCTGCTGTGAAATTCATCTTCCAGTTCTTCCAGAGACCCAGAGGTATTCCTGTCCTGGGTTCTATGAAACATCCCAGTATTATTTTGAATTATTATTAATGAATTTTTTTTTAAGTTAATTTGAAGTAGTTCTAATTCTTACCAGCTTGTAGAAGCTGGAACCAAATATGTGTTTGATTTTAAGTTAAGCTTCTGTAACCACTAGGCTTTTCTGTTGATGAATTATTAGATATTAAGTATTAAACATAGATTATTTTCTTCAATGCTCCTAAATTCTATACAGTAGGCCATATTTGCCCCTTTGTACAGATGAATAAACTGAGGTTTAGAAAGTTCTTCTCACTCACCCTGAGTTAGTCAACTATTCAGAAGTGAGACTATTTTCCAATTGACTTCCATTAACCGGATTCCATTTCTTAAACAGTTTAACCTCAGGCCTATGCCTTTAATTACTATTTCATAAGATTAGGTAAAATATGAGTTGCTAGTGAGAAATCTGAGATAAAGTGTACAAAATACTGCTTTTCCTAATAATTTCTAATTTTCCAGAAAAGGAAGTAAATATAGCTATGACTTAGGAATGGGGATATGAGGAGAGAGCAGCCGGTGTTTAGAGGAGCCCAGTATCAAAATGTATCTTCTCAGGTCAGATTCTATAGTTCTAAAAATTGGAGACTTCATAAAGTTGTTAAAGAAAGGAAATTATATAAGGGTTAGTCATTTAGAAGCGAGGTCTGTGCATCATCTGGCTGGTATTTACCAGTGCCAGAGGTCAAAAGCTACCACTTCAAGCATTAGTGGATTCTCCCTCAATGATTTCTCCCAGGCTGCAGGACCTTACAATTCTTTTCAAGTCTAGCAGTGTTGCCTACACAGTATTTTTAATCACAAACATTCAGTTGGCCACAAACACATTCCTGTACAATTCCTTCATTGGTGTCTTCTTAAGAGTGAACTGAACTGTTAACTTACTTTTAAACAAAGCTGAATAGTTGAAATGTCTGACTGCTTCCTATCAGTTTAAAAAAATATGAATTTGAACAACAGCTGCAACTTGTTTTAGTAGGATTAAGTTTTACCCAAAGAAGGACAAAAAAAAAGTGATCTGCAACAAGGGAAGACTAATGTTCTTGATGGAAAGAAATGAATATATCCACAGCTTTTTAATGTTGGTTAACATAAAAATGGCTTTGAAGATTAAATGAAGAACATCCTTTCTATTATGATTCATCTTACTTCCAGATGATTAGTAATGTCAGACCATAAAGATTGTAAATTTTTTAAAGAAAATGAGGGAGCAGGATTTGAAATACTCTCCAAAAATCTAACAGCAGTAACTATAAAATGGTTGAACAAACTTTATAAAATGTCATGAATGCTTTATGAAGAATGGTAAAAATATGCCTTTGAGGTCTTTGCTCATTGAGAGCCCTTGCATGAATGAGCTAATTGGTATCTTTTCAACTGACCAAAGTTATATAACAATAGTAAATAGATATAAAATATTTTACAAGCACTCATAACCCACCACTGCAAATTAGCAGCTCTCTCCAGCATGCTTAGTGCTGCAGCCATGAGAGGGGCGCTCCTGCAGCCACTGGCTGGACTCAGAGCTAACATCTGAGCTGAGTCATGGATTCTATACTCAATCTTTGCTTTTTAAGTTCAGAATTCTACATTTTCAGCCTGCCTAGAGAAAATCAGAGTTTTAGAGGCCAGCATGTTCATCAAATCATTCAATAAGTCATTCAGAAGTTATGGCACAGAGGATGGGGAAAATGAGTCAAGAGCCAGCTGCCAGATGTGACTCTTACTTAGCCCTCCTGCTTGGGGATGTGGCCTACCTTTTGTGTGGCTCAGCTAGTAGTCAGTCAAATGTATATAATACAAATTCCAACCTCACAAGTTATGAGAATTAATTAGAAAAACTTAAGACAGTGCCTGGCATTGTAGTAAGGATTATGTAATTGCTGACTATAACAATGAAATTCACTGATCTGTCCTAGAAGTATTCATTGCGTGCCTACCAAAGGGCAGGCACTGCAGGTTGCTCCGGATGACAAGGTACCTGCCCTCATGGAGCCAACATTCTGGTTGGAGAAGGGAGACAATTAAAAGGTGAAATATTAAGAAGACAAGATTACTTCAGACAGTGATCATTCTCTGGAGAAAATAAACTGGGTGATGAAATGAGAAGATCTGAGATGGGGAGATAAGGAGCAGGTATTAGTCAAGAGATGTTCTTTTTATTGAGCTGGGGCCTAGAGGATGAGGAGCTGGCCATGTGAAGCACTGAGAGGAGAGCTAGAAGGGAGAGGGAGGATAATCTAGTATGAGTAGAGCTTTGTTAGAGAGGATGGGTAAGGCTATAGTAAGGGGTTGGAGAGTCAAACAAGGAGCTGATAACTTAGGGACTGGTAGGTCATGCTAAGGAGTTCGGATTTTAGTTTTGACTTTAAGGAGAATTTATCCCTATTATGGCTCTTTTAGTTATAAGTCCACAAATTTTGCTTAAATAATAGAATAAAAATGTTGTTGCATATCATTGAAATATATTCAAAGGGTAAACGTGATCCCAGCAGAACTGGTTTCAGAACTTTGATGATCATGACTTCAGGACAACTTTTGTTTCTCCATCTTTTTCCCTCTTTTGGTTCCACTCTCAGGCAAGCTTAGCATGATAAAGACAGCTGCTATCGTCTCCACACCAACACCTGTTTTTCAATGATTACAGTGAAAATACCTTAAGATAACTCATTGTTCTGGATTGTCATGAACTCAGTGTGATCTGCGGTGCCTGAATGATTTGCTTACCCCTACAGCCAGAGGGACAGGTCAGTGTCACAGGAGCACTATGGAGAGAATGGCGATGAAGGGCTTTCCCAAAGGAAAGTTGAAGTGTTCCCAGCAGATCAAACAGGATGGATTCTGAGCAGGTAAATGCAAAAGCCTTCTATCAGATGTTGAAGAGTTTTAACCAAGAAAGTGATACTCTTGGTTAGTAGGCACACTTTTTTTGATCCATAATTTGTTCATCCAAAAACATTTTTCTTATTTTTCTATAATTTAAAAATAGATTCTCTCTTTAGCTGTCATTCTCCCTGATGGCAGAAAATGTAACCTTACCAATGCCAATGAAGTTCAGTCAGCTTAGTGATTTTCCTTCACCTCATTCCTCTCTTTTCAGCTGAAATGATCTGCATGGTAGTGTACTTATATAACATCATGGCTTAATGAGTTTGGCTTTGGGAGAATTCAAGAATAAGGTCCCGGTTCCTCATGTGTCCACTCTGGCATCCATTGAAATGTTATTTTCCATTTTTCTTTATGTTTCGGCATCTGTCTCTAGTAGCATCTGTGGAGAAGGCAAGTTTCCATCTGATGTGCAGGCACTGGTCCACACGTACTGCATCCTCTTAGCTTCTCAGAAGAATCAACCCTGCATCCTTCTAAAAACCACAGAAACTTTCTAATTCTCTCCAATACCATCAAAACTTGGGGAAGCACATCCATCCCTCTGCCTAGAAACTGTGCTACTGTGTCTACTGCTCAGATATGACCCCTGGGTGTGAGGATCACAGGAAGACTTCCTGTCCCCTTAGGCTCACTCATAGGCTGGCACACAAAACCTGCTCTCTGATCCTACTAAGCCTCTTTTGGAATGGAGACAATATGGAGAAAACGGCCCGAGGTGCTCCAGAGAACTACCCAATCTTTGTCTCTACTGCTCTCTTCTCAGGCTCTTCTTCTCCTGCCTCAACCCTGATTTTTTTTTTAACAACTTTAGGGTAGAAAAACTGGCTTTTTCATTATATGCATTCTTCTAAATGCTATTTGTGACATACAGTGATTTAAACTTTAGTAATCAAAAGCCAACGTCTAGGAACTTAAAAATTCTTTGTCATATCCTGTATTCTTTGTTTAGCATTTTAAAAAAAATATGTTTTTGTTTTTTTTAGAATTGACTTTTCTCTGTTTCCTGTCCTTAAAGCATACAGCCCAATTCACCCTGGCTGATGTCTGAACATCCCTCTATTGATAAAACCTCAATGTGTTCCAGATCTATTATCAGTTTTTCTGAGAGTGTGACAGTGTACAAAGACAGAGTTAGTTTTTCTGAACCCTGTCTTTCAGGTGGCCAGATTACTTATTTATATATTTTCCTAAAATAGAATTTCCAACAGCATTTTTAATAAGCAGTTGTAAAATTCAGTTTTTGATTATAAGCAAAAAAATATATATTTTATTTTAAGCAAAGGGGGTTTACTTGGCTCACATCTGTAGCTCACAGATGCAATGGCATACTATAGAAAATTAGGTAGCTTGTCACCACTATGGTGGTAAAGAATACCTGTGACCATGACTCACATCTTTGCATCATTTATTCAGGTCCAGGGAGAGAGCATCTCATTTGCCTGGCTTATATCACATTCTACCCACAGCACACTCTGGGGCAAGGAGGTTATCTGATGATCTCCATGACTCTATAATAGGAAGCAGAAGCTGCTTCTCACCAAGATGCACACAATGGGAAAAGGCAAACTTCTTGAACAGGAATCAAGTTGGTATGAGAAAGGAGAAGAACTACTGCACAGGTAAAATGACTAGGTCCATTGCCATGCTTCTACGAGTCTATATTTTATATATAACAATGCCTATGGACAATTTACTTAATTCTTCCTTCTATGCAAAGCTTTAGTTGTGTTATATGTATAAAGAAGAGCACACAAATATTCAGATTCTCTGCTTACCTGTATGAATCTTTCTTTTCTAGTAACAAGTAGAAAATAAATGAAATGTCAGAGGTAACATAAGAAACCTAGTTTGGAGAAGAGTCAGAAGATAGAGAAAAAGTAGGGTAAGAGAAGGAGAATAACAGAAAGTCTGGAGTGTGAGAAAGAAAGAAAAATAATTCAATTTACAATGATGCTACAAAGTATCTTTGGATGGAAGACACCTAATGAATTTCTCTCTTTCTTTCTTTCTTTCTTTCTCATCCTCCCTCCATGGCTCCTTTCCTCCCCCTGTCTCTCTCTCCTCCTTATCTCTCCTAAATTTTATTTTGACACCAATAGCCATTCTCTGATATCTGATGTTGGCTGAAGACTTATGAGGTAACTTCTATAATCTTAATTACACTCCTCACCCAAATGATCACCACAAAACGATAATTCAACAAAAAATAAAAATATTACATAAGTATTTTTAGAATTTTATTTTCTTTTTCCCCTAAAACTTCTGGAATCACCTTTAATGTGTTCATTGGAGTGTATTTGTCAGCATTTCTCATATAAAGCTGACTTACAGCTTTGGCTTCCTCTCATGATTATGTGGTAAATAATCATAACGTGCTTTGAAAATGTATAGTTTTGTGTAAATCTAAACTACAGTTCTATGAAAGCTTGCCCACAAATGTGTTTTCACTAAATTTGGACAGCGTACACTGAATGGTGAGAAACATGTAGAACTTCATTTCTCTAACTTTAACATGTAGAACTTCATTTCTCTAACTTCCAGGAACTGTGCTCAGCACTCTACAGGTGATTTTTTTTTTCAATTCTGATAGCCACCTTATGTGATTATACATTATGTTTTGTATTGAGATACCTATTATCATTGCTATTATCATCCCAATTTTACAGGTCTCATGAACAGCTAGTAAATAGTGGGACAAGACTCCAAATCAAGGTATGCTTATTCAAGAACCGATTTTTCATTACATAATCCTGAAAGTGATGGGCTGGAGTGTGTTTTTGGGCAAGGGATGCTTTCTTAAATTTAACTTTCTAACCAGTACTTAAATGTATGAGATTGATGACAGCACTCTAATATGTATTGAGTTGATGTTGGAAGAGGACTTTTGCTAAGCCCACCAAGACACCAAGTAATAGATTTATTTTACTTTCTTCACAGCACTTCTCCAATTTGAGTGTGAATTGAATAGAACAACAGCTTTGCTTTTCCTACACTGTTGTTTTCAGAGCATCTTAAGAAATCGACCCATAGCAAGTACTCAGTGAATATTCGTTAAATATTGAAGTTGCATACTGAATCCAGACCATGAAAATAAGCACTACATCAGATATCTAGATGAAACGAAAATCAAGCCATTGTCCCATGTATACTGTAATCCGTTTTCCCAGTTCTTTCTTGTTTGCATTCATGTGTATGAGTGTGGGTGTTGTGTATTTGTGTGTGTCGGTACTAATTGTGTACTGATTTAATGAAATTCCATGTCTGTTGGAGAACACTCAGAGTACTTTCTCCTGCCTTAGTACCATGGAATATGAAAATATTTAAAGCCCAAATGTCTTTGAAAATTATTTTAAAACAACGTATAAAGATGGTTAAAAATATGAGCTCTTGATCTGGCAGCATAGGTTAAAATCCCTATAAATTCTAATTTTCTAGTTACTGTATCTCCTCTTATGTTTCTCATACACATATAAGCATTTACTTCCCCTTGATTACAATGTTTATATGTTTCATTTCATTTCTAATTTTACTAGTTTCAGCTTCCAGTTGAATGTTGAATAGAAGCAGTAATAGCTAGAATCATTGTCCTGTCCTTGATTTTAAAGGCAATGCTTTCAAATAAATTACAATAGTTTCTTTATATTATTATTAGAATTCTATTACTAACTGTAATGGTTGTCAATTTATTTCCTCTTAGCTCCAAGTACATAACTTATTGCCTACTCTGTGAAAATGGAGATGAGCCCTTTATATATTTTTGCTTTGACAGTTGGCATGATGCTAAACTTTGACAGTAGAGGGGAATAAAGATAACATGGGTTATCCCTTCTGGTGAGGTGTGCTCATTGGGCATACTCCTGCAGCTCACTGGGGTTCTCCAGTGCCAGCTCCCACAGTACAGGTAGCTTTTCCAGCGTCTAGCTCTTGAAGCACAACAGCTTCTCCAGGGCAAGGCTCCTATAGCACAGGCAGCTTCTCTGCCATGAGACTCCTGTGGTATGTGCAGCTTCCCAACATCCAGCTCCTGCAGCACAGGCTGCTTCTTCAGCTCCAGGATCCAGCAGTGCGTGGAGGTCAGCAGCAACCAGTGGCTAGTGGCATCCACTGGCAGCCACCTTGCACTGTTTCATTGCATAGTTCCTCCAGCAAGATATCCCTTCAAGAATGGCTTTCCTCAAAGTCCTAGAGTAGGCTTTTGGCAATTCCTAGAGGGCAGATTTCCAGCAAATTCCACTGGTATAACACTACAATAACTTCTCAGCCCTCTTTTTAAGGAAATCTGGATCTCAGCTGAGGGTAGAAGGAGGAGGGCCTCTTTTGGGCACTGTAGTTCAACCCTAGAAGCAATGCTATTTCTTATATTTGCTACATTCTTTAGCGTTCTCTTTACTTCTCATTAACTAATCCCTCGCTTATCCCAATAGTTTATTATAGTTAAAAATTCTTTGTATTAAACTTCTCCAGTTCAAATTGCTGTGTGGGTTTCTGTCTCCTGATTAGATCCTGACTGATAGATCAGGTTAAGTAAATTTTCTCCTATAATTATTTTGATAAAATTTTTATTGTAAATATTATTATGAATGGACTCTGAATTTAATCAAAGGCATTTTCTACACAGATTGAGATAATTATTTTTTTAAATTTGATAATGTGGTGATATATATTAATTTTTTTAAAAAATGAAAACATTCTTTTACTTCTTGGATAAATCCAACACAGCCATAATTTTTTTATGTACTGTTATCTTTGGTTTGCCAACATTTTCTTAGAATTTTTGTGTGTATGTACAGTACACACAAGGTTGAGCTATAATTTTCCATTCGTTTGTCCTTACCTGGTATTAGTTTCAAACTTATGCAAACCTCATGAAATGTCTTGGAAAGAGTTAGACCGCAATTATCACTCTAATTCCTTTCCTTTCTGGCTGCCTTTTTTCCTTTCCTTGAGCAGCTGCTATAGAATCTGTTTATTCTCTCTGCCTTTGCCTTAGATCTTCATCACCTTCAATTTGGGCTATAACTAAGTCTTCCTCTGTTTCCCAACTGTGTTCTCCCTTACCCATATAACTCTCCAAGTTAACACTCTAAACATCAGCCTTAGATAGTCCCCTATTTTCTTACATAATAATACTCCTGAAAACTCACCAAAAGCAAATATGTACAAGCCATCAATGGAATTATGTACAATAAGGAAAACTTTCTTGCTGAAGGACTAAAAATTGATCACAAATTCCCTATTGAAATTCATCTTTTATACAGTCTTTAGCATGTGTTCTTTTACTTTGTCTTTTTCCTTCTTAATTCCCCATGTAATCAACAGGCTTAAGTTTGATGAGTCTCTGTATTCAGCCTAATGCGTCTCATCTTTATCTTAAGTTTATTAAGTTCATGAGATCTTTGCTTGTTATTACTAATGTCAGCATTTGATGCGGGACCATATTTCCATTTATAAAATAATAAAAGTAAAATACAATAAAACATAACATATAATTTTTTAAAATTTCTGTGGTCAAATGCCAACATACTTATATATTATACAGCAAGCACTACCACCATAAAAGTAACTTATTACACGGGATATAAACATGTAAATTTAGAACATAAAAGGCAGTTTTAGGAATTTAAAATATAATTTCTAAAAGTGAGCACAGGTTGAAGATATTAAAATGATCAAGGACTCTATTTACAAAAACTTTTGGTGTTTCTTATTCCCTTAAAAATAAGTCTAAACTTTCGAGCGTGTCATTCAATACCATCTGCAACGCCAGCTTACTTTTCAAGCTAGAGCCTTCACTATTCTCTTGCTTCCATTACTCCCATGTACCATTCACTATTGTCTAACATTCTTGGTTTTCATGCCTGTTTCTATATTCATGACTTGCTTTCAATCTGGCTTTACCATCTCATCTTCTCTTCTTTCAAAGTTACTCTAATTTTTCCAAGTCTTCTGGAAACACTAACTCCAACATGAATCTCTCTTCGCCCTTAACCATCCCCAGAACAAATTTGTTTTCTTTTATGTTCCCAGCATATTTTATTCTTTTGAAACTGTATCTTTTGATTGGAGATAACTTTAGCAGTTTAAGGTACAGTATAAATCAAGTCTCTTATTAATATGTCAATTAAATAGCTTGAGTCATCATTTAACCTCTTCCAACAATTCCTTCTTGCTCCCAGGGTCTACATTCTAGAACAACTCTGAGAATAATAAAAGTTCTAATAACTGCTGACACTTGCGTAGTACTTACAATATGTGTTTTCCATATGTTAATGCATTTGACTATGACAACAACCCTGTAAGTAGATATTATTATAATGCCTTTTAATACAGTAGGATACTGAGATATAGAAATGTTAAGTAACTTGCTCAAGGTCACACAGCTGGCCTCTATGGCCTGGGTGAATCACTCTGAGCTTTACAGTGAGAGGAGCTGTAGGCAAAAGGTAAAGAAACTGGTTTTGTTAGCAACTGAAAACCAGGTCGGCTCAAGTAGCTTTGGGTCTCAGGTGACATATTGTGACACAGAGTAAGAGAAAGAGACTCTTCTGACTTCTGAGTGGCTCTGATCCTGGCCTTAGTGCAATGAGGACTCAGGAGGAGGCAGTGGCTCAAATACCTTTGAGTGTTCCATCTGAGCAGCACTGGAAGCCAACAATCTTAGCGCATCTATCGGCCTACTCATGAAGTACATAGCAGTGCTAACAAGGCAAAGGCTTCAGTTTGGAGGATATTGATGAGAAAAGCTCTGTGTGTTAGAAGTGTTGAGGAGATCTCTCTGGGGATGTCAGTAACTGGATGAGACTCAGATAAAATACAAGTCCTCCATAATGAGCAGGTGAGCAAGAGACACTGAAACCTGTATTGTTATGGGTAATGAGACTCCCAAGTTCCTGTAGTTTTGTGACATCTAGTATGACTTTGGATGCCCAGATGATTGTATTATCTCTCATCCTTAATTATCTTTCAAGATATTATCATTTCTATCTTAGGTGTCTAAGGAAGTACAATTCAGGGAAATTAACTTACTCAAGACCAGGATTCTTATAGGTAGCAGAGCTGGGACACAAAAACAGCTAATTCTGACTCTAATGTTCACATTCTCTCCACTGTGCATACTGTCTTCCTGTAATGGATTAAAAAAAAGAAAGAAAAAAATTGTATCTTCTGTTTGACACTAGGAAAAGCATTCCTTTCTCTATATTCGGCATTTCTCATGACCTAGAAGTTAGAATTCATTGATAATTTCATAAAATGAAGTCCCCAGTGAAGAGTTCTGTCCTCACCTGAGTTAGATAAACCTCAGTATGCTGCTGCAATCTGATGATTCTCAATGTGGTTTCCCTTAGACAATGTGACTTCAGATGTAGCTATCACTTCTGATGTGTGAATAAATGCATCGTACGTATACCACGGTTGTTCACTATCAGTTCATATGGCACACAGATGAGAACAAGACCTTCCTTTTCCCACAGGCCAACCTCACAGAAGTACTTTCTTTAACATTTTCAACAAAATGCTCCTCTCAAGACATTATATTCACCATAAATCTGGACATTATCCTACTTAAGAAATTCAGTAAACCTCTTCTTTTATTAAAAAAAATTAAATTCCATCTCAAAAGTAGAAAGGGGAAAAAGTGTTATATAATATCATTGTGGAAATATAAATCAAAGGACTCTGTATTGAATTTGTATTGAGTTCATATTAGTTCTGATGGAATTATTAATTTTATTTGTCATAGGAAATGTGATCATGCATCAGATTTAATTCTGGATAATTTATGACACCATAATCCAGAGTGAAAAGAAGGGGGAACATTGCTTATGGGCAAAGTGAATGGTTTTACTGAGAACCTGACTTCAATTGTCTGACGATTTTATGTGGGTCAGGGAAGCATATGATTCATTTGGGCACCTTGACTGAGGGTGTGACTCCCTAGGGTGAGCTATTTAATCTGTGTCTACTTCTGTTTTTCTATGAGCCTGCATGAATTGATTTTGTCAAGCTGGTGAAGTGATGCCATCCTCCCATTCCTTGTACTAAATTCTGACTGGCTAAAAATTGGCAAAGTTTCAGAAAATGAAACCCCCATGGTGGAGTTAAGAATTCAAATCTCCATGCTACACATTTAGTGTTTTGATTGGAATGCACAAATATAACAGATTTATATAAATGTATAATTTTATAAACTATATGTATTAGCAGGAGGGGAGGGGAAAGAAAACAACTATGTCTGGGAGTCACTTTCTTATAGTTACATAAAAGTTTCCAAACTAACTTCCTGAAGGAAAATGAAGACTATATTTTGCCAAGAAAGTTTTCCTCCAGTATTTTAATCTTGATAAATTCTATGTGTCTCAGAAATGAATTCATTCTTTTCTAACATCTTTAATTTGTTGATGCTCATGATTTTCTCCATATGAATTCGAATCAAGGTATGAAATAAAACATTAGTTTCAAAAAAATGTATTTTGAGTTTTGTATTTGCTTAGAATCTAAATATGTTGTTTTAAATATTTGAGGTTTTTCTTCCTCTGTTAATCATGAATAGTCTACTATTCTTGCACAATGTAGCTGATTAAACAATAAAACATGGAAGCAAATCCAATAATGGAATAACAATGAAAACTCAGGAGGGTTGCACCAACGCTAGGCCACGGTATTTCACTGAAATGGTTGATATTTCTTAACAAATAATGTGTTTCTGCTTTTGAGGCTGGTTTGTGAGAGGCGGATTGACTGCTGAAAATTTAGCAAACTGTTAGAATATCTTAAGAGGGAAAATTCATTGAAACGAATCTCTGGGTAAGCACTAGAACCTAAAAATGCTGCAACATGAATGCCCCCCTGTCCTCTTCGCTGGGAATGCCTTATCCTTCTCATCTCCCATCATCCCACTTCGCCCCCACCTCCAGGTGGCCAAACTCTTTTTACATTACTAATTTCGATTCAAATATCACCTTCTTTGTAAATTCCTCCCATATCTTCCTCGTTCCTTTCAAGCCGGTTCTCCCCTTTAAATGCCCAAATTGTTACCTGTATCTTTCCTGAGGCAGATTTACTTTTCTTTACCACAGTCATTTGAAGTACTGTCTTATTTCTCCTACTTGACACTGAAAGCTACTACAGTTCAGGTTTGCTATCTAATTCACCTTTGAATTCTTCACAGGGCTTAGGGAGTGCTCCACTCAGGTCAGGAATGATAATAAAGAGCTTTCATTTATTGAGAATTTACTATCTGCCAATCGGCCTGAGAGGTTTTATTTAATCCTTCAAAAACCATACAAGGTAGGTACTATTATGATTTCTATTATACAAGTATGAGACCTGCGACTCTAAGAGAATGAATAACTAGTAAATATTCAATCATGGGACTCAAATCCAGGCAGTATGACTTCAGAGATAGTGCTCAAAGCAAATAAAAATAAAAGGCGCTAAATCAGAAAAAAAGTGAATTTACTAAGTAATGGACAAAATCAAAATCAACACAAAACAGAGGCTAAGATTATGTTTTCCAACCTTCTACTACAAGAACATTCAAATGATTGAATCCCTACTTTTCATGCTCTAACCCTCTTTAAGTTATAAAAAAAAAAAAAAACAGCACTCCACAGTTTCCATGGTCTTCAGGTCAGTTTTATTCTAATAGGCAGAGCCAGGATTTAAATCTAAGAATATTGAAATCCAAAGCCCTGCGCTAACCACTACACCAGGGCTTTCTAATCCCTTCACCCTTTATTCTCAACTTCTGTTGTGCTCCTTAGAACTCATTTGCACTGTGTTCCTCTGTTGCCCTGTTGACCACGACTTCAACCTTCTCCCTTTAAAGTCTGTCTCATATATTCTTAGGCTTCTAATTTCTCCCCCAGATTCCTGTTTCCAAGGTCAAACAAGTCACCTTTTTCATTCTTTCCTGAAGGTCAAATTTTTAGGACTCGTAACATTCTTGCTGCTCCTGTCTTAAGTTATGCACACGTGATATTAATATTAACTGACTGCTTTGAATTATTCAGTTGTTGATGTAATAATTGTCATGTGCATTTTTCTGAAAACAATAATTGCAAGATTGCACAGGCTGATTCGGTAACTCTGCTGTCATGTGCATGAATATAAAAAGGAGCAGATGAGAGTAAGGGAAAGTAACTGCCAGCTGGAACTTTGGAAAAGAATGATGTTCTGTAACCTCAGGAGCCACTGAGCACAACTGAACCTTGTCTATTTTTGGCAATATATTAAGAATACATGTAATATTGTGGCTTCCCAGCCCTGCCCCCTACGTTTTTGGGTGTATGGAACTGATCTAATGCATAATGGTAAGAGCCTTGTAATCTTGGTTGCATGGTACTTTGAGTGAGAGTATAGCTAAGAACTATTTTTGGCATTTTCTTCCTATCGGAATTCATAATGATATAGCAATCCTGGACACACATCTTTTCTACGTTCCAATATTTCTGTGCTTGCTCTATAGAGATGACCCAACATGATTTTTCTGTACACAGAGCATACAGATTTTGTGAGCTTATTATACAGAGCTTTAGTATTGATCTTAGTTGTTTTTTTTTTTTTCATTAGACTCTATCAAAATACATGGGAAGACAGAAGAATTTCATCATTTTGTTGCACACACCATAAAATACAATGTCATTTCCTCCTTCATACTCTTCAGGGTTTTTCCTTTAACTTGAATTTCTCTGACAGAAAATGTTTATAAAAGAAGCACTGAGTAATTGTAAAATATGTCTTAGCTATCACCATAACTATGATTATTATTATAGTCATTATTATTGTTTTCATTATGAGGCAGAGAAACAGTCATCACCCACATTGTCTTATTGTTTGCAATGTGAGAATTTAACTTGCTTATGTCAGTGATGAGTTTCCATAAAAAGCCTCATCTGATTATGTACTCAAGTCCATCTTGAATAGGTCTTTATTCTTGATCCATGTATAATTTAAATATGTCCTTGCATTTTCTTCTTTTGGTTTTGATTCTAATCTGCTCTCTTACCATCATGTGTACCTCAGCCCCAATGCTGCCCTACTTTGGAACACTTCTCAAACCCTAATGTGCATAGATATCACCTGGAAGTCTCACTAATAGCCCCATTCTTAGTAGATCTGGGTTGAGGCCAGAGTTTCTGTACTTCTAACAAGTTCTCAGGTGATGCTGCTGCTGGTGGTTCTGTGGACAACACTTTGAATGGAGAACAACTATGTGTATATTAAGTTTAATATCAATTAAACCAATGTAAGAGGTATCCTTGAATCTTCTCTCCTTACATGCAAAACCAATCAGTCATTCATTTGACAAATATTTACTGAAACCCATTCTGAATCAAATATTCTTCATTCTAGTGGGAGGCACCTACTTTTTTTCCATTTCCACTGCCACTACCACTCAAGTTTATGCTACTATTATTTCTCTTCTGGGCTTTTGCAATAGCTGCTAAATGTATCTCTCCACATAACATTCTTGTGTCCCTCTTAAATTCAGTTTTTAAAAGCAAAAAAAAAAAAAAGTAGATGTTAAAAAATGCATTTCTAATCATAGCATTCCAGCATATCAAATACTTCAAAAGCTTCCCATTGACTCTAAAGATAAAATCCCAAATTTTTAACATAAAAAATCAGCAAGATCCTGCTTACATTAATACCTTCATTTCCCATCACTCTCCTTCTGGCTTTTGATGTTCCAGACACTATGGCCCTCTTTTGGTTATTAAAATTGCTAAGCATCTTTCCAATTCAAGTCTTCTGCACATGTTGTCCCTTTGCCTGGAATGTTCTTCCTTTTCTACTTTATCTAATACTATTCATCCTTCATAAATCAGATTAATGTCACTTTGTCAGAGAACTCTCATTTAACCTTTCAGATTAAGTCAGAATATCCAGTTACAAGTTCTTTTAGTGCTACTTGTTTCTTATTGGGGGCACTTTTCATAGACGTAATTACAATATTAAAGGTGCAAATTAGTCTGCTTACTCTGAGAACCAGTTGCATGAGGGCATGGACCTTGTCTTTTCCTTATTTTTATATACCTAGTTCCTAGCACAGTGCCTGGTATATAGATGTCAACAAATATTTAATAAGTGATTTTAAAAAATAGAAAGAAGTTGGAACATCCTGGTCCAACTGTATCCATCTGTGAAAAATGGAAGTAGTTTGTCAATTTTCAGTGACCACTTTATAACAAAATACACCTTATGAAAATGTTATCCAGTCTCTTAGATGTATTCATAAGGTGTTTCTGTATCTTTCAGTGCTCCCATGTCATTAATATGGTACCTATTTTCCTTTAAAGTTCATGAGATGACTAACAGTAACTTAAATTTCTTGCATGTGAAAAATAAAACCCCAGCTGTTTATATATTTGAGGAGTGTTTAATATACTGCCACATACTACCTCCTACTGCTTCATAAATTGTTTCTGATGACACACGGTCTTTGTAGATGGTGAATTATTACATGCGTTTAAGAATCCTTTGTCAAAAAGCAAGATAAATCTCAGGGAGCTACATCCCAGAAAACCTTTGTAATTACATTATTTGGGTAATCTTTTCTCTGGTTAATGAATGTCATTTGCAAAAAATGTGTGTTAAAACTATTTCTGAAATTCTACCACCACTGTGGGTCTAAGGGGAAGGAAATGGAGGAGTTTCTGATAATGGTCCTTGAGCCCTGCATGCCCCTAGATAATCAGGACCACGAGTATGCCAGTCTAGGAGACCTATAATCTCTTGAGTAAGCATTATTTTAGAAATATTTTTAAAGTTTTTGAAATTCATATTTAATTTTCTGAAATCAGTGAAGCAAAAAATAATTTTGGAAAATTCATCTATCCATCTTCCTCCTAGTAAACATAAAAATAATTCAAATTGATAAATTGAATATGGTTTATGGCTTGGTTAACATATCTTCTGAAGGCCTCGATTACCATCTGACCCAAGAAGATCACAAGCAGTGACCTCAGCACCACCACCCCCAGGCCGACACATTCTGTATCTCCAAAGTGGTGATTCAGCTTTATTTTAAGCCCTGAATGAAGTGGGGAGCATTATTCTCCTTAGGTCCACAGTAGGCTCCCAGCCAGCAGCAGCTGTCAGCCCAGCGGGTTTCAGCTTGCTGCTCAGTACAGACTGATTTAGAGCCCTTGGCAAGGATGAATGAAAGCCCTGTGTTTATGGGAAAATGCTTAAGTTGTCTACTCTCTTTTTGTTGCTATTGTTTTACAGTCCAAGTTCCACTTAGTAGACAGCAGGAAAAAGCTGCTCCATCCCTAGTAGCAGTGGAAACAGTCATTCTCACTGCTTTCCACCAATACAGCTTAACTGAGGTTATCAACCAACCAACAGGGTGACGGCTGGTGCTCTGCAAGTGGGGGGATCTGACTTTGGTGGAATAACCACCATATGGTTATTCCCAGCCACATTCTGGCTCTAACACTTACCTTCTCACATGTACATCACTAAACTTATTCCATTCCCAAAAGTTTAATAATATGGATATAATAAGCAGAGTTTTTATCTTTTCCTGTCTTCTAACAAATCTTGTTCCAATTTTTGTCTTCCATTTTCATTAATCATTTGAGTTAACACACTTAAGATGTTCAAGCTTTAATCTTCTAGCTGAATTTCCCAATTTATAAACAGGATAGATGACTAAAGTAACCCATCTATGAGTGATTCAAGAGGCCTCAGTTCCTATAGTGAAGACTTTTGTTTTGGTAGCATTCTGGATATTCCCCTCTAATTGTCCTATCTTTCCTAAGGGCAAATGCCACAGCTGTGTCCCCAAAGTATCCTGGGACATACTAACACACACCTTCATCTTGTCCACTTAGGTTTGGGGTGAGGGGGAATAAAGGTTTGAAAATGACCCACAGGAAATAAACAATCTCTCATCCTAATTCTCTCCCCTCTCCTTTACTCTGCACATGTACTTCTCTCCTCCTCTCATCTCTCTATTTCACTACAAAGCCTTTTTCACTCTCCTCTTTGTTCATTATTTAACAACATTATGCTGAGGCCTACAGTGTTTTAGAAGCTGTCTTAGGCACTCAAGATGCAATAACAAACAAGACAGAATGCTTCCTGGCCCAGTTTACATTCTGGTGAGGGAAACCAACAGTAAACAAGCAAACACAGTCATAATCAAGAGAGTAATGGGTTGCTTATATAGATACTAACAGTGACGGGTTCCTTTCTACTTAAAGTAGAAACTTTCTACCTAGTGTTCAGAAGAAACGTCTCTGAAGAGTTATATTTAAGCTGAGTTGAAAGACTGAGACCAATTGGAATATGCAAAGAATGTGAGGAAAGACATTTCAGACAGAGAGAAAATAAGATAGCAGAAAAAAGCTTGTATTTAGAGACAGAAATCCATTGTAGCTGGATGATAATTCAGTGTCCCCAGTTGAGCTTGGTGAGGGAGGCTAGTGCAAGATCACATGAGCACCCTACAGGTCATAGAAAACTCTTGAAGAACAGTGTTAAGCTCTTTATGAGGAATTACCTTGTGAGAGTTCTGGTAATTGACTGGTAAAACCAGGTGATAGCTCCAAAGCAATCACCTTCTTGGTAGGTTACGTGTAGCCATGATCAGACTGGACCTGGGGTGAGTGTCAGGAGAGAAACTCAAGGAAATCCATTCTCAGGACTGTTGTCCACAGAGGAATATCTGGAAGGAACAGCTTTCTCATTTTCTATAGTATGCTGTGTAATATAATGTATACAGTGTTGTATATTCCAGCACTTAAACTGTGTCCCTTATAGTATTTCCAGTCCCTGCTTCTACCCACTGGGTCAACCACTTCACTACACATTTAAGACCTATTTATTAGGCTTTCAGGTTGGTCAGGCCAATATAAATTTCTCGGGAAATTTGGCTGAGCCTAGCCTACTTAAATATAGACTAAAACAATCTCAGGAAACTCTGTTTAGCTTTTCATTCCCATGGTTCTTTTTTTTTTTTTTTTTTTTTTTTTTTTTTGTGGATGCCTATTAGGTTTGTACTTTGTAAAACAGTCCACATCTGTTAGTATTTGACTTTTTTTTCATTCCTAATATGCTCTCATCACCCACCCTGGTTACATGTTAAAATGTGATTGTATGATTCTTAAATCTCCCCCTTCTACTTGGTTTTTGTCGGAGGATTACCATCAAGATGTAAATTCCTAATACTTTGGGAATAGTTTTAGAAATTTAAAATACAAATACACTTTCTGTATTATTCTACAACAAAGTGTTTTTTCAATCCTACTTCAAATGAACAATTTAATTGACTTCCATAGGCCCTTTGAGTAATAGGTTGAGCCAAAGGCAAAATAATGTCTTATTATTTGCATTATTGTATTTCAGAGCATGTGACTAGCTCTGGTGGAGAGCTAGGAAAGTTATATATAAAGGACCCAGATGGTGGAATACCACATGTTCCATGTCTCGGTATGAGAAACAGCTCAAGCAAGTAAACTATTCCCAGACGTTTATTACATGACCCAGATCTGGAATAATTATTGTGCTTCTGGCAAGAGACAAAGGTGGAAAATGGACATTTAACTACATTTAACATTAAAGGAATTATTGCATTCTTTTCTGAATATAATCACCTGTAGCTAGAAAAGTAATAGTTCCACATGTCATGTTCTTTATTGATTTCTGTTGGATATTTGCACTTGTCTGACCTAAGTGTAGGTGCAGAATGTTGCTAACCTAGATATTCTTGAGAACTTAGGAAAACCAAGTGGTTATTGATAATAGAACAGTTAATGCAGATCAGGATCCCCAACTCCAGGGCCACAAGTTGGTACTGGTCCATGGCCTGTTAGGAACCAGGCCACACAAGAGGTGAGAGGCAGAGAAACAAGCAAAGCTTCATTTGTATTTGCAGCTGTTCCCGAGCACTAGCATCATTACCTCAGCTCCATCTCAAATCATCAGGCATTAGATTCTCTTAGGAGCACCAGTCCCTGGTGCCAAAAAGGTTGGGGACCACTGGTTTACAGTATATAAAAGCTAATATTTCTAAAAATATAAATAGTATATTGTCGTTAAAATATCTAAAAACATGTTCCCCCTCTGTTACAATTTTCAAACAAATTGATATACATTTTGCCCACTTAGTTCGAATTGTACATATACATCATTTCTTCATACCAACTCGCCATTTTTGAGCTGATATCTTAGTATCTCATTGATCTTATTATTTCCTCATTAAAAAATACATAATTTCTCTTATTGAGGCTACCTAGATTATTTGAATATGTTTTTATTGCTTAGAATGAAGGTTTTACAGTCTGTGAGGCTTCTGATTAACAAAACTATTAGCTTTTCCAAAAAATTCAGAAATTAGTAAATAGACCAAGGCCAGTTCCAGCAAATACCGTATTTCAGCTTGATATCACCAATACAGTAGATTCTGCTTCCTTTAGCATACAAACACAATTACATAGAAGAGACAGATACTCAGAACTCCAAAGAGAAAATTACAAACAACTCTGAATAAATCACAGCTCATGGCTTCGATAATACAATGTATGATAATGGGAAAGAATCAAATATTTATCCTACATTTCCTGTATGGATTTTATCTTGATGTATCGAAACAGCTTGTGAAGTTTTTATTTATGGAATCGATCTAATTAACTGATGAAATGAATTTTAGAAAATCACCTAAAAATACCCTTGGAAAAAAATGTGTAACACAGGCTAAAATGTCAAGATTTATATCCAGCTAATTAAAAACTAGCTTGAGTGACAAATTTTCAAACAAGATATTTTTTCAGGATGGACATTCAGCCCCAGAGAAGGAGAGGGACCTGACCCATGTCATGTAGAAATCAGTGGCTTATTCATATTAGAATCACAAGCTAAGTCTCTTGAATCCTGGTCTTTTGTCCTTTTAAGATAACAAAATACTTATTTGGGTGCATTTTCTATGACGCTAGAAGGAGAATGTCCCTTAGGATTCTACTGGGTAACAAGGGCAAAGTGTCCTAAAATGTCTGTTGTCTTTAATTTTGCTGGGAGGAGCCTGACAATGAAACGGAGTGAGTGAAGACTCTGAGGCCTCTCTCCCAGACTCTCTTTAGAGTGAGGTTTACAGAAGCCCGTGTTTGCAATATGGTCAGAATCATGACTGCCTAGTCAGTTAGGCAAAAACTTTGGTTCTCCGTAATTAGTGGGTCTGCGGGAAGAGAGAGTCTCTAACACATTCTTCCCAGGCTTTTCCGTAACTTTCCATGGCTTACAGCTCAGAGAGAAGGAAAAGTATGAGGGAAACAAACAGAGACAGGCCTTCTTTGTGCTTTGGCTCCTGGCCTGCCAAATCAGCCGGCTGGATGCAGAGGCAATTTCCTTAGTGTTTGCGGCCTTACACTGACTTCTGCACAGGGAAGTTGGGCAATATTTATTGTTGAATGGGGCCCCGGGAGGTTATTCTTGGAAGGAAAAACCTCTGTGAACCTTTGTGTGTTGACTGAAAATCTCTTATAGCCAGGGTTTCTCAAACTAGATGTGATGCCTTCCTCCAACACAGAAATAATTGGGAAACAGAGAATAAGTCTTCAAGTTTGGAAATCCAGACTTGGTTTTTTCTTACCAAAGGTGATTTATATCTCTGGAGTACTGAGTTAGGAAGTGTAGAAATAAATGGATAACTTTAACATACTCTGAACTGCTCTCTAGGATTTTGTGAATAATTGAAATTTAAAAATCTCTACTTATCCATTATTTATTTATAGGCAATATTTTTTTCTAAGCTCCCTTTATATGTAGAGGCATGGGTCAGGTACTGGAAGAGATACAAAGATGAAAAAGCTTAATTTTTGACATAAGGTGCTCATATTATCCACCATCTTCTCCTTCTACCACACACACATAATCAAATAATAATAAGAATAAATCATCTGATATCAATATTAGTCTCATTTAAGTAGTCCATTTAAATGTCATAAAATAGTCATTGAAATACCACCTTTTGTCACTCTTTCCTTAAGTCAGTGTCATGTCTGAGCATATAGAGAAAGAGGTGCCAAGCACATAACCTTAAATTCGTGGAAAGGGTCAGGTTCTCAGGCTCAATGCTGTCACATTGGGATCTAGGACAATGTCCCTCATCAGCTGGTGCTGCTCATCCTCTAGTCATCTGGAGCTGAAAATGCTCATAAGCTGGTCTTTCTCAGCATGGCCAGGGCTAAGCAATCCCCCTGGCCAGTGAGAGGGACATTGGCTTCTGCTTGTGTATAGACCTTGCAGAGTCTAACTTTAGTCAGTGTTGGGTCTTACAGGCTGCTCAGTAACCCTTGGTACATAGTCATATTGTTACACAGTGTGCAAGCTCCCCAGCCAAAGTCTCAATTGCTTCGGAACCCAAGGCACCTCCAGGAAGTTAACCCTTGAGGCCGTCTTCTGCTTGACCAGCTAACATTGCCAAGTTGCTGTGACCACTTCTCAGTGTGGTGACTGGAGGACATTTCTGAGACAATTACTTTCTAGGGGCCTTGATGTGGGGAGAGCAGAGCCCTTCTCTGCCTTCAGGTTTCCCTCCCAACTCTGGAATGTTCTCTTCTTTTCACCACAGAGAGGACATCAGAAGATATCTGTCTAACACTCATTTTTTTTTCTTCTCTTCTCCTTCCCACAAATGTCCTAGGCCTGGGGAGGCTTGGGCATTTATTATTTTTCTCTCAAGTCATATCTTCTCTTTACATTCACTTGACCCAGATGGAGCACATCCTTTACCCCACAGTGAGCCCCCTGAGCATACTCATCATAACCTAAAAGGGGAGTAAAGGCTCCATAGAACCTGCAAATTCTACTGTCATAACAATAGTCTATTTTTATCACAGTAGCCAGGTACTTCCTTGTTCTTTCTTTTCATAATATCTGAATATCCCCTGAGGCTAATGGGTGCTTTGAGAAAATGGGTTAAAGATCTTATACTCAGAGAGTCAAGAGGATAAGCATATTGATACTGTTTAAGGTATCACCTTATTTATGATTATTATACTTATTTGTATAATGAGAAATAATGCCAGACACTTCTATAGTAACAAAAACCCCTCCTAAGTGCAATCAGCAGAGTCCCTGATGTAAGATATAACAAACTAATTGCCTCACGACAAATACTGCAGATGGTATAGCCTTCCTTTGATGCCCATCAGCCTGTGGCCAACCCCAGCAGGAGTGAAGGTGAGTACAGGAGAGCCAGTGCTTTGGGGCTCATTAGCCAGAAGAAAATGCAAAAGACTGAGTCTTTGCTCATGGAGCACGTGTGAGATGTTCTACATGGGATTTCCGGCACTGTTCTGGAGGAATGTAAGGTCTGAATTCCTCAAATATCAGTGGCAGGTTGAACTTGGGGAGAAGACAATTTAGAACATTAGTGAGACTTCTTACCTTTTTATCTTCCCCTTTCCCTTTGTTGAGACCTGGGAAAAGTGATAGAAACATGTTAGATCACGATGGAAATGATTATATCTAGATAATTACTATTTAAAATATTGTGAGTTCTCATTAAATATTGCTGATTTAGTCTCATTCTTTAAGAATCTAAGTGTCGTGGTTTTATTTTATTTTAAATTTGTAAGCATTAGATCATTTATAGGTAAATTGGTTCTAAAGCCTGTTTGCTTTCTAGATAACAGAGACAGACGCTGATGTCACTTCTCACAGTTACTGTCCCAGTGATGCTGCAATAGAAGTCTTGCTTTTCTCTCTGCCTAGAAACCTCTTTCCCTCTGTTCTTTACACACTTCTGCTTATTCTACCTCCCACTTCTCAAACCCACCCTGTACTTACATCAGACCTCCATTATATTCTCCTACTGCATTCTCTTCTTTTCTTACTTGGGATGTATCTTGATTTGTAATTATATATTTGTGTTATTTTTTAATGTTTGAAACAATAGCTTATCTCCAGAGAGCCAAGGAGGAGAGGGATAAAGAGACCCTTTGTCAAGATGGCAGGTGGTGGCTAGGAACGTGAGAAGAACACAAAGGAAGTCATCTACCTCTGGCCATTTCAGTGCACTTGCCTCTTGGGGTTTACACAAGATGGGCCCCAGGTCCCCCAGCACTTCAGTCCTCTGACTTGCTGAGAGCCCATATTCATGGTCATTATTCTCCCATCTAACTCTCAATTCATACTTCATCAATTTCCTTTGTTCCCACCACATCATCCTCTGTCTGAGTCCCATCCCCAGAGAATTAGACTGGGGGAATATTTCCAGCTGGTTGGAAAAGGACAAATTATGGACAAGTAATGGGAAGATTTATAAACCACTGAAGAGCTACAGTAAAGAAAGTGTGCTTCTAGAATCCCATGTTGGACCACCAGATGTACACTTTTTTCTAAACACATAGTCATAAAAAAATGAGAGTGAGTTTAAAAATATGCCCATGGTATGTGTCAGACTGGCAACTGAACCCCAGCCAACCTGAACCAAGGTTCATGAGTTTCCTGTTATAACCAGCTGTTTGGTGCTCACAGCTCAGCATCAAGATTGACCTAAATGCAATTCTGTCTCTGTTACTGAGCCCTATTTCAGTGGTTTTTAGCACTGAAATTTATTTATCCCAACACACCTTTAAAAATAAAAATCTGTCCCAACACACCTGTGCAAGAAGCAGCTTTCCTATCAGTGACAGTGGCTTGCTACAATAGAGAGGAGGCTGGACAGAGTTAGAATAATTTTAAAAGGGCTCACCCTACTCCAGGCAAGTTCTGATATAGACTGCTTAGGGAGAAGTGCCCCATACCATTTTTGAAAATCCTTTTAAGACCCTTTGACTTTAGAAGCAGGGTCACTTGTGTCTTACTCCTGGTTTTATGATCCTCCCATTATTCCAGTTTCTCTAGAATCAGGCTCTTTGAGGTATGAAATTTATTCCTGAACATACCTTCCCTGCTACATGCTATCGCTGTATTTCTTATACTTCTGTATGCTGCTTGTTGCTTATGCCTTTTCACCACCATCTCCATGCTCATCCTGGCCTCTTGTAACCCCAGAACACCCTGGCATTATGCTTTTCTCACTAACTGAAATGTCCACCAACTGTTTACCATGAATCTTTGGCACATCTGTGTAAATCTTCTCTTTATTTGTATTCAATAAGCCCCAAGAGGACATCCTTGTGGTCTGTCTGGTCACTGGGTCTCCATCAATCTAACCTCATCACCATTTGTCTGGGCCTTCCCACCACAGATATCCACATAACTACCCCTGTTCTTTATTGTTAACTCGAACCTTCTTTTAATAGCTTCATCATAAATGAAAGAGCTTTTAAAAAAAGAAATTTGTCTTCTTTATATATACTTTTATATGAATTCTTATTTTATAGTCTCTGAATGGGTTGATTTGTTCAGAAAAATACAATAGAGTACAGATGTTTGGGCCAAGTGTGCTTGCAAAATGGTATTCTCTACAGAATGGTTTTAGGCATGAGTATTCACAATAAATGGTGGACATATTTCCCTTTTGGAGGGTTTTTTCCTCAGCCTGTCAAAACTTAGATTTATAAATTAAATCTGTGGAACATTTATTTAAAAATATCACTAGCAAAATGTACAAATCTGTATATTAAAGTTTATGAAAGGACTTTCATAAAAACTAAACTTCTTAAAGTTTGGTATCATTAAACGTCAAATGGCTAGGATCTGTTGGTTCATATTCTTGCTCTGAAGAATTTCTATTGTTTTAATCTCTGAGTTATTAAGTGTGGATCTGGGGAGAATATGTTGGTATAGCATGGTGTACTGTAGTGGTACTGTGTGGGACCTTTGTCAAATACCTATTCTATGGAATTCATCGAAGGAAGAAACATCATCTGTATTTTGAGTTTGCTTTTGCGGAATTTGTTTTTCCTGGTAACTGTAGCCATAGCAATTACCTGAAACAAAGTTGGTAATTTGTTTTCCTTCTCTCTACTGAAAGCAGATACAGGTTAACTGTATACTCTAGGGAAATTTAACATTAGTTCATATGTTTTTTATATTTTAATTTGGCGATGTTTTTGCATATGAAAGGAAGACTCGCACAGGAACTGATAACATTTTCAATTAGTAACAACAATATTCGTGTTTCCATGTGCAGAGTTTGTAAATACTTGAAGCTTTGGATTATCATTTTCCTGATAATACCTGAGATATGTCTATGTCTATAAGTATAGATATATAGATATAGATAGGGATAGATATAGAGAGATAGCTTCAAATTTCAGTAAACTGATATGGTCAAATACATTTAGTTGATTGTGCTATTTCAGAAAAGTTCATGATGAGGTCATATCTGAAAAGTGAGCCCTCTTCTACATCCTAGAGAAAATGCCAGTTTGAAATTTTCATACTTAAGACACCCCCACCCATGGCAATAAAATATAGGTTATGTGATTCTAAAGTTTTCAGTGAGAAAGTTTTGCTTTCATGGCAGAAGAAAACTGCAAGTTATTATAGCCCATGATGTGTATTTAGGGATAATGGGGGATAACACATAATTTCAACTTATTTCTGGACTAAATTAATATGATTATATATTATTTCAAACCACAAGACTAAAATTATTCTCTCACTGAAGTTGATTTCTCTCCCAAATGAACTGTATTGTTATATTTTGATCAATATTTTTTATCAATACCACAACCAGACAGATATTTTAAGAAAAGAATAAAATCACATTTGTCACTAGTCCTATCTTAAATTAATAATAAGAAGTAGACAGCTCGCAGGGTATGTGCCTCTGTTTCTATTTCAAACTATTTCTAGTTTGAAATGGGCGTGGAGGGGAATTATCAGTGGTTATATGTCCACACAGCCGATCTAGAAGCATACAACCATGAGAACACTTTAGTTGTACAGACAGATAAACCACTAAGAACTAATTAAATATGTTTTCCCTCTTAAAAGAAAAAAAAAAAGGAGACACGTATGGGAGGCATTTGAATAGGTGAGGATGATGGTTAAAAAAGTCTTAAGAACTAAAATCCTAAATTAATGGTGAAGTATGTATGTTAGAGGGCACATGCAGGCACCCTTCTACTAAGAAATATTCAGGAGATTATTCACCATAAACTTTCTCAAAATGAATTGAGGTGCTCTCATTCAACCAGGTAAATGAGAGGAAGAATTACGATTGGAAAATGTGCTTTTGCTTACATTATCTGACTAGGTTCTTCCAGCTAACCCATCAAATGAGTTGTTGAAAGATGCTCCTCCTAGATGAAGAAAAATTGAAGTCTATAATAGAGACTATCATAACTCCTAAGGTGTTTGGGTTTTTTAAAAAATACAGAGAGACCTGATCTAATGCTCAATTCACTGGAATTGAAATCTTGAGCATAGCTCCTTAAGAATGAGTTTACCAGAAAAATAGTAAATTAATGAGTTACCCATCAATGGGTTATGCCAGAGCCATATGAAGAGACATGCCATGCAGAGGAAGCAATGCTCCTTCCGCCACTGTGAAGTGCCCCATGAACCAAAGGTGACTGACAATAATTTTCAGAATCATGATTTTTAGAATAAGTCCTTATGTTTCTCTCTTATCTCATCTCAAAAATCAAACAGATGTTCTGCTTAATAAACGTGACTGCATATAAACTGTTTAGATAATAAAAAATGTGTTCAGCTAAAATAAAAATGGTGAAAAACAAGTTGAGTAAAAGTACTTGTGGCAAATATTGATAGTCTTATTCATATTATATTAATGAACTCATAAAAATAGTAAAAAAAAAAAAAAGGTCCCAAGAGTCTCAATAGACATGTGTATAAAATGTATAAATAACTAATTTATATCGAGGGAATGAAATCATTTTGAATGTCAGTAATAAAATATAAATAAAAATGGTTATATAATGCTATTTCTAGTGAAAAATGAAAAGAATATTCTCACCCCATTAATTGAAGTATAGTAAAATGATTACAGTGGTCCTCTCTTATCTGTAGGGGATACATTCCAAGACCTCCAGTGGATGCTTGAAACCACAGAAAGTACCAAACCCTATCTATACTATGTTACATGTATATCTATGATAAAGTTAATTTATAAATTATGTACAGTAAGAGATTAACAATAATAAAATAGAAAAATTAAAATAATATAATAAAAGATATATGGATGTTGTCTCTCTTTCTTAAAAATACCTTACTATACTGTACTCAGCCTTCTTTTTGTGATGATGTAAGGTGATACAATGCCTACGTGATGAGATAAAGTGAGGTGAATGACATTGGGATTCACTGTTAGGCTACTATAAAAGTTATTTGAACATGAGCACTGTGATATTGCAACAGTTAATCTGATAATCAAGACAGCTAACTAACAGGTGGGTAATGCATACTGTGTGGACACACTAGACAAAGCAATGATTCATATCCAAGGCAGTACAGAGTGAGATGATGTGAGATTTCATCACACTACCCAGAATGGTGTGCAACTTAAAACTTATGGATTGTTTATTTCTGCAAATTTCCATTTAATATTTTCAGATGATAGTTGACCATAGATAAATGAAACTATGAAAAGAAAAACTGTGAATAAAGGCTTAAAATTTTTTTGGATGTCTCCTTGGGCAAGGGAAATGAAACAATAAACAATTAAACAATAATAATAATGAGACTGGGAGAAAGGGGGTTAGTGTCCAGAACTATTAAATATATTGTCTAACTTGTCTAGTTTTCAAACAAAAAAAATGATGAGAAATGCAAAAAAAAAAAAAAAAAAAAAAAAAGAAAAGAAAAAGAAAAAAAGAAAAAAGAAAAAAGAAAAAAAAAATCTCAGGAAAGTGTGACTTATACACAAGGAAAAATAAGAGTCAACAGAAACTAATTGTGAGAAGACCCCTACATCAGACTTAGTAGACAAAAATTTTAAAGCAGCTATTGTAAACATGTTCAAGAACTAAAGGAAACAATGACTAAAGTAAAGAAAAATTGAACAATGTCTCATCAAATAGAGAACATCAAAAAGATAGAAATTATAAAAAGAACCAATGGAAATTTTAAAGTTGAAAAGCTGAAATGAAAAATTTATGCAAAGGGCTCAGATGTAAATTTGAACTGGTAGAAGAAAGAATGAGCGAGCTTGAGGTTAATTTGTTAGAGATTATGCATATGAAGAACAGAAGAAAAATGGTGAAGAAAAATAAACACAATCTCAGAGAAATAGGGGACACTACTAAGTTTGCTAGCATGCATTTAGTGGGTGTGACAGGGAAAGAGGAAAGAGAAAGATCAGAGAAAATAATCTAAGAAAATTACCTAAATATTATGAAAAAGATTAATCTACATATCCAAGAAAGTGAAAGAATTCCTGATAAATAGAAAGATATTCATACCTAGACATATTATATAGGAATAACAAAATCGAAAGATAAACAGAAAATCTTGAAAGCTAAGAGAAAAAACAACTCATCACATAAAAGTGAACAATAATATTAACAGCTGACTTCTCCTTAAAATAAGGAGAAGCAGTCAGCCAGAAGCAGTAGGACAACATATGAAAACTGCTGAAAGAAAAAAAAAAACTACAATAATTTTATATCCAGCAAAAATATCTTCTAGAAGCGAGGGTAATAAAAAGACATTCGAAGACAAACAAAACCTAGAAAAATGATTGCTAGTAGACCTGACCTAAAAAAATACTAAACGAAGTTCTTCAAGCCAAAAAAAAAAAAATGATTCCAGATAATAAGTAACTCAATTCATCTGAAGAAACAAAGACCTCCAATAAAGATAAATGTGTAGATAATTATAAATGAAAGTAAAAGTTACATATTTTCCTACTTTTTTTCTTTTAACAGCTAAAAAACTAACACATAAAACAAAATATATATAATCATGTTATTGGCCTACAATATGTAGAAATGTAATATATTTGATGATAACAGCACAAAGAAGGTGAATAGGAACAGAGCTGTATTAGAGTAAGAAAATAACACCAGATGGTAATAGGAATCCACAGAAACAAATGAAGAAATCAAGAAATAGTAATTAAGAAAATTAACATAACAAACCATATAAATATAAACTAGCTCTTCTCTCACCTCCTTTAGAATATATAAAATAATACAAGGTAATAACTATATGAATCAACATATGTAGATATAATATATAAGACAATATCACAAAAGGGGGAATAGGGATGTGTTATATAGGAGTAATAATTCTTATCTAGTTGGAATGAAGTTAGTATAAACTTGAATTTGATTCTGATAAGTTTAGGTATATATGCTAAGTCCTAAAGCAACTACTGAGAAATAACTTAAAAATAGTGAAAATATAATTAAAGGAATTAAATATGAATAAATTTTTGTTATTCAGGTTAGGCAAAGCCTACTTAGATATGACACCAAAAGAACAGGCAACAAAAGAAAAAAAAAGGTAAAATATACTTCAAAATAAAAATCTTTTATTTTTTAAAAAGTACTATTAAATATATGAAAAGACAACCCATATAATGCAAATAAATATTGCATTGATAAGTAACTTGTACTTAGAATATATAAAGAACTCTTTCAACTAAATAATAAAAAAATAACAATCCAATCAAAAGTGGACAAGGGAACTGAATAGACATTTCTCCAAAGAAAATATGCAAATAGCCAATAAGCACATTAAAAATGCTCAACAGCACAAAACCACAATGAGATACAATTTCATACCCACCAGGATGGATTTAATAAACAAAATCAGATAATAATAAATGATGACATGGATGTGCAGAAATCAGAACACTCATCCATTTCTGATGGTGATGTAAAATGATGGAAAGCAGCCTGAAAGTTACTCAAAAGGCTAAATATAGAGTTATCATATTACCCAGCAATTTCATGCCTTGGAATATACCTAAGAAAAATGCAAATGTACGTACTCACAAAAACTTCTACATGAATATCCATAATAACCCCAAAGTAGAAACAGATCAAATGCCCTTCATCTAATGGATGATAAACAGAATGAGATATCTGTCTACCTACCTAAGAGTGTGTGTGTGTGTGTGTGTGTGTGTATCTGTGTCTAATATTATGTGAATAGGCAAAGCTAATTGAGACAGGAAATAGATTAATGGTTGCCTGGGGTGGTAAAGTTGGGTCAAATGGGGAGTGACTTAGTGTGTACTGGGTTTCCTTTTAGGATAATAAAAATATTATAAAATTTCCTGTGGTGCAGGTTTCGTAGCTCTGTGAATATACTAAAAACTTTTGGATCATACACTTTAAATGCTATCATATGGTATGTGAATTATATATCATAAAGCTTTTATATTTAAATAAATGAAGAAAAATAAAACAAAACGGGCACAAATGTAAAAACATAGAATACACCTTTCTCAACAGAGATAAGACTATTTCATAAAGTTCCATTAAACACCACTGTTCCATGAGAATATTCTAGAAACAGAAAAAATATAAGGCTTTTTATAATGACACATTGAATGTAATCAGGTAGCAAAATATGAAGAGACCTGAAGAATGAGGAGGGTTAAACTTACATAGTGAGTGATGTATGTCCATTATGTGATATGCAGAATGTATGCAGTGATGTATCTCAATAAAACTGGGGGGAAAATAAGGAGAAAGTATCAAAATTTAGGTTTCACTAAATTTGAAAGAACATTGTTTGCAAGAAGATATGCTTGATAGGATCCTTAACAGACAGGGTTAAGTAACTGCTGTCCCATGAGTAAGCACACTTTGTTTTAAAAGGTCTCTATTTTCTTAAGTAGCTGCTATCTTGTTAGGCACTTTTTAATGTGTTTTACATACATCATTAGTTCTCACAAGACAAATTGTACAAATGAGAATACTAGGGCTTTTTAAAAAGGCGACTGTTAATTTTTACGCAACTAGTACGCGGTGAAGTAAAGACTAGAATTCAGAAATGCTTATTGCACCATTCCATGTTGATTATAGTCATTTAAAATGCTGTGTGATCCACTAAACAAATTTTTAAAAACACATTTTGCATGTCATTTTATTTAAAATAAAGAGGAAAGAATTGAAATTGATGGTTAAGTCATTTATTTATGGTTCCCAAAGTTCCTCCTCTACCTTAATTCTTAAATATTAATATAAATTAATTTAAAAATCTTAAATATTAAGCCTGAAAGAGGCAACATCTTTTATCATGTTAGCAACTTTTCTAAGTGAAAGTAACACATTTTTTAGTTCTTCTTGGATAGGTATCATTAAAGATTTTTATTTCTCATTTAATATCTTTAAAAAATGATTGCATGAGGCTGGTCAAAGGAGAAATATTGGTCACATTTATGAAAAATCTTAAGAGATTGCTTCTTTCTCAGACTGGAACATGTAACATACCAAATAGTTTCTCAATTCAATGTATTATAGTGATACCCCTTATGTAAATAGTATCTTAATGTAAATAATATATAATATATCCCAAAACTGTGTTCATCCTTATGCTTTGGAGGAGATAGTAGAAGAAGAAAAACATCAGGCTTATGAGAATTTTAAGAATTATTTAAATGTTTGCAGTTATTTTACAGGAGATATAAAATTGTAAAATTATAAAAAAGTGTTTATATTATAGATTGCCCCACCCCCAATGGAGAAATAAACCAGCAATGGAATTTTAACATGAAGATTTGTGTGATTCCAATTATATTTTGGAAACAAAGAGTAATAAATATATTGATCATAATATCCCACTTGAGCAAGCTTCTTATAAATCCTTCTTACGGAATTCCTGATAAGGTCATACCTTTGCAAACATCATTCCACCAGCATCTGGTATAGGATGCTTTGGGTTTGATTCACATAAGTTCAATCAGACAAGACTATGCTGATTAACAAGGAGAGAAAGGGTGTGCTCCCATTAGAGTAGCCAAAACTTAAACAGACTAGAACATTTATTTTAGGGATTGATTAATTTAATATGTTACACATTTATAGAGTTCAATCTATTCACCCCAGTGGAAACCCAAACGATTCCCAGAAAGGCAAAATGCCCAACATGGCTTTGAGAACAGACATGTACATTACATGACAGCTGTTTGTCTCTTTTAACATAAGGGGGAGATTTTTTTTGTTTTAAATTTGGCAATGACATATTCTCTTAGGCCAGCAGAGCAGAGATATTGCAGATTAAGATGAAAGGTAGAAAGACAGAAAGGTAGATCATAGGAAGCAATCACAAGGTAATAACAAAAAAGAGCAGGAAATGCTTATTTAGATAAATGAGGTATACTAAAGGCTATATACCATCATTCATGGGGATCTCCATCCAAAACCATCCAAAAAGGATTTTAAACTCTGAAATAGAGATAAAAGCACACGTGGCTTTAAAAAAAATACATTGTCACACAAGTGCAATCCAAAGCTTCAAATTCTTAAAAGAAAGATGAATTAATTTCTCCACACATTCATACTGAAATAAATGCTTTGGAAAAGGCTAACACTAGAGAAAGACATTTCTGAGTTTCAGTTTCCTTATCTACAAAGATCACATTAAAAATACTTGCTAGTTTGAACTTGTGACCTTTGAGATTCTTTCCAAATTAGTTTTCATGATTCTAGGTAAGATATACTTATTGTAAGTTCAAGGTGTCACATGTACCAGGAGTATTTGAGTTTTATTAAGTAATGAGGGGCTTTAATACCCAATGGGATGAATCTCCAAGGAGGAACTATCACGCAATTTAACAGGTGTGTGATGGACATATATGTGTATGGTGGGGGAAGCCTTCTCACAACCCTTAAATCATGCTGCCATTTTCCAAAGCAAATTCTAATAATGAATTCTCTAGCTAGTTTTCCCATTAGAATCTGAGAGCTTTAAAAAAATCCTCATGTCACACCACAGAGCAATTAAATCAGGATCTCTGGGGATGAGACTTGCACATCAATATTCTTTTAAAGTTCTTGAGGGATTCTATTATGAGCCAATGAATGATGAGCACCACTGCCTCAATGGTTTCATGTCAAAAAGGAGAAAACTTGAGACCCTCATAAGTAAATAACTGAGTTTAGCTCAAGGAATTAGTCATGAAGCCAGGATGGGAGTCCCAGTCTCCAAACTTCCCATCATATTCTTTCAATTATACCCCTGTCTTTCTGTCTCTCCTCAATTGATATTGCTGCCTCTGAATTGGCCTGCCTATGGTCTTAATTGCAGGTCTTCCATTCAGCACCTACCTATACACACCATATAACATAGCTGTGAGTAGCCTCTCCCAGCATAATTTTGCACATTACTTTTTTTACAGACATCGCCTTCTTAGGCTTGCCAGGTTAGAGGTGACCCAAATTCTTTTATCATAATGAGAAAATTGAGCATCAGAGAAATTAAGTGATATATAGTCATTTAATCCAGCAAAGAGCAAAATCCAGAACTGAAATTGCATAACATTTCATCCAAGTTCTACTTTTCCAAGCCTCCAACTTTGATGATGGGAATGTCTCATAGGAGACACTGGCATCCTTCATCAAGAGGTCAAAACACATTTGTCCCAAGAGTAGTAGAGCTGAATGAGGATCAGGGAGGGACAGAATTTTCAGTACCCATCTTACTTTTAGTGTTTGGAGGTCAGAGGAGACAGCCCAAGACACTGCTGTAAGCTCACACACATTATGGCTTGTAGACTGGCTCTGTTCGTTAGGGGCAGCAACTCAGCCTACAGTTTCTTCCTCAGGAGACCTCCATGACTGAAGCTGGAAGCTTGAGAACCTTGAGAAACCACCATAGGTTCTAGTTCTTCTCTGTGGATTCTGGTTCAACCTTACAGGCTTTAGTTTTTCCTTGCTTTCCCCTCATATCCATCATCCCTTCTTAACCACCTGTCTTCCAGACTTCAGATTCCCACATCAGACACAGAAACAATAAACAGCAGCTTCAAATAGACTATGTAACCAGCTCTGACAACTGCATAGGGTCAAATTCCTATAATAAATCATGTGTCTATGTCTCCTAGGGGTCTGCCTTCCTAATCGGGGGGCTAGGACTGTGTAAACAGAATCAATTACATCACCATTTTGGTCATATCTATAGTCAGATAACTGGAATTGAAAAACTTCCAGTGTGACAACACGAGGTCTTCAATGACCATTTGACAACAACCTTTTGGGGCAGAGTAGCGACTGTTCCCTCTCTGTTTTGCCATCGTTTCCCTCCTGTCAATTACACATTTATAGTGGCCTAGTTTGTACATTTACCTTGTAGTTGGTTGAGTTTGCATTCTCTGATCTCCTCAAATCCAACCAATGAAACTCAGCTTTTCCAATAACCTTTTTGGACCATTTCTCTGATTTTTTCATGCCTCTGATTTCCATGACTTTCTCATCTCCTCGAGTATGTTTGGGTTATTACGAATGTTTTCATTTGTGCTGTTCTTTATTCTTTAAGATTTTACTTCTTGAATTTAGAATGCTATAATTCTTACACCTTTTCTTATCTATATGAGTTAACACGGAGTTAGGAATATAGTAGAGGCTCACTAAATATTACAGAAATTAAGAAATCTTTATTGAGGGTCCACTGTTTATATGTTAATATGCTTGTTCAGTTGGAAGGGGGCTGGGACTTGCCTTCTTGCATATATTTTAAACAGAGCAATGGCATTAACCTAGAGCAACTTCTCTCTGTGTGCCTTTAGGCCATTTTAATGCCTGAAGACTTGGTTAATTATCGAGCTTTGCTTTTGAAGTCTGAGGTGATGGACTTGTTTTTAAAACTTGCAAACTGCAAATGATTTGCTCTTTTGTACTTACGATCTATGTTTACAAATTCCTATATAATTGTTCTGTATATTTTAAAATAGAGAAATTATTTGTTATAACTCTAGTGTAAGAAAGAAGTGTGAAAATGTCAAAACTGGACACTTGTAAAACAAAATAACTTCCCCTTCAGACATACAAAAATTTTCATTGTGGTATAAATATGTTTGATTAGATAGATTTATTCCACATGTAAAGTTTTATAGTCTGTTCAATTTTTACTTAAAAGTATAAGAATTTTACATTAAATCATGATTTTTAATGCCCACATATTTTATTCCATGTGATAACTTGTTTACTTAATATCCTATTGTAGGATATTTGATTATAAGTAATGTTTCAGCAAAGCTTCCTTGTACATCATTCTCAGAGTCCATGATTTTAATAATCACCTCCGGATAAAAATTTTAAGGCAAAATTCCTTAAAATATATGTACATTTAAAACTTTTGATCACATTTTCTGCTTTTTCTTAGAAAGGGTATACCAATTATATTTTCATCAATAATTTGTCCTCCTTTCTACTTTGCTAGGTTGATAAGCCCAAATTATATATAATTATTGTTTTAATTTGCATTTCCTCAAACCTACAGTTCAAAGACAATAAATATTTTTATACCTTGCAAAAGCCTATGCTTTATAGTAAAAGATGAATTTTTTATTAAACTTTCAGTTAATCAGGTTTCTTCTATATACAACAAACAGTAAATAGCAAAAATTTTTAGAAGAGGAAAAAGCCTGATTTTGAAATGAGAGCAATGGAACCTAAGGATGGAGGAAAATTTCAGAACAATAATTCTTCGCCTATCCAAAATCCATGGCAGACAGGGAAGAGTGAGATTTGCCTAAAGTGGGGATTAAGTTGCTCTGGATATCAAATGGAGAGTAAGACCATGCTAACAACTTTGGCTGAGACTCTGCAAGTGTTAGATGTTATAATTGACAAGGCACCAAGCCAAACATTATACAATAAGGCTGATAAAGGAGTTAGAGCAGAAAGTGGAGAAGTGTCAGTTGATATTTTCACTGCTTTGTTGAGCTCAAAATGAGATCCCTGAAGACAAAGAAGATTAACATAATCCCATTATGATAAAAAAGGGGAAGGGCTAAAGAATCACTCAGAAATTATACATCAATCTATTCTCATCTCATTTGGGAGAGACACTGTACAAGCCTTGTGAGCAATCCAATAGAGCTACATTTAGCAAGCCCATGGTTTGATGGAGACCAGCCCCAGGCTCTCATTCCTTGGCTCATCGGAATTCTCTGAGGATTTCATTGCTGCAAAGGTGCTAAGCTATTTTCCAAAAAGAAGAAGGATAGAGTGTGCTCTTATTGCTTTGAATAGAATTCAGCTTGCTTGTAAGGGTTAGGAACTGATACTGGCTACCAAGAATTTTTATTCGTAATCATATACAGGCTGTGAAGAACTTGGGTCATTTGAAGTGGTTTGTACTCTTATTTGAAAGTCTTTTTGACTCTCCAGAATTCTGGGGAGAAAAATTTTCCTCCAACTAAGGAAACTGCCCTTCTATAAAGAAGACTTGAGAACATGGCGGTTTTGATGAGTGAGCTAATATGGCAGACATGTGAGGTGGCTTCTAGGCAGAAGAAATCTACAGCTTTGCCGATTTCTCTGGGGATTGGTAAGAGGCAGAATAGCCTGAAGGCTTTAATTTTGCCCAAAATTCAAAGTAGAGGAAAGGAAACCCAAGAGAGAGGAGGATTTAAATGGCAGAAGAGAACTAACACATAACCAATAACTCACACAGGCAGGCTTCTAAGGACAGTGCTCTCCTACACTCTTCACTCTCGGTTTGTCTTTTGTATATCTAAGGTCCCATAAAACTGGGCCCAGGGGATCTTAGATATAATTGCTAACCCAATTAGTTGCTTGACATTTCTTTTCTGAAATGCAAAGGAATAAATAGCCAGAGAACAATGTATCATTTCATGCTTTGAACCTTGCTAGAGAAAAAAAAAAAGGAGCACAACACATGCAATTAATGCTCAGTTACACATGTCAACTGAGAAAAGACATTATGTAAAATAATATAAATGTTCATAATCTGCCTGAGATATTGAGTGAACCCCGCTGTTCCATGAATCTAGGCCTGGCCAATCTAGTGGCTCTTTAGTAAGCTAACAAAACAAAACAAAACAAAATCATCTTTGAAGATGTGAGTGACTATCCTTATCCAGAAATCTATCTGGATTCCTTCTACTCTAGATTTTCTGTCCTGGTTTAGATATAATTTCCTGTAATTCAGACCTAGTGGCTGTGAAATTGAATAACCACAAAACATTTACAAGTCCCTTGAATAACCCATCCTGCCTGGGAAACAGTCTCCTGCCTTTGGCTGCACCTCTGAGGCATAGATGAGGGATCCTCGTACAGAATGTGCCACTCTGCACACAGGTGGCCACAGAGTGGATAAGACTTTCAGCTGCACCCACATGTCTACATGGCACTCACAATTTATATTTATTTTCAGAAATGGGGGACAAAATGACTCCATTTTATTAAGCCACGGTCCTAGTTGTGGGAGATAATCGAGATCAAATGTATTGGCCTAAAACAAGCTTTGGCAAGCCTCTAGGAAGGTCATGTCTTTTCTGTTCTAGCTGAGTATGTTTCCAAGTTATTTCCTTCATTCACATTGGGGTCATCGAACCAGAGCTGCTTATGGTAGTTTCTTTTATTAACCAAACCTTACCTTTTACCTGGATATGCTTAGCTCTGTCTGATTTCCAGAAATAGGTTAAACATTTCATAGTGGATAAAATAAAGAAATTATGGCCACGGTGCTGAACAGATTCATACGTCAATCACCCTTTGTGAGAGAGAGGGTCATGACAGTCAAAAGGTGACACAGAAGGTAAGTAATGGGAAAAAAGTATTTCTCAGGATTGCTTATGCTTCCCATTAAATCAATAATGAAAGATGTTAGGGTCAATTCAAAAGAAGGAAAGCGAAGTTCAATGAGTAAGAATGTTTCTACAATTAGCAAAGCAAGCAACTGTGCCTGTTTAATTATCAGAAATTAATAATTAATTAATAATCATCACCTTGGCATGGAGAATTGGTTTTCCAATCTTCATACTTTCACATGATATCTCTTTCTATGCTTTGGCTTAAACGAAGCATTTTCTCATGACACTACGGAATTACTATAGGCAATTTGAGGCCAAGTACAAGTTGTCACAGAACCTACAGCAGTGTTCTGCAAATAGTATAAACGTTAATTAAAAATTTTTATTGCTATCTCACTGGTATGATTTTATGGATATCAAATAGCTCATCCTACTCCAGCACACATATAAATATTTTCTATTCTAAATACTAATCATGCCACTAGATTTCCCAAAAGTTTTATTAAAGAATTTATTCTAACTCTTGTTGAACTTTTCAACTGGTTACTCTGATGCAGGCATAGATCTGGTGCTTAAAACCAAATTCCACTTGGCCTTATTTAAGTCAGATTACTTACACTTAGACTCAGGACTGCTCCTTTGCATAGTAAGCTTAAATAGTGAGTAGCTGAAACTTTCCATGAAAGTCTTGGCCACTTGAACTAACATGGTGTCCTTTTCGGTATTTAGGGGGAAAAGCATTAATTTTCATAAAACCCAGGAAGACAAAAAATTTGTCAGAGTGATTATGGTCTATATCTTCCTATTAGGCATACATTCAGTGTTGGAAAGAAAATAGAGAACTTCACAATTAAAAAAAAAAAATGTACTCCAGCTGCCTTAATCTGCACGGGAACTGTCAGGATTACAATAGAGAAAGAGACCTGTTTTTAATTGAGAAAGCCCTGCCCTGCTCACCAGCTCCTCAGCTCCTCTGTCTGGGAATCTGAATCTTTTCAAAGTTTGGGGAAATCCATCCCCTGGCTTCTCACCTCATTATGAAGTCTTTGAATGTTCTCCGCTCCTCTCTGGTTCTTTCAAGAATTATTAATGGCCTCATCAATTTCCCTGCCCTTGCTCATTTGACAAACAAGTGCCATTTGAGTGAAATGTTTGCATTCTCTACCTGAGCAAAATTCGGGGGCAGTTTCTAATTCTATAGATTTCACAGCAGTGATGCTCCCAAGAGAATCATAAGTGAATTTGTGGTAACTCAAACAGTATTTGACAACTAACAGTGTTGTGTTACTTCTCTGAATTGGCCATTCATTTCAGTGATTAACAGGTGTGGTGCCGGAAGCCTTTGGTTTCAGAAAAAACAATATCGAGCTTCCCGAAGAGTGGTCTTCTACATATATAATTTCAGAAATAACTTAGCTAGAAAAATATAACACATAGCAGCAAGCAGGAACAATTTTCCAATGCTTTCTTTTTATAATTTTATAAATAGAATAACTTACTTCAAGGTCTGTCTAAACTAAAAATCTCTTTATATCGGAACTACATAATAAATTATGATTAAGACTAATCCTGAATCATTGACCTGAAAATGAGTCATTTTCCCAAAATTCTCCCTTTTTTTCCTTTAAGTGCCTACACTTGGGCCATATAATTCCAGATAGTTCCTATTGAAAATGGTGATCAGAAGGGAGAGTGGAGGATTTAATAGTAACGGTTCATGTTACTGTTTGTTTTCAACAAATGGTTTGGAGGGTTAACGAAGTGTTTGTGAGGGAACAAGACAACTCTGTTGAGAGGTTTCCCCGAACTGCACTGACGTCCCTTCATGCATTAAGCATACGTGAAACGTCCACTGTATATTAGTATTGCAGTCGGCTATGGATGAAATACCAAGGAAAAAGCACATTGTTTCTGCCTTTTTGAGAATGAGAGACAGGCCAGTGACACATGAAAGAAAGAGTAATTCAACTAGCTAAAAAGGGTCAGGAAATTTAAAATAAAGTTAGGGCACTCTGGAGCTGAGACTGTCAGGAAAGATTTTGGGCTTTGAGAAAAGCAAGAGGAAAGGCCTTGAAGGCAGAGTGCATGGAAGCAAGGAGAATCAAATATATGGACCAAAAGTGTAAGGCTGACTCAGCGGCACGTGGTGAGAAAGAGCAGATAGTGGAACCAGTTAACATCGTATTAGGAATAATGGCATTGGTAGTGAGAGAGAAACTCTAGTTTCTTAATCATAAAGCTGAGAGAGAACGATTTTGTGTATTTCATTACTGCAATCTAGTTTAAATTCAATGCTTAGTATCAGTTAAAGTTAATTTATGAGAAAATCATTTGAGGTAAAGAATTATACATTAATAACAACATGGAAAAAATGAGGACGTGCTCAAAATCAACAACTTTGGTTGGTTATCCTGGGATTGATATTAATTAAAATAGATTGAACTGAATGAACTTGTTTGAGTTTTAAGTAACTTAAAATATTATTTCAGAGTCACGTGGCTATCTATGTTTCCAAATGATTCACCTTAAATAATTATGAAGTAAAATTATTACCTGAGATGTGATCAAATCCAGACATCTATTGCAGGAAACCTACAAAGCAGGTTATTGACATCATCCATTCCTTATCATGACACTTAAAACCCTGGAAAATAAGAGCTTCATATTCACAGGTTTATGGAATTAATTGGAACCAAGGATGACCTTGGAATCCCTGCAGTCAGTCTTCAGAGCAGTCTTGCCAACAATACAACCGTTTGAAAGTAGAGTTGTCATTATAAGATCTGGACATAAAGTCAGGATTTATGATCAGTACAAAATTGTGATATGCATTGCAGTGTGAATTAGGCTTTGATATAGTTTGACATTCGCTGGAGGATATTTTAAAGTCAAAACTTGGCTTTAGTTTTAGTCAATGGTTTCTTCATTATCTAAAACAGAAAAAAGCATTTATCAATACATCAATCAAAGTTTCAGATACCTCAGAATGTAAAATTATTTAAGGGGACTCAGGGGAGCCATTGCAAACTGTCTACCTAAAATGACTTCAATGTTAGTTTTATTTTTATTGTGAATACTAAAGTTATCTGATTATAGCAACTTTGTGTTACGCTTACTCAAGAACGGATTCATGACCCTGTTTTCAAGCTGAGTTTAAACCTTAGAGAGATTCCAAAGTACAAATAAAACATTGTAATCAATACCACCCTTTGACAAGACTCGGGGAAATAAATTAGAAATTCCATTCCTCTAGAAACAAACATAAATTAAGAAGATTTTCAAAATGTAGTCTGCATTTTGGCTGAATCCACAATGCTGTTTTCAAAACACAGAAATCAAACTATAGCATATTGAACTGAGAACACTGAATTTTTTGGAACCAGTAGAAACACCTCCATGTGCTACCACTTTCTGTGCATTACCTTCTTGTTAATTAATTCATTCTAAAAATATCTATTTAGGATTTATCATGCATCAAAGACCATGATAGATGCTAGGAGACAAAAGAAATGGGAGGAAAACCCGATTTTGCCACTATCCATTCTCCCATTATCTTAAGGTATTCCTTCCAAGTTTTTAGATTGTTTGGCCCATGATCCCCCTTCCTCTCCCCCACACACAGAATCTAAAGGTTTAGCAAAACATGTGCATTGTTAGTCTAGGTTGATTATTAATGGAAAGTTGTTTCATGATCCTTTTAAGACTGGTGCTGTAAGGGGGCTGCTTTAGTCAATTCTTGATCTTTGGAAGAAGACAAGGAGTCCTAAAATAGTTTCTAACTCAAGAAAAAGATTGTACCAGATTTCAGGATGTCATAAAAAAAAGTATAGAGCTAATTAAAAAGAATGAAAGAGCTGAAGGTAAGCCAATGTCTACCTTGATTCCAGGAGCCAGAAGGAAGAAGACAAAAAGTACAAGTAAGGATAGATACCCACATGGCGAACTTTGAAGCTGCTCATTTAAGAGCTTATAATATTCTGTAGAGAAATGGTGTGTGTGTGTGTGTGTGTGTGTGTGTGTGTGTGTGAATTAGTCACATTAAAATCTTTAACTACATGTAGTGCGAACAGAAAAACCAATCTAAACTAAGTGGACAAAAGAAAGGGAGGCCGTTGTTACCATACCTCTAAGTGATTAGCAAGACATGGATTTCACCTTTTATGGTAAATATGAATGTGTTGTAAATATTATGGACAAAGTATAGAAGACAAAAATGAACCAACAGAAACACAATGATCCCCACATCAGCTGCCTGTGAGAACTGCAGAGGCGTGAAGCTCATACTACAAATGAAGACAAATAAGATAGAAGCCTGGCCTTGGGGAAAATAGCAAGCATTGTGTTTGTCCATATGATGATAGATTTGCAGGCTGTTGAAAAATGTGGGCAAAAACATCTGAAAGCTTAAAGTGTAGGTCTGGACAGGAGGAGTAGTGAGGTTGGCTTAGAAAGGTAGATCTGGGAATGATCTGCAAAATGATGCTGTTATAGCTGGCAGGGTGCAGGGGTCTGTCAGCAAGAGGGAGGTCTGGGCGCCACGTAATCCAAGAGCCAAGCCAAGCTGGAGCTGGTCCCAGACACAGGGAGAAGAAGGCTGAGGTGGGAGTATGAAGGGTGCTTCCCGAGGTCTGGAGTTTCGAGATTCTGTATCTACACTAATCCTGTCTCTTCTTATGGCTAGGGGCTTTGCAATTCATAAACTTAAAACTGGCAGAAGGAAAAAGAAAAAAATCTAAAAGCAAAGAGAAGAGAAGTGCCTGCAAAAACAGAAAATGAAGCTGTTACCAAAGACTAAGCATGGTGAGGATGAGCAAATGGAATGTTCATCAAATACATTTAGGTTACTTCACTTTTTAATTTTAGGTAATTTGCTACAACATCTTAAAGTGCTGCTAGAAACATATGTTTGTTTCAGGTTTGAATTATGCTTGCTGTCATTGCATTATGATTGATATTATGAATTGGCACTTGAGGATATAACTCTTTTATTCTGCACAGAGAAACTTGCTAATTTTCTGGGTGGCACCGAAGATGACTTCGAGGACTCCACAGTCTGGCTGAGAAAGGATGACCAATGAAGAAATAGCAGAGTCATATGCATAACCATATGCATAGTTAGGGTGTAAATTGTGAGTTATAAGCCAATTGCAGAATTTAAAAATTGGCAGGATCAGTGTAGGCTAAAAAAATACAGGGAGGGATAAGGAGGAAGCTTCTGAGCAGGGCTTTGAAGGATGTGTAGGATTTGTCTTGACAGGGAAGGAGAAAGGTATTACTGGTGTGAGAGATGACATGAAGATGGGACTAAAATGGCTTCTCTGAGGTCTGCTAAAATAACCAGGCTCTCAAGAATAAATGATGTTTGTTTAAAGGTTGTGGGAACTAAAGTTATCTAGATGAAGGAGAACTTGGAAAGCTGGGATGAGGAATTCAAATTTTAAGTGACTGGTCCTTACATTTGGAAGGTGAGTCCGACCAAAGCTGCTAATGTTCCTGATTTAGAGGACTACTGAAGTCTAGAAGAAGTGAAGGGAGCTGAGTGCCCCTTCCCCACACCACAGCTAATGAAGAGTCAGCTGTGCGCAAACTCCCTTCGCTCCCACGGAATGTTCCACTGCACCAGCAGCTAACAGCTGGTCCTTGCACTGAACACCAGCCTGTATCTCTGCCTGTCTTCGTGGGGCTATTAGCTACAATTCTAACATCCAGCCAAATCAAAGCCTTATTCTTGAGACTTGACAATTGTGTAGTTTAAGTATGTTAAATAAAAGCTGGAAATTTAGCTTTTAGCACAGAATGCTGCACACGATAAATGGCAGTCGATGGACGATGTAGCCTTTTATTTCCCTGTAACCAGCATATCCTCATTTCTCCATCCCACCTTGGATTTTCTTTCCACATTTTAAATGCTATTATGTTACTTATTTTTTAAAAAAACTGCTTCTATTTCAGACAGCAGTGTTTTTGCAAAGTGTGATTCCCTGACCAGCAGCATCAGCATCATCTGGGAACTTGTTGCAAATGGATGTTCTTTTGCCCCACCCCAGACCTGCTTAATCAGAAACTCAGTAGGTAGGGCCCAGCAATGTCTTTTAAAGAGCCATTCAGGTAGGTGGCTCTCCTGCTTGCTGAAGTAGAGAGCTACTCACCTACAGAACACAGCAATGATTTCTTAGAATATCATCCAAGCCTCTTTATCGTCTATTCGTAACTTACTTCTCCACTGTGTCCAGCCTTTGCCCTGGTCGGCAACCCAACCCGGACACTGAGCACACATGTATTATAGACACATGCAGTTTTCAGTCTCCCGACCACCCAAACTTTTTAAAACGTCCTTGCGTTTGTGTTAGCCTTACAATCTTGTCTAGATTGCACTATGCTCACTTTGGTAAACATCTGCTTTTCAAGTCCATCCTCAATGTCCCTTGGCAGTGGCCAGCAGTTACTCTCTTATAATCCTGCAGCCCTTTGTTTATCCTGCTAATATAATTACCACAATAAACTGAATGCTCTGTTTATGTGTCCGTCCAGATTAAGGACAGGAATCTTGTTGCACTCAGCTCTGAGTACTTACCCACAGCAGAGAGTGAACACCCTGGGACTCCACTCTAGCTTGTGGACCAGTTCACAGACCATCTCCTGCCCTGGGCACATGGCTCCACCCTCCGCCTCCCTGCGGCTAGTGGCTACTTCTTTCTCCACAAGGTGAGTCGGGGAGGGGATTAAATAATACTCCATGTTCCACACTAGAGACCTACAGTTATAACATGCAGCCAGGTGATTCTCATGCATTCCGAAGTTTGAGAACACTGCCTCCTTCCTATAAAAATTAAAAAGTTTTCAGCCTTGTATGTAAGAAGGATTTCATCTTTTTGTTTCTGCCACTTCAAATAATTCAAACTCCTAAATTCCTGACGTACAGGAACACTATAAAGAGTAAACCAGCCCAGGTTTCTTCTCTGCCATCAGCTGAAACTCACCTGCAGACACTTTCTCCTTTCAAAGCTCTATGGAGGCCCAGCAAAGAGCTTTACTAGAAGCTGCTTAAAATGATCAGTAACTTGGAGAAGCAGCTGAAGGCCTGCGAAGGAAATGTGGAATTAAAAAAAAAAAAGTGTTGGACACATTTGTGCTTGTTTGACCAAGCAAAATAAATAAAATATTTAACAGATTAATTAGCATATATCCAAGTAATCAAATTAGTTTCCAGTTAAAGATAAAATGGCATGGCCTCTCCAGCCCCAATTTCTCATGAGCTGGTTGTTACAGTTTTTGTAAAGTGGTAAACTAGGAATGTGTGTATATATGAACTCTAAGTGTATTCTTCTTATCAGCATTGGCTGATGCAGTGGCAAAAGCAGGCCACCCACGGTACCTCGAAGAAGCAGTTTGCTACCAGCAATGATTTGGTTAACCTTTGATTAAACATAGGAATTTAAAGCATGAAAAGGTCTGGAACCTGACACAACCCTTTGACACCATGCTGTCTGTCATTAATGATAATCCGGCATTAGATGTTCAGCTTTGAAAATGAAAGTAGACTTCAGTTTTCAGCCCTAACCCTGCTGTACTGTAAACTGAACCCTGCTGTGTTTGCAGACTTCCTGATTTACTGCTTTGCCTTTTAACTATTTTCAGGCAAATGGGAGTCGGGGGCAGGATAAAGAGTCCAGGGATCAAGTGAGTACAAACAAGGCATCTCAACTACCATCGAGGGAAGCGACTTTCTGCTTAGAGAAGTCACCAGGTCAAAAGAGTTTTATTCCCATAATTGATTTAATTTTCCTTTTTTTTTTTTTTTTTTTAAACTAGGTGTAAGAATTTCCTTGCTGGAACATCATGCGAGAAATATTCGTATCCTCTTTCACTTCCTTTTAAAAACAACAGCAATAATGTTAGAATTCCCCAAGGTCCCGCCTAAGTCTCAAAGTTTCTTTTACCTTTTAACAATATATCTGTGTGTCTGAGGGCTCCACATCTCATTTCACACGTAGTGTGGTGTTCAGGGCAGGTTATGATATATATGTCTAAATGCTTGTTGAATGAACAAATGACCAAATCCACCTCCTAGTTCAATGGCTGTGGTTTGTGTGTAAAAGCAGTTTTAGACAATAGAGTTACAGGCAGTTGACCCAGATCTGTTCCGTTAACTGTTGATTTGTTATTCTTAGGTTCACATTTTTTGGCTTTTGAGTTCACGGCTATGCCTCTCAACTTGTACCCCATATAGCTTTTTAGCTAATTGGACTTGGGAATTTCAGCCTTAGCTAAACTGACTCCTGGGACTTCTACTTCCAGAGATGCCTCCTTGATTCTCCAGCTTGAGGAAGCCCCTTGGGAAAGATTACAGTTCCTCTTCCCTATTCCCTGAGAGGAGGGAGACTTGGGCATCCTATTCCATTAGGCGAGAAGGACCAGTGTAAACTGAATTTTCTTTGTATCCTTTTCAGATATAGAGATGGTCAAAAATAATTTAATCATTATATTCTGTTTAGCAACATGACTACACTATATCACCGCCATACAAAACCTTTTCAAACTGTAATAACCTCTGTGAAATTTCTGATTCATGTACAGCGATATGTGTCATCATCACGCTAGTTATCATGTCAGTGTTACTTTGGGACTCTAGGGATGGTTCCAAGTCAAATCGGCCAGCCGTTGTACTGAGAAATTCTTTTTTCTTTAACACGCATAGCAATTACCATGAAACACTATTTTATGTGCTTCGTAAGTATTAAATCATTTAATTTTCAAAGCAATGTAAGAATACCGAGTCAGTATTTTAAGAATACTGAGTCAGAATCTCTAAGGTTGGGGCCCAGCGATCTATATATTAAAAATCCTTCCGGGATATTCCTGTGCTGGCTCAAGTTCGAATGCCACTGCAAGTAGTATAATCTAGCATATCTTGTCTAATACTTGTGATTTTTTTTAACTTGTTGAATAATTAAGTATAGTCTGTGTATAGAAAATGGGAAAAGGAAAACTGCAGATTTTTCGTGATGATCTTTATTGTTCTTAGTATTAGTTGGAGAGTATTGAGTTTAGCTGTAGGAAAGGATAGGAAAAGAGAAGTGATGAGAAAGAAAGGTGTGAATAAAGGTTTGGGCCACATCTAGCATGATGTATGCATACTTATTGCTCAACAATGATACTCTTCTCTGCCCTTCAGCTCCTTGGTACTTCTTGGTTGGACTAATGCAGAAACCCCTAACTCTCTCCTGTATTTAGTTTTTCTCCACTCAAGTTCCCCCTACTTTAACTTTGCATTAACTTTTCGGAAGTTCAGATCTGATGACATCATTATTTTTTTAACAGCTTTATTGTGATGTAATTCACATTTGAGAACTTCCACCATTACTAGAACTGATAAGAATGGCTCACTGTGCCTAAACTGTTTGCATAAACAATGTAATTGGTTTATGTTGAACTCCTCTTCCCCTTTTGGGATTCTGGAATTTTTGTATATGCTAGGCTGACTGCCTAGGTGACCAGCCCCCAATAAAAACCAGAGTTTCTAATGAGCTTCCCTGCTAGAAGACTTTTCACATGTGTTATGTGGCTGGAGGAATTATGCATCCTGTGTGACTCTGCTGGGAAGGGACTCTTGGAATCTTGACCTGGTTTCCTCTCCACCTCACCTCATTCACCTTTTGTCTTTGCTGGTTTCACTTTGTCACCTTTCACCGCAATAAATCATAGCCCTGAGTACAACTCAGTATGCCCAGTCCTCTGAGTTGTCCTAGTGAATGGTGGAACTTAGGGCAGTTTTGAGGATCCCTGACATAACCTCTAACTGTTAGCTTCCACTAACTGCTAACTGATTGCTTTATTGTTTATGACAATGCTCTCAGGCATAAAGCTCCATAGTTTCATCTACTTAATGTCCGGGCGCTTTGTAGGAGAAGTATTACCAGCCTTTGAGACTTCCTAGAGCCCAGTAGGGCTCCTCTTAGCTACCTCTTTGCCTGTTTCTCTCTGTTTAACTTTCAGCTGGTCCACCATTTTGCTTATTGCTACTAGTATTATGGAGCTACCAGTTTTCTCTCAACTGCTCGCCACTAAAGTCACCACTGTTTGTGACAACTCCCTCAGGCATAAACTTCCCCACACTCTCTTCCAAATAAAGTCTGTTTCCTTAGAGAAACAGAACTTCAGAGCTCTCTGATCTTATGACCACCTAATTCACATCCCTTGGGCAGAACTTCTATTCCACCACACTGGAGCTGGGACTGGGGATTTAGGCTTCCTTCTTCCACAAGGCACCAGCTCTTCCAGTGGAGAATCCCAGGTGGGGATGTAGCCCCTGCTTCTTTCAGCTTGCCCCTTCTGTCCTGGATCCTTTACCCTATAAATGAATTGGGGTGGGAGCAATCAAAGCCTAGTCTTCTTGGTCTACTACATCTGGGGTAGAGTTCTTGCTCTAGGAGTGGGGGTTGGGTGGGGAAGCAAACCCCTGACCTCTTAGCCATGCCTGCCTGGAAGAGCTTGTATAACCCAGGAGGGGGGAATGAGAGATGGCAGCAGCCCTTTCTGGAGTGAAATTGTAGTCCTATACAAGAAGTAGGGGCAAGAGTGAGCCCCACTTTCTTGGCTATAGCTAAGTAGAGCTTCTGTTACATTAAAGGAAAGGGGTGGAAATAGATTGTAACCAAGTTCCACAGGATTTCACTGTTCTTATTAAGAGCTAGAAGTTTCTTTGAATAAATATTTTCCTATTTAAAATTTCTAGAAATAGTGGGTTTTTAAAAAGTTATTATTTATTATTTTCATCAGTTAAATGGTTATTTCACTGGGGAAAGAGTTTCCTGAGCTCCCCACACCACCATTTTAGAAGTCCTAATTCCGGTCTTATCGTTATTATACCCCAAATCATCGAAGACTCTCTATTTCCTGCTAAAATAACATCTTTATTCTTTAGCTTGATTTTTGATGCCCTGTATAATTTGTCTCCATAGGGTGTCACCATTATAGAACAAGTGTGGTTTCCTTAAACATCTCATGACATTTGCTCTGTCAAAACTTTCATCTCCTTTTGTATCATAGCACAAATTTGTACTCTCCATTACTTCAAAGTAAATAGCCATTTTTGTATGCTTTGCTAATTTTCCAGCTCATTGTTGTCTCTCCCTACAAAATATGTTAGAATTTAAAGACACCAATCACTTTCTCTTTTTCTAACTTTGTATAAGTATTCATAGATGTTGTCATTCACTGCAGTTAGCGTAACAACTGACACATAGTAGGCAGTCTAGAAATAGTTCTTGTTCCATGAACAAATGGCTGAATGAGAACAAGTCATAGCAAAAAGTGTCATAAGTAAGGGCTTTACCATTTAAAGAGGACTTTCACACATGTGCATTCCATTTGCTTGTCTCAGCAACAGTCTTAGTCAAGGTTGTCATTCTTACTCCCATGAGGAAATTAGGCTTTTAAGTTTAAGATTCCAACCTAAGATCGTATAGATACTAAGGAGCCATTGCGTGTGTGAGTTTAAAGCCTGTGGTCTTTTAAGAACCAAGCCCTATTCTGAAAGGGATCAGGAAAAAAGGAACTTCTACCACTGAGGTCTATTCATTTTTCAATTAGAAAGGGATAAGGGTAATTAAAAAAAAATAAGGACAAAATCGAGAAAGAAACCCTTTTTTAAAATTTTTGCTTAGATATCCAAAATGTAAACTTAAAGTTTTAGACATGAATGTTCATTATATAATAAATAGGAACAAAGTAAGTTATTCTTCACAAAAATGCTCTGTGCTAACCTAAGCCCTCAGCCATTTTATTACAGTGACTATGTTGTTTTGAAAAATAACTCATTTCACTGGAGATGAAAGATAAGTGGGTGCAGTATGTGAGCAAAAAGGGGGACTTTTGTTGTATTCATGAACAAGGCTAAGGTTAGGTGAGAGTGGCTAAAGAAAAGGATTTGGGAAGGAATTAACTTCTGGATGCTGGTACATGTTATTTATAAATGGTATTTCACTCCTTCCTTTTAGTCACTGAATCACCTACGTAGTCATTCACTGAGGGGCTACTGTATCCCCAAGAGTCCTGCTAGTTAACACCCAAATTTTATTCACAACCACATTTGACATGCTGTTTGATTTCTCCACTTAGGGAGTTATCAGCAAGGAAACTTTCTTATAGGTGTTGGTTAAGCGATTAAAAAATATCTCCGTGTCTGGTTTGTTGGAGAGGCAGAGCCAAAATCATAACACTGTACCCTGTATGCTGAGCCTTGGATCTTAGGCATTACTTTTCCCATCTTTAAAATAGGCATAACATCTCTATTTATGTGTTGCCCTTAAGGTAAAAAAAATATGTGAACCTTTCTAGCAAAATGCCTGGCATGTTATATGCTCAAGAAGATTCTACTTGCTTGCTTTGCCTTTCCATCACTGCTGCACTCTAGATGTGGTCTCAGGTCCCCTAACTGGCTGTATGAAAATGGATAAACCATATAAATAAGCAAGAATGTCGATGGCACAATACTTTATGGGGGCCTGAATTTCCCCATTGTTCATTTATTTTAATCATGCCATTATGATGATAGTGGGGAGTGGGTGAATAATAAAGCAAATCATAAAAATAATAGAGGATTTGTCCTGTGTGCTTTCCAGATGAAAAATATCTTCGTGTACATAATCTCACTTGATTCTCCCCAAATGTGATGGTGTAGATGCACTTCACCTTCATTTTACAAATGAAGAGACTGAAGTTCAAAGAGAATCAGTGATACACCAGAAGTAGTAGAATGAAAACATTCATGTGGGTGGCAGTTTTCTATGGAGAGAAAAGAAGTGGTTATCTTACAATACCTTGTAGAAAATCTGCAGTAGACAGGTAACTATGGATTTGCAGTGAGGTGCCATCCTCCTTTTCTCGTTGTTTCTATAGAATTCCTGATAAATTTTACATCAGAGTTCATAATGAAAACATACATACTTCCACTTATCATATATTCATTCATGCAAAATGTACTTACGGGATAACAATAAGGAATTTGAAATGGTATAAAAGAATTATATTTTATTGACCATCTCCTCACTTTTAGTTTACTTTTAGTGAATTGTTTGAAGAGTCCGATGAATGGGCTGAAATGCCATAGTTTTAAAATATATTTTTATTCTCTTTCTTTTAACTTTAAGTCTCTAAACATTCTGACTTCCTGATACTTTTAAATCCTCAGGCCTTTCTTCACTTTCTCTATTATTTGATGAGGAGCAATGTTTATGTGGTTTGTTCCCAGTTACAAGAGGTAGTTGATAGTAAATATTTATAGTATTCACTTTCATAAACACAGAAAGATTTCACTAAGAAAACCAAAATAGATAAGTTCAAGATAAAAAAATTCTGAAAGTAACTTAGGCAAACCTGAGTTTTAAGAAAATAAAATGAAATGATGTATTTTTGGTTTATGCTCTTCTATCCTAATACTTAACTTAGTTGGAAAAATTATGTTCTTCACATTGCACACTATTATCGCTATTATCATTATATAATTAACATAAAAACAATTTTAGAATGCATGGCTATAGGTAAGGATATTTAACATGAGCTTAGTAGAGAGTGTTATTCCTCCCTGGAAATATATTTTAATTGTATACCAGGTTAACGTTAGAAAAATTTAAATCTTGATTTATTTTTAGTCTGATTTTTGCTAAAAGATTGAAATCCCTTTTTTGAAATTGTTGTCTCTGATAACATTACCCAGAACACTTGCCGAAGATAAACACAGTGGAATCAACACAGTAATATGATATTTCCTCAAGGAATACCAAGCTTATCCCTCGTGGGACACAAAACCCACAATCAACTGTCAGGGTTGTGAAGGTCTTTCTTCCACATTAGATTGATCTGATAATCCATACCATGTTTGGACATATTTTATGTATTACAACTTCTATTCTTTTGTTTCTATGGCAACTGATGGCTTTGTAAACTTTTGAAGCACTAGAGAAAAAAACGCATTGGCAGAATGCTTAAGTTTTCATTTTTCCATAAGATAGAAAAAACAAGATAGTCTGACTAGCTGTGATGATCTGACAAGAGATTATTTAATTATTCTTCACATGCTCCTATGTAGCCAAGAAGTAATTTTAATTTGTTAAAATCCTGCATTGATTTGAAAACAAATCACAAAAATTTATTTTTTTTGTTATTTTAATAAAATAATAGCATTTTCAGCACAACAGCAACCATGAGAGACATATGTACTGTTTTGGTGCAACTGTGAAAACAAAACATTGCAATTTTGAATAGCTAAATGGATTTTAGTTTTCAGTCGTTGTGTTTTAATGATAGAAAATTGAAATTTTAAAAATCCCAAGTTTCTTAAATCTATTTCTACATGAGAAAAATTTTTTAAATATTTGCAGTCTTTCAATTAAACTTTTTAGTTTTATTAATTGGCTAATTATTTTATTATGATAGGTCAGGGGTTGGTAAACTATTTCCTGTGAGCTAGATCTAGCCCATTGATATATTTGTATATCTTGTGAGGTAATAATGATATTTATATTTTTAAATAGTTAAAAAATTTAAAAAAATATTTCATAATACATGAAAATGATCTGAAATGCAAATGTCAGCGTTCATAAATAAAGTTTTCTTGAAACATAGCCATGCCCATTTACACTGTATTAGTAGAACTGAACAGCTGGGGTTGAGACCATATGGCCCACAAAGCTGAAAGTATTTATGAATTGCCACTTTACAGAAATATATGCTGGCCTCTAAGATAGTTATTTCTAAATCACAGATGACCACTGAAATGCACTCACAGATACAATGCACAATACATTCTGGGCGTGTGTCCTATGAAAATGTTTTCATTGTAAATACTTTGATTCATGAGAACTATCATTTTATATTTTGAATATTCTTTTCAAGTTTCAAAACTATTAGGAAAACAATCTCCTATCTTTACCATCAACATCATTACAGTTGAGAAAACAAACTAGACAATATATTGTGCAAAAATAAATCCCATGGATTAAATATACTTAAATCTTGTGGTTGCAAATATATTAGATTGTTATTTGAAGCATCTGTAGTGCTGTTTCTTATCACCCACTGTTGTACTGAGACATCGATACAGTCATTATGTCTACGTGGTCAATACTATTATTCAGAGTGGCATGTTGGATTATTACTGAAAAATGATGGAATCTAGAGTTAACTTAATTTTAATAATTTGGATTATCTTGACTGGAAATTCAATTATATGTTACCTAAAAATTTGATGCCTAACTGACAACTTATTTTTATGATATAAGACATATTTAACATTTTACATACTGATCTGTATTTTCCAGACAAAAACAGCATGACTGAAAATAGCTTTCAAACTATGTGGAGTTCGAGAGAGCAGATAGCTTGTGCGGGAGATATGAGGAAGAAGCCAAAGGGTTTAAATTCTTCGACTTTTGATTTGCCCCTTTCAGCTAGAGATATTTTCTGATATTGCAGGTCTTACATGAAGATTTTTTAATGGTTCAACTGTTTGTTGCTAAATGCAATGGTTTTGTAGTATGTCAACACAGCCTAACTAGATCTACAGTTTCCAGAATTCCCTTTCCTCTGTGATTACAGATTAGAACTGGTCATGAGGGAAGTTTACATTAGGTTTGGTAGCCACCTGTAGAGGTATCATTACGAATTGAAGTTCAGTGTCAGGGCCAGCTCATATACATAGTCTGCCCGATCACCTTGTTCACCTGAGACAGCAATTGGTCCCGCAGCTCCTGCAGCCTTTGCAGTCACCACACACCTCCACTGTGATGAAGGGTGGAAGCTTCTGTACATCATAATCATCTCAGTCAGAGGTTTTGAGGAGCAGAAGCAAATTCCAGTGTCACCTCATGGGTTTTTGTTGTCCTTGAGAATTTTAGTTTGTTCCTGCTTTCTCTGTTTCACAGTCAAGATTTCTTTCTCAATCTTGATTTTGCTGACTTATAGCAACTTCAGTCCCACTACTAGACATAGATGAAACAACCTTCCATAGACACCTTCAGAGCTCACACCTCTATATGGGGTACGATACCGAAAATAAGTCCCTTATTTCAAATCATTCAGAGAGAGGTAATGCCTATCTAATGGAACCATAACAGGTATACTCCAAGTGTCTCTGAAAGCTACTCATCATTCATACACATTGTTTCATTAATGAGGAAATTGCAATCCATACAAAATAGCAGCAGTAGTCGTCATTGTTGTCACGAGTGGTAATGGTAATATAAACATTTATGGAGTACTTACTCAGTAAATGCTTTAACATGTAAAACCACTTTATCCTCATTATAACCCTGTAAATCAGTGTTACTGTTTTTCCTATTTTAAAGGCAAAAAAATAAAAAAAGAAGAAAAGAAAACCGAAGTGGAGAGAATGTAAATTTAAGGCTTGATGTCAGTTATTTAAATGGTGAAGTTAGAATTTGAATCAAAGCAGTTTGACTCATTCTTAATCATAATTTATCTTTGATGGTAAGTTCTGTAGAAATGTAATAAAAATATTTTTCCTCCCAGGCAATTGCTTGAATAATTCACAAATATTTCTTGAGTAGCTGCTATGTGGGGTCTGTTCTGGACAAGCAAGACAAATATCATTCCTGCCCAGATGGGGCCAGCATATATTTTTCTATATCTGCATTTGTAAATTGAGAATTGTGATTCTGTTTGAAGCTAAATCTACAGGTATATACCTCTTACTCTCTATCTTTTCATGTATCCATATTTCATTGCATTCACAATATCAGTATATTAGAGGTGATTTGAAGAAAAGCACAGGCATTTAAACCAACTGCATGGAATGTAAAAAAATAATAAAACTTTTTTAATTTCCAAAATGTTTAAAATAGAATTTATATGTTTTAAAGTGTAATCATATGCCATGAAAATTATGGAACACATAATTTAGGAAGAAAATTATATAGGTACATTTCCTAATTTATAAATGAGTAGATAGGTCAAATATGTATTGGGGTTGACCATACGATATCATGAATAAGTCACAGGAGTAGAAACTCTTTAGACACTTACACCTTTTGAGAACCTGGTAGTGCTCACTCTGAAGATTCTTGGTAACATGTGTAATCGACAATAAATGAAAGTCAATATTAACCCTGGCTCTAGTGTGAACTTTGTTACCAAGAATCATCTTTCCATAAGTCTCAAGCTTCTGTAACAAGTTCAAGCCTTTAAGTAGGCTACTAAAATGTGCCTTTCTTTGATTGTGAAGAAGATGCCCTAAGTGGCAAAGAAAATCCTGTAGTGCCTATCATTAGTCAGGGTGCCATGCAGGAACTAGCTTTCCATTGGCTGGTTCTGTCAGTAAATGTCATCCTGCCATTCGTTGATTAGGAGGCTTGTGAGAGAAGTAACAAGAGATAAATGAAGCAAGAACAGAGAGGTTCAGACAAGGGAAGAAAGCATAGAATTAGATTCCATATAGAGGTGATTGTAATTAGAAGTAGCAACAGAAGGTGACTGGCAAACTTACTCAGAGGAAGAATCACAGATAGGAGGACTGTGGAGGAGGAGATTGAGCACTTGTGCTTCATTAACCTTGAAAGGTATGGAACATCGAGTCTTCACTCTGTGTGATTGGAGGAAGGCACCTCTTTCCCTCTCACTTCCTATTTCCATTTGTGTAGCATTGCATCCTCCCTCTGCTCCCAGAATTTTCAAGAAGGATTGGTTGTCTGTAATATCTTCTCCTTTTTCTCTCTGGGCATGTCCTGGCTGTTGAGAATATGTCTTCAGAGAACATGTGACAGCAATGGGATGGGTTTAGACTGAGAACAGAGTTCCGCCTCTTTTGTGGGGGAGTTCTGAGGTCACTCAGCATTGCCTTTTACTGGGGGGTGGGCAAACTTGCCTCATTCTGAGGGTCACCATTAGGAAGGCCACTGTTCCTTGATCAGATGCCAGCCATCATATCAGACCATTCTAGAATATGAATGACAGCATAATCTGTTCTCTTATTGACAGACCAAGAGATATATGGGAGTAGGTGAAGAGGAGAAGTGGGATATGTGGCTGTATGTAAGTAATTGATTCCTTTGTACCTCACAGGAGGTAGAGGCTGCCCAGGCTATGACACATTCACTGTCTGATGTCAAACATTCATACCTCAGAGATCCCATCAGTGCTGGGGATTGCCAGTGGCATTATCATGCCAATAAGAGAGGCTTCCACTCCTGTATCTATCACTTATAATGCCTATGACAAAGCACATAGGGAAACTTTGACAATTCTCTTCTACGCGTTAGAAAAATATGCTCATTTTTCTTTGGGTTCATCTTTCTGTGTCTCTTCCCAGTTACAGTGATGGGACTACAAGGACAGAGTTTGGAGCTGAAACAAAAGTGCTAACAAGTCTGCTTAGCAAGCCTTAGGTGAGATTGTCAAAGGGACACCATGTGTCTCTCACAATAGTCAGCCTATTTCATGGAGTAGAAGACCAAAGAGGAACTTGGGGCTAAGGCCTATCAAGTAACAAAGAGTGTTTTTGCCCAGAGTGTCAAATGAGCATCCCACTTGGGACCAGTGTTGGCAAATTCATGTGGTCAAGGATGGAGCATGTTTGGGTTCTGGCTGTTTCTTTCTTTGTCTCAGAGATAGTTCTGATAAAACTGGTGCCATGTTCTCACAGATAAATTAGCAGAAGCCCTACGCCAATGTATCTGAGGAAATATACTCTGGTAAAAAGTGTGTTAGTCTATTGAATTCTTCTAAACCTTTCTTTTTGTGACATGTGACAGTCTCAACTCACAAATATCACAATTTAGGTTAACATATTGTAACTTCTCTCTTTGACACCCTTTCTTTTCAAGCCTAATTTATATACTTGCAAAAAGTCCCCCAGTTTTATCCATTTGTTTAATTGGACTGCTACCTCGTAAAAGTTCTGCAAAATGTTAAATTGTGCCAGTTAATACTAGACATGGTATTTATCAGTTTGCATGATTCTGTAGCTCTCTAAGCTCGAATGCACTTGTTCTTTTTGTGTTTTCTTTGCTGGATGTGCTCTATTGACACAGGTGATGGTTACATTCTCCTCCCTTAGTTGGGAAGGGTTTCTCACTTCTTATCAGGATCAGCGTTGAAAACTAAATCCCCCACTGCATAGCAACATGCATGGATTTTTGTGTAATGCCATTACAGTCAGGTCAGGGCACTGCTGCTAAGAAACTTCACACTCACTATCATGTGGGATTTGGGATTTGGGGACTTAGTTATCTGCACTCCACTCCCATGGCTGTTGAAGGCATTAGAAATAGCATGATAAGCCAAAGCATGGGTCACAGCACATTTATAAGCATTATAATATTGGTTGTGCTGTAGATGCCACATTCTACAATATTTGGTATCTTCTTAAATATACTCTAGAGAGCATGAGTTTTGAGACTTTTGAATAATAGTTCAATGAGAAAAGATTTTTGTTACTGGCAAATGTTGCATAATTACCTCATGGGAAATTACAACTATAATACCACATGAAAAGCAAGCAATTCTGAAATAAATATATCTATTTAATTTTTTTATCCAGTATCTCTGGAATTTACTTGAACATAAACTTTTCTTTGTTCTCATCAAATCCTTTTTTTCATTTGGAATAAAAATATTGATTATATTGAATGAAAAGCAAAGTGCAGAACCATATTATTAGTTGTGCTTACGTAAAGAAAGAAAATGGACACGTGTTTGCACTCGGACAGGAAGCATCACTGAGGAAATATAATACAGATTCATGTCCCTTGTTTAATATGAGGGTTAAGAAAGGGCAGTTATTGAAAGTCTTTGCAAATTTCAAAGACTTACAGACTACTTGAGTGGAAAGGATATAATTAAACACCTCACTGAGTGATGTGTTAAAATTGTGCTCTGAGGATCTCATCAGGCCACCTCGATAAGTATGGTGGACGTTGCTGGATTTCATCAATAATTGCTTCTCCTATTCCACCATACATGTGAAACACTGCATTTCTCAGTTGGCTGGGCAATGTGACTAAGACTGGCCAGTGAAATCCATGAGCTTCTGAAGGTAAAGCTATGAGATGGAAGAGCTTCCTTCAACTTGGATCCATGAGTAACCATGTGGAGCTGAATTCACCACTTCCACCTTTCCACATCCCATTATATCCACTTACCTATCTTAGACATATAGCATGGGCAAGAAACTCTTGTTGACTAAAATGACTGAAAGGTTGAGATTGCTTCTTACCTCAACATAACTAAGCCTCTCCTCCGTGTGTGTGTGTGTGTGTGTGTGTGTGTGTGTGTGTGTGTGTGTATTGTGAGGGATGGTAGACTTCTCTACTCTGTGTTCCCCTTATTAAGTCCTCCCCTATTACAAACAGAGAAGATATATGTTGGTTTGCTTACCAAGTTAGACTTCTAAAATAAATTATCTTAAAGAATTCCACTGTTAAAAATATTGAAAGTCACTGTTAAATATTATCTTTCTTTTATATTTAAGAATATTGAAGAATCACTTCAGTGAACAACTCAGTTAAATTACTTCTGACAGTGGTGGAATTAAAAATAAAACTCAAATTCTTGTGTTTTATCTTATTTTAATTTAATTTAATTTTATTACACTATAATAATAAAAAATTGAAAAATAATACAGAATGGAAGAACAAAATAGTATCCATAGGCCCACTACATAAAAATAAGCACTCTTTATTTTCTCATGTAGTTCTTTATGATCTTTTTAATTAATAATAGTAGAAATAATCATCTGTATTTATTGAATTCTCCCAGGTGCCGGACACCCAGCAGCTAAAGTCAAGGCTTTTGGAGTGAAACTTCCTGGTAGGTATCCATACTCCTACACTTATCAGTTCAATGAACTTGTTCAATTCTCTGTATATTAAATTCCTCATCTTTAAAATGAAGGTTTTACTACAGTTTTATGAAAATTAAACACATTTGTAATGTATGTAAAATATTAATAGTTGGAGATGTGCCTAGATTATTAACACTCAATAAATGTTAACAGCTTTTTTCCTCAGTTAATGCTCACTTCAAGCCTATGTAATAGGTATTACTATCCCTCTTTAATAGATAACATAAGAAAAGATTAGGGAAGTTAATAATTTACCTCAGTCACACAGCCAATAGGCAAACAAGACTTATTCCAGAACCTGTTTTCTTAATTACTATAATATAAAAATGCAATTTTTGCAAATAATTAATTAATGCACAAATAACAGGTATTTCTGTTTCTGATTTTTCACTTTTATAGATAACACCTGGAATATAGTGAATGTTACTGTAAATGAAATATCTTTTTATTAAATGTTTTTGCAAGTTTTTATAATTATTCTTTAGGATAGTTTATAAGATGATATTAATTAGTAAAATACTGTTGTTTTTTAAAACTCTTTGCTCATATTCCTAAGAGTCTGTCTAAAATTGTTTTACCAAGGCCACCACTTGTAAATAAGGATGTGTTATCAGAAAAAAAAAAAATTGCTATTCAGACTTAAAAAGAGATGTGGTGGTAATTAATCACATAGATAAAAAAAAGATCTCATTTTAATTTTCAGTGTTTCGGCATGTACTCTTCAACAAATAACATTTTATTTACTGTGATATTTTATATCATCAGGTGTTCAAAATTAAACTATTAAATGGCTCTGAGCTGTTCTTTGGTTGAAGCAGAAATTTAAAACCATGTTTCTGTTTGGCTTCATCCTCTGCCAACTTTTCTTCTTACTGCACACTCACTCCAGGGGAAGCCATGCTCACTCATCTGTCACTGCTATCCTGCTGATGTCCAAATCTCCGTATCTCCCAAGTCTCCAATCCAGATCCTTCTCCGAGCACCACCGCACACATCCATCTGTTGTTCCTTGTACACCTTAAACTCAAACTGTCCAATGCCTGACTCACTTTCTTTACCTCCAGACCAATCCTTATTTTTTTCTGTAAGTGGTGACTTGGTAATTGCAAAAAACCATTCATCAGATTGCTCAAACTTTAAATGAGTTTTTTCCTTGACTTTTCTCTTTCCCTCACACTCCCAGGCACATGGGTTCTAATCTCCTAAAGACTCATCAAATCCATCTGTTCTCTGAACCACCACTGCAGCATGTGTCATCCTTTGACTAGAATCAATAGTCTCATCACCCTGCCTCCTACCTAGTTGCCACTCAATTCGACTTCTGCACCACCTCCACAATGACTGAGGCTGTCCGTCCCACCACACCACCGCCTGTTGAAAAGTTCCTGTAGGGTTCTCTACTTTGCTTATACTTCATAATTTTTATGATCTGAAAGGGCATCAACATCTCCAGCATCACCTTCTGCTATTTCTGCTCCCTGTCCCCTCCTTCCCACATGCACTACACTGGAGCAATAGTTTTGAAGTCTGACTGTACATTAGGATCATCTAGGGAGCTTTTAACAGAGACCAGCGCCAGAACCCCGTGTCCAGAGCTAACAATTCAGTTGGGTTTGGGTGAAACGTAGACATTAGTATTGTTTTTAAAACCCATCAAATGATTCTAATGTGTTGTCAGAATGAGACCCACTTCTTCTCACCAAATTAAACTATGTGAATTCCCCTAATTCTCTTTTTCTATTTTGCCTTTCTGCCAGGGATGCCCTTGATTATCATTTCAATCTTGCAAACCTCTATTCATCTTTAAGTCCTCAGTTGAAATTAGTGTGGTGCTGAGAGGGGAGAGAAACTTGGAGCAACTCTGGCACCCCTCTCATAATATCTGTCAGCCTCCCTCTTCATTTTCTCTTTTGTGAACAACTAGCATTCTATCAATCTTATATAAAATGCTGTACAAACACAACTTCAAGTCAGCCACCTGTGACCAGATTGCTGCCCCTAAGACTCTCCTATCTAGCTATTTCAAAGCCACTAGTTCAAGTGTTACAACCTAAGCATTCTTTTCTGTCCCTTGGGGACACCGAAGCGCCCTTTCCTGTAGGTATACGTGGCACCTTGCATTTTGGCAGCTGTTCGATAACTCTTGTAATCATGCTATACAGTAACTCTTCATCTGCGTGTTTTGGGGTCACTGGATGGGACAGAATTCTAAGATGGCTGCAGCAGGAGCATCTTAAGTCATCTTTGTGTTCCTACAGTCCAACATAGCATCTGGCTATATAATAGATACTCAATAAAGGTTCCTCAGATGAATGTCTTTGATAACTAGCCCAGCTGATGCCAGTTGACTACTACAAGCTCTGCAGGTCCCTACGAGACTTAGGAAGGTGAGGAATCAAATCATAAGGAAATAACTCTGATCTCTTGAATCTTGGCTTACCTGTCAAGTTCACCTTAGGGTTGTGTTGCATTTCTATTATTAATCTTTATTTTCAAATCTTTGCAGTGTATCTGGAAAACATCCTTTCCATGTGTTAGAGTTTAAGTGAAATAGTTTCAAGCTTTAAAACACTGATTTCTGCTTCTGGAGTATGGCCTCTGTGCTTACTCTATTCTTTTTGCAGTTCAGGAGTTTGGGATTTATAATAAGTTCAGGATGTGCATCTCTTTGGTTTCTTTACATCTAAATAAATCAAATTAATGAAAAGCCATTATTTACGAAGTTTTTAATAAGGCTTATAGCCTTTAAAGTAGGATAGTTAGAAGAGTCCAATTTATTTCTGCTTTTCTTAAGGGAAAATGTGATCCTTAATCTTAATTAGCTTGGAGGAGTGTGTTTCTTTATTCTATAGTTTCAACATGACTGAAAATCTCTGAGTTTATTTGTTGATAATTCTTACACTTGACCCTGTGCCCTCTGCTAGGGCTCCATTAAGCAATAATTTTCCCCTTGGATTGGGGGTTAATAAAAATAATAGCACTTAGGACTAGTATTACTATACTGATTACCTGATTTGAACAAGACAATGAGCTAAGTACATGTAGTGCATTATCTTATTTAATACTACTACTGAAGTTCAAAGAAGTGAAATTATTTCTCAGTGTCACATACCTACTAATCTTTGGATATGGCATTGCATGAATAACCTGAACATAGAGCTGGGCTCCCTGAAAGGCTGCTAGATATACAACTAATCCTTAGAAACATCATGCTGTGCCACTCTGACCTATGGGTATAAGATGCTGAATATACCCAAGAGGTGACTCTGGACCATTCTCATGCCCCCCGCCATCCCCCACTAACCATGAGTAACCCAATGCAAGAAGCTATCTCAGCTTTTCAAACCAAAATATTTTCTTCTTATGTTTTTATATTATTTACAAAGAATGTAAGAAAATAATAAAGAGATGTTGTTTAAGGTCCAATATGAATCATTGCACCTGGTAAATTTGAACTTTGTATCTTTGCATTCTGGGAAGGGTTATCTTTCAACTTAGAAGCATATGTGGAGGATTTGTGATTAAGTAAGGATTGTGTCTATTGAAAGCACGTCCCTTAAAGTTTCAAAAAATTCTGAAAGAAAATTTTAGATTCAGAGCTAACTTATAATAAATTATACTTTAAAAACATATTAGCAAATTTATGACTTAATTAGTTAAAATAAGCATAATATGTATTGTTTTAATTTTACATAGATGCCTGTCCTGTTATGCCTATGTCAACTTCTACTTTAGAATGTTCAAGACTAACTTTTCAAAAAAAATTGAGTTTTTTTCTAAGTGTTAGTGATTCTGCAAAATAAAGAATCTCTCTTTGGTGGTTATATATTTGGTGGTATTTACTTGGGGTAGCAAATCAAATGTCATCTATTTTGTTAACACCAAGAGAGTTATAAATGATTAGTGATTTTTCTGATGATTAGGGTGGGGGCAAGGAGAACACTGTATATGGACTCATATTATAGGCTTTATTTTAATTAAAAGTGGATTCATTCTCCCAAGGGGAATAATTTTATAGCACTCTCTATACATGGAGCTAAAATTGCCTTTCATTTATCAAAAAGTTTTCCCCTAAGACAGCTTGATTTCTGTAACTAGTGTAATAATTTTTTTTGTTGTTTAAATTTCACACTACTACAGAAATTGAACCACATTTCCCAAGGATGACTAATTGTTTGATAAAGATGTTAGTGAAGGATTTTTTCTTTCTCCTCCACTTTCCCTCCCTCCTGCCATCTCTCTCTCTCTCTCTCTCCCTCTCTCTCTCTCTCTCTCTCTCTCTCTTTCCTAGTTTCTGAAATTCTCATTGAGTGCATGTAGTCTCTGAATCGTCTGTGAATGTGAACTAAAATGTACCTAAAATCAGGCTTACTAGCTTAAATCCCAAACCTACAACTTGAATGAAAATTTAAATTTAGTCCATACCAACAACAATAAGAGAAACAACAAGAAGAAATGATTGAATTTTGGAAATACAGTATCAGCATGTCCTTTATCTGTATTATTAAACAACTTCTAATCATTTCGTGTCTTGTGGTATTCCCTCCCTCCAAAATTAAACACACATGAAAGACACCTGGTTTTCAATTCAGAAATGAAATGCAAACCAGATGGATTTTGTTGAAAATGTGGTCCTCGACTCCAATGCTTAAATGAGAAGTTGATTTTTTTAAGACATCTACAAATACACACTTAAAAGGTAGCTTTTGTTGGTCAGATGTTAGAGCTCTTAGGGTCTTGATCTGTCCCAAGAAGTTATCTTATAGAGTATTTGGCCTCTTGCATTGGAAGATAAAAAAATATATAGCTTCTATTGAGACATACGATTGAAAAGTACCAAAAAAGCTACATTTTTTCCCAAATTTTAAGACAGCATCATTGCTTTAGCATAGTAATTCCAGTAACAAAGTATCAGGGAAATTTTAATCTTAACTTCTTTTCAAATTAATAATATAGTTAAATTGTTTTAAGTTATAATATTAACTTACTTTTGAAAACCTACTTTGTGCCACACCTTGGGTATATAATGGTAAACAAGCAGATTTGGTTCTTAATCCTCATTGCAGTTTAGTCTTGTGAAACTATTTTTGTTCATTCTTTAAAAACAAATAAATAAATCAAGAAACAACTTGTTGAAGAGACAATTAACATATACCAAATACTAACTCTGTACCAGGACTGAGCCAGGATTTTTTCCCCTCTTATTTAAACTTCCCATCAACCCTACAAGGTAGTTACCATTACTCTAATTAAATAGAAGGGAAAACTGAGGCTCAGACAGTTGAAATAACTTGCTTAAGGTCACACAGCTATTCCATTAGTAAATGGTAGAGTGAGCACTTGAATCCAAGTCTAATTCCACACTCTGACATCAACCTGAGTTTAGTGCCATTTCTGCTTTATAAAGTTTTGATTGAGTAGGACAAACTGCCCTTTCCTTTCTGGAACTAAATGATTTAATTTTGTCAAAAGAAATAAACTATTGATCACAAAATACCAGCCGAAAACATGGAAATCTGCACTCCCAATATTGTCACTGACCATTAGAGCTTGAATATTTTTTCCTTTGATTCTGCTCATAGGGCTGAAGAAATTGAGTAAATGCATCTAACAGATTTCAAAACTGAAAATCCATATAAACAGGAGGATTTTTTTCTTTTAAGTTTAGATGATTCCGGTTATTTGATGGTGTCACTAGGCTGAGGTCTTTGCTGGGTGAAATGGGACTTAGTGAAAGCTGATTTCTATTTCTATTATTCCTTCTAGAGAGATATGCTCTGTGGAGGCTCAAATCCTTCCATGCCAACTCACATAAAACTTAAAACATTTTTTTCATATACTTTCTGAATTCTCTCTTTAGCCTACTTGCTAAGGGTCTTCTAGTTTTTCTTTTGAATATCTACAATGATATTCTCACTAGAAATCTTACTATCTTTTGAAAGAGCCCATTCCACCTTTTCTTAGTTCTGATAATCATGCCATTTTTCCTCAAAGTGTGACAATACACATGTAGTTTCCATGTCCAGAATATATTTAATTCTTGTTCTGTGTGACAATCATTCAGATCTAACCCATATAGGACATATTTAATCTGTCTTCTTTGTGGCAGCCATTCAAATTGATAACTATTTAAAAATAACTATCATGATCTCTATCTGTTACTTCAAAAATATCTTCAATTCCATCATCTGCTGCTCCTGGAATAACAGAACTTTGAATTTCTTCACTTGAAGTAAAGATGGTACCCCAAACCAAGCCCCATATTCCCAATTAATTTTACAAGTAAATAGTATATCAATTCTCAATTATTTTCCTTTATGCCAATATTTCTGTAAGTAAGGTCTAAATTCATGGCAGTTTATTTTGGATGTCATCTCTTACTTTGGCTAAAACTGAGTTTATTCTCAACTCAAAACCCTTTTTTTAACTTTTGCTGAGTTTCAAGTCTCAGTATTATCTTCAGTGTTGCTCTTTGGATGTTTTCTGTCAATCTAATATTCCTTCCTTTTATATTATATGTCTTTTTTCTCTACTTGTCTTGAAAACATCTTTATTTTTAGTGCTCTGTAGTTTGATTATGCTATCCCTAGTTGTAGGTTTGTTGTCTCTCCTGAATGTAAGGCTTTATATCTGTTATCAGTTCTGTAACTTTCTCAGCCATTTTCTCTACAAATTTTGCCTCTCCCATATTCTCCAAATTTTCTGTTTCTGACTCTCCAGTATAAGATGTTAGACTATTTTATCATATCTTCTGTGTCTTGTTACCTCTATTTTATGTTTGTGCTATGTCATACTCTGAGTACTTTATTCAAATGTGTATTTGTTTCACTGAGTTTTGTTTTTTGTTTGTTTGTTTGTTTGTTTTTTAGCTGAGTTTGAATTGGACATTTTTAGGGATTTTCTAGTAGTTTAATACATTTTTAGTCTTTGGTCCTATAATTATATTTTTGAAAGTTCACATAAGTGCATAAAGATACAGATCTTTATGTGTGTATAAGGGTGTTTATTTCAATATTATATAGAAACAACCTGAATTGTGACCTATAGGAAATTAGTCAATAAATACTACTTAATATAATAAATTGTTATGCAACTGTTAATAAGAATTAAGTATGTGTGTATACACACATACACACGTACATATATGTATCTATATATGTATACTTATATTCACATAGAAAATTTCTAAAAGGATAGTAAGAAACATTGAAGAGTGATTATATTTGTGGAGTGAGCAGTAGTCTGGAAGGATGGGAAAGAATCTTGTAAATTTTACTTTATAGCTTTCAGTCATGTTTGATATTTATCTAAAATTGGTTTTTATAATGAGCATGCTCTTCTATATTTAAAACATAATTTTAAAAAGTCCTATTAAATTCATCTCTTCACTTCATTTATCTTTTTTTTTGGGGGGGCGGCATACATCTGGCAGATGGTCAATAGGTTAGATAGCCTCCTCTACTTCATGTCATCTGAAAATTGGTTAAACATGAATTTTATAACATCATCAGTCATTGGTAAAGTTTGGAATGCCTTTCAGAAACCTCCTTCCAGGGAGGTCTTATCAACTGGGAACCCTGGCACAAATGAAAATTATCTGAATCCATATTTCTTTCTTCCCTTCTTTTTTCTTTCATATATGTGTGTGTGTGAATCTATCTATCTATCTATCTATCTATCTATCTATCTATCTATCTATCTATACATATATGTGTGTAAATATACATATACATAAGAAAGAGTTTTCTGCCAAGCATATTTCTTTTAGGCAAATTTAAAATATGAAAACATTGACACATTCATTCCTTGTGTATGAGAAAATTTACCATTATCTTTCCTGTACTATCAAAATTACTTGGAATTACTGAATTGTAAAAATCTATGTTTTGATCATTTTCCAGATCTTTTAAGCATCTCATTTTATTATGTCAAGCTACAAAAGCATTTTTGACTTACGTTTCTTTCTTGACACTCATAAACTTCAAGATTAGGTCTGAGAGGAGATCATCTTGAATTAAGAAGAATTGTGGCCACAGGCCACATAAAGTCTTTCCTTCTATGTCACACTTGTTCAATGTATCATCAAGTTAGGAGTTCAAATTAATGATGAAATCTAACCTGAATTTTGCAAAGAGAGAAATGAAACTGCTTGCTAGGTAATAAGAGTTTTCTGTAATAATTAAGATGAATTTTTCCTTGAATAATGCTGCATCTGAATGTATTCCTGTGAGTTGAGGAGATAAAAAGTGTTTCTTTAGTTACTGTACATTTTTGGCTCTATAGTATCTTTTGCAAAGCTCCCTAAACCTTGTGGGACATTGAAGATCATCTCGTGGGACACTGGAAGACAATCTAGAAGCTTCTTGTCTTTAAGATTTGCTATTAAATTTCTGAAACAAAATGGGAAAATTTCTTTGCCGTCATTATTTTGATTCTGTCCATTCCTAGGTACCACACAAAATGTCAGTTTGAAAATACACATCTTTGTGTTATTAAAACTTGTTACCTTTGGGATAAATTCTGCTTCTCTTCAACATTCCATGAAGATTAATCATTTTGCTCATTTCAACTGAGTTGAACTATTTTGGAAAGACTGGTGTAAGAATATTATATGTTGGAGTCCCCTGGATGACTTTCAGAGAACAGTGAGAATATCATTGAAGTCACCTGTCCCTAGGAAGTCTAGAAAATTTGACTCTTTTTAGAAGTGTAGTTTTATTTGCTTCATGCCTTTTAATATATATAAATTTTTTAAGACATAGGAACTCTTCACAAATCAAAATCACATTTTAGGGAGGTAAACCAACCTGAATAGATAGGAAGAATAAGGAGTCTAAATAAAATTAATGTTGTAATATTTTTCCTATAGTTAGTGGGTCCTGATTTTCTGGCTAATATTGAATTAGGCTTCAAAAATAAACAAAAAAAAATTTGTGATCTCAAAATCAAATCTAACTGAACTAATGTTTAGATACAAAATTGATCTAGCTATTTTGACTGATTTGAGTGTTGAAACTAAATTCACATATATTCCACAAATTTAAAATAGCCAATGTTTGCCAGAAGGGACTAGTTTTTTTTTTTTTTTTCAGATAAACTATCTTGTGAAATAATTAAAATTGTTGATCTGGTTGTATATCTGACCCAATGTATATAAATAAAATCAGCTTTTCTTTTTCAAACTGATGAAGCTGTAAAACAATATAATTATGTCCATTGTGCTTAAACACTTTATAAAATTTGTTTTATTTTATTCTTGATGTAACTGTAACTTAGAGAAATAATAGTGTTAAATCCATTTTTCAGATGAGAAACTGAGGCTTGGAAAGGTTAGTTAATATATCAAGGTCACCCAGCTAATAAGTGAAAAATTTGTTATTAAAATGGAGATCTAGATCAGTGTTTGCATCTAAGCTCAAAGCCATTATACCATATAACTTTTTAGTATTCTCATCTTTCCCATATCAGGTGAATGTGATACTTACTGATCTGGAAACTCCATACTATGGAAAAAGTCAAGTTTTCAATTTAACCCTAATTTATTTGATATAGGAAAATTTTTTTTAAAAGCAAGTGCCTGCATAAGTGGCCCACAGTAGAAATCATAAGGGTGTTATAGGTCAACAGTTATTGAGGAGAATTTCAGTGATGCTTGTACTAGGTCTGGTTCTAATTAGTAGTTCATTGTGAAGAATACTAAACACAGACAGGCACTCAAGTCTAAATGAAAAAAAGAAAAGGCCATTTTATCCAATGAAACCTTTTAAAAATTGTCCCGAATAAATGGTTGCATACCTAAGAATTTTCTCCTGGTGTTTATTACAGGATGTTGCCAAAGTTTGCCTATTTGGTGCACAGCCAAAAGTTTTGCAATTTCCTTCTGATCTGAAAACATTCTTGTCAGATTTTCTTTTGAGTCATCAACTTTTCCAGACATCACACAGTTGAGTCAATTAAAATAAAGTTAATTGGTATTTTTGTCTTTTGTCAAATTAAACCATTCCATATGGAGGGCTTTGCAGATTGCTGGGGATGTCTTTTGGGAAGGTGAGAGTTCAGAGGTGAAGGCCAAGGAACTGTTTTACTCCTTTGGAATAAAATAAGTAATCTCTTTCTAAAAATGTCATTTTAAAATTAGGCTAGATGCCAAGCCTTGGAAAAATAATCTTTTGTGTTTCCTAGGGTTTTACTTAAGTGTGCTCTCAGAGGAATGTAAGTAAAAGCGACTGTCATACAGAAAGCATCCTGAGAGAGTGTTCTCTTTTATAAATGTTTAATTGTATTATTTTATTCATTACTTTAAATTCTTTGTTTAACTCTTAAAATACACATTTGGAAGTTGAGTTGCTTTGCGGTGAATTTATGTTAATTTTAGTTAAAAATATTCACATGTTCAAATAACTTCTTGACTAGTATAAGCCCTCTCATGTGGTTCTCTGTATTTCTTTCGGTGGTTCAGGGACCAGAAATGGTTATATGTTCTTTTCTGGCATCAAAATACTAGGTTGCACAGGTAATTATAATTTTAACAACTTATTAATAATGAAAAACTACCATTTACTATCTACCATGCATATGTTGTTGAAATGTGAAATAAGTTTATATGTTTTTTCCCCCCTATAGCCGTTTGAGGTAAAAATTAGTCCCAGTAGGAAACAGGTTCAGACAAATTAAATAATTTGCTCAAGATCACACAACTTTAAATAGTAGGGATTCGACGCTTTCTCTGTGTGTGAAAAAGTTGCTTCTTGAAGCTTTTCTATTTATCCCGAATGCAGTTCTTAGCATAACGCAGAAATGGTCAAAAGATTATGTTTACTGGTAGTGAAAACTGACTAGAAGTTTTGACAATATAGAGACACAGCCAAATGATTGACCCAAAGGAAAAGAAAAGTATACAGAATGGTAGTTTTTAAACAAATAATTGTTCCTGTCCTGGTGGCAGATGAGAGGAGTCTCTGGCTGCAATAGGATGTGCACGACAGGAAATGTGCAACAGGAAATGCGCCAAAAAGAAGGCGGCAGTCGCTGAGAGACCACTGGATCCGCGAGCACACCAAGCATCCGTTTCTTGCCAGAATTCTGTTCCAATGGATTATTTTGATTCCGATCATCACGTAGGAATTTTTGGCACCGATTCTTTTTTTTTTTAAAGAGAGTTGTGTACTCCATTGTTATTAGATTCTGCTCCAACAGCAGAAGTTAGTACTATCTTTGGGAAAATTTTATGCCTTGAAATTTTTTGTTCATGGAATTCATCTTTAAAAAATGTTTCTATTTATTACCTTCCTAAAATTTCCCTCAGTGTAGATATCCTAAAAGAATGCAAAACTCTGACTGGTAGACATAATACTTAGGATGACATATGGCATATGCTTGTGTCATAGTGGTATCAGTAAGAAAAAATAGATGTAGAGTATTTACAGATCCAGCTGTAGCTCTCGTCACAGAGCAAAAAAATTGAGATAATTTTTAACAGTTAAGTCAGATCACACTGCTCACTGTTCAAAGCTCTCTACTGCTTCCCACAGCTGCTGGAACAAAACTTAAACCCTTAAAGTACACTCTAAAGACCGACAGGCCATGGTTGCTGCCGGTCCCTCAAACTCCTTGGTCACTCCTGGCACTTGGCTCCCTCCACGTGACCTTCTTTCTCTCCCTAGCATACCGAGCACATGCCCGCCGCTGGTGCTTTTGATGTGGCATTTCCCCCTCTACACCACTCCATCTCAAGAGCTCTGGCTTGGTTCATTCCTTCCTATTAAAGTCCCCTTAAAGTCCTCTTCTCACTATTATCTGATCACTTTCCCTAAAACAGCCCTCTCATTCCCTGCCTCTTCTTTCTCACATCATACCCTGCTTTATGTTCTTAATATTATCTTTATGTATCTGAAACTAAATTGCTAAATTATTTATGCATTAAGTCTCTCCCAGAAAAATACAGATTCAGTGGTATAGAGAATATGTTAGTCTTGTTTTCAAACTAGGTCTGTACATGACATTTACTTGTTGTATTCGTTAACAAATACACAAATGTTGCTGGAAGTGACTCTAACTCCCTTTCCACACTCCCAGTAGGGCTCTATGTCTCCATGTTTTTGAGTTAAGGACTAAAAGGAAAAGAAAGATTTGCCTCTCACCAGGATAATGCCTGCCTTCTAAATCAATACTTCTCAAGGGTTTTTGACATGTGACTGTCCTCTGCCTTCAGGCAAACGACATCCTCGATTATCCATTATTTATTATCTATGACAACATTGTAAAACCATTTTTCTATCCTATTACTAAGCTCCCAAGCCTCACCCCCTACCCTACCCTACCCTACCCTACCCTGGGCTTTGCTGTTGTTCTTCTTGTTTATGTTTAGATTTCTAAAAATACTTTTGGGTGATCTGCGATCTGCTTCAACTCCACTAAAATGTTCATATAACTACCTCCCTCTCCCAGGCCACAGACCAAAGTTCCTTCAGGCAGGCTTCCCCATACCTACCCAGAAACATACTCACATTCAAGGCTTTCTTGTGACACTAGTGTAATTATTGATTCTCTTTTTGGACATACATTTAATGAGTGCATGCTCTCTGACAATCTTGTCTTTCTAATCAGAGTCTTCCATTATTCCTGGTATTCTCTTTAGTAATATATGCTGCTCAGGGATGCACATTAACCTCTAGGTGGGGATGACCCTTTCATTTATCATTGGTTATTCCCTTTATTTTTGAGGCACCCTTTAAAAACGTTGAAACAGTTTTCTTTTCTCTTTCTCTATTTGAGAATTTCAATCTCCTCTTTGGAAACCAGCCTCTAATTCCTATTTTCTGTTTTAAGGATGGAAAATAAAAGCCTCCATGCAAATACAACCTGGGAAATTTGCCTTAGTATCCCAAGGACCCGGGATGGAAATGATGAAGAATTTCTGTCTGGATGTTCAGTATGTTGCAATCAGTGTTCACGTTATGACAGAATCATGAACAAGACCTTAGTATTAAAGAAAAATAAAAATACTTGAGTGAGTGCATTTATTAATGTTCCATTCAATTTCATACCAGAGTGAATAGCATGAAACTGAGGGTTTAACACAGTGGTGTCCCAACTGAATTGTTCATTTCTTATAATAAAATGTTTACATTTGTTTTTAGCTATCCATGGTTCCACTACAGCATTTTCCACACAGTGGGTGCTCCATAAATATTGACTGGTTGGAATGTGGAACTTCAAGTATCATAACTTAGGGGGTTATTGGCTCCGTCTAATTGCATCTGTGAACTACAAATATAGCTAAAATTGGATCTCTACCTTGAAACATTTCCATTCAGCTTCTGGTCCAAGTTATACAGCAATCCCTTAAGGTAGAAATTATCCTTCTTTTATAGCTCCAAGTCTATTATTTAAGGCCAATAAATAATAAATAGTGTTTAATAATGGAGAAGTATTAAATTTCAGGCATGTTTCTAGAGACTAAACCCAATAATATTATTAAGTGGAGGCAAAGAAATATTATTTGTTTTGGTCATAGTCATTAAATATCCAAGAGAAGCACCCATACCATGCCCCCGTTTTGTGGTTTGACTCTCGCTTCCTTAAATGTAGGAAGCAATACTGAGAATAGGACAAAAGCCTTTTTTTCTATTTTTTTAATTTTTATGGTTATAGTCTGCCTTTTAAATAACAGATATCTGTAACATTTTACATTCTAAATCCGATTTCAGATACTTGAGGACAGCCTATTTTTAAGAAGTCTGATCAAATATAGTTCTCCTTAATGAAACTGGTTACCATTAAACACTAATTTATTTATAATCAGCATCATTAAAAGGTGAGTGAAATGAACCTCATATAATAAACTAAGTACAGTAAACTAGATAAATTTCCTCCAAAAAAATAAGAATATATGTAACTTAACTAAGAGATAATATTTCAGTTCTTTTTAGCTCTGTAAACAGTTATTTAGCTTGTGCCAAATATGGAACTTGTATCTGTGTTTACCAATACGAATAAAACCTAGTCCCAACCTAGGAGGACATGACGAGAGAGAGGAGTGGTTTCAGAGTAGGGATTCCTGCAACAGGGGATCTGCAAGACAAGCTTTTGATTACAGAGAGAAATATTAAAACTTCTGTTTCTGCTTATAAAAAAAAGGAAATTTAAAATAAAGAATAAATTAGTAAAGTATAAAATGCAAAACTTTCCAGCGCAAATAGATTAGGACTTAACTAATCATCCACATGGCCCCTGGGGTCTTGACTCTCTCACATTTAGCCTAAGGAATTTTGAGAGTAGTGGTCAGAACACAAAAACAAGTATCTATACTTTAATGTAATATTTAAAATCATGGGACACTCAAGTAGACTTTACAAAATTTTACTAAATAAAACAATTAATGTTTAAAAGACTCTTTTGATATTTGTTACTTAATGATGAAAAACAGAAAGTCAGATACTTTTAGGGACATGCTTATTTTTCCTGCCACAATAAAAATTGGTAAACTAATACACATAAAATAATATAAAAATATAGTTAAAGACTTAAATGCCTGCCTTTGTCATATAATCACTGAAAGCTGCACCAGATTGATATAGATGAATAGACATGTCTATTAGACCAAAGCCACCCAACTTGGAAATTTTGCAATGTAGTTGGACAAAGGCACAAATGTTACTAACATGTCTCAGCTGATGGCATTTTCTCCATTCTATTTCAATAATGAAAAACACAGAGAACTCCTTATTTTATAAACCACCAAAGAAAAGATGTAGCAGAAATGATGCATTCTCAGCAGAAAGTTATTTTGTTAATAAAAACAATGTTTTGTGGAAATAACTGTGAAGTGTAACCACTGATGAGGCAGCTGCTCTTTACTGGAATATTTCAAAAAGATTCCAAGGAAATATTGAGCAGGGAACATCATTTCCCGAATCCTTCGTAGGTAAGCTATTTAGGCAAAAGAGTGCATAAATCTAGAAATGCTTAGAGTGCACAAACTATTAAAGATGTCTTCTATACAAAAGCAAGGCAGCTAAGATATACTAGAATTTTTTAAATACTTTGTTTTGAGATAGGGAGTAATCATGAAAATCTTTCAAATAATATTTCACGATTGGAGAGACAAAATATTTTAATGGAACTTTTCAAGAGTGTTGTTGGACTTAAAGCTAATGTACACACTTGTACATAAAAGAGTATTCCAAATTTGTTGATGATAAATGAGTATCACTAGTATGATAACTAATGGATACATTTTTTAATAATGAGCACTTATTCTAAACAAAATTGATAGTGGATTGTGAATCCACCTATTAAAATATCTAAATAAAATATTTTTGATCAGTGTGCAAGGAAAACTGATGACATCAAGGAAGGTGCAAATTTACTAGCAAATTTTAACAAAAACACTTGCATAGTTTATGAATGAGGTTGAAAACTCAGTTTCCTTATTTAATAAGCCCGCTCTCTGATGCCCTTTTATCATTTGGACTTACAGATATTTTTAAGATTTCTCTTTCAAATATCTCTGGTTGTCTTATAAATATATGTTGCAGTTTGTTTATTTAAATAGCTATCTAATAAACTGGTAGTTAGAGCTAGAGGTTGGGTATAGATTTAGGTCTGGTTTTGGCAAGAATGCTTCATAAACAATGTGATATGATTCAATTAGGAGTCCAGTGACATTTAGTTCTTTATTTTTATTGATTTTCACGGTCATTGCTTAGGTCTTTAGCACTTACAAAATGATGATATTGTGATTCTATCATTCTATAAAGAAATGATGTATTCACATCAACTATTTGGTTATCCTGAGGTACGTTTTGTCTAGGACAGGCAGGATAAATTACCTGATTCTTTCTCTTCATTTACTAATTTCAACACCATGATTTCATTTCCTAATATTTCCTGCAATGTCATATATGTGATATATATATATATATATATATATATATATATATATATATGATATATTTAAAGTATACCATATTTTATCGTATATATTCTATAATATACCATATACATAATATACAAAGGAATAGCAACAGTAAGGAACCAGATCAATAAGATGAACTGGAAGTTCAATAGAACTGGAATACAGAGCATAAGAGAGGAAGAGGAAATAATGAGATTCTTTCAACAAATATTTGTTTTGATGTACCATGTGCAATAAGGTTGAGTTTTGTGCTAAATTTAAGGAATACAACAATTTATCAACAGAGTTCCTTCTCTCAGGGAGCTCATGATATAGTGAGGAAGAAAGATAATCACAAACAAATAGCTATAATGCCTTGTATTAGGTCCTCCTATAGATTTAAAACTATTACAAACTCACAGGAATAGGAACAAGGCAACTGTGGATCAAAGTAGATATGATAGAAGAAGTAATGTTTGAGAAAAGTCTTGAATAATTTGGAGATTTTCAATAGTCCTGGACACAGGGTGGAAAATGGAAGGCATTCCAGACAGTGGGACCCAAAGGCACAAAGCTGTAGGACTTGAAGTGAGGGATATTTTTGTATTTGAGGAATCACATTTAGAACAGTCTGGCTGGGATATATTTCTGGTCTAGTTCTCAGCCTTCAAGCATCTCTGGGCTCAATGAAAAAAACTGGAACAATGGGAACTTGAGGGGTCAATGATGCGGAGAATGACTGGAGATGTGCTCTTCATGACCTTGACTCTTGGGCTTCTACACCGTGATGGGCTATGGGAAGCCTCCAAAATAACAGATGATTTCCTTGTTGACTGAATGGGGGTTTGAAGATAAAATTAAGTTTATTTGAAAATCTAATGTATTGTATAATTATACAATACTGTGATATTGTATAAAGTATTGTGATATTCCTTGCTTGTCTGGGCTTGTGAAATTGAGATTTATACCTACAATAGATGTTTAAATTATCTCATTTGATTCTGACAGTAATACTGAAAAAGCAAAATGCATATAAAGATTATTGTTATTATCTATGTTTAATAAACAAGGAAACAATTTCAGAGAGAGTGAATTTTCCAGAGTAGATATCAGTGCTAGGTCACTGGCCTAGATCTTCTGGGGAAAAAAAAAAAATATATGTATACATATATATTCAATATATTCAGGTGCAGTGTTTATCTACAGTATTTATCATCTGTTGAAGATTGTTTCTTGAGACATTAACTATATAGATGACAACGTTTCACTGTATGGGCTCCATTTCCAAAACTGTATATCTTTTTCCTGATAAGCAAAGTGTTATTATACCACTGGATAATCATCTATGATAGGCAGAATTCTATGATGGCTCCCAAGATTCCCTGCTCCCTGTGGTACCTGCCCTGTATAATTCCCTGGACTGTGAATCTGATTTAAAGGGCTCATGTGGTTAGGTCAAGCCGATATAGACAATCTGCCCTGAGCACAGCCAGGAACTGAGTATCGTCCCCAGTTCACATCAAGCAAGAAAAAGGGACTTAAGTCCTACAACCTCAAGGACGTAATTCTGCCAAAAATGATCTTGGAAGAGGATCCTGAACTCCGGGGGAGACTGCTGAAGTCTTGATTTCAACCTTGTGCGACACTGAGCAGAAAGCAAAAATACAAAAGGATATGATAGTTTGAAATAAATATTTTGATAAACTGGAAAATAGTAAAACACTGAAACGTTTTAAGCCAAATATATTTCCCATTGAAATAGTACTGCTGAAAACCAGTTTGAGTTTGCCATTTAATCACTTTTTAAGTGTGAAAGACTGAATTATATGGTTTACAGTACTAGTGAAATTGTCGGTCTCTATATTTGGGAAGGAATCAAATTGGAGAAGTAGAAAGTTAGCAGGGAAAAGCGGATGAAGCAGTGAGTGGCATGCTGAACTAGAAGAGTACAGGAGTTGTGTAGAAGCAGGCCACTTGCTTGGCTCTGGACAAATGCCACCACTATATACAGGGTACATTTAAGTTCCTCAACCTCACTCTAAAGAAATCCAATGACTCCCTTAATCCGAACTACTCCAAGCTTACAGTGGTGGAAGTATCTTCTCATGAGGAAGAGCAGTATGACTTGGCTGGTCTAATTTATTTCACTTCAGTTTCTCCCCCCCTCCTCACCCCGCCACATACACACCCTTAGAGAACTTCTCAGTCTCCATGACCACCCCAGAATTACCTCCGGGATGATTATTTTGAACTATTCTACTCTAGCACAGAATGGGCACAAATCCCTCTCTCAATTAGCCATAGTTTATTTGATTCTAGTCTGGCACATTTAACACAGCTTTATAAAAAGAAGCATAATGGTAACCAAAGTAAAACATAATTCACAGCTGGCATTTAGGTGACTGCTTTGAGAGACCTCCAGTTCTATCTGTCCTCATAGAGGCTACTCTGTGACTGTTCTTATTCAATTGGCCTTTATCTTACTGGAGGCCTTTCTCTGTTTCTCAAGAATGTATCTTGACACAAGTAGATTTCTCTCAGTTTGGGTTCTGCCAGAAAAAGATTTAGGGCAAATAGTTTATTTGGGAGAGAGTTTCTGGAAACACTGGTAAAGGATTGGAGATAAGACATGGAAGAGAATAAGATAATAAATAGTGTGCTATCAAGCTGAGTGCCAATGTGAGCAACTGGAGCTTGTTTCTGCTGGGGAACTGGAAAGGCAGTGTAGCATAGACCCTGGTTACCTCAATCAAGCGGAAAAGAAGCTGAGATATTTGTCCACAAATATCTATCATTTGCTAATGACTGTTTCTTGGGACAGTAACTACCCAGTATTTCTAATTCCCTCCATGCAGGTGCTAAGCATACTCTCCTGGCCAGAAATTAACTAACTAACTAACTAACTAACTAACTAACTAACTAACTAACTCCTCTTGCTAGAGAATCTCAGATTTTCCCAATCAACGGCCTTTCCAATGAAGAGATAAATGCTGAAGGGCACCGACAGCCCCTGCTAGGAGACTTCTCAGAAGCTTGAGGCTCAGAGACAGTCAACTGACAAACTTTTACTGATTCCTGTCTACATACCAGGCATCCTCCTCAAGTGGCTCATTGCCACTTTTAGCCTACAGTATTACAAAAGCAATAATATCAGAACTTAACAGTCCAAGAGAGACTACAGTGGAGGCTTTTGCTGTTTTGAACAATAACGGAAATCCCCACATCTCCCTTCCCCTGCTCCACTGCCTCAAGAAATGCTGTTATTCTGCCCTCTGAGTCTCCCCTCCTGGGGTGGGCTCAGACTGGTGTCGCTGCTCTCTGAGCACTACACACTGTGTTACTCACTAGTTTGGGAATAGCCAGCTCAGATATTATCAAACGGTTTCATTATGCTAGTATCCACTGCTTGTTTCTGGTTTTTCCTTATACTTTAAACAAAAAGATTTTTAATTTTGAAGAAATGTAATCCACATGATTCTCATTAGTATATAAATAACCTGACGTTCTTTTTACATGAGCTCTTTGATGTTTAAAAAATGTGCCTTTATAATCTTTTTGTTGAAAGTAGGAAGGCATTTTTCTTAAAATATAAACTCTCAGGAAAAGAAAATGATTTGGTAGACCATTTTCAGTTCTTCCTTTTTGCATTCAGGTGTCATGTATCCATCCATCCAACCACTCTCCTAACCAACTAAATTTTACTTGGCCCCTGAGCTATCTTAGTATTATGCTGGGTCCTAGAAACGTAAAGTAAAATAAGACAGAATAAAAACTCAAGGAGTTTATAGTCTGGGACAGAAAACAAAACAAAACAAAACAGCAAATCACCTGACACTTAATTGAGATTCAAGAATGTTACAGGCACAATATTAGGTTCTAATAACACAAAAATAATTAAATTTGAGACCTGCACAAAATGCTCATTATCTGGAGAGGGAACCAATATATTGACAGTTGACTAGAATGCAAGTCAAACTGTGAAAATCCTGTAGTATAAGTAGAAATAAGATGCTATGGGGGCACAGAAGAAGGATGAATAATGGCATCTAAGGGAATTTGTGTGGATTTCAAAGAGGAGGCAAGTTTTTTTCTGGGTGTGAATATTCACAGGCACAAATGCTGGAGTCTGAACGAGGCACTAGATGAAAAGTGACCTAGGGGTGGCAGCGTGAAGCTGTTAAGCTCAGTGATACTATTCATTATTTTCACACATATGAAAATCACCAGGAAAAGTGGATTAGTCTGTTCACATTTATGATTTCCATTCTCAAACATTTAACAGCACTTGGTAAGGCTGGGACTCCTCTGGTCAGTCAGTTCTCTCTCCCATTACTTTACATGGCTATTCTGAACCTGTTTTCAAACACTATTTAATTGAACTGCCTGCAGTCTCATAAAGTCTCCTTCCCTTCCACTTCCTCTATAAAATAGAGGTCATTAGGTGGTTGTTCCTCCTATATATTTCATTCCTTCCCAGTCTCTTTTCTTAGAGGAAGAGATGTTTCTCCCCCTATTCAAACCAAGCCCCCACTTGCTCCCTCTACTCTTAATCCCATTTCCTCAGACACCTCAAAATCCTGGCTTCTTTAAGACATTTCTGTTCCTCCTTTCAAGCTCAGCTCTTCTAAAGGCTCATCTTCCTTAGCTTGCAAATACAGTCACACACCTCTCTTCTCTGTCCTTCTACTTCCCTCCCTACCTCCTTCCATTCTCAGCCATATTCTTGAAAGTGTAATCTTCAACCAAAGCTTCTCAAACATCAATGTCCACAAGAGTCACCTGAGGATCTTGTTAAAATGAAGATTCTAATTCCATGGTCTGGGGTGGAGCCTGAGATTCTGCATTTCTAACTGGTCCTTGGCCTATAATGCTGTTCAAGGGTCTATTTAATTCTCCTCATGTCCTTACCTTTCATTTATATAGAACCCTCTTGTCACCTGGATTCTAACCCCTACACCAAAAAAATGATGCCTCATAAAATTCACCAATTCACCCTTAAATGCCAAATCCAGTGGACATTTTACAATCATAACACCTCTGCCCTCTGTGATGAGTTATGCCTCCCTGATTCTTCATGCCGTCTACCATGATACCATTTCCTCCGATTTTCCTCTTGTCCATCTGGCCACAATTTCTCATCTCTTTTTTGAATTCTCCTTGTTTACCTGCTCCTTAAAATTTTTACATTTTTCACTGAGATCTATTTCACTACATATTCTCTCATCTAATAATTTTAATTTCTGCCTAGATACTATAGGGTCCAAAATCTTTCACTTTAGTCCTGCTTGAGTTCAGACTCACATACCCAATTGCCAAACTTGAATCACAAGCACCACGAATTCAACATGTAAAACCTAACTCTTTAGCCACTTCTCAAAACCCATGTTCCCAATTTTGGACATCTTTACCACCTTCTAGCTAATTAACCAAGACAAGGAATGACTTTGATCTCATCCTTTACCTTCCACTCAATCATTAAGTTCTTTCAATTCTTTTTTCTTAATATCTTTCAAAATACAACTTCTCCAGTCCATTCCTCCTGTCATTGCTGCAAAGAACAGGTCCTCACCCTAATGGGCTTCTTAATAGCATCCTCCCTGATACAAACTTCTCCAGACTTACCCTCTTCCAAAGCATCTACTAATCACAGCAAGGATAGTCTTTCCAAGGTGTGCAAATTCCTTCAGCTCCCTTGAACAAGAAAAGAAAGCGTAAGCTTAGAAACATGATCTAAAGGCCTTCATAATTGGGTCCTATCTCCAGCTTCATCTCCTTCTGCCCCTCCATCAAATAAACTTTACAGTCTATTCGTAGTGAATGACTTAGAAGTTCCCATAACTCCATGCTTTCTGACATTTTTATGCTTTTGCAGTTCCCCCTCTGTCTCTTTATAAACTACCAATAAACTTTCAAAATAAAGCTCAAATGCCATCTTCTGTGAAATGGAGGATGTAAATTGAGGGAAGCCTACACATTTCTTTTAACTTTAAAAACATGAATATATAAAATTTACTATTGAGTATAATTACTCATTTTTATACACATTATCATGTACAGAACTGTACACAACACAACCTTCAGCAGAATTAATCACTTGTCTCAGTATTCCCGTTACAGCTTAAACATACTTATATTAATTCTATTAATTTAATTTTTTTCACCATTTATAAATGTCTTCTTGCTTTTCTCACTAATTGTGAATTTCCTTAATGCTTCATCTGGATACTAGTAATTGTTCAATATACTTGTTAAACATAATTCACACTCTGCCATTAAGTAAAGTTAAAAAATAACTTCCCAAAGGAAGAGCTTATGTAACTATAATCCAGTATCTCATTAAGGCTATAATACTGTACTTTTCTCCCAAATGGAAAAATTAATTTAGAGACTTAATGATTTTCTTCTCTAACCTTTTATATCACTATTTTGATGTTTAGACATTGTATTAAAGTGCATGTAAATGAATATTTTTTTCTTATCATATTTTATTTTAAACCTATTTTTAACTTACAATGGTTTAATACTTTTTTAAAATTGATTCTGGTTCCATATAACATATTTAGGATGTAGATGCATATTTAAAAAAAAAATCAATTTATATAGAAGAAACTTAGGTAGAGCACACACAATTCAGTGGGAGAACGAGCTGATAGTGGTACCCTCCTAGCTCTAGTCATCACAACATGCACATCACCTCCTGTGGGCCAAGACAGAGCTCATGAATAGGCAGGAGGCATACTGGTCTCATGGGTAGATGAATAGGACCTTGCTTGTAAAAGATGATATCAGAAGTCATTTCCCTCTCTGCCAAAACAAAATATCCTTTCACATTTTGCTGAGAGTTAATACGTCCAAGTTTGAGATTGTTTTTCCTGGGCTAAAAGACAAAGCCCTAGGAGTTAGTAAACCTTAACCATTATCTATCATTTGAGATGAGTCTATTGATTTCTTTCTTGGAAAAATGCAAGAGATATAATAACTTGCTTAGTGTCAGTATTTCCCACAAATCCTTTAATTATGTTTACTATCATAACCTCAATGGCTCATATACATTAAGTAATCAATAAAGTAATGATCAGAGAATACATAAGAAAAGATTGACCTTGAGTTGGAAGAAAATACTTTTATTAAAAGACCTGAATCAATTTTAAAAAGTCTTCAGATGAACCCTAAATCCTAAAACTGAAAATAAGCTACACGAATATATATATGCAAAATCATTATCTTATATTAAAATAATAACAATAATGTGTAATGAGTAAGTACTATTCAATAGTACATTTCATATATTGACATTATTTTAAAATTAAAAGATGTATTCATTAACCTCCTTTAAACTATACAATATATATGTTCCAGGAAAGCTGTTAATGAAGTAGATTTCTGAAATAACTAAAGTTATAAATTTGAACATCTACTTTTCTGGAGGAGAATGGATTAATTTTAAAGTATGAAAGAAATGGTTTAAGATAGTGCTCAAATCTATGAATGCTGGATTTTATATAGATAGAAGGGATTTCTTAATCTTTCAGAGCAGTTCAATTGCATTCAACAAATAACAAGGGTCTACTGGATACTGTGGGGTATTATAAGATAAATAAGAAGTAGCCTCTTACAAAACAGTAGGGAATGTAAGACAAAGTTTCAGACAAAATGTGTTAAGAGCTGTTAGAGCATGTGAGTGGAGAGAAGGTGAATTAACAGAAGGTATTTGAAAGAGTGTCATGAAGCAGCTAATACTTTGATGGCCTACAGAGAATTGTGAGAACTTTTGCCATTCTGAAGAAGATGAACTTCATTTTAGGGAGTGGCTCTGAAATCTTAGTATGCAAAAGAATCTCACATGTGTGGGGATGGAGGGGCTGCACCATTTTGCATCAGTTAGCTATTGCTACAATAATTATGTTTAACAAAACACCTCCAATTGGAGTGACTTAAAATAACAACCCCTTATTGTTTCTCATGATTATTCATATTAGCTGGGCAGTTCTATTAACCTAAGTCAGGCTCAGCTGATTTCAGCTGAAGATCAGCCATGTATCTGAGATCATCAGGTGGGTCATCTGGGGTCTGGCTGGACTGGGATGGTCTCAACCAGTAGACTCTATCTTGCTTCCTGTGGTTTCTAATCCTATATTACGCTCCTCTGGGCTTTTTCTCCTGGCACTTCTCCTAGGATGGAGCTGAATGGCTCATGAGACCTGCACTTAGAAGCGACAGACAGGCACTTCTGCATTCTATTGGCAAGAGCAAGTCTCAAGTCAGTCACTCAAAGGATGAGGAAATAGACCCCATCTCCTTATGGGATGACCTGCACAGAGAAAGGGGAAGGATGGGTAATCAGCTTAGAATGGAGGCTTCTTCATTTTGGTTGGAATACTGAGTAGGTAGAATGGAGTTCTCTGGATATGCTGTCTGGGGTTAACATGGTATGTTTCAGATTTAGGCAGTAGTGAGAAAGCAGTGAAGGGTTTTGAGCAGGAAAGAAGCATCTTCAGAAGTCTGACTTTAAGAGTAAACTTGTGTGGATGTGGAGTGAATAGGAGCAGAGGGTAGTAGAGAGTATCTTTTCCTTTCCAATCATGTAGAAGTTAATGATGTTCAAATCAATGTGGTGGCAATGGGAGGACAATCAAGGAGAAAAGTAAGGGACTTCCTTATAAGGACTGAACTAGTAAGACAGCTGATAGGGTAGGAGGCAGGAGGGGTGAGTAGCATCTTCTTTATGCTCTTTCCTTTTTATACCAAAATCAGATATACAACACACATCCTATTATTCCTCAGTCAGGGTTTTCATATTTTTGCTGTCAATTGTCATATGATAATACAGCATTCAAGAATTGGCAGAACATAACAATCATGCAATAGATGTAGGCCTCAGACCCACTGCTTTGATCAACCATTCTGATGGAGCTAAACTTTCTTATCACACCCCAGACTGAAAGTTTTTCAAATACTGAGGCTTTAGTTCATTTAGCAATTTTTAAGAGTGATTCCATACTTCCATAGATCTCTAATTTTAAAGTATTTATTTAAAATGATATAAGGTTGCACAAATATGTTTTCAATTTTATTTAAATCAAATAAAGCTGTGACTGATGTGAAGAAATTTGCATAGAAACCACATGAATTTTATTGAAATAAAAATTTAAAGATGAAATCCTAATACCTAATTATCTTATCCTGAAATAATTAAATGCAAAGGATATACGCATTAAATGTCCACAAACATGTAGGCATTACACAATGCACATAATGGAGTCATAAAATATTTTATACTGCTTTATTATAAATAATTGAAAACAATATTTCATTTTTCAAACCCAGATAACATAACAGTAAATATCATGCTTTCTTTTTTTTAAATTTCATTTTATTTTTGTACTATGACTTGGGAAATAGTATTTCTTATCAAAAGACTGGTAAAAAAAATTTGTAGAAAAACAAAAAAAAACAAAACACTCACTTTCATTCACTTAATGAAAACAATCTAGAAGGATTTTAGAGAGAGAGGCTAAACAGTACTATGAAGAAGTCACTGGGAATAGAAAAACTGTGTATTGCCTGTAAATATCACATGTAAGGCAAAATGAAGTTGTATACAGATCCATAAATATATAAAGACTTGGTGCTAAATTTTAAAAAATATACTCTTAAAACTGTGAATAGCTCTATTCTCTCACATGGAGGAGAGCCATGAAGGCACAATAGATCAAGTCACCAGGTCTGAAATTGGTATTGTTGCCTTAAAAAAAACAACTTTTTTTTTCTAAGAAGATACCCAATTGAAATACATGTATCTCAATTTCTTATGCCACAGTAACTAATGTTTTGATAAAAACTGTTGTAACCTTGAACACTTAGAATCAGAAAGTACTTCTTGATAAAATACTTCAAATTGCAACAAAAAATATATACCCCAAATTCACTTAAAAAAGATGATCCCATAGGCATATTTTCATTAAGAGATTTACAGCAGCTAGCAGTCAGAATTTTCTTATTAATATGACTCTATGTATGTGTGTGTTCTCCTTTTGTATAATACAAAGTTTTGCCAACTTTTTCACTAATAATAATTTTTAAAAATCAGAAACTGGCTAAGAAAACAGGGCCTGAAGGAGAAAAATATAAAGAAATAATGTACTTCATAAAGTAGTATAGTAAATTTCTTTGAAAACTTGTGTTTATTTGCATCAATTAAAGAATGTCGCATATTCCAGATTAAACAACTATTAGGTTTACCATGGATATAAACATGTTATGTACAATGATATTTATAATTTCTTTTATTTTTCATAGACTTCAAAATGTGTCTTTTATAGAAACTGGAACAGGGTAACTCTGAAAAGCATGTTTCAGTTAATTAGCAAAAATTAAATTAGCATGAAATAGGGTGAATTAAAATTTATTATTTTAAAAATAATGATGTTACACTTACGTGTACACATGCAAGAAAGTACTGTAAAATAAACTGTTCCAATTTACTTGGTTTTACTTCAACTTAATACATTCTAAAAAGCTGCTTTCATGTATAATATCAAAGGAAATATTAAATGCATGTATCTTATTTTAAGAGCTTGATGATATATTTCACATTCTTTAAACTTTACTCAGGCTATAAATATATTTATGTATCAGTCAGTCAGTTTTTAAAGTAAATGAAAACTGTAGCATGGGGGGGAGAATAATTTTTCACCTTATATACCCATACTTGATGAAATCCATTTTTTTCTGAGAACCATATCAAAAAATCAAAGAGTAATAGAGCATGTTTCTATCTCACACTGTTATTCTTTATGCACTATAATTCATCATGGTTTAACAAAGTGGACTTTATAGTTGAAGATGGGTTAACTGAAATCAACCAGTAAGTATGAATTAGGAATTAAGGCTTCTGAAATCCATTAACATTTAACCAACTCAGAGAGCAATGCTGTTCTTCCTTAATTTTTATTAAAATTTTGCAACAGTATAAATTGTTAGTTAATTTGCATAGAAATAACACCATTTCACTGGTGTGATACACCTTTGCCAAAGAACAATGTCAGGCCTGTTTCTGTTCTTCATGTATCTTCTTTTAGTTGTTGTTGGTGGTGGTGTTCATTTCTTATTCGGTTTTGCATAAAATAAACCATACTTATCATCTGGCTACCACAGTTCCAAAATAAGATCCAGTAGTAGTTTGAAATGCAAAAAACTGAGCAGTTTCTTCCCTTTTTAAAGTATGACAGTAAGTGGCATTCTCTGCAGTCAAGCCACACGAGCACGGCAACTCCAAGCAGAAACTTTTGTGAACTCAAAAGGTTCCAAATCCATAGTAAAGAACCTTGCTGATTTCACATAACTGCCACTTGTTGTAGAAAGGGAGACAATATTGTTTTGCTTCAGAAGTTTTCAAGCAGTTTCTCGTCTGGTAGCTTCTCCAGATTTCTTTGTTGTTTTCATAATTTCTTCTGACACTATGCCTTCAAAATTCCAAAGGTCGAATCATCATAGTTGTGGAATGTAAGGAGTAACTGGGTCCTTTGAAGTAATGCCACTTTATCCCATTCAGTTTTCCAAGGTTTTGTCCCGCTGTATAGAACATTCCGTTTAGATTGGATGGACCACAAGCATCAAACCACCAGCCTGAAGAATTGGTTAATAATGAAAGAAAGAAGAAATAATTACAAATAAGTTAAACATATGGAAATTAATGACATTAACTAAGGGGGAAATTTACTCATACTTGTTATGATCATTTGCAAATGAGGCATTCAATTCTGTCGCAGAATTGCTATAAACAGCATCCGATTTAGGCAGTGTATGAACAATCAGAGAGAGGAATGCCCTCATGGAAATCAAATTTTGGTGTCACTCTGCTGGGACACAGTTCCCACTGTAATGATGGGAAGCTTCTAGGCTTAGAGATATGATCTAAGTCATGCCTGGATGTATATGTAATGCAGATACCCTTAAGAGGCATTCCACCTTAAGCCTGTTTTTGGAAATAAAACAATTAATTATTAATGAAGAAATTCAAAAGTTTAGATAACTGACATCTAAATAAAGAGGTTTTTCCATTTACTCATAATTTTGTCAAGAACTGGTCCTCAGCTGCTTCTGAAATTAATTGAATACTGGGCAATAACAATGATGCTCAAATTGAATTTAAATTACTATGCCCTCTCTGCATTTCATAGCAATATGGGAAGTGTTTTACAATAGTAGCCATATAGTTCCTATGTAGCAATGTATTTTCTGTGATTGTTCAAGTTCTTTCAAAACTTTGTAAAGAGAAGAACAAACAATTTGATCAGTAACATGGGGATCCTATGCTTGCATTGCTTTCTATAAGGATCTCTCAGTACTTTATTTTTCTAATGAATTAAGTTCTTAGACTTTTAGATAAAACATAGCACTTTTTCTTCCCCTCCTGAAGTAGTAACACCACTGAAATCTTCCGGGAGAGATTTATGCCAGAGACATTCTGGCATATTTTTATTTGGATACAGCTGACCTCCCTTTGATTACAGAGTTATACTTAAGGGACTAATAGCTAAAGAAAGAAAAAGCTGTACAGCTGATATTCAACTGCAACATGAGCATCATCCTGCAGAAACTTTAGAAAAAGTTAAATGGAGAAAAGCTAGTTCTCCTTTTTAAATTTTGGAAGAGGAATACAGCTGGGTTGCGTTTATAAAATCATACTAGAGACATAACAAGCTGCATTAACTTCCAATTCATACTAGGGAATAGTAAGTTATGTTGATGAATCTGGAAAGACACTGTGTTCGATGCTGTTTTATCAACTGTATGCAAACAATGCAGACGTTAACGCAATCAAAACAAGAGACAAGCGGTTCTTGTTTGGCAAGGAAGGAGGAACTGTAAAATTCCACTTTTTTTTAAAGATTCCTTTAAAACTTATTGATAAGTATGACTAAGGAAAATATGTTATTCTTATTACAAAAGACATACCAATACTAGGGAATTAATTTACCCCGAAGATTCTCAAAGAAAAAATATAAAACCCAACTTGATTGCTTCAGTGTTTTAACTTTCTTCTCTTTTTCTATCACCTTCTTGAGGCATTCTTCCATCATGTTAATGAGCTTCTCATAGTTTTCCAAATATCCACCATGGTCTCTGAAGCAAATTCAGTTACTCTATCATTGAGAACTACTAAAAATCATAGAATGATACTTCAAGATACATTAGAGTCCTTCGGGTAAAAGTGTGTGGTTTTGTCTGGTTTATAGAATGTCACAAGAGTTCTGGAAGATTGTGGGAAGGCAAAGGTCTATTGCAAGAACAGCCTGGAAATAGAAGGCACAGACCGAAGGACGCATTCATTGAGAAACTTTGGATGAGCTTAAGAAAATGACAAGAAATATTAGGGGTAAAATCAGATAAATTGATCCTATGAGGGAATTAGATCAATCAATCCTGCATACCTTTTCTAATGAATAAAGTGAGAGTAACTGTGGTGAGGAGAGTGGCACTTTGGAGACATTGAAAGATGACTTTACAGCTGGATCAGAGTTAACTAGAGAAATAGTAGTCTGGAGCTGAGAAGTTCTCAAAGACCAAATCGCCAAGTCATTTGTTCATTATCCTAAGAGCAATGGAAAGGCATGGTCTACATATTGGGTCCTCTCACATACTTAGCTACTTATTGCTGCACCTAACAGAGTTTGCTTAACAAATGACTGGTGAGTGATCATAGGCTTATTGGCAGATTGACTGACTTTGTTTCTCCTCATAAAGTCTCTATGATCTGAAGCAGTCTGGTTTACTAAAATGTTATATTTGATAAACATCCCAATAGATAACATCCATGCTTATTGTATTCCTTTTTTCTTTGTTTATTCATTCAATATGTAATTACTATGAAGTGTTGTCATACAATACTCAATAAGACAGATGTGATCCCTGCCCTCCTGGAAATTACTTCGATTATAAGAAACAGACAAAAGTAAACAAATAAATAAAATACAAATCACAAACAAAAGAGAAAAAGAAAATAACGAGGGATCTCTATAGGAGGATAGTGAGAGATCTATTTGACTTTTCGCAGTCATGGGAGAAGCTGATAATTAGCGAGACCTGAAGGATAAGAGGGAGGCAACCATGTGAAGATGGGAAGAGACTCTTCTGAGCAGAGTAAAGCACAAGCCAACGTCATGAGGAAGAAAGAGAGCTTGGAGCATTTAGGGACTAAGAGAACATGAGTGTTGCTGTTAACAGTGAACAAGGGGAAGATTTGCAGGAATAAAGGTGGAGAAGCAAGCAGCTTTGGTGGAAAGCCAAATAGTGTTCATGGAAAAATTTATAGTTTATTCAGTCTACTTGTCCATTGTCAGGTGGACAAGTAAGACATTCTCTAGGAATGAGAATGAACATTTAAACAGGAGAACTAGATCTGTCAGGTTAAATGTTTAATAAAATATATAAAGTTCTCATTCTATAACTATGGTCTGCCAAAGCCATCCTGAGCATGTGTGGCAGCATGATAAAGGGGCAAAAAATTAATCTAGAATCAATTAAACAAATATTAACCAATGGGAAGACATAGGGGTCAGAGTTGAGTAAAACAAAATTCCTGATTTTAAGGAGAGCATAGTTTTATGTAGGAAAGAGACAACAAACCGATAAAAAAAAAAATGAGATGATAACCATTAAGCAGAGACAAAGAAAATCTTAGAATAAACAGAGGCAGAAGTTACTGTTTGTAGATCCATAAGGTCCACTCACTTACAAATTGAACTGACTCTTGAAAGAAGGGTGTCTTTTTTGACAGAAAGAGATTCTAAAGACTGTATGTACTCTGAGAGAGCAGGACAGAGTGTCTGCCAACAGTTTGGGTTGGTTGGAGTGACAGTGGGTAAGGGGTTGGAAAATATAGAGCTAGAAAAAAAAAAAAGGAGTAACAACATACAGATTTTTATTATATTTTTTTGTGGGCAATGGCAAGCCTGTGAGCATCAGACCAGAAATTAGAAGATCCAGACTTCGATGCTGATTTCATCAACCAATAACCAAGAGATTTTAGGCAATAGTATTTTATATTTTTTAACAATTAATATGTATTAGGTACTCTGCTAGAATATTTATATGCATTTTCTCATTTTATTCCCCAAAGAGCCTTATGTGGTATGTGGCAAGTACCATAATAAAGACACCAATGCTCAGATAGCTTAAGGAACTTTCCCAAGGTCACACACCCACTTAGCTCTTCACTCATAGGATGTGAATTATAAATGTCTGATCAACAAATTTCACAGCACAGTTGCAGGTATCAAATAAGATAATGCATTATTAGAGCCTGTAAAATCCTATCTCAGTGCTTCATGTAAGTTATCTATTAGATCTTGTAGGGCATCAAAATGATTAAATAATGATCAGGTCATCATGCCAAATTATTTCCTTATTTGCTCAGTAGGGTTTATTAAGGAAATATGAAAATAATTTAGAACCAAATGTGTATACTTGTGCAATGTTTACATTGTAAAGATGTGGCATTTAAGTACCTAATATGGGTTTTGTTTCAATGATTTGTTTTTGATTTCATGAAGAAATCAAAGAACTTACAGTGTCTGATTATCTCTTTATCTTAAGATCAGCGGGCTGTACATGCTATGGACTATCAGAGAGTAACTGATAATAAAAATGATGAACTAAGGTGGCAGGAAACGAATGAAAGGGCAATTATTTCTCATGACGATTTTGGTTGTAGTGTCCTTTATAAAATATTCTGAACACAGCAAAATAGTTTTTCTGTGTTTGCTTTCTCCGACACATTATCGAAAGCAAACAAGAAATTTCTTTGTATTAGATATTTCCGTTAGTCCACTTTCTACCTCTCTTTGAAACTAGGCATGACCAGGTCTTTTTAAAAAATCCTGAAAAGATGTGGTTTTAAAGCATATTTACAGAAAACAGGCAAAAGGAATAGCAGACTCCTAGTTATTCATATGTACTTCTTGGCATTCGTAGATAACCATATGCACTCACCATACTCAGGACATATGAAGGTCTGCATGGGATAAAGGTATTCTCTCTGAACTTACAGAGAGCTATGCCTGGTTTTGCAGTTCCTCTCTAATACGATACCAAAGAGCTGAATTATATACCCTCTACAACCCTGGGGAAATGTTCACTTTGTTTTTTATGTGCCCAGGAGTAACAAATAAGCAATATGCTAAACGAGTTAATCTAGAAAAGGCGCTTTAAGTTTAAAAGAACTCAGTGATACAAGCAAAGGCTTCCATCTGCTGTTGGGAAAACTGATAAAATGTCTCAAATGTTTTAAGATTGGCAACTGCTGAGATGTACTTTGCCAAGCATTTTTCTTCATAACCTGTAACCTCGTGTATATTTTAATAAGAAATCTGAGATGCGTGTTTCTAATTCATTTACACTTAAAACTCATTAAAATTTAGTTTTGTAATAACTATCCTGGGCTTCCCAGGCCTTTAAAAATCTTTCAAGTCTTTTATCTTTGAAGCAGAAAATTCACATTTTTATCACCAATAAGTGAAACTTTGCCCAGAAAATAGGAATTTGATTCTAAACCTTGTACTCAGGAAGTTCAAATTTATTTGAAAGTCAGGAAACCTAACTCTCAAATTCTTCTGGTCCTAAACAAAATGTCTCTCAACACTTCTAAGGTAAAAAGTATAGCAAAATAAAAAGATACATCTGTTTTCATAGACTTCTTTCATTTATTTTCAATGCATGCATTCTCCTCAGCAATATGCAAAGAGATATGCACAGAAAATAAGATTTTCCTTTTATCGCTAAGGATGAAGCTGAGCTAAACTGGTTGGTGCCATTATTATCAATGGAATCGTGAAAAACTACTCGCTGAGCTCACGTGTACAAAGTTGGCCGCACCTACAGCTAGCCACAGGGAGCAGCTGCATGGGCCGCGTATGCGGGAGGCAGAAGACCTTTCTAGAGGTCTGCATTCCTTCTGTCATCTCCTACTATATCTCCTTCGGGCCAAGGACTTGGCTTTTTTCCTTTTCTCTTCTTTTTGTTCCAAAGATGAAACGTTGTTTATCCTGGCCAGTAATCTTGAATTCATTTAAAACTTCTAGGTGTTCTTTTATTGTCTCTTCCCTCCCTAGGGCTTCATTTCACATTTGACCACGTTTAAGCAAGGAACTCCTCATCAGAATGTACTGCAGACAGTAAAACAGAGCTAAACTCTTGTCTCTGAATGCCATCATTCCTTCAAACAGAGGTTGCAGAAGGAGTGCATGAGGTGATGGCTTATCTGGGGGCTTATCAAATCCTACCTCTGAGATTAATTCTATGACCTTTGGCAAATTATCTAAACTTTCTGTATCTTAAGTCTTGACGAAGGCATTACTGTGGTCCCTATTTCAAAGGGTTTTTAGAAGCATCATGTCAGTTAAATATAAATCATTTAGGATAATGCAAAAATACCTGTTAGACATTAAAACTGCATAAATATTTGCTACATTATTATTGGAGTAAAATACAAGCAAAATTAAGTGTTCGATTATTTCTCAGCCACTATCAATTATTAACTTTTGGAGATAGACTTGTGCTACAAGTCAGTCGGTTCTGCTTCACTTTTTTGCAAATTTATCTTTCGAGAGACATTTTCTGATATTCTTTGCTCTTTTCCCAATAAGTGAAAATTTCCCCCAGAAAATAGGAATGTAATCCTACATGTTGAACTTAGGGTATTTAAATTTATTTGAAAGTCAGGAACCTAACTGTCAAATTTTTCCAGTTCTGGAGTTTAGTCTTCCGGGGTTCAGTTATTCTTAAAATTTAGTCCCAATCTGCAACATTCACCCCCTTGCTCCAAGTGTGCAGGAAAATGCATATATATATATATATATATATATATATATATATATATATATATATTAGTGTATTTTGAATCTAAGTTCACTCAAGAGTCACACACTCATGTTGATTTATTTTTATGTCTTCTCATCAGGATCATTTGTGATTTTGCAATGTCCTTTTAGATTCACTGATAACATATTCATCCAGTTAACCAATATTTACCGAGCACATATTATGTGCCCGGAACTGTGCTAGGCACAGAGGATACAATAGTAGAGAACATGAAATAATGCCCATGCTTTCAAGGAACGTGCATTTCTGTGGAATGGGATTACAGGTTATGTATAAATAATTGCTTTGAAATAAACTAACGCAATGTAGATTTCTGTGATCAACCTTAAATTTTCCATATGGATCTTCTCTCTCAACATTTTCGCCTTAAAACCTAGGGAATGCCAGTTATCTAACAATGCTTAGCACTTCCTTCCTGGGTTATTAAAAACTCTAAGATGATTATATTTTCCCAAAGATCTTGTCACTTTGACCAGTTGGAGAAGCTACTAATGTCTTTTATTTTCTTTGTCTTCTTCAAGATTATGTAGCCATCAAGACAAGCATTTATCAACTCTCTGCTGTTAGCATCTGGTAAGTTCTAGGGTGTACTATGAAATTTATGTGTATGGCTTTATCCCTTCTTTTAGGACTGAACTGAGAGATATCTTTTGTTAGCTTTAGCAAAGTCTTGTCTGTCTGCTGACATAGTTTATGTGTGGGAAAAGAGACTGAAGTTTCTACCACAACAGATTCTTTCTGCAGAAGGTTAGGTCACATTTTAACATAGCTTTTATATTCTATACTAAACATGGAAATTGTGTTGAAAAAAGTAAGGTAAAGAAAAGAATTTAAAACAATACCATGTTTTGTTTTTGTCGGCAACTTTCAGTAGCTTTAGTTTCTAATGGACTTTCAGAAATTCTTATTTTGAAGAATGCTACTTTTAGTACCGAAGACCATATTTTCTTTGAATGTAAGTTTGCTTTGAATGTGACAATCCAATGATAAAAGGTTTTCATTTTCATAATTTTGGAGTCAGAGGTTTTTTGCATATTTATTTTTATATACAACAAATCCATATGAAAAGCATGTATTGAATGAGATTACATTTTCATTTTCTTAATGTCAAATAGTAGATAAAAAACTAAGCTTATAATAAAACAGATTTCCTTCTTTGGGCTCAGGAGGGCACCATAGAAGCTCTCCTGAGGGATTAAGAAAATATTTCTTACAATCATCTCTTAAATGTGCCCCTCTTACTCCTCAAATAGGCAGATTCGTCAGAATACGCTATACTAAGGTAGAAACCTAAGGAGAAAACTAACAAATTTTCCTAAGGTTAATGGAATCACAGAGCACAGATATTTCTGGCTTCTAAATTTATGCTGACAAATCATCTCTATTTAATGATTAATTAAGGGGTCGGTTCCATAGAAAACATATGTGGCCATTCTGACCTCAAAATATATGGTCTGATCCCATAAGAAATGTGTAATGAAACAAAAAAAAAAATGTTCAATATTTAAATTGGATGGAGGAATTACTGGCTTTCTGGTGAGGTAGCAATAAGTACATGCGCCTCTAGGAAAAGAGGGGTAAAACCCTGCTGTATCTATTTCTATTGATGCAAATGTGCTTTCTCAGCCCACTGAACCTCCTTTCCACTCAACAGTGCCCTATGAATTACAACTCATTCAATGAAAACAACATTACTTGTTTTTCCCAACTGCAGCCACAATGGGTACATGGAATAACAGAATCAAAGAAGCAGAAGAAAATGCAAGAGACGATCTTATCTAGACCAATAACTACAAGAATATGCATACTAAAATGCTTTCAGATAAACAGCTTTATATTCTCTTTGTGAAATATTCATAATCAGAGATGCACAGTCCTCCCTGGATACTCTTTCTTGTCTTTGATCCTTGACCACTCCAACTAAAGTCGTTTCCTTCCATAACTCTATGACATGTTACATTTGTCCTTAGAACTTGTTATGGTTTTAAATTGCGTTATTTACCATTAACTTTTTGTGTGGATAGTCTTCCTTAATAGAGGCAAGCACTGTGCTGTCTGGCTCATTTCTTTAATAGTAGTAGAACTTTAATAGCTACTCATTAAAATACATTAAATTGATAGAAAGTTAAGAAGTTAGAATGTCGGGTAAGAAGAAAGATCAAAATGTTTTACCATTTGACTAGCTGAAATACTTTCTGCTTTCAATTAGGCCCATCTATTGTTGCTTAGTCTTTGATAGGTAAGGGTAAACAACAATGCCACATTCTCCAACTAAAACTCCTTCATATACTTGAAGAAAACTATAAGGACAGTTAGCAAGCAAGAAAACTTATTTTACCCTTAGTTTATTTTAGAAGAAACAATGAAAATTAAATAAGATTTTTAAAAATCTTTAATTGATGATGACAGAGAACTATAAATTGTTAGTTTCAAAGAGTACTGAATGTCATTACTTAAAAGAGACCATTTTAAACAGGCAGCAAGTTCAAATACGAATTAAGAAAAAAATAAAAATCATTAGGTGAATAAAATGATTCTAAGGGGAAAAATGACAGAGAATATAGAGTGGTAGTGGGGAGTAGTTAAGTAGGACATAAGTTCCAGGCAACGCTCAAGTTACCTGGACTGTCTCTGACATTCACCCTTATGTTCTCCAGTTCTTAGCTATCTAAATCCCACATATTAGCTTTGTAGAGTGAATAGTTTTGCAAGTTCTGGATTCTTTCAAAAGGATATTTGATAGGATAATGGCATTTATTACACAAACACATTTATTTCAACTATTCCAGACCAAGCAATGAATGGAAATTTTCTCTCCCCAACATACTTATTGTTGAGTAAGAAGAAGGTCCAAGAATGATTATGGATGAAATGAAATGAAAAAGTGCAACCATTTGAAGCAGAAATAAAATCTTAAATCTGAGCAATGAAGTTTTCTCATTGACAACCAAGAGGTACATTTTCCTCTTTTTTTCACTTTATATTGTCATTATTAAGACAGGAATATGAACATATTGGATGCTCTTCTAAGGAAACACTCGAAAGATTTTACAGCTGGTCTTTTAGTGTTGTATTTATTTGGTAAGAAAAATTATCTATAAAAATAAACATGGAGAAAATGAATTATATTTCAATATTAAAATGAGCAGGGAACTTGGATAATTAAATTATTTTTTTTTGTATAAAATTACAGACAATTCCACTTATGGGATCAGGAGGGTAATGAAAAATTTCCTTTCCAGGAAAGAGTTCAAAACATAACCTGTAGGTACCATTTAAAAAAACAAATTCTAAATTTGTAACAACCGTTTGGGAGAGAGGTCATAAAATTACATATAGAAGATTTTAAATATTTGATGAGATTGATTGTGATGCCAAATGGCATGTTTCAAGCTTAAGGAGAAGGATTTGATAAAGGCAGAATCATAACCGGCTGGCATTGATAATACTAGGGATGGTCTCATACTGAAAAGATGCTAACATAAGTGGAGTGGATGGGAGTCAATGGGTAGTGGTTATGCAGGGATTGGGGATTGGGATGAAAGTGTAAAGATTTCTCCAAAACCTCCCCTTCATATTCTTCTGTGCTCTGTTAATTGATGAGAAAAGTGTCAACCTAATGATTGATTTTAGTGGCTTCAAAATTTGAAAGTGACTTTAGGGTTTCAAGAAGGTTATTCATTCATTCACTCATGCATCCTATCTTTTACTGAGTTCCTAAGTGCAATGATCTACTGTATTAGATGTTAAAGATAAAATAGTGAACATTAAATTACTTTTATTTTTCTTATGTACAAAGTGGAGATTAGAGTTTCTCTCCATACTTATCTGACAGAGTTAGTTTGGAGTTCAAGTAAGGTAGTACAACAAATAAAATAATATGTAATAACAATGGTAGTAATGTCATATTTTGGAAAGAAAATGTTAGAATTGATTAATTTTTCCTTACTAGCATGAAAATATATTTTTTGTTGAATAACAAAGAAAGAGAATTAAAACATTTGAAGGTGTGAGTGATAGCTATTCTGTTAAGACAGAGAAACAACACCAAAACTGTTAGGAGAAACACTGGGAAAAAAAGTTTCCGTTACAGTTTTGTTTAGTGCCAACTCCTACTTAACCAGAGCCTATAAAGTTCTTGAGCTACATCATTTGCCAAGAGGATTTAGCTTAGTGCTTCTCAAACTTCAGTTGGTCATGTATCAACTCCACAGTTTTTGCCATATCTATTTATAACTTTTATTAATATATAACTGATATTTTTTCTTTAAATCAATGATTCGTTGAATATAAAATGCTGTAAATACATTTAAAAATGTGAACTTGACATTACTCCTTTAAAGAGAAAATCTTTAAACTTTCTATAATAGAAGGTAGATATAAAGCTCAATATAACAAAAACAAAATCACTTTATTTAATTCTAGGCAGGTGCCACCAACTAACCAAGGCCTTGAACCTGTAATAAAGGTTTTGCTCTTTCTTTGCTAAGAAGGGTGATTATTGGGTAAGTGCTAAGGAAGTGTTACAGATATGCTAACATCAAACCCATTCAAATTGAGAACTGCCCTTTTACACAATCAGAACATTGAAAAAATGTTGAAAAGTTTCAAAAAAGATTAAATTTCTTTCCCAGTGATACCTTATTTAATGGTATGGTATCTCATATTAGTTCAAATGTCTTGCAGAGGTTAATAGTATATAATGTGAAGCCTTGGTATACCTGGTCTGGATTGCTGATTTTAGATCTAACTATACTTTGTTCTTATTCCATTTCAATAGGATTGTCAATGAACTCCACTACACAGTTGCAAAACATTTTGCAAGATTTTTGTTTTTCCTGTATGCTGAATTCTCAAATTGTTGTTCATTACACTACGGGTATCATTATGATTATCTAGAAAAGTAAAGTAACTGGGACTTTAAGAAGCTAAAGAATTTATTTAGGACCAAGCTTAGTGCACCCACTCTTAGATGTTGAGGGAGAAGGCAAACATCTAAATCTGTTAGCAATGCCTTGCAGAAGAACATGTGGTAAATTAGTGGGCAAAACAAAATAATCTCTTAGAGACTTTCCTGACCAAAAGAGCACAGTCTTTTCTCATAGATAAAAAAGGTTGAGCCTCAAACCAATGACACATAACTTAGAGAATGGCTACATAGGACTTACCTCCTGTTAGCATGAGGGCGCATTTGCACATACAATTGTCATTATCAGCATCTTTAGTGCTGAAATCAGCACCATGTAAGATCAGGCTGCTCTGTTTTCCTGCTGTCCCAGTGTGACCCTTTAAGTACAACCTAGAGTTTAAAAAAGAGAGGGAAAAAAAAAAGAAAAAGGAAAAAAAATGATAAGCCATTCAAAAGAATAAGAGAACCCATAGGATCAGTTTGCTGAATGTTTGTTTTCTTTCATCATTTTCTACCTTCTTTGGACTCAGGCCTTCTAACAAACCACTACAAGACCCAAGCTCTCAAAAACCAAAAGGAACAAAAGGAGGGAGGGAGAGAGAGAGGGAGGGAGAAAGGAAGGAAGGAAGGAAGGAAGGAAGGAAGGAAGGAAGGAAGGAAGGAAGGAAGGAAGGAAGGAAGGAAGGAAGTCCAAATTACAGAAAGATTCTACGGCTTGTGTGCTTGCTATTTATTTCACTATGCATTTTCAAACTCATATGGTTCTCTAACAATGTAGTATCAACACAAGGAAGATAGATGTATTTTATTATTATAAGTATTAATCTCTAAAAAATGCCTTTTAGAGTGTCACTATAGCATATCACTGTGTTAATTTTGAATACTGGTGATGTGTTAAACATTATTATTAATAGAAATATGAATAACAATTCTCATTGATCAAAGACTTTCTCTGTGCCAAGTACTCTGCTAAATGTGTTTCTGCTGTTATTAAATTTAATTTCTACATTAAGTCTGTGATATAGGCATCAATATTCCCATTTTGCATAGCAAGGCTTAGAGATGCTAAATAAGCTGAAACTTAGTTGTATTTGTAAAATCCAAACTCTTAATCATTATGCATTCCCTGGATAAATGTTTGTTGAGCACATACTCTATTCCAGAAATTGTCCTAACCATGTAAGATATAGCAGCAAACAAAACAAACAAACAAAAATCATGCCCTTGAAGGCTTGCATTCTAGTGGTAATCCTAAAATTAAGTTCAAAAATCCCAATAGTTTAACTTCAAATATGACATTCTTCAAGAAACTTATCTTACTTTATAGACATATTTCTTGGATAAAATCTGCATTAACCTAGATCAGGGGCTTTCCAATGGTTGTACATATAACAAATCATTTATAAAAAAGGCCTTTTCACTGGAGCTAGGAACTTATGCTTTCCACCAGCATCTCAGGTAACTCTTTTGTAGACTGTCCAATAAGAACATTTTGAAGGATCTTGGTCTTGAATTTAAAAACTAGTGTACAAATCACAACAGTTGCCTAATGTAGTTCCCAGCCTGATGTCTGAGGATTTCCTGTTGATACTGCATGTGGCTTTCACATCCAACTGGGCACTTTGAATAAATGCAAACACGCTTAGTCCTTCAGTGGTCCTCGGAGCCCAGGATAACTAAGCTTGGGTCATCAATAGCGTTGGTTTGATACCCTAGGTCTCTCTGGTCGGCTGTACCCCTCTACCTCACTCTGCCTCGCACTCTACTCCTTTGACCTAATCAAAATCATCAGCAATATTCTCTACAAATCCATGTATGTGACCACTTCTGTGTCTACTCATATTTATGAATCCTATCACCCCAGAGTATAGTTAATGGATAATCAACACCTTTGTATCCATAAGATATTACGAGGATCTAGGCGAGCTCTGAACAAAATTTTACATTATTATCAAACAGAAATAATAAAGATCAATTCATATACACACAAACACACACACACACACACACACACACACACACATATATACACATGCATATAAAATTGACATATCTGTACCTAAGTAGTAGTATATGTATATGTCCCATTATTATCTTGTGAGATTTGATATTATTTTTAGCAAATAACAGTACTTATGTATGTTTGTGCCAAAGCATTTTACAAATGTTCTACAGAGACTTTTTAAGTCAGAGCAAAATATACAATTAAACCCTCGTCTAGTTATCTTGGCTTCAGTGATTACTAGAGCTTGTAGTTAACAGTAGGCTACAAGGAAGCTTCTATTGCTGAAGTATCATGCACAAACTTACATGTTAAAACTCTGAAGGGCAGGCTAAAAAAAGATTGCAGATTTTTTTAAGTGTTAATTCACATTTTAGGCTGCAGGCAGCCCACATGGAGGTGGGTTTCACCAGGGAAATGCAGGTGATGGTCACCAGTGGGGGTCCTAGGGCACATTACTGGGTAAACTTGCCACCTTCCAGATCTGGTCTGAAGTTTTAATTTGATCACTTTTTTAGTCTCTCAGAGACAACTACACACTCACAAAACTAAGGGAGACATTTGTCGGGTCTCCATTTATAGTCAAAATAAGATCATGTGGGGGTCCAGCCTTCTGGTCTCCTTAGAATTTCATACAGAAAGCCAAATTATAGTTAGAAAGGTTGCTTATACAGTGTACACAGAATCAGAGTCAGAAGAAGATGGATGATTCCAAAATAAAGTAGCTATGACTGTTAGCCTGACATCTACTCCACTGGGACGAGGTGCGTTTAGCCCACAAATGTTCTTGGATGAGCAATGCTAACTCCAACTCTGATACTTGCTTCTCTATGATTTGTGGTAATGTTCTTTCTTCTTTCTTAAGATAAGTCAGTACCATTTTCCCTGCAATAGCTTTAAGCTCACTAATAGGGAAACAGACTTTCTAGGACACAACAATTTTCTATAGTGACTTTTGCAAGTAATTCAGCACAAATGTTCAGCTAACATTAAATGATTTCTATGTGCTAGGGATAGTTTATACTTTTATCTTTTCACGTGAGGTTATAGTTTAGGCCTCATAATATACAATGTTTCCTTTGTGTTACTAAGGCAATGGGAATTATAGATTTGGGAAGTAGAAAAAAATTATAGATTTGGGAAGTAGAAAAAAAAAAGAAGAAAATAAAAATAAAAATTAACCCAAATCTCATCTCTGAATATAATTACTCTCGAAATGATGGTTTATATACATTTAGTCTTTTCCTTGTTTTCCCCTTCAATATAGAAAATACTATTTTGTTAAGTATACATGTTACATCTGAGCATATTCTTATGAAAATTCCAAACAATGTATATAAAGTTTTTACCCCCAATCCCATCTCATCCAACTTTCTAGAGGTAATCACTTATGTCAGTTTTGTACCCTTCAAATCAGTTTTTCCTCATGTATAAATACAAATGAAAACATAGTTTACATGTTTCTTTATAACATGCTTTTCATGTATAATTTGATGACCATTTTCTCATGCCATTACTTATTCTTCTCTAGTATCATTTAGAAGCTATTGTATGACTATATCATCAATTGTCATAAGTCTAAGGGTAATTTTATGTATCTCTAAATAAGTATCTAAGTATATATGTTAGGGTTAAAATAAAATCTACAATGTTTTTTCTCCAACTTTCACCTCTACAGACCTCATCAATAATGTGTGTTAAGGTCTGTGAATACAGACATTTTTCCTAATCAATTTAATCAAGATTTGAAGGTCAGTCTTCTAGTCCTGGCAGCTTTTCTCTGTATTATTGTAGAAATCTTACAACTGACCTCAATGCCTTGAGTCTTGCTCCGACTCTTTCCCTCTAAAATCCATGCTCCATGTAGTTCATTCAAAAACGTGCATCTCAACATTCCTCTACTCTGTTTAAAATATCTGCGTTCTACCAAAATATAGAAGATAAAGTTCAAACTCCTTACTGTTGTTTATAGGATTTTGAATATCTATTCCTCTTCTACTCTACTTTGTTCCACATACTTCCACCATCCCTCTGCACACCTCTCATGTTGTTATTTCCTGCACACATACATCATCCTCCAGACTTAACAATTACTTATTCCCTTAAAGCAATACACTCTTTCATTTCTCTGTACACTTGCATGTGCTGTCTCTTCTTTTTGGAAGACCCTTTCTAGCTTTGAATAGTTGCTGAAATCCTATTTATCCTTTAAGATTAATTTCAAGTAAACCTCAAAGAACATCAGATAGATACCTTCATAATAACACTTACTGTGTATGTTTTAGTTGTGGTTTTACTTATTCTCTCCCATAATAAGCTGTGAGTTCCTTGAGGCATAAACTGTGTCTTGCATATTTTTGAATCAGCAGAACCCAGAACAGTATCTGATACAGAAGAGAGGCTCAATCCTCATTGAATAACCAGTCTGCTAAGTAACCGATTTTCAGTAGGCTGAAGGTAGCAAGTAAAAGCAAACTCAAAGATTAATAACCCTAATAATCAAAATACATCTGGCCCATTTTTCAGAGGGATAGTTTTAGATCTCATTTAGTTAAGTACTCAAGATCCCACTTCTTGCCATCGTATTTAATAATTATACACACACACACACACACACACACACACACACACACACATTTCTATATTCTTCTTAATATTCTTTCCAATTATTTTTTCATATAATTTTCTTGAAGATTCCAGAATATAAAAACATGTTTAATGTATTACACAAATAGAATAAAGGAAGAAATGCTATGTTTTAATTCCTATTAATTCTTGTGTTTTATTGAATGATTTATTTGTATTACATGCACGGCAAACTGATATCATAGAATAAATTTAAAATAAAAACATACTTAAGGTAAATCTTTCAATTAAAATTATTTTTTAAAGAAAAAAAGCCTAATAAGGTATAAAAATATTTCCTTAAGGTCCTAACCAGATTAAGAATCTTTAATACAAGCAGAAGCAGAGAAGAGTTCTAAAATAGTAAATATAAACATTGAGACATACGTATTACTACGATTTAAAAGTAGAAGGGACAGATATTTTGAGGAATAATGAATTTTCACTGTACAAGACTGAGTAGAACTTGTAATTTATATATAGGAGTAATCATCTTCCTATGTTTATATCCTTAGCATGTCACAGAAGAGATGCTATGCTCCCCTAAAGAACAGGCACCTCAGTGGACAGATATTCTCTTGCACTGGGAAACAAAGATGACATATCATAAAAATATTTTTTTCAACATTACTTTAAGAAGTTTACAAATGAGGACAACTATACTACTGTGGAACCCCACGAGGATTCTGGGAATGACTGCGCAGTCAAGGATAGGTCCTCTGAGCAGTTAAGGGGCACATTCTTCCTGAGCAGCTATTTAGCTAGCACAGAAGGGCAATTATTGATCCAAAGCCTACAACCATATCTAGTTATTAGATACAGGGAAAGTAGGGCCTTTCATCAATGCCAAGAAATTTTTGTAATTAGATAAGAAATATTTAAATTGGGTTCAAACAGAATATTTAGGTGGTTCTTTATAATAGTGGTTCTGGCTAATTTCTAAAGTCCTTTTGTACATTTAACTATCCATAACTTTCTCTATTTTGCTAACAGTTCTTCCAGATGGACCTTTGCTTTACAAAAGAAAAGTCAATATATAAAAGGGCCAAAGTTAGCTTTGCATTTGACTCTAGTGAAAAGGAACTTGAGGTGTGAGTCATTAGAGAGAAGACTTCCCCTGAAGTAACACCACGGGAATCCTGGACATTTATTTCTTGTCCTCAGCAAGTGTAGACATAGCTTGCAAGAAGAACGATGTGGTAGCAAATAAGAACCAAATGTTATTCCAGAGCAAAATATTTGATTTAGGTACAAAAACATGGAAGATGCCAAAAACAAAAACAAAAATAAAATAACAGCAAAACTCTGAAGAATGCAATTAAATGTCACCAAAAAGGCAGCCATAAACTCATGATTCATCCTTTTAAACCCATTTTTTTCCTAATTAAAGAAAAAAAATTATGAGTATCATTTGATCAATGACTGTAAAGAATGTGAGCATGTTTATTTTTTCAGTTAGCATCTTAAGGGAAAATGAAACAAAAAATGCACATTGAAATCAGCCATGATTATCTAGTCATGCTTGATGAAAATGTAATTTCTCTTTTTCTCTCATTTATAGAAATTCAATGATCATGGAGGTACATATATCTTTTTGAGTTAATGTTTTCATTTTCTTAGATAAATACCCAGAAGTGAATTTGTTGGGCCATATAGTAGTCTTATTTTTAATTTTTTGAGGAATCTCTATACTATTTTCTGTAGTGGCTGCACCAATTTAGAACCCCACCAACAATGCATGAGGGTTCCTTTTTCTCCACATCTCCATGTTCACTGCAGTACTATTTAAAATAGTCAAGATATGGAAACAACCTAAGTATCTATAGATGGATGAATGGATAAAGAAGATGTGGAACATATATACAATTAAATATTATTCAGCCATAAATAAGAACAAAATCTTGCTTTTTGTGACAACATGGATGGGCTATGAGGGTATTAAGCTAAGTGAAATAAGCCAGAAAGAGAATGACAAATACTGTATGGTCTTTCTTATATGTTGAATCTTAAAACAAAACAAAATCAAGCTCATCAATACAAAGAATAGATTGGTGGTTGCCAAAGGTAAGAGTGGGCAGAGGGAGAAATGAATGAAGGTGGTCAAAAAGTTAAAACTTTTTTTAAAAGAAATCTTAATACATGAAAAGCTTAAATCACATTTCTTAATAAATATAAGACAATAGTGAGTTTTACTATGGAAGAACAGGCTTCGAAGTACAACTATCTATTCTACAAGTAATTCTATTACTTTCTTTTCTTTAAAATAGGCAGCCCATTCTCATGCATCCAGTTTCTCACTAATTTTGTCTACTTAAGAGATTGTCATACTTCTCATATTTTTATATTTTCATTGTATTTGGAGTAGGGTGTGGGGGTGGGCAAGAGTCTCTTTCATTACCCAAGGCAGTGGGAGTTATATGTACGACAAATTGTAGCTTGGCCTCAGCTCTTTTAAACAGTAGACAGACTTTCAGATATTTGAACTTTAATGTCTTACATACTGACAAGCTGATCAGATTTTATTTTGGCTCTGAGCTCTTTCCCTGCCACCATATGGAACTAGTTTGTCTTTCTCACAATCACTTGAAGAAAACACAAAATGACCCCCATAGTTCTCTTTCAGAGCCTGGTAGCAATGACTCAATCTGACATAGTTTCCCAACATTGCTGCTTTGGTTGCTGCTCCATGGCTGTCTCTGCTTTAACCACCCACCCTTGCCTTGCCACCATGCTGTCAAAAGGGCTGGGCACCTTCCACAAAGATGGATATCAGAACATGTCTTTTTGTACTGAGTTTAAATAATACAGGTGGCATCTCTGATGAAAATAAAGAATATTTCTCTGGATAATGTACATATAAAGAAGGATTACCTTACTGTAGACTGCTAGCAAGATTAGCATTTGTTTAGCACTATGAAGACATCATTGGGAGGTATACAAATAATTAGTATTGTATAAAAAGGGCATGGGAAAAATCCAAGAGATGATAAACTGCTCAAAAAGTTAGCGAAAGGGATTAGCTTTGGGGCTGTAGAGATGAACGAGGAGAACATTTTAGATAAAAATGCTTGAAATTCATAGCACAATTAAGATGTGAGTTATCTAACATTAAAAAAAAGATAAAAAAGAAAGGGGATTCCATCAGTTATTGGAATGTGTTGGAAGCATCAAGTAAAAACAAACAATAAATTTATTTAGATACTAAACATTTAAGGTAGATTTTTGTTCCTTTCTTCTCTTAGTATTTGAAGCTGAAATTCTTTGTTTTCATGAAATGCTGCCCCCCACCTCATTATTCAGAGTTCTACAGTGAAAATTACTAGAACTGAAAGCCTTGAGATAAAGGAAAGAATATAAATTTATCTTAGCACAAGAGGAGATGCGAGCCTTAAATTAGACTTTGCTAACATAGTAAAATTATCTCATCTAGCTAAAAAATATTTTCTATTTTTTTTCTAAAATAATATCTTCAAGGGGAACATTTTGTTCTCTTTAGCTTCAGGACTATCCAAGTGTATCCTGTGCTTATAAATGACCAGAGCTTTACTGAACTGACCCCTTTCTCACTATCTTCACAAGTCCCAAATCAATCATTCTTCAAGACAAGCTCAAATATTATACAAGAAGTCTTCTCTCTTCTTTCTCCTCTAAACTGTCATTGCACACTGCTTCACTTATAGCAACTTTCTTTATCTACTGTACTATTATTATTTATATGTGTGCCTTTTCTTCCTCACCAGACTGTTAAAATCTTAAAAAGAGGTATTCATGTCTTAACCATTTTTGTGAACTCCATATACTACATAAATAACAGGCATTCAATAAATATTTATTGAGTTGATTATGGACTAAAGGTTCAATCTGATTAGAATTTAAGTTTTATTCATCTCAAGAGATGGTTCATACGTAGTATCATTTAAACTATAATAATACAATTATGGTTTACAATTCAAGCCCTTTGGGTTTTTTTTTTTTCCTGATTTGAAGTATGTTCAATGTTAATGATCTAATGGTCTACTTGAATCATGTTGGGATACTTGCTGCCAAGAGACATGTGAAGAAATCTCTCGGATAATAACCCATTCCAATAAATACTAGGGTGTCGATGTGAGAAATGAGAACATCAAGTTTTATAAAAGGATCTATATCTATATGTGTGTCTATTCTATTGCATAATTCCCTCCAAAACCTAGGCATTCATGTAAAAAATCTGTTTTGAAAGCTTTATCTTCCTTGTTAGAGGAGAAAGAGTTTGTTTCCAATGTTGAATCTTAGGACTGTGGTCTTTGTTAGAGGAGGCTCTAAGTCTGTGTTATGATGCGCAACACTGTTTTTTCATATGCTGGAGAAAAATCCTGTTACTCCATCGTCCATTAGTAAACAGAATTATTTACTTATTTGCAAGAGCCTGTCAATCAGTATGTAAGAAAACAGTAGGACAATATATGAAGCAAAGTCAATTTGCACCTATGAAAAAATGAGTAAATAAATTCCTATGAAAGACAATTGTATGACAATGATCTACATGTATATAGATATAAATCTGTAAGTAGTAGAGAAAGTTCTAAAGAAAAGAGGGTATGAGTAGAAAGATTAGAAAACAATAATGTACACTTTAATCAAGAATTAAGGGTATAATAAAGACTTATAAATACCTACAAAAGACATAAAAATAAGCAGATATAGGTGATTTGGCAAAAAGTAAGTTTAAATGAAGGAAATAACTGACAATAAAGTCATTACCCAAAATTCTTCCTTTTTTTCCTTCCACTACCCACTTCCCACAAAAATAGATAGAAAGATAGATGATTGATAGATGATAGAGAGATGATAGATAGATAGATAGATAGATAGATAGATAGATAGATAGATAGATAGATAGATAATAAAAAGCATTAGTTTCTGAAGAATAAGACTGTGTCATATACATTTCAGTCTTGAGAGACAGAACAATGGAACAGAGTTTAGAGCTTGACTGTCTGAGTTTGCAACCTAGCTCTACCCTTTCTGATCCTCAGTTGTCTCATCTGGAAAAGAGTTTGAAGAACAGTAATGTACTTCTAACATTGTAAAGATTAAATGAGGTAATAAAGTCCTTACAAAGACTGTCATATGTAGGTAAGTACTTGATGAATATTAATTAAAAAATAAAGAAACCAAACTCCCCTAACCAATAACCATAAAATACATAGTAGCTCAGTAAACATGAGTTACATGAATGACCTAATCTAAATTAAACAAGTGTCAGTGTGGTTGACGTTGATATACATACATAACCAAAATGTGAGAGCTGTAAATAGTGAGATAGAGATGTAGCTAATTAAGACATGCATGTAGGCAATAAACTGGAGAAATTAAATATGAAAAAGACCAATTTTCTCAAATCTGTGAGGCCCTATTTCCTTTGAAAGTTTTTTTTCTTTCATTTTATATAGAGAAAGCAAATACCAAGTACAAAGAACTAGGAACTAAAATGCTATTTGCCGACTGACTACCTAGTATAATGTCTACTTTATTTCAAACTCGGGTACCCGAATAACAATCCTTTAATTCAAATGTTTATTTTTTAATAAATTAAAATTCCAATCTTTTGAGAATCCTACATTTTTCTTGCCATATAATAGGGTGCTTTTATTGGCTGAATTCAGCATGTGCCTTTTTTCCCTTCTTTACCCATAGTTGACAATGGGAAAAAAAATCCCTGAAAAGATCACCCAAGCCAATCTTCTTTTGATTCTCATCTCTATTTCCTGAAAGCTTTCTTTATCACATTGCATCTTACCTGGCATCATTTGTTCTCAGATGGAATTGGATAACTGAGTAACCACCATAATTTGTGTACATTAACCTCATCATTATGCTAAGAAAGATCCCACTATCTTATTTGTTACTTAAGCCTCAGATGCCCCGATGTAGCTATGTTATACATCTTTAACCATGTTTAGCGAAAGACATGCAAGCATGAAAAAAAAAATGCTTGAGATAACAAGCATCATAGAAATCTGTGCTGCAATTAAGAAAGATAAATTTCCAGAGTTGCAGAAAGTTCAGCCCAAATAGTGAGAAATTTCAGAAAAATCCAGTTTCATTCATCCTCTAGTTTTGTTATGGTTATTTTATGTATTAGCTTTGTTATACATGTATATTTTTCATCTAATTTTTCATCTATTTAAGTTTTGAAGGCATGCATTTTGATGTCCCTCCCTTGACTCTTAAACATTAGTATCACGCAGAACTTTGATAAGAATGACTTCATCAGCTGCCCAGGTTTCTCCAACCTGAGACACTGGGAACATTGTTAGCAGTGACCTCAGTTTCAAAACTCAGTAAAATACAGTTCTCAGTGTTTCTCAATGACATGAAGATTGCATATGTTTAAAACTCATGAAAAATTCTTCCTCCAAAGAAATTACCGAATTTACATATTGTTATCTCTGAGTGCCTTTGCATAGTGCTGAGAGAGTACACTCTAGACTGCAAATTAAAATAAAATGAAATAAAACCTATTTTCATAAAATCTGTGACAATGAAACCATACTTCCCAAAGTTCAGAAATACATGCTGTAGTGATTCTGGTTTTAGTTCTAAATAAAATATAGTTCTTCCAGTACCCTTTTCTTTTTCTAAGAATACATTTAAAAAAATTTAGTGCCTAAATGAATTACATGGTGCTAAGACCCCTGTAAAAAATACAGACGGTCCCTTAAACATATTTCCATTCCCTTGGCGTCATATGTGGCTGACAGAGTCAGCTCTGAGTGAGCAGCTCACTGACCAGACCCTCCTCTGGTGCCTAAAAGACCAGGCTGATGGCCATCTCAAAGAGTTTATGAGTTTGCTTTTTTACTAAAAATTAAGTCAAGACCTTGTAAAACTTGTGATTGAAATTGGTGTTGTTTTTTAGTATAAACAAGTTCGAGGGAGGCAGGTTCCTTCTCATTTTTATTTCTGTTTAACGAAGCAAGAAACTTTCTTTCTAGCATCTCCCAGGGGAAGACAGAGAGGAAAGGGTGAGTAGAATGTTGAAAACCATTGAGAGGCATTGTCAGAGGTTTTTTTGCAAAGAGGAAATACTTGCTCTTGTTGTATTTGGACAATGTGTTGTTTAAGTTCTACAAATAAGGCTACAGTGTGAATAAGCAGACTCTTCTGTTGACCAAAATCATTCTATGGGGCTTATTTCTCCCCACAATTAGTGTATGACAGAGTCCAAAATTCTTATCATAGAATATAGCCGTCTGTTTTCTAAAGCACAGAGAATATAGCCAGATGCTTATATTCTCTAGCTAAGGCAGGCTCTCTCCCACTTCTAGGTTTTTTTGTTTTGTTTTTTTTTTTGCTCCTTTTAGCTAGACTATTAAGACCCTCCTCCTCTTGCTACCATCTTCCCAACCTCCCTCACAAACACTTACTTGTATTTGACAAATCCTCAAGCATTTCCTCTAGGAAGGCTTTCCTGAACCCCTTTGCTCTCTTCCAGTGGACCCCACCCATCCTCAACCCCAGTCAACTGACCACTTTTCTTTGGTGCCCAACTATAGCCTAATTCCAAGCGTCCTTACCCAGAGCATGGAGCTGAATCACACACAAATAAAAGCAAAATTTTGTTTTGTTCATTTATTCTAGGGAGAAGCTCCATAGTGCTATCAATTTTTTAAAAAAGGTTTGTGATTCCAAACAAAACAAAACAACAACAAAAAATAAAACCCAAACAGTCATGTTAAAACATTTTGTAGCTAAAAGTTCTGTTTCAAGCCAACTATCCCATGTTTTCTTCCCTCTCCTTGACTCTTGGCTGGACAAGATCAGCAAGCACAGTGTCTCCTTTCAGTGTAATTAAAGTGTTATTTCTGCGTTGGCATCACCTGTGTATACTTGGTAGGATTGTTATATCTAGGTCCTATGGCAGGATCAGGATCTCTGAATGTGTGACTCAGAAATCTGCACTTGAAACAAACACCCTCATTGACTGTTATGAACCCTCAAGTTTGGACTGAATAGTACCAAGGGAATAGTAGCAACATGATAAATGTTTGGTGGCTGGCTGGCCAGCTGGATAATGAATGAATGCAGTCCCTGGTTTCAAAACAATTATAACAACTTTTAAGAAAGTAATTTTAGTGAAGTTATATAAATTAAAGTGAAACTATATCCAGTTAAGAGAGAGATAAAATAATATGGATTAACAAGCCAAGAAAATATTGACTTAATGTCTCTAATTATCAGCGTATCTTCTAGGTTAGGGGATGTTAAAGAATTGTATAATATTCAGATGTAATTATTCTGCTAAGAACACTACGTGTACTTTAAAAATCAGATTATAAATAGACACAAATTATTCATTTGATCTTTAATCATATCTGTTATTTTTAAGGCATAGTTAATTAAAATAATTATTTTATAACAATTATGTGACCTCCAATTGTTTATATAATGAACATCTAGAAAATTTTCTCTGGAATTGATCATGAGGGTATGTGAGAAAAAGGAAGTTGTTTTTGATTCATGGCCTAAAAATGAATAAGACTAAAATTATTCTTTATCCAGCTGTTTATATGAGCTTCTGAGGCAGGTAATAAAATAGTACTTTTGATTATTTTAATAGAGAATGAACAGGCCAGCATAAATATTGGCATTTGTGATGTCTGTGCCAAAAGAGACATGCTTAGCCACTGCAAATACTCGAAATGGAGTAAATACTTAATATTAGTTAAAGATGAATATTATGATGCTACTATGAACACAGAGAATGCATATGATCCATCTAGTCTTGATACTTAGCATAATTATTTAAAATGTTCTTGTGATGTTTATAGTGGAAATGGATAAAGGGTTTTGTAAAAGAAATAAATCATCTAGAGAGAAAAAGCATTGCTCAAGTAAATTATTGGGAAATTAATATTTTATATTGTTATTTTCATGATTTTGAAATTTTTGCTTAAAAATATAATGAACTAAATCTTGTACTTTCTGATAAGTTCTGTTATTCATCTATGAGTTTTGTGAAATCAAAATTTACTCTCATCTAGTGGAGCTATCAAAATTTCAGGCAAAGTACTTAGACATTGTAACCCCAAACTACTTATCGGTGATGGCAACAGAGCATCGTTTTCCAGGTTCAGTCAGTCTAGGGAAAAGGTATGTTGTGTGTTTATCTTATTAATATTTTGTTTTGTTTCCTTGGCATGATGCAATATAGAAATTCTTGCATATTTAATGTGAGTAAAGAAAAGATACCGAAGAGCCAGCAGGAAAATAAGCCTCATCCAAGCAATAACCTAAGAAACTGAAGGAACATTTTATTAAAATTCTTTCATGAAAACTATAATAATCTGCCATTATATATCATAAAACTCTGGGGACAGAAATTTTGACTTGCTGGTCTCTGAATTTCTGGCATCTAGGTCAAAATAAGCTGTGTTTGTTGACTGCATAAAAATATCTTTGTTGATATGTTTTTCACATATTTATTAGAAAGTGCTTCTCCAGACATATGCTAAACATTTTGGAAAGATCCCTACAGCAGTCTGATAACAATGAAGAGCTAGTTATGACCCAGTGTAATGAATGAGGCCTCAGATAAAGATATGCACAGAGCCCATGGAGAGCACACAGAAGGAGCCTTATCCAATCTGAAAGAGTAAGAGTGGAGCTCTATAGACTGAGCTAAGACTTAAAAAATAAAGAGAATCAAGTCAGGCAAAGAAGTTAAGCTTTTGAATAACAAAGGTTGAGTTCTGTGAGGTTTTGTTTCATCCACAATGTCTTGCACATTGTTGCTGCTCATATTTAATGAACAGAGCAATCAAACATTGATTGGGTTGTGGTAATAGACTATTTTAGATGGTTTGCCTTCAGAGGCTGTCACTAGTTGCCAGTGCAAAGTCTTCCTGATATTATTAGCTGTCTAGCTCTCTTTCACTCTTAGTATCATGCTTTGTCATTATCCCATTACACTCTATGCTTAAGCAATACCTAACTAGTTGCAGTTTGCCTAAGAAGGCATGCTGGGTCTTATAAGCCTTTACTTATACCATTCCCACTCTATCTCCAACTCTAAACCATTTCTCCAGCTAGCTCTAATTTTCCCTTTTTATATCAACTTAGACTACCCCTCGGAAGCCCTCCCAACTTCCCCAAATTGGTTAGGTCCTGCTATTCATGCCATACTTGTCTTTATTAGCAAGCTTATTATGTTCATGGCATTGTAACTGCCTGTCTGCCTCCCCCCACCCTTATCCCATCATGTGTATGCACATGCATGAACGTACACATATGTGACTATGCTGAAATCTCTGTGGACATTTTATTTTAGGATAGCACATAATAAAAAAATAACAAACATTTCATTCATTGAAGATACAGCCTTCATGTTTTCAGGGTGAATAGCACTAGGAGGACTCAGAGCAGTAGATCACATGACATCTCCCTAGACTACTTCCTGGAGGCAGTGCTAACTGGTTCTAGCAACCTTTGTCTACTTAAAAGTTTCTAGGACAGCGATTGTCTGAGTCCCACCCAGCATTACTCATTCTGAATCAGGAATCTTCTGGGAATCCATGGAAAAATACAAGACTCTAGAGACTTAATCTGCATTAAAGTCAAGAGATTTTTTCTGACCTTTAGAAGTCCTGAAGTAGGTAAAAGTGACTCAGTAAGACCATACTTCTTTCTTCTTGAATATGTCATCTCAGTCAAGGAGTATAAAATATAAATTTTGTTGAATATAACAATTTTTTTCTCTGTTTTACGATGTAAATTCAAGAAAAATAATAGTCTCAATAAAAATAATACACCTTCCAAATTGGAGAAATTATTTAAAAATACAATAAAACTACTTAAAACTCTGAGTTTGATACTGGGCTAAAAAATCCAAGTGGGTAGAAACTGCCAGGAGATTCTCTCTATATATTTTCTCTACCTTGATCAATCCAAGAATGCTGTAAAAATAACTTTCCTCTCAGTATCTCAGCATTTCAACACATCTGCTACTGGTTCCAGCCAGGACCATAGAGCCCAGAGGATCAGATGAATGAAAAACATTTCACTGAAAAGAGTGAAACAAGTTTTGTAATATCTACAAAAATGCACGGTTTAAATTTACATGGGAGGTTCAAGAGGATTCCTTTCAATCCACACTAATTCGTTTTGTCCTTGAAATACACAGAAAACATAGAGATACTTTAATGATTAAAATTAAAAAAAGGACTGAAGGTATCTCTAACAAATAACATAGAGATAAAATATGAAGAATATTCCCAAATTATGCATTATAAATATTAAATTAAGATTATAACTGTAATATAAGGTGTTTGTTATAAATGATTAAACATTATCAAACAGACTTTACTAAAAACAAATATTCTATTAGTTAAAAGGAGGGGCTATCTTTAAGCTTGTCATTATACTATCCGTAATAAAGAATTTACTAATCAAGTTAATACTACCAAAAATTAACTTCAGGGCATAAACTGTAACCAAAATACGAAAAACAATTAACATGCAGAATCACTTTAGCTAATGAAATATGTGCCTTTCTAACAAATTTAGAAATTTTTAATGTGATTTTCTTTTTCTTTTTAGACTTGAAAGTACAACTAAATTTATTTCTTATTGGCACAGTTGCAGAATTGTTGCAAAATCAGGCCAGCAAGAAACCAAGCACCACTCACAGAGTTGGAGAAGTCAGGTTTATTATGCCGGCAATCCCAAAAGAGATAGTGCTCTGGAGATCTGGGCTCCGAGCTCAGGGGTAACCTTACTTTTGGGTAACCTTACTTTTATAGGGCTTATCTGTGCCATTACATTTGGCCATGGGTCGATTGGTTAATTTGTCTCAGGCAGTTACAAAGAGTTACAAAGCGCGGGAGTTGCTATGGGTTACAGGCAGTTACAAAGAGTTACAAAACTCAAGGTTTTCAGACAGGAACTCAGGCAATACATCTGATATCTAGGCATAACAAGCAAAAAAGAGGATGTGTCTTTCATTAATTTTGTAGTCACCCTGCCCTTTGGCCTATTCGGTAAGCATATCTACAGAAGCAGAACAAAGAGATGATTATAAGGTTAGTCATTTGAATGAAAAATTCTTCTTCAGCACCACTTTACATTTTTAATTATGAGAATATGATACAATGGTTTTTAAACTGTGCTCTACAAATATATGAGGCGTTAGCAAGGGGAGGGCCAAACGGATATTATACTAAGCACCACAACACTGACACAATCAAGTTGGTTTTATGGATAGTGAAACCAGATCTCACTATTTAATAGCTTACACATCTTCTGATTTCCATTCCAGAGCTCTTCCCAGTAGATCATAGCATTTCTCCGACCTCACAAATAATCTGTTATTTTTTAAAGCATTTGTTTGGGTGATGGTGTTTATGGTTTTTTTTTTTTTGTTTTTTTTTTTTAACTCTACTGGGAACAGCAAAGTTTTTATAAGAAGTAAAAAGTTGCTGTAAGCACTAAACTTATGGAAACTCTTATCGAAATATTTATTATTTATTAAAGAGATCAAAATGTAATCACTTATTAAAGAATTGAAGGGCCATAAAATGAAAAAAAGAACTGTATACATAAAAGTAATTCTATCCTAGAAATAACTTTTGAGCTGCAAAAAGCTTTACAAATAATTTATAAGACAGAAAATTGAGAACCAGAGAGATGCGATAATATGTCCATTACCATTCAGATTATAAAGATATAAATGGGATTAGAAGAAACATTTTATCTCTTAGAATATATGCTTTGAGTATATTTAATTTTAGAAATTAGCTGATGGATTTCCCTTTATTGAGAGATGATCATATAGTGGGCAGTTATTAGATCAAAACTCAAATCTTTGCTTCTGCTCATATTAGTACCTGTGACCTTGTGCAAAGTACAATACCTCAGTTTGCTCAAGTGGAACCAGAATGTCTGGTGCACAGTAAATGTTAACCAAATATTAGCTATTAACTGTAAGTTAACAAGCTGGCTAATTTAGGTATATATCTTGAATTTTGATAAAAATGGTTCCTAACCTCTAGAAGCTTAGACAGTGGAAAGAACATGCACACAGACACACGTTACACACACATGCACATGCGCACACATTTATTTAAGAAAAAACACTTGTTAATGACTTTATATACTGAATAGTTAGCCATAGAATGTTATAGACATATGGTTGCACAGAACCTCTAAATTAGCCTGAGAGTGAGAGTGATGCGTTTCTCTGGGAAGTCAGTGTAGGGAGACACACAAGGGAGTGCTCTTAGGATCAGTCCACAGGACAAAGCGAAGAAAGCAGTGTTGAGCAGAGAGACAGTGGGGCTCCCATGCAGTCACAGTAAGACCCTCAGCTCATCTGAAATGGAATTCTGGACCCCGGATGCCCTTCAGAATTACCCCGAATTGGGGCAAGGAGATCTTTATATACTCCTATGCTGACCAGTTATCAGATGCAATGTGCCTGCAGGAAGGAGCAGTGACTTTGGGTGATATGACTTTCTTCAGCCATAGGCAATGAATGCCCAGGCAGGGTACCTTGGCTACAAGTACTTAGGCTCTGAAGGGGGCCATGAGTCAGCACAACACAGTATTTCTCATAGCAAGTATCAGGGAAGACTTCCTGGAATAAAGGAGACTCTTAAAGATTTAGAAAATTTATCCAAATTTGGGTTTATGTGTATAGAGTAAGGATATGACATAAACAAAGGCATGGAAGGTTTAACAAAATTGTAAGTAATTAATGGAACATAATTATAATGAGGAAGAATCTGGTTGGGTGAGGATGAGGGAAGTCTAATAGAAATAACTGAATATGTAGGTAGCAGCCAGGTCATGAAGAGTTTTAAATGGAAGGCTTTAACCTATAGATATTTGAACATTGTGGAAACAAACGAAGAACAGAGACCAAGTCAGGTTGTTTTAGAAAAACCATCTCACAATAGTGTGGAAGATATATTTGAGAGCATCAAGATTGGAGGTAGGCAGGCTTTTATAATAGTAGTCCAGGTGTTAGATGATGAGAATCTGGATAATACTAACTCTTTAGAGGAAATATTTACTATTTTGCATTGAATGCATGTTATTTCAGATGATGTGTTCATCATTACACTCTTACATTATTGTTTTTTCTTATTTATATTCTCCTGGGTTCTATAGATTTTATTTTCTATCTAAGAAAATCATTTGGAATTTCCTTAGAGGATAAAAAGAAAATATGTGCATTACATATACATTTGTAAGCTTATCTATCCATCCACAACACTTACTTTTAATTAATATGTGTCTAGAGCATGAGAAAGATTTTAGAAATTAGTGTTATACATATGGCACAGCTATAGCGAGAGTTTTAAAATGCAATTTCTGTTAAGATAGAATATTAAAAATAAAACTCTCAAACAATTTCTGAATATAACTTGAAAGAAGAAAAAGTATAAAACAAAAATCTAGCATGTATTTCATAGTTCTGATTTTAGTTGGAATTTAGTTGGATTTGAGCAGGTCAGTTGATCAAAGCCTCAGTTTCTTCATCTTTAAAATGTGTCTCATAATACCTACCTGAAAAAGTCACTGTCAGGACTAAATGATTAAAGTGTTAAAAATTGTTTTATAGATTATAAAATACTATACGAATGTCAGCATTAATACTTTTAACAATTTATCACAAAGAGGCATCCTAATTAAGAGGGAAGAAGCACACGGAGGCAAAGCGGGACGTCTGGAGTTGTAACTGTGATCCGTGTGTGGCGCTACTGAATCAGACCTGACATGAGCGAGTGATGACACAGGTGGAGGGGGAAGTCACCAGGGTAGCTTCCCTTTCCAAGCTTCTGTTTGCTTTTCTTTGAAAGAGTGAATAACACCATTTCATAGTATGATTGTTTTAATTAAGCTTTCACTAAGCATTATGTTTGAATGAGTTCTAATTTCCCATTTGATGCCAACATGAGTCGTAATACTTAACTACATGAGAAGGCGATGATGACAGAACTATTTTCTTCTGGGTCCTGGCAGGGAAGAGGTCCAGAGTCTCTACCATTATTGCAGCAGCATTACTGAGTAGAAACCACACTGAACCAGGTAGGAGTCAAACATTCTTTATTTAAGTCTTTCTCCCTCCTTGGGCAAAATATTGCCTATTTCTGGACCTCAGCTTTGTTTTCATTAAAGCCAGAGGTTTGGAATTAAATTATTAAGTTCCTTCTGGATTTACAGTTCTGATGATCAAGGTTCACACTACTCTCAAGAAAGAAAAATGGGATCGCGGGGTATATGCCCCACTCTAGCTGGGAGACTTACTTTTTGATAACAGATCAGCATCATATGAGTGAAGATCAGAGTCACATAGATGTTGAAGGAAGAGGAAATGCTCAGTGAGAGCAGTGGGCACCAATGGGGGAGGGGCAAGCACTCTTTCCTCACATAGATGCCAGAACGATATTCATATCACGCACCCTAAAGCCTACGTCAGATGCCCGCATTCCTCCTAAACCTGCCCAAACACTCTTTGTCCCCTTAATATCATTTTACCCTCGCAAACACATGCATGCATGCACGCGGGCACACACATGCACACACACACACACACACACACACACACACACACACAAACTGAGGGACATTTTGGAAAGAAACCAAAGAAAATTCTTCAGGAGCCTAGAAAAAGACTAGACTAATTATTTGCTAGTCCTATTGTCAGGCTGTCTGATATTAGCCAAGTTTCATATAGTTTCAAGTTTCAGGTCAAAACATTTACATAAGAGTACCCCTGATGTTTTACAGTGGTTTTTCTTGATATAAAACTCTCAAAATATTGACCTCCTTGGAAACATTTCTTCTTACACTCCATTGCATTTTATAAATGTCTCTTCTTTGGTTTCTTGAGTTGCCATTATGTACAACCTCATGCCCCCACCCCCACCCCATGAGACTATGAACTCTTTAGATCTATTTTTCATTCTCTGTTGTGGTGACATCATCACTGTTTGTTAAGAAAATGATTATTATGTCTCCAAGTTTCCAATCCCATACATAACCCACTAAAATAAAATAGAACGTGTTCATGAAAAAGTTGTAGATTTAAAGTCCTAAAGACTGGTATATCTCAAAAAGACAAATAAGCAGCCGAAACAGTTGACTATGAGGAGATGGCCACACAGGTTGGAAAAAAAGAAAAACCAGAAGGCTTTTGTTACTATCACTGAATTTTCCTTGGAGCAATGTGCCAATCTTTTAATGCACACAATTGTGTTTCCATCACCGATATAGAGTAGCCACACTATTGAGAGTTTAAAATCATTGCAACTATAATTTACTGATTATGAAACGGAGGCACACACAGTTAGTAAGACCTGCTATGTGCCAGGTATTGCATCAATGGGTAGTGATATAAAAGTAACTAAAATGTATTCCCTGTGCTCAGGGAATGCCAACCAGATGTTTAGTGGCCTAGTTAGCAACAGAGCTGGACTGTGAGGTCTCGGGGACCAGAGATCTCATCACTGCCTGCAAAATCACTAGTGCACAGTAGAGTTCTCGGAACACAGGAGTAACACAGTAAGCGTGAAATGAATTTATCACACCATATTACTTGCTTAGTCATTTTTAACGTAAGCTGCTCATTGAAAAAAATCAGAGATGTTTACAATTAAGTAAACAGAGTGTCTATTTTTTATATCTGCAATGATGTTGTTTATACTGTTGCCATTATTTGGATTTATTTATGCCTTTTACATTATTTACCAAAAAATTCTAAATTATGCCTTACCTTAACTTTTATGTCAGTCATTCAAAAATATAGAATTTTACCCCTCTTTTATTACCTTCAAGATAATGTGGAAAATAATAATTTAAGAAAGGCAAATAAAGAAAGTATAAATAGGAAATATTTTGATAGGAGTACTTATTTCAAGCCACTGAGTTTAAGTCAATTCTCTGTCATCAGCTTATATGTATGAATCCACTATTCCTTCATAATAATAACAATAATAAAAATCCAACTGCAACAACAATAACATTGTATTTGACTTAATTCCCTATCTTCTGGACTTTGAGCTAACATCAAGACAATCTGTCTGTGATAATTGATACTTAAAGCTTTTAAGAAGTCTTTACAGGGTATTTTATATCTCCTTCTAAAAGGCCTAGACAAACTAATTTTCTATTTGAAGGATGACTTTCATTCCTTCTATTTTATAAACTTTTCCACTAAAACTATTAAGTGCCTAAGCCCAAGGTAGTTGAGCACTACATGGAAGGAAGACTTACCTGTAGTTTTGTTTTTCATTTCCTATGTGGAATCTGTCGTATTGTGAATAGGCTCGGTTTCCTTCCCAGTCCATTAACTCGATTCTCAGTGTGTACTGCCTCTGACTAGTTATGGTGAAAATAAACTCATTCCCCAGCCAATATTCACCAGAAGGATTTCCAAAACCCTGTGAGAGAAGACAGAGATGCAGCTGTTACTTCAGAGATAAACTCTTTTCATGTTTGGTATTAAACTATGTTCCAAATAATAATAAAACACTTTTAAAAGTAAAGGTATTTCCTTCATATTTTTATACACTTTTTTTCAATTATTTACTCAGTATTTTTCTGCTGTGTCTCCCTGCATGGAGGCTTACATCTAATTCTCATTACAGTAAAACCTGATTTTCACATCTGTGTAGATGAAATGTTTTTGAATTAAGTGAATCTGATCAACAGCTTTAACGAGGTCACTTTTGAAAATGTTTATAAAATTCTAAGTAATGAAATATTTTGAATATAATTTAAATATTTTCCAATAAATAATATCAGCATAGTATCAGGCAAATTACTTAATGATATTATTACTGTTTGTGTTTTTATTATTATTTAGAAGCCAAATTATGCTCAGATAATAAACAGATTATTAGCTCTTTGACTTTTCTAGCGTTAACATTTTCATATTTAAAAAATTTACTTTATATTAGTTTCAGGTGTATGACATAGTGATTAGACATTTATGTACCTTACTAAGCGATGAACCCGATAAGTCTAGTACCCACCTGATAGCATACATAATTATTACAACATTATTGAATATATTCCCTATGCTGTACCTTAGTTCCTCATGACTATTTTTATAACTGGCAAGTTCTACTTCTTAACCCCCTTCACCTTTTGCGCCCTTCCTACTTGGTGACTATCAATTTGTTCTCTGTATCCACAGCTTGTTTCTGTTTTGTTTGTTCATCTACTTTATTTTTTAGATTCCACATATAAATGAAATCATATAGTATTTGTCTTTCTCTGTCTGACTTATTTCAGAAGATACTTGCCCATGATATATCTGATAAGGGCTTAAATATCCAAAACGTATAAGGGACTCATACAACTTAACAACATCAAGAAAAATGAAGAAATGGGCAGAAGATCTGAATAGACATTTCTGCAAAGAGGACATACAGATGGCCAATAGACATACAAAAGAAGAAGAAGAAGAAGAAGAAGAAGAAGAAGAAGAAGAAGAAGAAGAAGAAGAAGAAGAAGAAGAAGCAGCAGCAAAAGCAGCAACAGCTCAATATCACTAATCATCAGGGAAATGCAAATTAAAACTACAATGAGATGGCTGTCTTCAATAAATCAACAAACAACAAAAATTGTCAAGGATGTGGAGAAAAGGGAACCCTTGTGTACTGTGTGTGAGACTGTAAATTAGTGCAGCCACTATGGAAAACAATATGGAGATTCCTCAAAAACTTAAATATAAAACTACCATGTGACCCAGCAATTCCATTTCTGGATATTTATCCAAAGAAATCCAAAACACTAATTTGAAAAGATAGATGCACCCCTATGTTCATAACATTCTCATTTTTCAATACCAATTAGCAAGCCTGTAAATCCAGAACTATAATCATGTAAATGCTTCACCAGCAGGGATTTGCATTTCGAGGCAGAAGACCTAATGAGTGAACCTAGCTGGCTGCTCTGCACCTGAATCTCAATATGGCTCTATTGTTCACATTAGGGCAACTCTAGTCATGGTTGTTAAGTGTTCAAAATAGTTTCTCTGTGGGAGGAAAAAGAAAAGTTGTATCCCATAGAAAACCAGCTCTTAACATTGGAGATGTTAGTGACAGGAAAATAAAGAACCCTAAGAAACTGTTGGCATCCTAGATTCTGTGTATTCACAACTGCCTCAGAGAAGTATTCCTCAGTAATGCTTGAAGTTCAATGTAATTCTTGATCTACATGTTTGTTTTACTGACCAGACTATGAGCTCCTTGAGGAGAGAGCTGTGCTGTATTTGTGAATCCTCAAAGACTAGTGGAATGCTGGCATATACTGGGAATTCCATATGTTTTGTCGAAGTTCAAAGAAAAAAGAAGGAAAGAAGGAAGGAAGGAAGGAAGGAAGGAAGGAAGGAAGGAAGGAAGGAAGGAAGGAAGGAAATAAAGAAGAAAAGAAGGAAGAAAGAAAACAAAAACTATAGCAATTTTTAATGACAGAGAAGTAACCTTAGAACGTAATACTTGTAGGTAATTTGGTTGAGTTTCAGGGAAGCGTTTCTTAAAGAGCCCAGCTTTAAGTATTTCTTAAAGTGCTCATAATCACTGGAGCTCTGGTTGGAAAAAAGAATCCTGGCTCCACACGAATTAAAATATCTGAGAGCCAGCCCAATGAATCTTCATCAGAGCAAGCTCCCAATCTGTCTTGTGCACATTAATTTTGCAAGACACAACCTCCAGTAATAACAGGAAGTACTCTGATGTTTCAGAAAGAAACATTCTGGTTAATTGAAGTATTCATTCATAAAGGTTTTTTCTATATTAAGAAGATGTATGAGGAAAGCAGTGAAATAATCACAGCAATCTTTATTTTTTCAAGACAGATTATTAGAATTTAAAAAACTTTTATTTCCTTTCAAATTTAATATACATAGACTATATAGAATTATAGCTACAGATGTATTCTCCTTTAACCAACTTAGCACATGAATTAGTGTTCTCCATTCCTCCATTAAAAAATATTGATGCCCAGGGTATACTAAAAGCATTAAATGTATCTGTGTACTACTTGTCCCTGCCAATTGAGTTAATTACCAAAGCCAGTTGTGTTTGGTTTCAAATCTGTTTATGCCAGTTCTGCTATTGTAATGATAAGATTTATAATGTTTCATAAATAAATTAAATAGTAGTGGGGAAAGAGGGTTTTTTGTTTCATTCTCTTTATAAAACCTAATTTAAATATTTAGGTTTGCTCAATAAAAGTAAATCACTAGAAAAAAAGCTTTTGAATTATGTGTTGTTGCGACAACTCTAAAAGACTAGGTAGGAAAAGTGATAAAACATTAGAGGATTTTTAACTTACATTGCTCTGCATGTGTCTTACTTGTTCTAGTTTTTTAAAGAAAACAAAAGCTAGAAATTTGATGCATTTCATTATGGGAAAGTTTTATGAAAGAACCACTGACGCAGAACTCCAGGGTTTGGCCCTACATTTAAAAAAAATGGGTAAGTGAATGCATATTTTTACATTTAAGTTAAAATAAAATATTATCAGTATCCATAGGCACACTTTTAAAGTTATTCTCCAATTTAACTTAGTTTTTGATTAACCGAACACTCTTTGTCCAGATTGCACTGGGTATACTCTCCCTGAAGACCATCTACTGTAGCTCAGAGCAAAGATATAGGCCACACTGAAGTCAGTAAGTACCCCAGTGGCTCCTTCCCTTTTCCTAAGATGCACAAGTCACACTTTGCAAAAGTTCCACAGTGGCAGGAAATAGTAGAACAATTTAGGATGTGCTAAGAATTTTACACACTCTTATGGCAGTTGGTGCTTCGTAGCAGGGAAGAAGCAAAGCTTACCTTCTCCAGTGAATAAACAAAACAGAAAGTTACAGGGGACTGAAGTCAAAGAATTAGCACATTCTCAGTTGCAGCAGCCATTGGGAAGAAAAGAAGACTGCTGGGATTTTCCTTGCATTTATTCTCAGCTCAGACATGTCACAGTCTCCCTCAGGCCACTTGACAATTCTCTCTTCTCTGTAGTCAGTGAGAAGGGATTCGGCAATTATACTGAATATGAATAAGAAGGCTGGGAATGATGAAGTGTTAAGTTTTAGGTCACATATTTCCATGCTGTTGAAAGCGTTGCATGGATGAAGCTCTCCAGCTTCCCCAGGGGAAAGTGCAGATATCGCCAGCCAGAAACGGACGAGCATTAGTGTCACGCCTACAAGCCCCCATCCCTGTTCGGGCATGCAGGCGTGTATCCCCTCCTAAGTGAGATTAACATCCCTTTCTAAACAGTTCGTTTTTTTCCAACTGAAAATAGAGAAGCAACTAAAAAGGAAGCAACAACATTTACTTTGAGAAACCAAAATTCTATTTTATCCACCTTCCTGAAGAACTATCTACACATGCTCTATTGTGGGAGCAAAATGCTGGGCTACAATGGATCAAAATGGCTGTTAGAGAGATATCAGAGGGAGGAAACTCTCTAATAGCTAAAAGTCAGTGATGCAGAAACAACTGTTTCCTCACAACGATGAAAAATAAATGAAAGAAGGGAAAAATGGGTTCCCACATTAGCAAACTGTCTATTGGATAGTTTTTCAGGCAGACCATGAACCCGATGCCTAATAACAAAGGCTTGGCTTTGATTAGAAGTTCTACTTCTATTCCTCTCTCCATTCCAGTTTGAAGCTTTTCTGCCACATGTTTGCACCCTCCGACATTATTCCTGAGTCTCAGTTTCCTTCTGCAAAACATGTATAAAAAATGTTGTGTCCCATATAGTGTTGAGAGAAAGAAATGAGATAAGATACTTAAAGCATTTAGCTCAGTCAGTGTTGATACATGAGAAACACTTAAAAATCTACTTGTTATTATTGTTACAGGATATATCATAATATGTAGTAATTTTCTGTTTACTTGCCTCTCTCCCACAAGACTGTGAGCTATTTGAAGGTAAGCAGCTTTCTTTCTACTCTGTATGAGAAAGGGAGCAAAAATAATCTGAGGTCTTGTCTTAGCCTGGAAATTAATAAGAGGATACTGAAACAATGATTTAAAGGGCTTTGAGATGCTAAGAACTAATGTATTCTTATGACAAGTTGAGTATTGATTTATACAAATGAGTACTGTCATTTTAATCCAAGAAGTTAATTGTTGAATAAGAAATTAAAACCAACTAGTTGCAATTAGAGCTAAACTCTGATATAAAGCAAAGTATTGACACTTTCTTATTCTTACTTCTGCTTCTGAGTGCTAAAGGGAAGTTGTCTTGTTCAACTTTCCCTCTGTCCTATTTTTAAAAATCTCTTTCTCTTTATATCTCGTAAGTTTTAGGATCTACAAAAGAGGTAATTTTTGAGATCTTAAACCCATGCTAATAAATTGATAGCTCTAAGAGTTGCATATCAAAAACAGCCGTGGAGACTTTCAAAAATATAGATGTCTTGGTTTCCTGCATGGAGGTTCTGACTCAGTATGTCTGGGTGGGTTTAGAGATCTGTATGTTTCAAAGCTTCCACTGCTCCGTGTGCTGTATACCAAAAGTGAAGAATCATATAAACATGATGTGAAATAGCTACTCCGAGAGCAAATTAGAAAGAACATATTAACCAGATCAAGTTATCTAAGTGGTACACAGGAAAAACATAGGCATAAAACCTCATCTTCATATTCAGCTCCATATTAGGAGGCAAGTTTTGATTATGTATCACAGGACTGTCCTTGAAAAAAATTCATATTCATGCCTGAAACAGAGATGGCCAGGCACATGAAAAAATAGGTTTTCACATTATTGCATATATAACAACTTACCATAGGTCTATATTTTACTACAAATAGCCTGTAACATTCATAAAAATAAAAATAAAAGCTTATATAAAATTCAGTGCTGATAGTGAAAAAACAACAAGTTCTTACCGAATTAATAAAAAATAATAATGAAAATAGAATTCCTCCTTTTTCATATATAAAATATAAGGATGTTATACCACATTCTTTCATGAAAACTACTATATTTAGTTATGTCAATCACAATCACATGACACATTTTTATACTGTAATTCAGATCCATGTTAATTGATTTTATTTCTCCTTTAGCTCTTTAATAAAAGACAAAAAAGACACTGGAATTTAACCTAAACTAATACTGACTTAAAATTTGCCTTAAAACCACATCTTGCTAAAAAAAAAAAAAAGGCACAGAGGAAAAACCAATATTCATATGTTTTTGCTAAAACCTGCAGAAATATTCGGTTGTGGTTTGTATTTTTCCAAGTTAATAAAATAATTGTCTCTGATATTTTATATGTTTTGTCTGATAGCGCTCATAGGAAGTGTTGACTTTTTATAGCTAAACACAGTTGAAACTAGACACAGTCCATGTGCGCTATGGGTTTCATCTCTTTTCATATAAATAATTAAAGAAAACAGATAAGAAGTCAAGGTTAGTGTGCTGTGGCTCCCAAGGGCTCTTTAATTCACAATTCAGTCTCGCATCTCCTCTAACTGCTTAGACACACAGCCCACGAAATATCAAAAGAATAATTTCTTTCCACATTTTAAATTCCTTATATATTTCTCTTTTTAATGTAAAGATGTTAGAATGCAGCTGAAAATGTGCTCTTAATTTCTTTCCAGAAACAAAGAACTCCCAGATAGTATGGTGCTCAGATTGAAATATGTGTGTCAATAGGAAGCTCCGTTTATGGGAGTAATTGTTTACAATACAAAGCCAGGTTGTCTCCAGGCATTAGTCACACTACTTTCTGTAAAGTTAGGCCACTAGGGTACTATTTGGACACCTAGCTTGATTGGGCTTTATATGCAAAAGTACTGCTGGAGGCCACTAAATAGTATCCTCATGGTTTGAAGGGGTTAATATAGTTCCCTAAGTGCCTCATTAAACAGGCCCGCTCCAGACCTCTCTGTAAACATCTTTACAAATCCATAAACCAGATTTTGCTGCATCTCCTCATAAGGAAGTTTAAGTGAAAACAAAGCTCAGGTAAAAGACTTTCGAAGGCTTAAAGCCAGTCTTAAGAATCAAACAAGGAGCAAGTCTCTCATGTTGAGAAGTTTGAAAATAATAATTATAATACATAATATATATTTGTAATTTCACATATTGATAATTTTAACATTTTTTTTCCTGGAAACCTTGTAAGGCAAAAGGCAACCCTTAGTCATCAACCAGTATGAAGGAAAGGGGAGAGGTAAGGCAGAAAAGAAGGCAGGATGACACTTTATTTCTATACTAGGTGACTGAGAAAGAAGTGAAGCGTCTTAGATTATATTATATTAGATTAGTGAAGATTGCGGAGGAAGTGGTGCATGGCAAGTTCTTGTTTTCCCAAAGGATGCACAGCCCAGCAGCCGTTCTTCTGATGCAGGGAGCAGAAGTGGGTGTGATTGATAAGAACTGGCAGAAGGAGTCTACACCCATTCTTTGTCAAGTCTTGTTATTTTGTCTTTAGGTGAAAGAAAAGCTCTGGAGGAAACTGAAACACTTTCTACCATGTGTTTTGGTGAAAGTTAACCAAGTTGTAACATGTGATGAATTCTTTTAATTAAAACAAAAAAGTCGTTGAACTCATTTTTGCCAAAATATTTCAGAATTTTGGAGCTTATCTCATTTTCTGACCATGCCGAATTGTCACTGAGCTGACAAACTATTTGAATAAAACATGAAAACCTATCTAAAAAGGGGGAGGAGAAACTTCATAAAAGCATCATTAAAGATACTTCATTAAAAAATAATTCAGTTTCATTCAAATAATAAAAATGCATTATATATATGTATTTAGTAAATATTCGTAAGATGTAAATAAATGTCAACCTCACTTAACATGCCTCGTTTATGAAGGCAACAGATGCTTACAGTTACTAATTCACTATTTTGGAAAGTCACCATGATGACAACTTGATATTCATTTTTCAATTATAATAAATGTCAATAATAATGTATTATAAATTTGCCTAAATCTATATCTATAGTCTGATGCTCAGATGACTTCTTCGCATCCCATTTTAGTGATGAAAATAATCATGAATTAAGATGGTTTGCAAAATAATATTTTTGGCAGAGTTGAGCAAAATTTTACAGTCTTTAATGTTTTAATTTTGAGTAATAATAATTACTGTTTATTGAAAATTCAGTGTGCCAAATGCTTTACTTATATCTAATTCTCATAACATTTCTGCAAGGCAGGTGAGGTATTATTATTAATGTCCCCTTGCAATGAGTGAGAAAATTAAGGTATGGGTTAAATGATTTGCCAAAAATTACTTCATTTGTAAATGACAGAGTGAAGACTCAAAATGTTAATACAGACAGAATGCAAGGTCTTCTTTTAGAACTTAGGTATCCTTTCTCCCAAAAAATGTTCTTAGAATCACATGGGCAGAAAGAGACCTCAGAATCAAACCAACACTCCAATTCTCCATAACAATCCTGAATACCTTCCACTGGCATTTCCACTGAAGATAGGTCCTCACCACTTAATAAGCAGCCCCTTCATGTTAGAAAGAATCATTAGAGAGTTTTGTTCATACTTAGTTAAATTTTGCCTCTCTGGAATGTTCCTCCATTCATCCTGGAGATTCCTTCTTTAGAGCAATGTTAAAATGCAGATTCTAATTCAGGAGGTCTGGGGTGGAGCTTGAGAGTCTGCATTTCTACGAACTCCCAGACAACGCTATAGCTGCTGGTCCCTAGACCACACTTTGAGTAGCAGGCTCCAGTACTACACACCTCCATCCAGTTAATTAAAATTAGTAGTTGATAATTGGTCACGGGGATGGCGAGCATGTCATAGAGAATGTAGTTAGCATTAATACGATGGCTAGGTGGAGGGTTAGGGGAGGGAGGGAGCAATTGGGGGGATCATTTTTGAACTATATAGATGTCTAATCAATGTACTATATACTTGAAACTAATTTAAATAAATAAATTAAAAAAATAGCTATCAGACCAATTTACACCTAATTCTTTTTTCTCCAAGTTAGACACTTAACTATTCACCTGCTCCAGATAAGGTTTCCAGATTCCTCTCATGCTGTTTGTATCCTCTGAGATAAGTTCCCATGTTGGAAAACCCCCAGAATTGAAAGTATATACTTGATGTAAGCAGACCATGACAGACACCAATCATTCTGCATTTTTTTTTTTTTTTTGCAACTGAAGACTACTATTAATGTAGACTGTGTAGATAGGTCTTTGTTTTTAGTACTCAACAACATAAAATAAGCTTATAACCAAGTAAATCTCACCATCTTTCAAATACTAGGTTCTTAAGCTAATTAGTGACATTTATTCCATATTCTCACAGTTAATTTTGTGTATTTTTGGCCTGACTTAATATTTATCTCTATAGAATTCTATTTTGTTGGGTTCAGCCTACCTTTCCATCTTGAGTTTGTTTATTGAAGACATCAAGTTTCCAACTTTGTGTAACTCCAAACTTCATTAACCTACTTTTAGAGTGTTCAACTTAGTATCAATAAAAATGTTGTAGATGCAGAGACACCCCTAGAGACCTCCCTTTATTTATTAAAACCCTTTGTTTACTGTCATTCAACAAGCTACGAACCTACTAATGGGTGAACTATGATGTTGACCAACTATAGTTTTTACATTATTTACAAGAATATCAAGACAGAACTTAGGTTAGTAGAGCATTTCTCTTCACTTTTTTCTTTACTTTCTGAGAGAGGAAGTTATCAGAAAATTGTCAAAAGAAGAATGATTCAGAAGATTTAGATATGAAAAATGAGAATTAGCCCATAAATGGAAATCGTCTTCCATTACTGTGCCTCGATATTCTGTCAACAGATTTTAATACTTAATATTGTTAGGCATTTGTTATGTGATTACTGGATTATAAATCATTTCAACCAGCTACTATACTGTCTTGGAAAAGTTCATCTCCCAACTTGTTCATTTTCCTCTTAAAATGAAGACAGTATTAGCTATGATTCGCTACAGGATTGATATAGAAGATTACATAAGAATTTGTGTATAGGGCTGCACATGTTAGTCACTGAAAAGGTTAGCTACAAGTATGGCGATGATGATAATGATGTCTAATATTACCCTGGAGACCCCAGTGACCCATGGTTCACAGTTCATACCCTTGTGTACTTCTCTTACCTGAATCTGAACCAGCCCTGTCATTAATAACAACAACAACAACAACAACAACAACAACAACAACAACAACAAAAATGCAGTGAAAGTGAAATCACGCTATTTCTGGGCCTTTAAAAGGCCTGGAAGCATCTGTTTTTGTGCTTGAGAGATGACAACTGCCACATAAGAAGTCTCATGGCCCTGGATAACTGTACTGGGAGAAGCCCAACCCAGCCACATGGAGGAGCTCTCAGTCAACAGCCAGCAATGATTTACCAGCCATGCCACTGAGGCCATTGGTAGTTGCTGTCCTGTTCCACAACCACAACCCTGCACGCCTCTCTTGTCCTGGCTCACATACCCAGCCTGGGTCTGAGTTCTAGCTTCCCCCACCCTCATTCCACCAGGAACAAATCCAGGCAATACATAACAGTGCACCAAAGAATTTCAGCAATACATTTTTCTTTCTAATGCACACATGGAAATAATCTACTGAAAATGATTTATGAGTGTTTTATGTTTAATGAAAATAATGTCACTAATTTATCATCTTATTTTTAAATAACTGAAAGACACCTAAAAATGCAAGCGTTTATCACATAGTGTGGTGAAGACAACCTTATGATAAAACATCAGTAACTACTAAATTCTTCCATCTTACCATTTTATATTCTTTCCAACCTCTTTGGAAATCCACACTTCCATCTTCACGATGTTGTATTACAGTCCAACCTCCCCCACTAAGATCCATATTGCAAAATACCTGACAGAAAAGGAAAAGTAAAGTTGTGAAAATTATGTCTATTTTAAAGAAACATGTATTAGACATGTTTTAAAATAGAAATAGGATGGATGGGCCTATAGATAAAAAGAATGAAAATTACTATGCTGAAAAATATTAATTTAGATATCTTATTGGTTATTTTTTTTTAAATTTGAGTTCCTGATTAAGTTCCATCAAAGATGTATAAATTACTTATAAACATTTTAATCAATCAGCTGAAAATTGCCTGTCTCAAACTATAAAATTTTTTTTAAAACCTATTTTAAATGGTAATATGCACTTGTATATGTTCAATTTTTTTAAATGCTACTAAAGTTTCCAAAACATAAGATTTGGAATTTTTAAATCTGTAATTAATTGAAATGGCAATATGATAATAATAAAGGTTTTATAAAATAATTTTAAAAAAATCATTCATATTTAGCTATTACATATTTCATTGCGTATTAACTTCTATATACTTACAAACTAGAATAATCATTCTTGATGGTTCAGTGTTACATTAGAGGCAAAATTTGGTCGTTGGCATATGAAGAACACATTTTTTTGCATGAATTTCGTCATGAACAATAAGAGGAGAACATGACATACTGTATTTCTTCTGACGGCAACAAGCATTTCTTTCCCATGTGGAAAAGTAATCCAAATCTCTCAAAGACTTATGCTTATTTCAATTATTCTAAATACAATAGTATTTATTTAGAAATTTATTCATTTTCCCCCAGAGTCCACAGAAGGAGAGAAACATATCTGTAATGCGATTATTTTTGGAAAGCAATCACTCTAATTGGTGCAGCATGAACCTGATGGCTTGATTATTCAAGGGCCCAGCTATGGGGAACACTGCTCCCCTGGCACCTGACTACTAAATGATTTTTGAGGCTGGCTAAAGGTGTAGATACGACACAGACAGACTGTGTGAGCATAGAGTTAAACTATGACTAAAGGAAAAAAACTTCAAGCGTTTTCCCTGAGGCACCAAATTTGGAGCACAGATAGCTAAAGGGTATGAAAACAATGGCAAGAACTGTCGGTCAAAGGACAAATTATCCGTGTAGTTCCTCAGAGTGAAAGAAACTAAAAGATACGTGCCTATTAGTGAGCATATAAATAGGAAAACTGCTGGAGGCCCAACTCTCCCTCTAATTGGACAACAGCCACCCATCAGGATGTCTTCATAATCCCTAGGAATTGACTCACCTCCAAGATTATAAATGTGAAATTCCCCTCTCTGTCTCAAAGTTCCCCCTCAACTGATCCCTTGACCCTTCTGTACCTGCTCATTGTCCTCAACATAACCTTTAGCTAGTCTTTTGTCCTCCTTAATTCTAATTTGTTCATTCATTTAGTTTTCAGTCAACAACATTTTGGGGCACTGTTTCTGTATTATAGCTGGAGATATTATGATGGATAAAATATGTCCTGAAAATGCCTATAAGTTTCAATAGTGACTGCTCCTGTGGGATTGAGGAGATGTAGGAGTCCTCAATTTTCAACTCCAGTGAACTGAGAATGATAAAGACAGTGATCTAAATGAGAAATTTAAGGAAGAAAGCTAACATATGAGTAAAGAAAATGATCATGGTTTTGGGAATATAGAGTTTGAGGTAACATAGTCATCCAAAAGGGGAAGTTTATTGATTGGAGATGATCTCCTGGAACAAGGATAAGAACATGAACAGGAGAATAAGGGAATAAGAAAAGAATAGCCATTAAGAATGGCATGTTTGTTAAGTGACAGATAATTTAAACACTTTACATACATTTTCTAACTTATCTCACAATGACTATATGGTGTAGGTATGATTATTATCCCCATTGTACAAATGAAAAAAAATGAGGCTTAGATTATTTCAGTAACTTACCAATGGTTATTATTAATAACAAGTGCTGGACCTAAGATTTGAACCCTAGGTATACCTAATTCATAACTATATTGGGAGTAATATGCTTGAAAAACAGTAGCTGATATCTGGAATACAAATTATTTAAAGAAGTAAAGAAAAAAAATGGAAAGTAATGTGTGTGTTGAAGGGAGAAAGGCCCAAGAATGGGCTTTGGTAAACAACTGATTGAGATAAAATATATAAAAAAACTTTAAGTAGCCAGAGACTTCATTTTATTTGCTGCTGTCTTCAATGCCTAGAGCAGTGCCTAGCCTATAGTCAATACTAAATGAATATTTGTTGAATAAATAGAGATGCAAGAAGGAAAGATAAAATAGAAAAACTTGATTAATGGAATGTTATAAAATATGCAGATGAATTTTGAGCTGGGGAAGTGATGGACTTAATGAAAGATTTCAAAGTAGTCAAGACAAATAAAGAATAAGGAAAATATATACTTTAATTAAAAATGAAGGAGCCATTAGTGACCTTGAGAAGAGACAGTGCAGGATTCCTATGGGAATAAAATCCAGATGGTATAGTTTAAAGAGGGCATAGGTGGTGATTCAAAACAAGTGGCCAAGGTGGAACTTTACCAGTGAAACTTAAGAGTAAGTGAAAATGTCAAGGAAACATTTTGCTAGGGGAAACATGTCACCCGTTTCTTAATTAAATTTTACCTTGCCTTAATTAGTTAATCCAGAATTTTTTCCACATTTTTATATCCTGATTGCCTGAAATTTTGCCAAACTGTGCTTGCAAACCTATAAAGTCTACTTCCAGGCTCAGGGAAAGAAATAAATACATTTATAAATATAGTGTGTAGAGAAAACTATTCTTTACAAATTTTTTTATTATTAAGTTATTAAAATTCTGTGCAGAGTTTTAAAATCACTCACAAAGTTTAGAAAAAGATAACTTTTCTTTTAAACAAAAGTATCTAGTAACTTGAAAACATTAAGATGTACTGAGAGCCTTTCTTAGATAAAGAACCAGAAAGAGTTAGAGCCACATGGGAGACAGAAGTTACCCAGGCAGATTACTGTCTTGGCAGCTGAGGTGCAGTGAAGTTAAGAGGTTGCACATATACACCACAATTCTTATTAGGATTCTCAATAATAACAGCAATGATAACAGCTGCCATTTGTGAATTATGGGCATAACAGAACTGAATGGCATTTTGGTTAGGGACATGGACTTGGGTGCTAGATTACTTATGTTCTAACTTCACCTCTGATCTCTATCTCTTGAATTTTTTTCAAGGACTAAATGAGTCAATGTATATAGAGTTTTTAGTAAAGTATTTGGTATATAATAGGTTTTGCCATTACTCTCATCTCTTGTATGTATGTTACATATGGAATAATATGTATTTATGTTATGCATTATATACTTTGTATATATCTCATATATTGTAGTATTGTTTACTGTTATATATAACTGCATATCATTTATTATTTATAACTTATTATAAATGATATAGAATGTACAAAGCCAAAATATGTAGAAATTCAATAAATTGTCCTTGTGATTATGATCACCAGCTTCTTGTTAATAATACTGGCAGTACTAATCTTTGCAAATGCTACTTTTTATCACACACACACACACACACACACACAGATATATAGTTAAGAAATTGGACTCACTCCAGAAAAAAATTTCCAGTCAGAAGAAAAATAAAAAGCCTATGCTTAACAGATGAAGGAAGTCCAAGAAAATAGGTGGTTGGTTTCAGAAGATTTGAGACATGAAAGAACTTGAAAAGGTTATTTGCCAATATTGTGTGGTCTGTGCCATCTGGTGGTGTCCTTCCTGTAGACAAGGGCCCTGCTGCATTTACTGTGCCGGTTGCATTTATTGATCATATGACTTGAGCTTAACTCTATCCAAGAAAAGATTGAACTGGCTCCTGTCCCAGGCAAGGTCAAAGCTTTCAAGCATTAAATACCTTTTAACATAATACAGAGATTTAAACCCAAACAAAAGGCGAAATTTGATTCACATACTTCTTATGTTTTTATGCTCCATACAAGTTGGAATGATTAGGATTGTGGGTGTTAATTATTTTTCCATTACCTTAAATGAAAAAGGATCAACACATTTGCTATAGTCCTTTCCCAAGATTAGGGGAATTATGAATTCAGAAACAAGTTTTATATATTTTATAAGGAGAAGCGATTTAATGTTTTGTTTTTTTGGATGAAACTAAGCTGGCTATAGTGCATTTGGTTTTAGCAACTTATGAAATGAAAGGAAAAATCTTATTTCCTACTACTATTTATTGAAGGGAATTCAGAGAGGAAAATAACCACAAGCCATTAATAATTTAAAACTAAAAGGTAAATATATAAATAATCTAATTCTTAGTTTCTACCTACTTGAAAAATTAAATGTCCTAGAAGACCACCACTGGCTTCCCATTACATATAAAAAGACAGCACTTTCTAACTTTTGCAGACATTCTTTCTTGGCATGGAACAATGTCAGTCAAAACAGTAACTGCATAACAATTCTGTATACTTGCAACTCTTGCTCTGACTAAAAGGTGAATAATTTCTGTTAACAATTTTCATCAATTGCCTATGTAGCCCAATTTTATTGATTGGCCCATTTCCATATCATACATATTTGAAGTTTTTGTTTTCTTTTGCTTTTATAAAGGCTTGCTTTGAGTTTCTTCCCCTTGCTACAACTTCTGCAAGCATTACAATGAGCAAAGCTTTTGCTAAGAATATCCAAAAGTAACACCAAACTTTATAACTACAAAGCATTATCTACTTGGAAGGGTGAGGCTCCTAAAGACGCATTTTCCAAGCACTTTATAGGACTGAGAGATTTATACCAAATGGGAGAAAAAAATGATATTATAGAGTGAAAGGGAATGAGATGGCTTATAATCAGAGCATGAATATTTTACATAATTTTCTGATAAACTCTTTCCTGTGTCATTCACATAAATTCATATTAAAAATTATAAGTAGTGCAAATTCAGTCATCACTAATATACATAATTATTCCACTTAGCCCCTGTTAAGATGCTACAGTCTGGAGTTGATTCTTTGTTGCAAAGCCTATGTTCAAAATATACTATGTGATTTGGGCAAATTAATTTTCTAAAACAGGGACAATAGGAATATTTATCTCACAGAGTTAATGAAGAGTAAACAAATGAGCATATATCTAAAGAACTTAGAATAGGACCTAGAAAACTAAATGCTCAATGCATTTGAACTATTGTATTAATCGGCTTCTAAATTATATTGGGGAAATTCACACAATATTTAGTTTTACTAATGCCAAGCTGTGTGAATATAATAAGGGATTTAAAAAAATATATGCTACCTACAAAGACATGCAGGTGTATCAGTCCAGAGTATTCATCTCCATTGTAGAACAGCATTACCACTTGTAAGAGGGTCCGTCACCATAGAGCAGAATGATTAAACAAGGGAATGAACACTTAAGTCAAGAAAGAGGCTTTTGCCTTTCTCCCTTCTGCTCGGTTATCTCCTCCTCTCACCATTCTCTGCTATTATTTCCAATAAAACAGTCTAATGATAGTCCTGAGCAGATGACATGAGAATGGCCCTGGGGCCATTTCTACAGGGATAAAATTTGCCTATTACAGGCCTGTACTAATATGACTGCTAATCTGCTCAGGCTACTATTTTTCCCTAGGCCCAAATCTCAGAAATATTTTGATCTAGCAGATATTTTACATTAGTGATTTTAATATATCGCATTTTATTTATTCAAGAAAAACTCTGAAGCTCCATGATATGCAAAATTCATCATTTTGCAGAGGTGTAAATTTAAATCGAGCTATCCTGGTAACCCAGTATAGGAGTCAGCTACTGAACCAGTGAACTGGATCTACTCTTTTACATAAGTATGAAAAGCAAACTTATTCAAGCTTATGAGTTAACATTCAAGTTCCGAGTTATTCAAGATAACAAGTTAAGATAGGATATTTTTCTTCCATCTTAATAGGAGAAGTGATTCTGCAAATATATCTCAAAACATTTTGAACGAGAATAGAGTCATGGTTCTATATGAATTAAAGTTCATGAAATGATCAACACTGTATTTGTGATGCCCCACTAAGGCTAAATGATTGATCTGGCAATGGAGTGAAAAAAATTCTAAAAGTGTGCATGTTAATCTGAAAACTTTAAAAAATATTTTATTTTTATTTTATTTATTATTTATTTTTAAATTAATTTATTTATCTTTAATTCTTTACTGTCATCACATATCTGATCCTTTTTACCCCATCTATCTCCCCCCTTCCCCCTACCTTCTGGTAGCTACTAGTCTATTGTCCATGAAAAATATTTTATTTTTAGATTCATATGAATCATAGAATCATTAGGAGTCTAAAAGGAGGGTCACTCTATTTTTATAGTCAAGTTATGATATAGTGGGACTGACAATAATTTAGGATTTCTTTCAGGTCTTGGGCAGTACTTTAAATAAATTATAGAGAATATTTTTGTCAGCTCCACTCCTCTCTCCTAGGACAGTTTCTGACCACTTTATATGCTATGTGTACGGTGTGTGAGTATGTCGGTGTTCACATGCCGTGTATGTGTATGTGTATGAGCTGAATTTAAGCTTAGGTATGATTTTAAGACATCAGCAAGCAGAGTAGGAAGGCTTCATGTCATATAATCCAAAGGATTCAAAATACTCCTCCTTACACTAAGTTACCCTCTTCTTCTTACTCCTAGACCTGCCATTGTAACTATACAGCTTTTATTATTATTATTATTATTATTATTATTATTATTATTTTAAAGCCACAGGGAACTTGATTCAGTGGGATCTTGCACAGAAGCCCAAAAAGAAAAAGAAGTGAAACCAAAACATCTCTGGTAAGTGTTCCAGGTAGCAATGTACAGAACTGTACCTGCCACCTCTTTCACCTTGCACTTTCTCCATCCTTCCTTCCTGTTACAGAACTGCATGCAAGGTCTCTTCTTAGGATAAAACTTTGTCTCAGCCAAGGAGGGAAAAAAAAAAAAAAAACACTGAGCTAACTTAAACCACTAATCCTTATTTAAATCAGGAGAGAGAAGATGCTGGTAGACACCAGACTCCCCCTCTTGACAACTGTGTAACAGCTGACAAACTGGTCTCCAAGTTTCCCTCACCAATCGAAGGAAGCAAATAATCAGGAGGACTAAATTAGTTAGGCTCACTTACTATACACTACTAGAGGTGTTAATATTGTCATTAGCAAGACTTTTATTCATTCATTCATTCATTCATTTATTCATTTCAGCACATATTTACTAAGGACCTATGATGTGTCAGAAACTATGTTAGGTCCCAGGAAATTAAAGATAGAAAGGTACATGCAATGGAATACTGCTTGGACATAAAAAAGAAGGAATTCTTGCCATTTGCAACAACATGGATGGACCTTAAGGATATTATGCTAAGTGAAGTAATTCAGATGAAGACAAATATCTTATGATTTCACCTAATTGTGGAATCTAAAAAAAAAAATTGAACAAACAAAACAAGACAAAACAGATTGCTGGTTATCAAAGAAAAGGGGGTTGGTGGGGTGGGCAAAATGGGTGAAGGGGTCAACTGGATTGTGATGGATGGAACTAGCCTTTTTGGTGATAACTTTATACTGTATACAAATATCTAATTATTATGTTGTACACCTGAAACTGATATAATGTTATATATCAATTTTACTTTAATTAAAAAAAAAAGAAGAGGTAGAATTCTTGACCTTGTAGAACTTTGATAGTGAGAAAGTCATGCAGATTTGCTTGAGGGAATCAGGAAAGGCCTTCCAGGAACATTTGCACAGTACACAGAGGAAACAGGGACAAGGGACTGGTAGTTCAGGGGGTCAAAGAGAGGAGAAAGGTGTTCCATCCTTTGAGGATGTAGCACTAGAAAGGCAGACAGTCCTCTTGGGACCTGGGGCACCTTGCTAAAACTTTGACATGTTGAAGAGCAGGGCTCTCTTAAAGGCTCTTACAAACCCTGTTTCAATAGACTGTTTCTATCACTACGCTTCTACAGTACATTATAATTATCCGTGTGATTGTCTGTCATCACCACTATACTGAGAATTGTTTGTTCTGTATTATGTCCCTAGTCAGTGACTGACAAATGAATGACATACACTTAATATGTATTGAATGAAGGAATGGATAGATGACCTAAAGAATAAATAGGGAGAAAGAGTATATAAAAGAGATGTGACAGCAGGGAGATAGTGTTTTCTTACTTTGAAGTTTACTTTGGATCCTATTCAATATACTGATGAATCTTATCATCCAATCCATTCTTTTAAGTTAATATAAAAAGCAAATACTTTTAAGATTATGAGTTAATATAGAATATGTTTCTCTCACCCTAAGGAGCAGTGATTCTGGAAATAAGTCCCTAGCTTTATCTCCACAGTATCTGGACTGTAGATGATGTGTGCCATCTGGATCCTTAAGACATTGGAAGATGGCTCCTAACTCTTCTCCATGCACTTGAAGTACATGTGACTTTGGTATGTAATCCGTATAAAGCAAGCATTTATGAGCAATGGGACATCCCAGGAACAGGCAGAGAATAAATAGAAAACTTTTTGTAGAGGGATGGGAGGTGCGGGAGTTGGGGAAGGTCTGTACAATAGGTTTTCATCTTTTATAGGCCCAGGAAACACAATATTGTTGAGAAAAGCACTCAGCCATATATATATTCAGTTTAACAAGCTCACAAATCAATCTGATTATTCAGCAATTCAACTAGGATCTGCTTTACATCTCGTAAACAAACACTTCTGGTTTTACCTTTTTGGGTTCTGGCATATTATTAATATAAATAGTGTAGATTCCACTTTTATTAAAACCAGCTTGATATACATCTGCACAGTCTCTAAATGGTTTCTCTTCCTCTTTTTTTCCTCCCTTTAGTAAAACTGCAAAAAAAAAAAAAAAAAGATTGTAATATGTGAATGAGAATATTAGTACCATTACTGCCCAAATGGATTTCAGTATAACTAAGTCAGTCTTCATTTCCTCCAAACAAATGTCAATATTGCATTTACTGAAAAATCTATCATAAACACAATATAAGATTTTGAGGTGACTCACAAAATTTCAAAGCTTAAGGAAAAATCCATACAGCAATTTTTAGCTGAATATTTTTTATATTTTGCTTAATTTCTTAAATCTTGTTTTTCTCTAATTAAGGTTTTCCAGAACATCAGCTTAAGAGATAAATGATGTGATTATGTAATACCTCCAACTAGTTACAATTATGTCAGTAATCCAGCAAAATTTCTAAAAAAACCTTACCTATATTTCATAGAAAAGTTTTTAAAAATGCTAAAGCAGTTTTGGAGGAGAAGGAGATGAAGATAAATTCAAACATAAAAATATAGTACGGGGATTTAAAACACTAAAAGTAGGTAGAGCTATTTTTCTGTATCTTTAGATTATAAGGGTCCTGGAAAAAAAATCCTTTCAAAGTCATTAGATTCAGAAAGTAGAAAAGAATCTCTGATCCCATTTAACTACCTAGAAAGAGAAGGAAACTCGACTTTGATTTTTATATTTCATGCCCTAAAGTTTAAAGTATTAGATAGATGATTCACAAATTAAAGAAAAAAAAAGTGAATAAGATTTGAAATTAAGTTATATAGGGGAAGAGTTCAGAAAAGGCAGAAAGTCAAGAGGAAAATAAATTTAATTAGAAATAGTCTTTACTGAGAACTTAATTTTATTTACTAAGCTTGATCCATTATTAAGTTCTTATTAATTCTTATTTTGTATCAAAATACAAAAATGATTCAGATTTAGTAGTCTTTAGTTAAAGATATGGGTGGTATATTAGAAAATATTTATGATTTATTATTTCTTAATAAATACATATTGTTTTAGTAATTCGTTTCCTTATTCTTTTTCTAGAAGTAAAGATTAATAATATCTTATTATTTTACCCTCAAAGTCTTGAGTTACTTAATAAATATCTGCTTTCAATCACTTTGAGTCACAATGGTCTTTTATAATAAGAATATCAAAGGTAAACAATGAATCAGTGCTTTTAAATTGCTCTTAAATTCTCTATCAATCAAAAATACTAGCCTGATTTAAACTTAAGATGCATAATGTTACTAATTCATAGGTAATTAAAAGTAAAAATAAACAATATAATCTTGATAGAAAAAAGGGCTTTCACAATGTATTTTAAATTTTCAAAAATAGTTGTTTCAAGAAAATGAAATATCCACTTCAGTTATGGTGCCATAACAAAAATATAGAATTATAACATTTATTAGTTTCATGCTTTTCTCTATAGAGAAAACCATATATACCTGCACTAATGGTTTTGCCTATGTATATTAATAATTACGTTTAAACACTATCATTGCAATTGCAATATCAACACAGAACAATCAATCAGAGGATTGCGGGTTCATACAACAGTGAAGAAGTATTGCACAGAAAGTATGCAACAGTGATTTAAAAATGAATATATAAACACTCACTCAAAAGCCAATTCTAATGGCACTGGCCCTGTCGATGGATTATATGAAGGTATTATTTTCGAAAACGTCAGTGCAGTGCACTCGTGCTTGTTTATTTTAAGCTAATGGATCGTTATTTTCTAAAACAAAATCTTTCAAGTTCTAAATGCTTGATCTGTTCAAAAGTTGAAAATAACTGAATTAGATGAAAAAAAGGGATGTAAAGAAATACCAACTAAAATTTATGATTTCTAAAAAGGATGAGCAACACAGGAAGATGTGGTCAACAGGAATTCAATGGTAAACCCATTTTTCTTTTTTGGGGGGTCAAAGATAGAGAGTTCATTTATCTAAGGAGAAAATGCTTCTCTTGCATACCACTTCCTGCGCTCCCTTACTTAGTTATACAAGGAGAACACATTCCCTTCCCACTTTTCTGCCACTTCTCTTTCCGTTTTATTTCCTCTTCAGGAAGATGTGGGTAAAGAGGCTGTTGTGTGAGAAGAAAGCTATTTCACACACATTTTAAATAACAGAAAAAAAGAGAAAGAAGTAGGTATTGCCTTGTTTATCTGCAAGCTAATTGAATAAAAATGATATCCAAACCATGAATGTAAATCTTATAATTGAAGATTCTACTATAATAGATACAACTAGTACTATGGTTATACTATGAATTTGTTGTTATGGCAACATATCTACCATAGATACTTCATTTTCATGAAATGTTGTTGGTGTTCTTGAAAAACCGAAACACATTCTTCCCCAAAGAAAGTCTTTCTTTCTAATAGAAGTTAGATTGCTTGTTTTTAATTAGTTATTAAGTAGTAAACATTATGCTTGAAAGTTTGATTCAGGCTACATTTGAGAGTATTAAAGCATTTAAAATCAATTTAAAAGTTTCATTCACAGCTTACTTTTGATATTTGTAGTATATACTATGGTTTGAAGAAGGCTCCTTCTATAAGAGTAGATTGACTTTCAGAGTTTTTCTTTCTTTTTTTAATCAGTAAAGTGGGGCAGTTATATATATCTCTAAGGCAAGTGTGTGAATTATGTAACAGAGCCTAGTGACTGAATTACAGTAAGTATTCAAGAAATGGTAGTTATTATTGTTATGGTAATATAATAATATTATAAATGGCAACATTATGCTATTATTCTTTCTTATGAAAAGACGCCAGCAGGCTATGGAAAGTCAGCCAGTCTAGTCAACGGAATGATGGATGTCATTGTCTTCTACTCTCAAATCAAATATCGTAACTGATTAAAAGCAGGGCGGTTACAATTGACCAGTTACATGTAGATTATATTGAACTGGCCTCTTCTTGTCAAAGTTGGCTAATTGGCTTATTTTATTCATCGACAACATGGGGTCTTACCACCATTATTTAAATCTAAAAACCATAATCTAATGTTGCTGTATATGGAAGCTTTATCAGAATAGTTAAGATTTAAGAATTGTTTCAGATGAAATGATATATGATGTATATACCAATGTGTTGATTGTAGAGGCTTTAATCTCATAACTTAAATTTGCAAGACTAATTATTTTCTTTGTTAAGTACCAGAGAGTTTTGAAATTCAGTGTTATGATTAGATATTATAAAATTGAACCTTTAATAAACATTTTAAACCACAGAAAGATAATAACAAAGATGAATTTACTGAAGATTAGAAGTGTCAGAACTAAGGATACACTTTGTAAGAGATCTTGAGATTCAATAAAGATGGAAGATGTAGAAAACACTACATAGAACCACTTTAAGAGGGAGCTGGAGCTGCCATCCCAGAGGACCTGCTTTGCATGTCTTTGTCCTCAAACCTTTGGAACATTGGTTAAAACAGGGCGGAATTACCTTCGGACTAGGCCCAAAACAATATGGTATCTCAAACAACTGTTTGTAAAGATAACAAGAAATCAGATGTTATGACTACCAAATCTACGGCTACCAGAATGAAAATTAAACACATGGTTTAGAATTCAGTCACCGTGTTAGTTTATGTGCACCGAAATGCCTTCCTTCTATTGTTGTAATTGTTCCCCTTTCCTTTCTCATAAATACTCTTTTCCTTTGTCTCCTAATCAGAACACTGTTTGGATTTCTGCCTGAATGAGCCCTTCCTGAATAGCTCTTCTTTTTTGATCTCAAATAAATGTTGCTTGCCCTTCAGTTTGGCCTTTTCTTTTTAAGAAAGATAATGTCTGGAGGAATGTATGGTAAATGACAAAAGATAGATATGGAAAACCTGCTGGAGATGGATGAAAGCAGCATCAACTGGAAAAAACTGGGACAGTGGTCTGGACACCTGATAGAGGTGTTTACCTGCCAAAGTGGTTTGAATTTTTCATAATAACAAACTAGTTTAATAGCATGCATTAAAAAATCGATCTTTACATCTAAAAAGTTCCTTCTTTGGCCACATACTGTTACCTCTTCCTCTCCCATTCTTGAATTTTTTTTTTTCCATTCTTTAATTCTTAATGAGTTTGTCTTTTCTCTGATTGGGAGTTTAAAGCTCCACCATTACAATCAGTCCATTTCTCGCTTCCATTTTCTTTCTTCTGAAATTCAATCTCAGAGCCAGGCTAAAGCACAGCTCAGGTGGAGCTCATGGTGCTCTCCATCCACTGTCCTCTCACCCAGTTACCTCTTGTATGGATAAATCCTGACCCGAGGAATGGCATTTATTCAATTTTTAGATTGCAAACACTAAAGTGAGGCTATTTAACGCCATTACAAATGCATATTTTCTAAACTTAGCTTTTTCTCCATGCTGTGTAGATAAACCCTTGGTAATTTTTAATAGACTTCCTATTACATTTCTTGAAAAATGTATTTCAAATCTTCCTGTTTTTTTTTTCAAGACTAAATCTCACTCTTATCTTTCCTCGCTCTTTATAAATGACCTTGTTTTATGGTTTACTATGAAGATCAAAGCCATTTGATATGTCTCCTCCACCTTCTTCCTCTATACTACAGAAGTTGTTTTGCCTATCTTTTCCTTTTGCCTTTTGTCTTGACCTCTCTTAGTCCCTTTTCTACTTCTCTAATTGTCCTTTCTCTTTCATCTTCGTTGGGTTCCCTGCCTCTCCTGACCTACCATATAAATGTTTACCAAGATTCTGTTCTTGAATCTTATTCCTTATACATGTGTTCTTTTTCCAGATTTTCTATCATGGCTTGAAACTTCTGAGACATAAACATTTTGATATTGTGTGTTTGCTTTCCTCTTGACCTAATCTTTCCTTCTGAACCCTATTTCATTCCTTCTCTTACTAGTCCCACTATCTTCCCTCAGTTGCTGTCAGTTAAAAATTAACAAAAGCCTAAATATAAGACAAATAGATAGAGGCTTTTTAATTTGGTCTCTCAATTAAAAGGCTGCCTTCTGTCTTAGTTTAATCTATACTATATTAGTTAATCCAACAAATATTAATTGAGCATTTTCTATTTACATGACTTTTCCTAGGCAATGGAGATAGAGACATAAGAAAACCACAACCTGACCATAATGTGATTTCAATCTAATGGGAGAAAGTCCTACTATATTCGTAGGTCTTCCATGATGGCTCATTATGGCTATATCCATGACTAATATCTTCCATGATAGGAGAAAACCCAACTCAAGCTGGGTTAAGCAAAAACATAATTTATTGAGTCATGTAATTCAGTAATCTAAGCTAGAACCTTAGGTAATGCATGATCTGGTTTCAAACAATGTAAATGCGAATTGGTTTTTTATCTTTTCTTGACTTACTTTTTGTTGATGTTCTATATGGTCACAAGATACCTAGTAACAGCTTCTAAAGCTATAATGTTATCAGTTGAAATATATCACCAAAGAGAGAGAATGTATACAATTGCTATCTTGAAGGTGTGTATCAAGAGCATTGGGAGTATTCTGGAAGAATACCCTATATTTGCCGGGTAGACTTGGGAAAGGCTGCCCAGAAGAGATATACCTGAAAGAATAAAACATGTAAAAGAGCTTATCTGAACTAAATTTTAAGAGTCTGGCATGCCAGTTCAAAGACTTTGCGGACACCAATATCAGCAAATAAATCTAGAAAGTGTTAGAAAGGAATCATCACTCATTCTTGTTATTTAGCCTTATCTGTACAACCAAATCTTCATTGTCTAAAAGGAAAGAATATGGACACAAGCAGGTGCATGTCTGTCTTTCACCAGCCAATATTCAGTCAATAAGCAAACTGAAACCCTGACTCCAACAGCCATTGACTCTGTCAGGCTCTTTCTTTTATTTGTCCAACTAATTTCGATCCAGATGGTATATCTGCCACCAGGCTGACTTTAGGGAAGAACTTTGAAAGTTGAGGCAGAGGGTCACTTCAACTCAGGTGAACCCTCAAGAGAAAACTTCCTGGAATGTAGAATTGGTAATTATGAGTCTCAGCAGACCTAATAGAAAACACAGATTGCTGTTAGCTTTGCTACCAGAGACGATGTAAAAATCAAAGCTCTTGATCTTACTCATTTCCTAATAAGTTGCTATAAAGGAATCAATTCTGCAAACATTCTTTTTAAATCTCAGATGTGGCTAATGGTTCATATCTTGCCGGTATTTAGCAGACATCAGAATGTATATAGATCAAGTAATTGGTTTAAAGAGATAATCCTCATAGTACTTTTGGGCCATCATCATAGGGAGGTCATAGTATTAGGAATTGAACCTAAATCTGCGATTTTCAACACAACAGGTCACTGAAGTTAATTGAGCATATGGATGGGGAAAAAAAGTCTTTTCTGATAAGGTGAAAACAAACAAACGATTAGATTCTATACTCTTGAGACAGGTGTATGGGCATTTCATGTAAAGGTCATTTGCAGACACTTCCTAGAATCCTAATTTATTTGAAAGGACTTTTATAAGTGAAAAAAAGCTAATATTTCACATTTCAAGGGTGTGGGAAGATTAAAAGAAAGTTTGCAGGCAGTATTTAATATTTCACTATTTTGTCAATGGGCGTGAGGGTGAAGAAAACTTACAATGATTTTATAAATATATATCATATATGTGTAGCTACATAGAAACATAAAATCTTTATGGTTCTAAATTGAAAATTTCACGATTGGTATTTTATCTCATATAAAACATATGCATATAAACCTATATGTCTTTGGGTTGACATCTTAGCATGATAGTTTTGAACCTACAAAAATGGTGATTAAATATGGTTTATTTTACTATGCCACAGTATAACAAAAACATAATATTTTTGGTTAAGTATCTAAAGGCTCCCCTTCTAAAAAATCTACTATTCCTTTTCCCCACAATCCTCCCAACCCTAGGATAAGGGAACACTCAAAAATTGTTTACCTGCTGCATTACTATTTTAATAATTTTTTTTGTTTTACTTTCATTTAAATTCCTTATGTGTTATTATTTTGTAGATAAACTGTAAAAATTGTGACTATCCATCATCTTGGTGAAACTATAAGTCATGATCATAATAAAATCAACTAGTATTAATTAAACACTATGTGCTCAACTCTGATTTCAGGTGCTAAGTATGTTTCATATGCTTCACTTCAGTTAATTCTCATAAATACCTTATGAGGTAGGTTTACCAATACTTTGTTTTATACATAAGAAAACTGGCTCAAAGCACAATCCAACTTCAACAAAACTTATAAGTAGTAGAACTCTTTAACTGTAAAGCTGAGAATCCTAACTACTTTTTACTGGCTTCTGGAGTAAAGTTAAACCCAAATAGAACTCCAGTGAGTCATCTGTCACAGAGTCCTCAGCAATACTTATCTCAGCTAACAAGGTCACACCCAGGACAGACCTCAATTCTGAATGGGTACAGACTCTTGGCTTGGAAGCGGGAAATATGGGAGAAGTGACAGGAGGTGGAAATGACAAGAAAGAAGAAAAATGTAGAGATGAGGATAGAAGAGAGTCACTAGTAACAGAATGATCTGTGAGAGAGGCTGTAATTAACAGCTGCAATGTAAAACAGAACTTCAAAAGCTAGCAGAGGATTAGGAAGTAAGAGGTCCCTGAGAAGCCATATTGGACTGTGTAGTATCCATACCTTAAAAATTCTGCTGACCAGGATTTAACCCATTATTTTTAGATATAGTTTTCACCAGCCTAATTTCTTGATCTCCCACCTTCTGGATATATGTGTGTGTTTGTGTGAGTGCATGTTGGTGTTCAATATTGGAATCAGGTATGAAAATAACAAATATTTCATAATTAAAAGCTTTTATGTGTATGAAAAAGGACAGCAAATTTTTAAAAGTAGGCAAAAATAAGAAATGATAATAATTTAGACAGTATATAATATAATGGACTATATACTTTTGCAAAGGCATCATGTCATTACTATGATACATATTGATTCATGCTGATGATAAATTTTATTAAGCTTTAATTTTATACAATCTTGTTAGAAAAAAAAAGAAGTGAGGATAAAAACAATGTAGAAAATTTACCATCATGATATTCTTTAATTTTCTTAAAATTTTACTACTTAAAGAGATACATTTGACTATATTAACCATTATGTCTAATTTTAGATTTTATAAATATGTATTTTTAATAATACTCAGACATATGCATAAGGTACATAAACTGATAAATCTATGTGGACATTAAAGTACCTATGGCATTCATAGGTGGATCGCTAATGTTATGGTACCTTTTTAAGTATAGAATAATGAGCCATTGAGTAATTCTATATATTTCTACTTTAGTTTGATTAGTATATTTAAATAAATTTTCTAATGCACTTCTAATGTGAAATGACTCACATATAACTGAATGTGTATTCAATGCATGTAACACTTAAAGTAACTAAGAATGAAAAAAAAAACACTGAAAGTTGAAAATAGATTTATACACAACTTTTGTTTAATCAAGTAATCATTTTTTTAATAAAATTATTTCTGTGTTTTCTCTTCAGCCACCCTGATGGGCAGTTATGAGTGCAGCATGACCCTTGCCATTTGTCAGAAGGTCATTTCATTAACAAAGATATTTCAGGTGTTTCATGTGTGTTAATTTCCCATGTAATGTTTTTGGCATGACTGGAATATACTGATTCTGAACAAAAGATTTCCTATCCATGTGGGAAAGCTTAAAGGGCATCTTTTGTGCTCTATTATGAGTAGACAAATTGATTTCAGCAAAAGCCATTAAAAATGGAATGAAAGTCTTTGGGCAATCCTGTAAACATAGAAAGTTGTTGCCAAATGCTTTTGAAAACTGACACCCGTACAAAAAAAAAACCACACACTTTGAAGTTTTAAATAAATAAAAGCTGACTGTCACCATAGGTATGTAACTTTTTTTCTTACTCCTGTGGTGAAATATACTTGAAGAACAGTGCTTAACTACCAGCTGGAATTCTACGTGGGGTCCTGTTCTGAACTTAGGGCTTCCTCAGTCATTATGAGTGATACAAAACCAAGAGAAGATATTGAATTATTGATGTGAGTTCTAAAATGTGTGGATTTGTCTAGGCCACCAGGCAAAGTCTAAGGTGTGTGGTACTTTTACGTTAAGCAACCTGGCAGCAGCTCTAAAACTAGAACTCAGATGTCCTGATTCCTGTTCCTTCTAGACCATCATATCCTGACCTCTAGATAGCTTATGTCATAGTTGTTCCAACACACTGGTGAGGAGACCGTTTCAAACTAAGTCTTGGTTCTAAGGACACGGCTGGATTAATTATGGTTGCTATTCGGTTTATTTGTGCATGTGTAAGTGTGTATATGAGGCTGAAACAATCGGCAAAACCTTCCATTAGAACTAAATCTCCACCTGAGATTAAACCGAAAGTTCAAATTCACTGTTCTAAAAGAACTCATGCTGATTGTGAAAAGAGAATGTTCACACCCAAAATTAATTATAAGTATAGGAAAGGACATGAGAAAATTAAAAGAAATTTGACTTAATTGACATTACATTTACTAATTTAACTTCATCATAAATTCATTAAAAAGATAGGTTATTCTTGGCAGGTTGTATATTAACATGATTTGTTACTGAAGTTGGCCCTACTCAGAATGTGAACACCCAAGCCAGTGGTAGGAAGAAATTCCAGCGTACTTAGAATTAGTTATGATGTTTGTATTATTCAGTTGATAATAAATGATGAACTGCCACAGGAAATTAAAAATGTTTTATTTTAATCAATAGTCTTAAAAGTTCTTTGCAATTGCTTTTTAGAAAAATCTTATGACAAAAAAATCAATATTTTGTTTATGTGTATTTAAACCTAACTATATAGTTGCAACATTTCTCAGGTTTTATTTCATTTTTCTCCCTTTTTAAAGCATAAGAAATTTCATGATGGTTTCAATCTATGGTTAACATGATACATATGTCCTGAATGATGTTAATAAAATTTTTTTTCTTTCTTTCTGAGTAATTATAGGTATTATTTGGCTCAATGTAAAGTACCATAGTTTATCTATAACTAATGTCCAATGTCCCATTATATCCCTGGACTTGAAAATATATGTTGAATTTGACTTGAGTGTAGATGAGTCCAGGAAATGACTTGAAGTTCTATTCAAAATGTTTCGTGCTTTTCTGCTTTAGCCAACCAGGCCATGAAAGAACAAGAGGAGAAGGAATGTGGTTAACTCATAGTAATGTTGGAACATCAAGGCAACACATTTTTTTGTGGCCTTTCACCCTGGTAACTTCTAGGCCCAGCTGGAACTGGGAGATATCCCTTTTCAGATAGTCTAGTTTCTAAAGTTGAAACTCTAATTCCAAAAGAGAATTAACCACAAAATTTCAAATCACCCCCAAAAGATGTGGTTTAGAAATAGTTCATGGGAGAGGTCAAGGACTGTATTATTTTTTATTTTGTTATCATTAGTTTGGCTATCCGCTATTCACACAATTTTTTTTTTTTTTTACAGAAATTGCAACTTTTTGAAAGGCAGATAACATGCTCCATCAAAAAGGAGAAATATACCATTTCCAAAAATAAACAGTCACTTTCCCCTTAAGCCACTGGGTTTTATGAAAGGAAGTGCTAGAAAGTATGGTTCATTTTAAGGAAATTGAAAATGTTTGACATATAATTTTCTGTCAAGATAAAGCATTCCCCTCATTAAAGGGAACAAGTGTTCACTGTTGTGTTCAGCAGATGACTTCTTCTGCTTTTCTTTCTTTTTTTTTCTACCTAATATTAAATTGTGCTTTTCACCTAGTCAGTGAGAAATCAAATGTTTTACTCAGTCAATGAAAATGATATTTTCTATTTTTATCAATGTTTATATGAGTGACATTCAAAAGTTTTAATTTCCTCTCATTGCTTGTGTTGTTTTTAGAGTCATTCTTAACTCAAGGGACTTGCAGGAGTTCAAACTATCTTATCCATTAACTGAATGATTTACTTCACAAACTCAATAGACACTGCACAGGAGGTAAATTCCTTTCAGATGGTAGAATTATTCTGCGAACAGAGCCAAACGTCTCCTCAGCACTGGGAAGGAAGCACATGCCTCATTTCCCCTTTTCAGAAGGCCAGAGGACAGAAAATAATGATCAAACGTTCCATACCACTGCAATCAGCCTCTGGGAAAGACACTTTCAACTTAAAAATTTGTAGTATCAGTCATTATGTCTCTCATATGGTGTGAAAGAAGTTTTTAAAATAAATTTCATGAGAAACTTCTTATGATTTGAAATTTGAACTTCAGCATAGGGAATGAAGTATACAAACATGGTCATGTCTCAGTATCTATTTTTAAGTTTCTCTAGTCTTGGTGTCTCTCTATACAAAATTGTTATCTGTTCTTTCACATTCAAGTTTCTAGGATGTAGGTAGACAATATTTTCTGTTTTTATTTCTTCTGATTCATCTTAGTCTTCAACCTACACTACTGAGCTATACACTTTACCCAAAATCTGCTCACAGAAGGTCACATCCCAGTTCCAAAATTCACTTTAAGTTTTTTTTTTTTAACTTGGACTTTCTGCTTATTTGTCACTAAAATAAGATCTTTTGTGACAGTTTTTTCTCCCTGCCAAACAATAATCACTACTAATTTTTCTCTCTAATGCTGTTTCTTTTTGGTCTCCTTTTTTTTCTTTTTTTTTTTACATTTTATTTTTAGTTTCAAGTATACTACATTGGTTAGACATTTATATAGTTTATAAAATGATCCCTCTAATTCCTCTTTCTCTCCTGTGGCTCTCCACTTAGTCATTACAGTAATGCTGACTGCATTCCCTGTGCCATGCTCCCCATCCTTATGACCATCTATCAACTACTAATTTGTACTTCTTTAACCCTTCACCCTGTCTCTTAAAGAACTTCAAAATATTTCTGCCTTTATTTCACATTCTTATTATTTTAATGGGTTCATAATCTTAGCATATAAATTCTCTGAAATTGTACATAAACTTATGCCTGGATATTTGCACTAAGTGGGAAAGAAAGTTGGCTAATTTTTATCGAATTCTCAAATGGCTCTATAATCCCCCACCCTGCCCACCAGATGATTGAGTCATTGCTTTATACACCCTGCCAATGATTAATTTCTTCCATGGCTTTACCACCCATCTCCTCTGAGGACAATATAATTTATGTGGTCATCCAGATTTCGCTCCTGAATTTCAGATTCCTTTTCTGAAATTGCAGATTTTAATTGTCCCACAGTCACCTCAGTCAATATACTCCAAAATAAACTCAATATCTTTCCCCATTAAGTTTGTTTCTCTTCATATATTGATAATTTTTAGGGAATGTTGTCAATATCCCCTCAGTTACTCAACCCCCCAAAATTATGTTATATTTGATTCTAATTCTAATAAATCATTATTTCTCATTGTTTCTAATTCTTTGTTCAAAAAATTTCCCCTTTACCTTCCTTTCCATGCTTCCCTGTATGATCCTGGTCTCATTATTTCTCTCCTAGGAGATCCTTCTGAAAATCTGATGAAGACTACTATGAACCTTATCTTTCTTCCCCATCATTGCACAGTGGATAATGTACAGATTCTAAAACAAGGCTTTCTGGGCTCAAATGTCAGCTTGCTTACTTCCTAACAGTGTGATATTTAGAAATTATTTACCTTGCTGTGCTTAGTTTCCTAATGTGTCATATAAGGTTAGTAATAGCACCTAGCTTATAAAGTTGTTACTAGAATTAAATGAGTTAATATACCCAAAGGGCTCAAAAGATTGGCTTGTATTCTCTATTTTTTAATACTTTAAAAATAACAAAACACCCACTTGGTACCTCTGCTTCCAGTTTGTCAACTTTTCAATACATTCTTCTTACATTGTGACTGAGGAAATTTTTCTACAATGTACATGTATCATTGTCTTTATATATTTACAACGAGTCCTTCTTGCCGTCAGAAAAAAAAAAAAAAAAAAAAAAGCAGCTTCCTTAGCGTACTTCTCTAACTTTAAGTTTCACTGTTATCCTCCCTTTGATTCTGAGATTTAGGCTATATACCTCCCAATGCCCACTCTACTCCTGTAACTCCTGGCAATTTTCTGTGTTGTTTCAGCTCTCAATATCCTGTATTTTTTTAATTTTGAAGACTTAGTCATTATCTCCCCAATAAAGCCATCCTGCCTACATTTTAATCCTGAATCAACCTTTTCCAGCTCTGTAACCTTGGGCAAATTACTCAAGTTCCCTGCAAAATTTTAAAATTGAGCCAACCATAGTAGTTTCCTCCTACTTTTGTTGTGAGGACTAAGTAAATACACATAAAGCTTAAGCAATGCCTGAATCATAAGAATTCAACAAAATCCTTAAGATTCTTCAGATGCTGGATTTTGCCCTCATCCTTCTGTCTCTGCCATGATTTGAATGTTCTTCTGGTGTCTTTTGCTTGTGTCCTGTTACCCTGGCCTCTCTTCTAGCAAACAGTTATGAAATATAACTGTTTGTTTACCTTTCTCCCCACCAAACTAATTTCCTTGAATCTAAAGACTGAATTACATCTTCTCTCTTCCCAGTGTTCTGAATAGTATTTAGCATATTATAGGAACTCAGAAGATATTTGTTAAATGAAAATGGATGAATACCCTTATCCCCAGAAGAGAATCTGAAACAGAACAGTTGTATAACTTTGTTTTGAATGAATGAACAGATAAATTTATGAATCATATCTTGGTATAGAAGGAGTATGCTCCAAACTGATTTGGACAGTAAGACAATTAGCCCAGGTAATTTTATGATGGAGTCTAAATACAATTTTCTTTTTTCTTTTTTTCATGCTTTGTTAGTAATTAAATTTGTGATCACATAGCATGACATTTGCCTTATGTGTGTTCAACGTAGGTGATGATGTTTTAATCATTTCTGAACATAGATGACTGGTGAATAGTTGAGAGTAATTATTCTTCTCCAAAGAAGTCTAAATCTTGTTTCCATGTCATTATCAATGTAAACTATTTAATTCCCACATTAACTGTGAAGTACCAAAAGCATGAAGCAATCAGCTAAGCTTTGACACTGTGATAACACTGAGGGCAATATTTCTTTAGTGGATAATGTTTCTAAGAATAAATGTGACCAAATGTTTGCAGTCAAAGTTTAGAAAAAAATAAATGCATTACCCAAAGTCTCACAAAGCAGATACAATTTAGTTTTGTCTATTTGGAACAAGAAGAAGAACGTTTGGTGAATTATTTTAGAAAAAGTGTATCTTAATTGTACTTAGGTTAAATGTATCTCATGACATAGACGTTTTGGTAAGAAAAATCCTGTGAAACTAAAAAATACTCCCTGCATGCAAAAATAGATTTATAGTTCCTGGATCGAACACATGTTTGGGGAAAGGATAAGTTTCTAGCCAACACTTCCTAGGAATGCTTTTATCATATAACTTAAGTGAGTTATAAGCATTTCGGCAAGCATAAAAATAGAAATAACTATAATTTTTTAGCATTTTTAGTCATGCATCACTTAATGACGGGGATTTGTGAGAAATGAGTCCTTAGGAGATTTCTTCGTTGTGTGAACATCAGGGAGTGCACCTGCACAAGCCTAGATGGTACAGCCTATTGTTCCCAGGTTACACACCCGTACAGCACATTACTGTAGTGAATACCATAAGTAATTATAACACATGGTAAGTATCCATGTATCTAAACATAGAAGAGGTACAGTAAAAATATGGTATAAAAGATTTAAAACAATATACCTGCATAGGGAACTTAGGATGAATGGAGCTTGCAGGACTGGAAGTTGTTCTGGGTGAGTCATGTGAAGGCCTAGGACCTTACTATACACTACTGTAGACTTTATAAACACTGTACATTTAGGCTACACTAAATTTATAAAAAAATATTTTTCTTTCTTCAATAATAAATTAATCTTAGCTTACTGTAAATTTTTACCTTATAAAATTTAAAATTTTTCTTGACTTTTCAACTCTTTTGTAGTAACACTTAGCTAAAAACTCAAACACATTGCACTACTGCACAAAAATATTTTCTTTCTTTATATTATTATTTTATAAGCTTTTTTCCTATTTTTAAAGTTTTTTATATTTAAAATTTTTTTGTTAAAAACTAAGAAACAAGCACACCGAGGTCTACACAAGGTCAAGATCATCAATATAACTGTTTTCCACTGCCACATCTTGTCTCACTGGAAGATCTTCAGGGTCAATAACAGGCATGTAGCTGTCATCTCTTGTAATAACAATGTCTTCTTCTGGAACACCTCCTGAAAAAGACTCTTTTTGAGGAGGTGTCACTCTTTTCAGAAATATGTTTAAGGTTGTTTGCTTGATTTGTTTATTTTCATCATAGATTTGCTTGTAAACAGGTAATGCACCATGAACATTCCTACCTATTAATAAAAACATCTTGGTGTTGGGGTCCATTTTTTCACACTTTTAAAAAGCTTGTTGAGGTGGGCAAAAGCTTTTGCTAAAATCTTCACTGAATTTTCCTGGGGATTCTTCTTTATCTTCTCTTACAGTTTCCTTTTCCCTTGCTTTTTTCTCAGCTATGTGTTTCTGTCCCAGTTCCACCAGCTCCTCTTGGTCAATTCCTCAGAGCCACTTCTAGGAACTTCTCAATGTCATCCTCATCCATACCCAGGTTAAAGTGTTTACCATCTTAATGACAACCTTATTGATTTTTGCAGCTTCCTCATCTGTGGCAAATCCTTTGAAGTCATGGACAAACCTTTTGAGTGTCTTCTCCCAGATGCCATTCATACGCTCTTTGGCAACACCACCCCAAGCCTAAGTAAGGTTCTTGATGTAGTCATAGAAGTAGTAATCTGCATCACTGTCTTCTCAGTGTCTTCCTCAGTTTCAGCAATAGCCTGGGCAAAAGATTTCCTCATATAGTGGACCTTAAAAGCTGCTACAACTTCTTGATCCATTGGCTGTATCAAAGAGGTGGTGTTTAGAGGAAGAAAAACCACTTTGATATTGAGATAAGGATCACCAATAAAAGGAGAATATCAAGAAGCATTATCAACAATTAGCGCAATGTTGAAGAGTATGTTATTCTCCAAGCAGTACTCCTCCATTTCTCTGGAATAGCAATTCAGGAAGACATTTTGCAAGAGGAACTGGGTTATCCATGACTTCTTATTGCTCCTGTAGTACCCCAGCAGTGTGTGCTTATTGATATACTTGAATGTCTGGGGTTCTCACAGTGCCTAATCACAAAGGGTATCAATTTGTAGCCTGCAACATTGCCCCCAAGCAAGATTTTATCCTGTCCTTAAAAGCCTTGAAACTTGGCATTGACTTGCCCTCCTTATAGATGAAGGTCCTTTCAGACATCCATTGCCAGAATAGGGAAGTTTCATCCATATTGAATATTTGCTCTGGCAATTAATTTTCCACAATCAACTTATCTGGGATTCCCAAACATTCGTCAGCTGCTTTCACACTTCACTTGTAGACTCACTACCTACTTTCACATTATGCAATGAATAACAAGTCTTGAATTGTTTAAATCACCCAGAGCTAGCAATAAATTCAACATCATAGTCAGCTCCAGCCTTTTCTTTCAACGAACTTTTTGCTTTGGCCATGATCATGGTGCTTAAAGAGATATATTCTGTGTCTGGTTTTCAATCTGGGTCATTAGAAGTTTCCCCATGTCCGACGTAGGCCCTTCTTGAATTTTCATTAGTCTTATTGCTTTCAGTGAAGCAGATCCTTCTTTAGCTCCTATTACTTTGTTCTCATCCTTCAAGATTGTAGCTATGATGGAATGTGACATATCTGACTGGTGAGCAATGATCATCACCAACTTTCTACCTTTGTAGTCCATATTCACTTTTAGTTTCATTTCTATGTCAATCACTCACTGTGGCCTCTTACTGGCAGCCCTGGCAGTGGATTTTGTATGCTTAGAGGCTATGATGAACAAAAGGACACTAGATTAAATCAAGCACACAATAAAATGATGCGATCAAGAAACTAAACATGAGATGTATGAGGTCACTATCAGGGTAACATAGCTTACTCTTTTACAGAAGCAAACCTTTTTTTTTTTATAAGTAGAAAGAGTCTACTCTAAAATAATGATAAAAGTATAATATAGTAAACTCATAAAGCAGTAAAAGTAATTTATTACCATTATTAAGTATCATTTATTATATAAAATTGTATGTGCTTTACATAATTGGCAGCACAGTAGGTTTGTTTGCACCAGCATCACCACAAACACATGAGTAATGTGTTGCACTTTGACAATGCGATAGCTATGATGCCATTAAGCAATAGGAATTTTTCAGGTCCATTATAATCTTATAAGACTACCTTCATAAATATGGTCCATTGTTGAAACATCACTAAGCATCACATAACTGAGGTGCTATTTATAGATAGACAGTGTTTATACAAACTTCTTTTGGTTACTATGAACTCATTGATTATGTATTATCATCCCATTTTAGAGATTAGAAAACTGAGACTAAAAGAAAGTACTTGGATGACAACAAGCAGACACTCTAAAGCAGCAGTTCCCAACCGTTTTGACACTAGGGACCAGGGCTCCTATAAAAATCTAAGGCCTGAGGTGGTGATGCTAGTGCTGGGGAGTGGCTGCAAATACAGATGAAGCTTTGCTGGCTCACCTGCCACTCACCTGCTATGCGGCAGTTCTTAACAGACTAGGATTGGTACTGGCCTGGGGGTTGGGGACCTCTGCTCTAGAGCATTGTATTCAGACATTTTGCATGAAAGACATTCTACTTATAGATAAAACTTAACAATCTGTACTTAACTAAATCTTGTCACTTGGAGAGGAAGGAACTAAAGTTTAGTAAGTCAACTGTGTCATGTGCTCATTACTTTTATATGCAGTATTTAATTTAATCCTTTATTACTGTGAAGTAGACCAATTATTATTACTTTATAAATGATGAAACAGATTCATAAAGGTTAAATTAGTTGCCAAGGACAGAGAAAAATAAAAAATAAAAAAAAATTTCTTGCCTTGTATTATATTCAGGCTATCTCTATAAATAACTGAGTCAAATTAGAACTAGGGGACCCTTAAGGTCAATTAAAATTTTTGGCTTTTTGGATTATAACACAGTTCATGATGTTCTTGGAAAAACTTTCAGAAGACTACTCCTTGAGTTTTTAAAATATACATTTTTGGAAAATTTATGCATTTATTGCTTTAGGCATACTTATATTTATTTAAATTTAAAAGTAGAATATTTATATATAATCCTTTGATAAATAATAAATCTATTTGATAAGTGAATTTTGAATCATAAAAGTAGGGAAAAGTTTTACTTACGTGTTTTAGAATTAGAATGAAATAAAAGTTAATTTTGGTAACTGATACTTAGCCAGTATTATACTGTTAATCATTTAAAATTTTAAATTCGTCATTGCTAAAGATGATACTGCCAGTGAAAATGAAGATATACAGAGAATGAAAATCTTGCTGGAAACTTTAGTGAGAGGCACTTTTCATTTTTGTGTCTCTTGTGAGTCCTTAAATGACCAAATACTTAGTTAGAATACTTAACTGTGGAATTGCAGAAAGTAAAAAGGTTAACAAGGAGCAAATAAAATCTATGGTTATGAGAGCACAGAACCTGTTGAAAAATAGGGCAATAGGCTTATATTAGGTTCACAAGTCCTATAGTTAAATCAGGATTGATTTTAAGATTGTATCATTAAAAGGAAAATAAATACCTAGAGGCCTGAAGTATTAGACAATTTCTGTCTCTAGTATTATTATTTTTTAACATGTTATATCATAGAATACACAGTTACTTTTCTCATGCCCTGATTGGATATTATGGGTAGCATCTATCAGAACTGCCACTGTAATTGTTCAATAAATGTTTCTCAAATTGAACAGATGTTTGGTTGCCTGATGTTGCATCCAAACTCCAAACCTAGCCCAGGAAGTTTATTTTTGAAGTCATCCCCCAGTTTCTAAAAGTTTAAAGACACATTCATTAGACAAATACGTAGAAAAGAAGTGAAATTATGATAAGTAGGCAGACATATGAGCTCTGTGAGAATCACCAGGGCTTGATATTTCTAACATCAGGGGAAAAAAAAACAGAACTACTTAACTCCATGTGCTTTAAGTCTCAAGATGTTAAGAAAAATATGTTTTCAATCTTTGCCCAAATGTATTCAGTTCAATATGAGAATAGATATGTCTCATATTAATACTTAATTTTTGAATACTCATGAGCTCTATTAAAATTCTCTGGCAAAATCCTACCATTATTTCCTTCCAGTAGACTCTAACTCAGGTTTTGGCAGGCTCTGACTGATTAGCAGGTTTTTTCCTTCCCAATCACATTTCTGAGCACACCCAAATAGAGCTCTGGGAACTCACTGTTTAAAAAAATACTCTTTACAAAGAATATTAAGGACTTGTTTAGACTATGTAAAGGAGGTATAACTCAAGGTAATGGAGTGTAATAGAGAAATGGGAAATGTCTTGAAAACAAGATCACTTAATATAGAGTTATCCTCTATATTCATATCTATACATGAAAAGTATGGAATTGAGCTAATTTTTCATATAGTTCAAGTCCGCTATTAAATTAAAGAAGCCGCTATATATATATATATATATATATATATATATATTGCATATGTACACAACCATTACATGAATGGTCGCATAAGCCACATCATAACTTTCAGATGTAAGTGGTGTTCTCTTTCACTCATCACCATTTACCATTCCATCTTCGCTCAGAGAATGGCTAATAAGCAAGCAGAACTATAGCAGATGACCTTAAGCTATAAACTTTGAAGAGCTCTCCTGAGGCTCAGAAGTTCTGCTTGAAGCAGATAAGTACACACAGAGGCACTCATTCAATAATTCTTGGGTAGATGTATGGACATAGATGGATGTCTTCTAAAGAGACACAGGCCTGTAATATTTCCAATGGTTAAATAGCTCCTGATATTCTAATGATATTAAACATTTCTATTTCCACTGTCACAAAGACACCCCAGATTAAATATGCCTAGATACCCTGGTTAGGTCTCCACACAGAACTGAACATAAAATTTTGAGTCTTAATAAATTTTTAATCAAGACTTTTAATAACAAAAATGCTTTCCCCCTCATAAAAGTTATTGAGAACATATATTATCTCCTTTTCTCTGTAGGAAAATCTTTCCTCTCCCCTCTCTACAAAAGGAACAATTAATACTAGTTTTAAAATGAGAACCCTCTTAAAACTTTATCACTCTGAACTAATTTTAACACTGGTTGATTTCAGTCCTATATAATTAAGTGTCTAACACCATAAACAGCAAATATTTGTCCATAATAGTATCATAAATTATATCTAAGGCTAAATGAACCAAGAAAAAAAGAAGGAACTAGGTTTTTTCAGAAAGATATTGTAAACTCACAAATTCAATCTTATGAATACATGCTCTGGAGTTAAAAATATGAGAAAGTTGTCATTGTAAATTTCATGAGATGCTTCTAAGAATAAAGCTCTTTTGCCACTTTTACACAACAATCAATGCAACATAGAAAGTTATATTGAATATTTTATTGCTCTGTATTAAATAAAATATTTACTATCCCAAAGTGAGGAAGAAATTCTTACCACCTTCTTTAGTGCAAAGATTGACGAGGTTGTGTACTGTGTCCATCAGCTCCAGCTGCTGCTTCTGAAGGACACTGTTGTTGGTGGTGGCTCTGTTCAACTGTTTCTCTAGTTCCTGAATTATGAATGTTTGACGAGTAACCAAGCCTTGAAGATTCTCTTTCTCTTCCTTTAAGGCATCCAACTCTTCCTTGTGCTTTCCCTCCATTTCTAAGATTTTATGTTCTAATAAACTACAAAAAAATAAAGATAAGATTTAGTTGTTAGAATGCTATACAAAAAAAAAGTGATTTAACTATTTCCTGAGCTCATTTAAAGTTAGAAATTTTCATTAGATATTTCACCAAAGAAATATTTTAAAAGTAAGAAATTAAGAAAAAAAGAGATATATACATATATATATATATATATGTATATAGAGTTACATATATAACACATCAAATGAAGAAATATTAAACCAGTTGTTGTCAGAGTAATGTTTCCTAAGTATAATTTATATCCTGATGTGTACATTATATCCAGGGTAGCTGACTTGGACCCAAACAATTACAATCTGGAGAAGTTATAGTATAAATTTCACTAAGGAAGTAGGTCCAATAAGAAATAGAATATTTCAGAAAAGAAAGTTTGAACAAAATATAGAAATTTTTTATTTACTTTGTTCATTTGGGATTCTCAAAATATTAACAGTGATTAAATTTCACAGTAGGTCTGTAGATTCAAGGAATAATATATCGATGCAGAAAGCACAGGACCAGAAAAATAAGCTATGTGAAATCACAATTAGGTTTCTCGGGATTTTTGATGCTTGCTCCAGTATCATAACCAATACCCTACTTCATCTCTAAGCTAAAAGAGATAAAGCTTCATAAATAATTCCAAAAAGGAAGACCACAGGCTGGTGTTGTGGTCTTATAAAAGTACTTGGGTTGCTTTGCTCATGATAATACAGTCTTCAGCTGAGAACCTTCTTTCTCTCAGAACTCTTCAAAGGATACTCCCCTTGCATATTACACATTAATGATAATAGTTAATGCAGAGGCACTCTTGGATCCTAGCAACTGACTGGAAATGAAAAGCATTTACATTTTATAGAGTGTATAATGTATTAGTATTCCTCAGAGGAAAGCCTTATTCAGTTTTCTCAGTTCCATTTCAGAAGGTTCAACCAGTCCTTAGTTTACAAGGTGTTATTCAAATGTAACATACCATGCTGGGCACTTAATTTACCTTGGAGAAATGTAGCACTGAATCATTTCTATAAGTTTTCATAAAATAAGGCACTAGGGAGTTTTAAAATGTAATA
>CM053511.1:19054816-19148168 GCA_028627145.1 Eidolon dupreanum | reverse complement strand
TTTTTATTAATCAGAGAGATGCAGTAAACAGTTATGAGCCTAGAGTGGTCTGGGAAGATGTTGTCTAGAGATTTAAAAATTGGGCTGGATTAGTGAAACTCAAAATATGGACTAATAACCTTGGGTGCTATGCAATGGGCTTTTAGGGATGCACAAGAGCAGTTGAAATCTCTATTTTATTTTTGTTTGTTAAAAACAATTAATATATTTATAATATTTAATATAAACTGTGATTTGTTTTTCCATTAAAATATTTTTCAGTCATGTCTGTTACTGTGTATGTGTTTGTACATAGAAAATGACATTTGTTAGGATAGAGTTACTGGGACATTTACCAGTTCACTAGTCATTCAACATTCAAAAAGCATTTAATGCTATATATACTATGCATAGAGAATTGTGCCTGGGAGCATGAAGATAAAGACAAACAAAACACAGTCTCTATTCACAGCCTAATAGCAGAGAGATAAATGCACACATACACACATATTACAATGTAATGGAATAAGTGAAATAATGGGGGGAGGGAACAAGGTACAGTATTGTCATATAAATTATAATGAATAAGTCTATTTAGCAGAGTCAAGAGAAGATTCTTGGAGAGGGTAACATCTGCACTGAAATTTGAAGAGTGAGCAGAAATTTGTGAGTTAAGTAAAGAATGACAAGGTATTCCAGACAAGTCAAACATCGACTATGTCTGAAATAATAACATCAAGTCTTCAATGTGATACTAACAATTAGCATAATTAAACACTATGTATGTCAGGCACTATTCGTACTTTATATGCATGAATTCTTTCTCACATAAATGTCATGCACTACTATGTTCATTATCCCTGTGTTACAAATTAAGAAATTGAAGTACAGAGAGTTTAAATAACATACTCAGAGTCATACAAATAATATGCGGCAGAGTCAGTTAAAACAGGATCAAGGAAAAGTGAAACTTAGGCAGTCTGGACTCAGAACTCAAGCTCTTATCTATCAGACCCTACTTAATAAAATTTAAGAAGACTTGTAGAAATAAGGCTATAAAATTATAATGATCATGGACTGTGTTCTATGCTAAAGAACTTGAGCTTTCTTCAGTCACTTACAGAGAACCTTTAAGGGGTTGGGCAGATGCTATCTAGAGATTTAAAAGTTGTACTGAACACTGTGTGGGAGTACCTAAACAAAAGGGGAAAGTAATCTGACGTACATTTTATGAAGAAGTCTGAGGCAGAGCTCAGGATGATAGGTTTGAGAGGCATTAAGGTTTAAGGCACAGAGATCACTGCAAAGGCTGAGACAAGAATTAATGGAAGTTTGACCTATGACATAGTCAGTGGAAATAGAAAGAACAGGATACACTGGAAGAATATTTAGGAGATAGAATTGACAGCATCAACAGTCATTAGTGAGTTGTAGGAAATCAGGGAAAGGAAAGAATTAATTAAGACTGCCCTTGGATTTTCAGTTTGATTCAGAATTCTGTTCCACTCTAATATCCTAAGGTTAACAAAATTTAAATTTAAAAAGTTGTATGTATTAAATTCATTTTTAAAAAGCATTAGGGAAAAAATATTATATTCAATCAGTGTTTATAGGTGTTTCATTACAATGCATAGAATAGAGTAGTATAAATTCAAACACCTTCCCTTGATCTCTTCTATATACAACTAACCTAATTCAACCTAATTTAACACTAGAAGTTAGCAAGATTTTACTTAAATATTTTGTAAAGAACTTATCAAATACAAGATAGCTTTAATTAACAAGACTGTGATTTAACTTTTCATTTCTTTGGTCATATTAAGTATTAAAAATCAATACTTTATTATTCCATTATAGTACTTTTTTTGTAAGATATAATTTAGTATCTTGGTTATATACACTTCAATCACTTAAAATTAATTAACATGATAACTTCTCATAAACTCTAGCTAGAAGATAGATGAGGCTTGTCAAAGAAGTTTAGTGAATTCCCAAGGTAAATAAATAGTTTATATTTCCTACTCCAATATTAGGAAGAATAAATAATGATCTCTTGGAATAGGCCAAAAAAAACCCTGGCCTATCCCTTTTCTCAAATTTATATTTGTTTGTATTAAGAGCATAATTTGACAACCACATCAATTAATCTTGAGCTTGTATCATGTTGGAAAAATATTTTTACAATAATTAAGACAGAATCATCATGCATTTGAACCCTAATTTTGCTATACACTAGCTGTTTGGTCAAGTGACTTGACCTCTGTGAACTTCAGTTTCCTTATATATAAAATGGAAATAATAATAGGTACTTTGCAGAATTAGTTGGAGGATTAACAGTAAGTAGTGTATGTAAGACACCTGGCACAGATGTTCACCTAATGTTAAATATCTAGACAGCAGTTATCTAAATAATCATCACATATGTAGTCTCATTTCACTCTGGATGGTCTTATAGAAGATTTCCCTAATCTTCACTCTGCATATTTAACACAAATATCAAGGAAACCCAAGTGCTCCATCTTCGTATACATGAAATGTTGATTCTCTTCCCATATACTGTAGTGAGGCAGAAGAATGTCTTCTGGAATATTTTTTCACTTGGTTGTACTCCCACATTAGAAAAAGCTGGGGTTAAGACAGAGATGAGACTGGTCTTAAGACCTGTTCAGTCAATTAAACCTTTAGACCAAAAAAATCCATTTACATATTTGGTTCAGCTGAAGGAATTTGCATTATGACATCTTTCCCTGTTCACCTCTTTTTTCTATTGTTTTGAGAAGATGTGGCAGGAAATATACTGGAGGAATCTAAAAGAAGTTGACAAGTACATGTCACACTTTGTGGTCATATCAATCCCCTATGTGCAAAGTAAATATTAATGCTTCTCATTTCTTGGTTTCTTGGTTGTGCAATTTCAATTATATGGGCCAATTCCTAATCCCTTATTTCCAAGTGCTTTTTCCTTGAAATAAGAAACAAAACCAAGTTTTGAGATTAGGACAGCATCCAACAAAAGAAAAAAAATCCTAGAGAAAACAAACTGGAAGCTTGTTGGAGTCACCTCCCACTGGATTGTTAGGAAAACAAGTGGTAGAGCAAACATCGTTAATCCTGTTTCTGCTTTGTGCCTTTTGCCATTTAGGGGATAAAGAAGTGAATCTAATGAGGCCAAAAATCCATTTTCAACCTTACAAATGATGCATTTAATTTGTCAGAATCTAAATCAGCAGGACCTCTCAGTGTGATTGTGTGGTATAATCCTGTTCATAAAATATTCCTCTTTGTTCTACCAAAGAAGTGGTGGACCTTCCTAAGGGCAAGCTCACCGAATTGTCAGCGGAAGCCCCATCATACTCAAAGCTGGTAAGTCACACACCCAGACACAACCGCTGACATTCCTTGGGGAGGAAGCAGAGCTTAATTTAGATAATCCCCTTTGTAAAGTGTATTAGTTGATCCAAACCAGACCTGGCTGACTAAAGCCATGTTGTTCCTACATTTCAGAATGTATCCATGTAGAAATGGCTTTTTTTTTTCATCTGGAGGATTAAGATCCATTGAAGGAATCAGTAGAGATGATCAATAAGCTATGTTAAAATATATAAAACAACTTCATGTTTGACTTTGACTTTCTATCCACTTAAATGGGTGGGAGGGTCCTCATTTTTTTGTTGCTCTAGAAAGTGCTTGGCAGAGTTCCTCTAATTCTATTTCACATATGAATATAAACAATAACAATAAACAAAATAGGGGAAATATGCTGTATATCACAAAGGGGTACTTTTGGTTTGTATAGAGAGGTTCATGAAAGAATATGCCCAGTTTTAGGATACATATCCTTCCATTTCATATATTAGAGCCTTCAATCGTAAGACACAGATAACTATAGACATATGGCAATGTCAAGACATATAGTAACTGACAGAAAAATACCCCCAGGAACCACATGTAAAGTAATGCCATGATTGAGGGTCAAAAAAGAAAGGGGTGAAGAGTAGGAGTAAAAGATACATGTTTTTGTCAGCACAAGAAGAGAAAAGAATTTCAAATTAAAACATAAATCTCCAAATTTATTGTGAAATATCTATATTACTGAAAAGTAGAATTGTTATAATCTTGAAAAAATATTATTTGTAATAAATTGTGTGATTCATATATTTAAGAAAACCTGAATTTTCCTTAGAAATTAGAATCCAATAAGGGAAAAAAATCATCAGGAGAAGACATCTATGTGCTTGGGATCAGGAATCAGAGTCCTCTGAGGTGCTGCGGTGCATGGAGAAGCATTTTCTGTCTGACCTGCAGAAAACCTCTTTTGAGAACTTGAACCTGAAGTTGGCTTTACTGATAGAACAGAGAGAACAACTTTTAAGCAGTTTCCCTTAAAAAATAACATTCCATGGTGAGAATTCCATAGGAGTAAATGATACCAGGTGCCATATCAAGAACATGATGGAAAGACAAAAAAATCCGAAATGATCTAGAATAAGATCTAGAAGAGAGAAAGAGAAACAAAAGAGAAGAGGAAGAAGAAGGAGGAGAAGGAGGAGAAAGAGAAGGAAGAGAAGGAAGAGGAGGAGGAGGAGGAGGAGGAGAAGAAGAAAAAGAAAGTATGAATATGAGAAGGAGTGAAGGAAAGAGGGAGTGGGAATTAGAGGCATGGAGAGATGAAGAGAGATGAGTATAGTGACATTTAAGGACAGCCTTTATTATAATAGTTAAGGATGAACCTTTTCAGGTCTCCCAGTTTTTGTGTAGTATCCTGACAGCTAAAGTGTCAGACATAGACCAAGAGATAACACATATCAGCAGGGGAAGTACTGGAGAATGTAAATTCATGATGGCAACTTTTTAAAAGATAAATCTTATATAGTCACATACTTAGTGAGAGATGGATTAAAAGTAACAGCTATAAATTAAAATACCATGCAATTATTAAGAACGACATTAGAGGAATATTTATTAATTAGAAAAGATAGCTATCTCCAAAGAAAGTAGGCTGCAAAACAGTATGTACAGCATGACACAACTTTTTCTGAAAAAAAAAAAAAAAAAAAGAAATTATATCTAATATATAGCAACATGTGCAGCTCTCAATGTGATGAGATTGTGGTTTTTAATATTTTTTGTGTACTCTGTCTTTTCTACAGTAAATGTGGTATTTATATAATTACATAATAAGACAACCTTAAAATGGTAAAATTGTCATTGTTTTAATTATTCATTCCTAGACAAAGCTTTCACAATAGTATCTTGAAATATATCACTATAAATGGAGTTCACTTCTAGTAATAAAGTGTGGTGAGATCCCAAATCAAAGGATAGTTGAAGTAAAGTATACCTGTTATGTGTATGTGTCTGCTTACTGTGAAACTGTAGTAGGATAAATGGTACTTTTCAACAAGATTTTCAATTCCAGAACATTTCACCATTAAACCAGTTCAGGGTCAAGTCTTGTCAAGTTTATTTAGTTATACAGTTTACCCCACGACACGGTACAAAGATAAATAAATGTAAAACTTAGAAATACAAGTCAGAGCTGAGTGACCCGTTTCAGACTTTAAGCCAACAGCCATGTTTATCTTCTTCATGTAAAAATTTAATTATAATTGTTGTCGTTAAGGTCTATTTTTAGTGTGAAGTTGGGAAATCCTACTCAGTTGCAAACAGTAACCAGAGACCATGTGTTACAGTGGAAAGAGCAGGACTAGAAACAAAGAAACCTGGATTACATTCCCAATTTTGTCACTAGGAAAGTGTGTGACCTTGGACAGATCACTCACTTCCGATGAGTTTATCCCTTCATCTGTAAAGTAAGAGGAGAACTAGCAGTCCTCTTAAATGATTTCCTGGTTTGGAATATGGTGAAAACTCCAGTTCCATCAACAAAATGGTATTTAACTAGTTTCTAGTAACACAATGGTTTTTAACTCAATATAATGCATAGGAACTGAAACTTTTTCAAGCCCTCCAAATATCCAGAAGAAAACACAGTTAAATACACACTATACTTGTCCTACAGTGGTCAGGGTTTTAATCAAATTGTCCACCATGAACGCTATTGACTTCAAAATCATATAGTCTATGTGTCAGCTAAGCTCTCAAGATCTCTAGGTCTCATTTCACTTACCTGAGATCATTCATAGTTTATAAAACACAACTCTAAAGCTAACCAAAGAAATGTAATAGGTGCAGAGTAAATGGCTTTAAGTGGGGTGGGGGGATAACTCTTGAATCAACTTTATAGGTAAATAATTTTCTAGAAAAAAATAAATTTTGCTTCTTTCTAGTGCAAGATCTCTAATTTAACAATTTCATTGCTCTGTATAAGCTTAATAGCAAGTAGAGTGATCATTCAAATTACAGAGTTTCAAAGACTCTATTCTTTTCTCTATTTCTGTAGATTTTGATTCTGCTGAAAACTCAAAATTTTGGGTCACCAAATTTAGTCATAGAATCAATTTTTTACAAATATGGTGAGATTTGAACTGAACATTAGATAAATTAGTGTTCAAAGTTATAAAAAGCAAATATTTTGAGTGTAAACAACAGTATTAATTTTATTGTTGACATATTTGCTATATTCACATTAAGCTCTCCTTTGTTTTTATATTCAAAATTAATTTGACTATATATATATATATATATATATATATATATATATATATATTTGCAAACCACTTCAATCTTTTTCTAAGAGTTAGCAAAGAGATGTAGAATATAAATATAAATAAGTCATGCATAATTATTTTTGGAATACAACAATCTTCACCTGTTTTTCTCATGAATCTTTAGAATTTCATTTGTCTGTTGAAGAAGTTGCTTCTCTAGTTTGTATGTTGATAATGAATTCTCCAACAGTTGAATTTCAAGTCGAGAAGTTTGATTTAACACCTGAAGATAAAAGACAAAAACATTTCAAACTTCCATCACAAGGAATGAAAACAATTATCTTGGGTTTTCCATTTAGCTGTGTTTTATTTTAAATTAATATTTCTTCCAGAATATTTAATCAAATGGTCTATATTCTATTAATTATTGTTTCTTAAATATTATATTCATTCAATATTGAAGTTGCAGTTGAATGAAAAAACTGAGTTGTTAAATCCATTTTCATACTTAAATTTGTGTCCTGAATCCCTAGGATACTTCACTATGCTAGTTGCTTTATATATTTTATCACCAATGTTTACAAGTGTGAAATGAGTAGAAGGTCTTACATATTGTGCATAATTAAGAATAACTAATAGGTATGTAAATTATGCCTGCCTTGATACATCACCTTATCATCACCAATTAGAACCGTGCAACAACCTTTGACACAGTTTAGCCAGATTCATGATCACACATTTATTGAACACCTATAATGTTATGTCATGTCAGCCTTTCTGGAGGTTATATTATTTTATAGAATGGGTGCCTGTTAAAGGAGTAATTATTATCACTTTATAAATGAGAAAACAGGTTCAGCAAGTGGCTAAAATCCACCTACAAACCAAAGGAAAAGCTGCGTTTCAAATCTAGATAGTGTGACTCTAATTCTAATGCTCTATACAGAAAACTAAGAAGAGGGAGAATCAAACTACCTTAGTCTGGGTCTTAATCTGAGTAAAGTGACCAGGAACTCAGATCACACTGAAGATAAGATTGTAGTTATCCTTCCAACTGCACTACACTGGGTCCTCTAGAAACCATAAATGTTTGACTCATTTTGAATCATGAAGACTCACATTGTGAGTTAAGCTTCAATATAATGTGAGTCTGTAAGCCATGCACCCAAATGCACTCATAGTCTGAGCACACATTGCTTAGAAGATGCTTTCAAACTGTGCTAGTGTCCTTGTACCTCCCTGTCTTTGTCTTGCCTCCCACCCACTTCCTCCTTAAGGGAGGTAAAAGGGGCAAGGGAGAGATATAGTTTTAAAAGCTCCCCATATCATTTGAAACTTTTACAACCATTACATCTTTGTGAGAACTACTTATTGAAAGGGGTCTGGGAAACCTTTTGGAATGTCTATCAATCTAAAAGGTCCTCCTGAAAAAATGACACCATTGGAGTCTTCCTTCTTTTTTGGTAGCAGGTCTAAACCTATGTCAGATGTACATAGAAAATCTTTTCAAAATATAATGATATGAACAGGGCTGAGCTGGGCTATAGAAAATTGGAAAAGGAGACATGTTTTGGGGGGAGCAGGAGTGAAACTAGGGTGATGAAAGACGGAATTGTCTCAGTTGTAAAATTTAAGAAAGTGCCAAAAAACTTGGTAATAAGAAAATAATATTTAATACATTTAAAAGGTCAAAATTTAAGCAAAAGAATTTATGTTTAACATAATATCATTTTAAAATAAAGGCAGTGTCTGCCCTTGAACATGTATGATTCAGGTTTTCATGACTTGATCTCACTTCCTTCACCTTAGTCCCAGCTCTGCTGGGTGTGGGGGTAGTGGATGAAGGTGGATGGGTGAAGATGAAAATAGTGAGATGGAACATTTGTACTTTAAAACAATTTTAAAGGCTATGATTCTTGAATACGGTTGTCATGAATATGGACATGAAAGCCAGTCTAAAAGTTACTACTACCTATTAAAAATTACAGTGTTTTAGAGTTTTTAGAAATATTTTCTTATTCTGAATCATTTCATCTGAGGAAAAACAGGAGCAAGCGAACCTGGGATTTGAAGACAGAGCTAGGAGCAATTCAGAGGAAAAAATGGTAGAGAATGTAAAGATTAGGAATACACAAAATGTAACTTTCAATGATTAAATGTTTTTGTACAGGCAAGTTTTCTGTTTGTTTATTAACTAGAATGACAACTTATAAAATAATTAATAGTAAATGAGACATCTGTATCTTTTGGTGACACTTAGAATAATGCTTGGCACAAAAAAGAAACTCAGTATTTATTGAATAAACAAAAGGTACATGTTTCACTGAATCAAACATAGCACATGCCATGAAATGTTTTCTTGCTTCTGCTCAAGAAGATAAAGTAAGTAAACACTGTACTTGTCTCCTCTTACAATTATATCAAAATTACAACTAACTTACAGAACAGCCATCATTGGAAGTTGCCTGAAGTCTAGCTGAACAAAAGTCCTATGACTGGAAACATTCAGAAAAGGTCACCTTAAGCCTGGTAGGAGGGGCAGAGACACAGAATGGGCTGGTTCCACACCCTCATCTGGGGTTGAAAACTGGGAGAGATATCTGAGCTGTGGTGGTTCTCCCTCCCCCGAAGAGCCAGGGGTCCTAGCTCTACACCAGGCTCCTCAGCCCAGGGTTCCAGTGCCAAGAAGAGAAGTCCCACAACTTCTGGCTGTGAAAGCCAGAAGAGACTGTGGCTGAGTGAGACAGAGGGTGGCTGGGGTCATAGACATTCCTCCTGAGGAGCCCAGATGGACTTACTCTCTGATGGACTTACTCTCTAATGGACTTACTCTCTGAGCTCCAGCACTGAAGCAGAAAGGTGTCAGGCACATATGAGAAGAAACTGAATTATCTGGATTCAGAGCAAAGAATAGAGGGGCAGCCTTCTCCCAGATATAAGTGTTGGTAGAATCTATTGTTTCTTTGTGGAGCCCCTTCACTCCTGGCATGCAGATGCAGGCGGGCATCATATCTGAGTCTCTATCAACTTGGTTAACAGAGGTCACTCCACCCACTCAGGTGATTCCCTGAGACTCCACCTCACCCAACTTGTGGGCCCAGCCAAGCCACTTCCAGTGACTTTTCCATACAAAAGTCCTGTCTCGTCTCATGCCTGAGGACACCTACAACTTAGGCCACTCTGCTAAGACTAAGAGATATAGCAGCACTACCTAATACATAGAAAAAAAAAAACACAGGGAGGCAATCAAAATGGGAAGACAAAGAAACTTACCCCAAATGAAAGAACAGAACAAAACTCCAGAAAAAGAACTAAACAAAATGGAGACAAGCAATCTATCAAATGCAGAGTTCAAAAGACTGGTTAAAAGGATGCTCAATGAACTTAGGAGGAGAATACACAAATTCAGTGATAACTTTAAAAAAAAATAGAAAACATAAAAATGGAGATAGAAAACATAAAAAAGAACCAGTTAGAAATGAAGAATACAATAACTGAAATGAAGAATACATTAGAGGGAATCAACAGTAGATTAGATAAAGTAGAGGATTGATTAAACAATTTAGAAGATAAGGTAACAAAAAACACCCAATCAGAACAGCAGCAACAGTAAAAAGAATCCAAAAAAATGAAGCTACTTTAAGGGGTCTCTGGGACAACATCAATCATACCAATATTCACATCAAAAGGGTACGAAAAGGAGAAGAGAGAGAGCAAGGAACTGAAAAACTATTTGAAGAAATAATGTCAGAAAACCTCCCCAATCAGGTGAAAGAACTAGACACATAAGCCCAGGACGTGCAGAGAGTCCCGAACCAGATGACCTCAAGGAGGCCCACATCGAGAGACACATCATGATTAAAATGCCAGAGATTGAAGACAAAGAGAGAATCTGAAAAGCAACAAGAGAAAAGCATCTAGTTACCTACAAGGAAACTCCCATACAGCTGATTTTCAAAAGAAACTTTGTAGGCCAGAGGGATTGCTATGAAATATTCAAAGTAATAATTAAAAAAAAAAGACCAAGATGACTCTACTCAGCAAAGCTATCATTTAGAATTTAAGGACAGATAAAAGACTTCCTAGATTGGGGGAAGAAATGTCAAAGATCATAGAGGCTTTGTTCTTGCCTTTTGCAACCAAAACAAAGTTGTGACAGAAACATAGAGCAAACAGCAAAAAAAGTTGCCTGGGATCCAGATGAACAGAAGCACTATTATAAGGAGAGAAATAATTAATTAACCTGAAACGGTTGGAGATAGAAGGAGAAGAAGATGCAAGGCTGCCTGGTCAGGAGCAGCTGAGTGGGACTAAGGCTACAGCAGAGGCAGATGTCTCTTAAGAGGACTGTGTCAGCGAGCAGACTTGCGCAGTGATGGACCTGCTCTCTCTGAACACCAGCACCAGGTAGGCTGCACGGATGGCACCAGGGACTTACAGGGAGACACCGAATTGTCGAAGAGAGCACAGAAGGTGAGGCTCTCACCCGGGCATAAGTGACGGCGGTATCCATTGTTCCTCTGTTGAGCCCTCCCCTCTCCCAGTGTGCTGATGTAGTGCCACCATAGCTGAGACATCATCAAACTGGATAACAGAGGTCTCTCCGCCCAGAGGATTCCCTGAAACTCCACCTCCCCCAACTCAGGGCCCCACCTGAGCCACATCCAGGTATGTTCTCAGAGAATCAAATGATCCTTGCTGAATCAACTCCAGGACTCATATTGGTGGTAGCTGGCCTCAGTTTCTGGTGTGGCCTCTTGAGGAACTATAAGCACAACATCTGTGGATTGTTTGCTGAATTTTAACAGAAGGCCTTGGAGGGGTGCAGGCTGGGGCAAAACTTGGCCTTCAGCTGAACCCCTCTCAGGACTGTGTCACTGGACACCTACTACACAAAGCCACACTAATAAGACCAGGAGACTTAGGGGCTTTGCTTAGTACATAGAAACAGACACGAAGAGGCAGCCAAAATGGAAAGACAAAGAAGGGGAAACCACATGAGAGAACAGAACAGAGATCCAGAAATAATGGAGTCAAGCACTCTAACAGACGCAGAGTTCAAAACACTGGTTATAAAGATGCTCAATGAACTTAGGGAAAGTGTAGATGAATTCAGTGAGTACTTTAACAAAGAGGGGGAAAAAAACATAAAAATCGAAATGGAAATTGTAAAAAGGAACCAGTCATAAATGAAAAACACATTATCTGAGATCAAGAGTATATTAGATGGAATAAATAGAGTGAATAAAGAAGAAGATCAAACCACCGATATAGAGGATGGGAAAGCCAAGGACACTCAATCAGAATGGCAAGAAAAAAGAATCCAAGACTATAATAATAATTTAACAAGCCTATGAGACGAAATTAAATGTAAAATTATCTGTGTCATAGGAGTACCTGAAGGAAAACAAGACGTTGAAGAGCTATTTGAGGAAATAATGATGGAAAACTTCTCTAACCTGGTGAAGGAAATAGACATATAACCCCAAGAAGCTCACAGAGTCTGAAGAAAGAGGAACCCAAAGAGGCCCACACCAAGACACATCATAATTAAAATGCCAAAAGTTAAATACAAAGAGAGAATCTTAAAAGCAGCAAGAGAAAAGCAGTTAGTTACCTACAAAGGGAGCACCCATAAGACCTGCAGCTGATTTCTCAAAAGAAACCATGCAGGATAGAAGGACTTGGCACAAAATACTTGACATGATGAAGACCCAGAATCTACAACCAAGAATACTTTATCCAGCAAAGCTATAATTTAGAGTTGGAGGGCAGATAAAGAGCTTTCCAGACAAAAAATAAGCTAAGGGAATTTATTGATACCTAGCTAGTATTATAAGAAATATTGTCGGGCTTCTTTAAGAAGAAAAAACAGGTATCAAAAACAGGAATAAAGAATGGTAATAACTACATTCTTATCAACAATTACCTCAAATGGAAAAGAATTAAGTGCTCCTACTGAAAGACAGGGTGGTTGAGTTGATAAGAAAACAAGACCCCTACATATGCTGTCTACAAGAGACTCCTTTTAGATTAAAAGACCCATACAGACTAAAATGAAGGGAATAGAAAAAGACATTGCCTTGATGGACCTAGAGGGTATTGCCATGAATGAAGTAAGTCAGGGAAAGACAAAAAGCACAAGATTTCTTGTACATGTGAAATCTTAAGAACAAAATAAACAATGACAACAATAAAAATGGAAACAAATTCATAGATACAGAGAATATTTTAAGGGCTACTATATGGGAGAGGGGTTGGGAGGGATGGCAAAAGAGGGCAAAGGGATTAAGAAGTACAAACTGAAAATTTCAAAATAGATATGGAGAGATAAAGAGTAGCATATGGAAAATAGCTAACAGTGTTGTAATAAATATGTAAGGAAGAAGAGGGGTACCAGATTTAGTGGAGTTATCACATAGTGAGTTATATAGATCTCTAATTACTATGCTGTATAACTGAAACTAATACATTATTGTATGTCAACTATAAGTGAAAAAAGAAAGCTTCCTAGACAAGAAGAAGCTAGAAGAGTTCATCAACACCAAACCAGTATTACAAGAAATGTTATAGGGACTTTTAAAACAAGAAGAAAAAAAAGATTAAAAATATGAATAATTAAATGGCAATAACTATGTATCTATCAACAATTACTTTAAATCTGAAAGTAAAGGGATAGAAAAAGGATACTTCATGAAAACAGAAACAAACAAAACAAAAGCCAGGGTAGCAATGCTTATACTGGGCAAATAGATCTTAAGTGAGGCTAGAACAAGAGACAAAGAAGGATCTAGTAATCTCACTTTTTGATATTTAGCCAAAGAAACCCAAAAGGCTACTTAGAAGGGAAATGTGAATCCGTACGTTCATTGCAGCATTATTTACAATAGCCAAAATATGGAGGCAATCTGGATGTCTGACAATATAACCATAGATGGATGGATAAAGAAGAAAGGACATATACATATACAATGGAATATTACTTAAGAATAAAAAGCATGAAATTTTGTCATTTGTAACAACATGGATGGACCTAGAGGGTATTGTGCTGAGTGAAGTAAATCAGACAGAGAAAGACAAATACCATATGATTTTGCTTACATGTGGAATCTAAAGAACAAAACAACAAACAAGCAAACAAACAAAACAGAAACAAACTCATAGATACAGAGAACATTTTGATGGATGGCAGATGGGAAGGGCTTTGGGAGAGTGGGTGAAAAAGAGAAAAGTTAAGAAGTAAAAATTGATAGTTACAAAATAGTCATGGGATGTAAAGTATAGCATAAGGAACATAGTCAATAATATTGTAATAACTATATATGGTGTCAGATGGGTATTAGATTTGTCAGAGTGAGCACTTCAAAAGTTGTATAAATGTCTAATCACCATGTTATACCCTTGAAACTAATGTAATACTGTATGCCAACTATAATTGAAAAGTAAAAAAAATATTTAAAAAAGATAAAAATAAAAAGTAGACTCACCTAAAATAAACAAATAAATAAATAAATAAATAAATAAATTTCCCCTTTATTCATCATATTCTCTGATCACACTTCCTGATATTCTCAAATACTTTTTTTTTCTAATTTTACAAAGGACAGAAATTGTTCTTCTCCATATCTGAGAAAAGCATAAAAGAACTCAAAAAAAAAAAAAGAATGGAAACATCCAAAACTAAAAGTGAAGCTGCCTATATCTAAGTCTGGAGACTACTACAGCTTCAAATTTTTCTCAACTCTGTCCTACTTCTAGTCCATTTGTTACAGAGCAACCAGAATGATTTTTGTAAAAATAGAAGTCAGGTCATGCCATCTCCTATATTAAATTTACAAAATCTTCCTTGCAATTAGAATAAACTCCAAAATCCTTTGCCTAGCCTACAAATTTTATGTGATCAGGAATCTTCTTAATATTCTGCCACTCTCCACCTTGTTTATTATACTCCAATCATATTGTCCTTCTTTCTGTCACCTCAACATGCCAAATCATTTCCACCTCAGGAATGCCTACCCCTTTCTAGATGCATGTCTACTTTCTTGTCATCGTTCAAGTCTTACTCAGGGAGGCCCTACTTGGCCGCACTCTGTAAAATAGCTCCCCCATCATACTATATCAGGTCACCCTGTTTTATTTTCTTTATAGAATCATTACTATTGGAAACCATCCTGTCAGTTCCCTAATTTGCTCTTTCTGCCCCATAAGGATGTTAGCTGTGCAGAGGCAGGAGTACTCTGTCTTTAGCCCTCCAAACCCCCAGAGACCGGCACTGGGCCTGGCACAGTGGGGCACTCAGACTTATTTGCTGGATGATATGCTAGACAATGAACAGTGAGTTGTTTTTCAAGTTGGGTAATGGTCAGAAGAGAGGGTAACAGGCCACGTGAATATTGAGATGAACTTCAATAATAACAGCCCAAATCTAAAGCAAGATCTGAACGTGGCAGAAAGAGGGGGACAAATCTCAGAAGTTCAGTCTAAGTGTCAGGTCGTCTCAGGCCAGTTTTTAGCACAAATCCCAAACTCTTCTCTTCTTTCTCTGTCACCTCAACCTAATAGCTGCTTTATTTCAACTCTCTCCACTGATGTATTAAAATAGGCCCAAAGTTCAAAAGCAGGCAATTGAGAGAATTGTACAGGAAACTATGATAAATTGACCATTTTCTTGCCATGTGTCTATGGAACTTGCTGCTTAGCAATAATCTAAGTGTTCCATTAAAATGACAAAAGACATTTCCTTCTTTAGCCTAAACACATTCCAAAAGCACATCTCTGCAGGAAAGAAAAAGATGTAAGAAAGAAAGAAAGAAAGAAAGAAAGAAAGAAAGAAAGAAAGAAAGAAAGAAAGAAAGAAAGAAAGAAAGAAAGAAAAAGAAAGAAAGAAAGAAAGAAAGAAACGAAACAGAGAAGAGTACGTAAAACAAGCCCCCCCCGCCAAAAAAAAATTTCAAGCTTAAATTTTCCAGAATATACTACAAAGTAAGGAAGACATAACACTTGAAACTGAGAATTTATGGATTACAAATTTTAGTTTTATTCTTTAAAAAATAAACAAAAATTTTAAAATAAAAATCTCTAGTATCTCAAAAAAAGTGAGCTAGAGAATTTCAGCCAGCTTCCCTTTAATACTTTTAAAAGTGCCTCTGTTCTTCCTTAAAAGGAAAATCTCCCATAATAGAAAATTTCGTTCACCAGCATATTAACTTTGAAATCAGCCTTGTTGGTAGGTTTATGTTTCTTTTTACTTTGTGTTTTTCAAATGAAAAATATGACAGAAAATATGATGACTTAATACTTAGATTTTTACAGAATAAAATCTGATATATGTATAAGGAATGTGTTAGAAAGTCACCATTTTATAAAATCAATGAAATGATTTATTTGGTCAATGATATGGCAATGTGATAAAGTACCATCCCATAGGTTTTTTGTTAATTTCCAAGTAGAAAATAGACAATTGGGATAAAAAGCTATGGAGGCTTCTACTCTAACCAAGTTAAAATAGCATCGCTGAGAGTGTGGCAAGCTGGCATTTGTGCCTGCTGATGAGATGTAATAGGAACTGGTCAGCAGTTCTGCAGAGCACTCCACTACAATGTTCAACTCAATCTAATTGAACTTTTAGACTTACTTTCCAGCTTAAAAAAACCACAAGGGATAGAAGAATAAATTAAAAACTATCATAAAAAATGTTCCGACAAAGTCAGAATATGGGACATTTTAAATAACAATTGACCCAGTTTCTCAAGAAAAAAAAAGGAAGATTGCTTTCAAATAAAAGGGACTATCAAATCTTGAAAAATAAAATGTCTATAAAATTTTTGATAGAACTGAGGAAATTTGAATATGAAAATTAGATAATCTTAGAAAATTACTGTTAATTTTAGCCATGAAAATACAATATATAATTAAAGCTATATAATTATTCCATGTAATATTTTATATTTTGTTTATATGATATGATATAAATATATGATAAACATATATAATATAATGAGAACCCCATTGGGTTATGGAATTTAGTAGAATATTACTTATATTACAGATGCAGAAATTGTGGATAAAAGAAACTTGTCCAGCAGAGCAGACACGCAATAGGGTCAGAATGGAACCTAGGTAGTCTATGTCTGGAGTCTGAGTCCATTCTCACAGGATCATGTAGCTATACAAAAGCAGCTTCCCTCTGGCTGAGAAAGGCACCTCCCCTCAGTCAATAACAACTGATCTCAGAATGGTTTCTCCAAATTACCATGAGATCTTCTGCAGCTGATGGCATCTGACTTATTCCCTCTCCACACCCCAACACTAAACTAGCACTTACCAGGCAGGAAGGTGGACAAATTGCTCAAGCTCCTCAGAGGACAGAGAAAATACATTCATCCAACATTCTTTGTCAGTCAGAACATCTTTGCAGCAGACTGCTTCTGTTCAAAGTCCTATACTGACCCACTATCTATCTGTGAGTATGTATTACCAGCAACACACAACCCTTAGGACATTGCCTTTGGGCTTAGGAGCATTGCACTGAAAACTACAGAAATGAAGAGACTAATATTTGTTAATTTAATCATTAGACAAGTATTTGTTGAGAGTCTACTGTGTACCAAGTACTGTTCTAAATCTAAGAATAGAAGTGTGAACAAGACAGACAAAATACACGCTCTCTAGGAGTTTGTATCCTAATGCATGGGTTGACAAGCTTTTTCTGTAAAGGACCAAAGAGTAAATATGTTAGTCTTGGAGGCCCAGATGGAATCTGGTACAACTATTCAACTCTGCAGTTATATTGAGAAAGCAGCCATACACAACATATAAATGAATGAGTGTAACTGTGTTTAATAAAATTTTATTTACAAAAAGAGGTGGCAGTTCAAATGTGACCTGTGGGTCATAGTTCACTGAGCCCTCTCCTTATGAATTATCAAACGTTTTTTTCCAGACCCTGTGAGAAAATTAATTACCAGGATATTTTCTTTGGATGACAATCAGCAGATTTAGTTTACTGCCATTTCAGTTAGGCCAAGGTTAAACGTTTAGTCAACTAATCTCTCATCAAATTAAAGAGATCCAGTGGCTCAATTTTGAAAGTTGCCATTTCAAACCTATTTCTGCCTAGAGATTCAAGCTCATCGGTTAAACTGTCCTGAAGTGCCTTAAATTTGTAATTGTGCAATTGAAATCCAAACAGCAGGTGTTCATGACTTCTGAGGAGCAAATAACAAAATGAGATTAGACATGCAGAAAATGTATTAGGGGAAATTCCTGTGAAGGAAAATGGGGAAGAAGCCAGAGTTGGCTAGGAGTGCCTTCTGACTGGGATGCAGGTCTAACCACAGAAGAGAAGAAAAAAAAAGGAGACTGAGTGGAAATCTTAGCCTGTAGGGCAGTTGTGAGAAGGTCTGGCAAGGCTGATGGAGAGTCCTTAGCCAAAGTCATGTGTCAGTGGAGCCCTACAGCTCCCAGCAGTAGATCTGACTAAGCATTACTGCCACGATGTGTCATTTGCTGGAAGTGATCACTGGAACTTGTGGTCTCTGTACCAATATTATGATGGATTTCAGAGCACAGCAGCTGGGGCCATTGGTCAATTACACTCCCCACAGAAAGAAATGGTTTAGAAAAGTTTGCCACATTAACTCAATTAAGCTCACTGAGGATAAGGCCTGCCTTACTTACTGCTGTATTCTATATAGTACCTATTAAAATATCTTTCATCAAGAAGGTACTCAAAATACATCAGTAAATTTGATTAAATTTCATTTCTAACACCATGGTTCCCACATAAATCATTGGAAATTGGAAGGAACAGGCTCAATGTCTAAGAAACTTCCCCATAGTTACACAGCCAGCAAGGACAACCCTGGATCCTAGGATTACATGATATGATGTGCAGTCGTGTGGTAAAATACTGTCAGCAGCATCAGAGAAGTAGCAGCTTCTTTATATAATTATATAAAGTCTCATAGAGTTTAATTGTAATATGTAGTTTCCCTTCCCCACCATCCATGGTTATCTGATAATTGTGTGGTATCATTAAAATATCAAAAAATATTTTCCAAAGCCTATGTGATTTATTGATCCAGTATAATCCATATTTAAGTTCTTATTAAATTAGTTAATAAGTTAATTATTAATATTACTAATCAAGGGGGACAGAAAATAAAAGAAATGAGTATGCCTCAGCTGGAACCAAAGATTTGATTCACTAGCGGTATCAATGTGAGAAAATCACTCACACTTTCTGACCTGCCTGCTCTAAATGATTTCATAAAAATCACCTGCACGTGGGAAAGGGGTATGAATAATACAAAATGCTCTATCTGTATAAATTATTATTTCTCTTTAAATATCAACATATGATCTGTAATTCCATTAACACAAAAGAAATAAAATAGAAATAAGGTTGAATCTTATTTTAAAATTTATATTGTTAAAATAACTAAAAGAGAAGGCCATTAGACTGAGGTGGCTCTAACGCTGTGGTAGCATGCATAAGCAAACCAAAACCTAAGCCCAAGTCACTGCACTTGAATCCAAGAAAGTGAAACCTAAGAACAACCAATTACAAACAGCCAACGAGGCTCTCCCAAACAAGGCAACTGCTGAAGCTCTAGCCAATCAAATAACTTCTGTGATTTGCTTCTGCATCTTCTCTATTAAAACCTTTCCCTTAGCTCCTGACCACTTTTGGTTAGGCACTGCCCAATTCCAATTGATGTTTGCTCAAATAAACTCTTGAAAATTTTCATTGTGTCTCATTTATCTTTTAACAGTATTATTTCAACTTTGATTACAGAAATGAACTATACTGGGTTTTAGAATGGTAACCAAAATAACTATTTTTATGCTCCAAAGCATACTAAGAGATCATCTTCTAGTCATCAAAAATGATATTTTCACTAAACTGTAATGGCAGGTTAGTCACAATGATGATTAAAGGTCATTTCACTGATTCGTACATAAATACATATGCTTGTATATAAGTGTGTCATTGTCAATGGTAGGGTAATATATATGTGTTATATATAGGGTAATATATATATATCTGTTTATGCACATATATGTATATGTATAGAGAAAGAGTATTAATTGACTCCTTATTATAAAATCATGCTAAATAAAAAAAAACCCACACATTCCTGATTAGCTCATTTGGAGTATTCCCTCCTATAAACTGAATGAGCAAAACCACTGCAGGTGCCATTATGGCTAGAATACTACCAGAGACAAACAGGACAGGTCAAAAGTGTACACCAAAGGCACTAATTTGACCAAAATGGTTATTTTGTTCAACACATATCATATCACAGTTGGTAGCTGCAGTGTTTATTTTAATTTAAATGCTGATTAAGTCCTTTGCCAGTCCCATTTTCACAAACACGTACAAAGCTAAATATACCAACCCTCATTTAATCAAAAGAAACATGCATAGCATGTCAGGCAGTCATTGTTTTTATTACCAATAAACAAAAATGTATATGTTTCCCCATCTCAGTGCTGAAATGTGCTCTGTGTTTATGAAGCAAGCTAAAGGGGAAAAAAAGTCCTTCCAGTTAAGAGTTTCTTGACTCTGGCCTAGGGGCGTACCTGGGTCTCAACATCTGTCAGCTTTCTGGTCTGCTCTGCAGTCTGAGAGAGGAGGCTGGTTCCTATCTCGAGCATGGTGGCCGTGTGGTTCTGAACTGCATTCTGCTGTATCTGGGCCATCTCCGACTTCATATTTTCCACAATGTAATTCTCAATCTGCAAGAGATAAAGAACAAACATACTACATTATAAGCAAAGCCTCTCGGTTGGAGTATGTAATATTTACAATGACAAAACGAGACACAGCTGGCAAATCAACCATCTGGCAGGGATCCTCTGCAGCTTTGGGAATTAGGGAAATGGGAGCAGAGCATGCAGGAATCCAGTTGCTAACAAACTGTTAATATACTGATATATATATGGAATCATCACAAGCATAATAAAAGTGTGTTCTTGGATCGCACTTTCTCGTTTTTGACGTCATCTCATTTAACCCTCATAGAAAAGATGTGAGAGTTAGGCACAGATGGCCTCACTGTTCTTTTTATTGTATAGTTGAGGATATAGAATCAGAGAAGGTCAATGATGAGCCCAAGGTCACCCAACAAGAATCCAGCAGCATTAGTGTAATAACTTAAATCTAAATCTTGGTTCTCTGGTCTTCCCAGTACCCCATACTGAGCAATCATCTCAGAGAAATTCAGCCTCCTGCTTCCATTTCTGTAATGAAAAATAAAGACCATGCTGAATTAGGGGAATGGGATGAGGAGAGGAGGGCAGATGCCCAAAACACAAATCTTTAAAGGAACATTAAAATACAGACAACAGCATACAAAACAGTCTGCAGAGGCTCAAACCTAGCTAAAACTATTCTCACTGCCAGCTCAAAAAAAAAGGAACTGAAAGTTGGCCAATAAAGTGACATTTGCCTATTTTGCCTTGGGTAGCATTTGGTCTTATTTATAGTGCCATCTTAGAAAATACTATGGTTATAAAATAAATGGTATACAAAAGGGGCTGAGAAGAACTCCTAAGTGACTTCCTATGAGGGAGTCTGTTAGGCATCTGGGAGAATAAAGTTAAGCATATGCACTGCTTGAAAAATACAGAAGAAGCCTGCACCACCCTGTCAGTGCACTTAATTCTCCCCCGCCACTGTGTGGTGACTACATTTTATTACCTAATTACACATGTGAGGAAACTGTGTCCAAGAGAAGTCAGGTCCAAGGCCACACACCACAAAGACAGCCAGACTTGGATTTGAGTGCCAAAGACTTAACTTTCACACCAACACTCTTAACCACTTAATAGCTCTGCCAAGTCGTGCTTCAACAGCTGCGTTCCAAATCATTAAGGGCTACGTGATTTTTACTGATTTAGTGGACCATAATACACCCATTATTTTATAATCCATAGCAACATTATTGTCATGTAACAAATGTAGTCTAAAACTAAACTCACCTTTGTGAAACTCTGGCAGTTTACTTTCTAGTACCATCTCTTGCTTATTTCTATTTATCAAACATGAATCTGACCCAAGCTAAAGAAAATGAAAGGTTAGAACCAAACTCGGATTATTATTAATAAATTCTGACTTTGTTCTAGGTCAATATAAGGCAACGCCCCTTTATCCTTTATTTCCAAATTGAAAGTAGGGGAAACAATTCAACCTACAAAACATAAACAAATACAAAGTAGATTAGAATAAATATCTGGAAATTATCTTAACAAAATATTAAGGTCACTAAATCAAGTCTTGTCTTTATTCCAGTTGAACCAACACATTTAAACAACAACGGAAGAGTAAAGGCGAGTAGGTCAGAGTATCAAACATTATTCTTTTGGATTCGGCATCCATATGTTTTCTCTTTTCCTAATAACATCCCTTAACTTTGGTTGTGGAAATTATTTTTCTCGCCTTCAGAACAAATGCTTCAGGTGAAGTTGTCTCACCCTAGATTCAGGAGTAGGTATGTTTGAGCCTGAAAACCGAATTGTTCTGCTTTTACTTAGAGTGAATGATAGAAAGATATTGTCATCCAGGGCACTAAGTCTCAGTTCTGGAATTTTGTTGGGCTATTTCACAAAAGAACTTCTTTTTCCTCTGTGGTTATTAGGCCAGTAACATACAAGCCTCACACTGCATCGCAAAACCAGGTCCAGCCTAAGATTGAGCCTATCTTGATAAATAGACAGATAGATGATAGATGACAGACAGATGATAGAAAGATAGACAGACATACAGACACACACACACACACACACACACACACACACGCAGGGAAGCAGGTGATATAGATAGAAGAATATCCTCAGAGGACCTCAATCCAGTCATGGTCTTAGCCGGAACCACCCTTGGATATTAAGTTGTAAAGTGTGTGATTTAATAATCTCCCCTCGAGCAGCTAACTTTTTATTTCTTCCATCACATTGATTTAGGTTTCTAACACTTAGAATCAAAAGAGCCTTGATAATTATTTTGATGCATGTTTAGCAAAGGAAACCTCAGACAGGCAAGTATTGGCAGTATGCTCTTTGCTTGTCCAGGGAATTTGGGGCTGTATATAAATGTGAACATTCTCAAAAATGGCAGGTAAGTCTCTGTCATGGAGATGATAACTGTCATTTACATCTGACATTTATCAATTATCTACTATGTGGCAGGCACTGAGTAAAGCACTTTATATATATATGTGTGTGTGTATATATATATATATATACATATATATATAATGACATTTAAACCTCCCAACTTTATGAGGTAGGTATTATTATAGCACTTTATAGGTAAGGCTGTTGAGGTTTAGAAAATTCACAACATCTTGCTGAAAAAGAAATAAGAACTTAAACCTCAGTGCCAACTTATGTCCTTAACCTCTAACCTATTCAACTTAACACCACTTGATTACTCTACCCATTTTGTTATGCAGATCCTACACCTTATGTGTTCATCCAAACACTACATGGGGGCGCATTTTTAAAATGCAGATGGAGAGACAACACACCAGAACTCTGAATCAGAATTTTCAAGGGTCCATCACTAGAAAACTACGTATTTTCAAAAGCTGCCCGTTGTAATTCTGATTCAGGCAAAGACCACTGCTTCTCAAGTTGTAGAACACAGAATAACTGCTTGTATAGAAAATGTCTGTGAACAGTCTGCCATAGATGAAGAACTTGTGCTGGAATGCAAATTAGTGTCATTAAGCATACTGTTTAGTTCACTTACACAAAATTTGGAGCAAGACTCTCTCAATGAAGAAAGTGATGCTCTAACAGTTTAATTTATAGTCCAGTGCAAACTTCTTACATTGTTCTCAAATTAGCAATTTCTTTGAGTACCAGTAATTTAGACAATTTATTCTGATATGTCAGATTCCCTGCTTACGAATGAATTTCAAATAACAACTTGGTTGCTTGGTAGATTTCTTTCCTGAGAAAGAATTCACTAATCAGCGAGCTCCAGAACCATCTGCTTAATAATTATACATCAATTTCTTATGCAGTTGATTAGTAGGAGTCAGTTCCTAGAGTTTAACTTGCTCTGTGTGTAATAATAATGTGCCCCAGTCTCTATAGAGGAGGACATCTCTGGCATAGAGTGACTACATCGAAATTCAGCTGCTTTGTGATCCTACCTATGTTAGATCCTATCTATTTATCTATTCTGTATTATTGGTTTTTTTTTTTACTGTAAAAGTTATCACTGGCAAAGCAAAATAACTACTTTATGCCAGCATTTATCACAAAGAGCCTCCCAATTCTACTGACCCTGTTGTAGAAATAAAGTAGATCTATAAGCTATACTAAAATTCTTATTTAGGCTGCCATGATGAGTTAAATGAATATAACTCTAGTTAATTGTTTTTTAATCAAATGGGGCTGCATTCTTTGGGAGTAACTGCCTTTTAATGCAAAAGGTAATGGCACACTTAATAGCAAAAACCAGATGTAGTTGATTTAAAGGCTGAGGAGGGAGGCAGAAGCCAAATATACAATGTGTGATTAATAAGGAGGACTACTTTTATCTTATCTCTAAACATTCCTCTGTAGATGTATAACTATGAAATCCATCTTGATGTGCCATATTAGCTGGGTTCAGGGAAGTTTTGCAACAAATTTGATTATCTTCATATATTCTCCATTAGTTAAAAAATGTTTACAAAATATGATGGCTACCTCAAGGTTCAATATTTTATAAACATCTAAGATGTGAATTTTAAGCTTAGAAGTTGCTGAGCACAAGAGCTGAGAGGTTATAAAGTAGGATATTCCCAATCTGAATCATGCAATTATTTGCTTATTACTACCATTCTCAGTGTCCGACTCGAGAGTTTTATAAGTACTGGCCAAAATACTATCAAGTGAATGCAAGGTGAGATTTGAACCGAGATAATGAACAATAAATGATGGTTTTTAAACCAGGAAATAATGTCCCATTCTAAAGTGATTTAGTGTTTACTTAGAGCTTTCATACACATTGATTGGATTCTTACACCAACCCTACAAAGGGAAATGTTGACTCCATTTTATGGTTTAAAAAACAGATGCTCAGAGACCTTAGGTGACTTGATAGAGATGGAAAAAAGTTCTCAAATCTATCTTCTGATATTCCACTAGCCTCAGAGTTGTGGGAACTGCTCTGATGTTGGTTTGGTTGTTTGATTAATTAATTGGTTGATTCCATTTTTAGCTAGCTCAAGGAGAATACATTTACTTATTCTTTTGAGAAAAGCATGCATCATTAGAGGGTGATTACTTCACTCCACCATGTTGGAGGCTAAGTTAACTTGAGGTGAGGTGAGAGGCTCTAGGGCCAAGTATGTGCAAAGTTTACTTTGCTGGCACTTTTAATACAATGGGTTATTAAAAATCCTCTCATCAGTTCCTACCTTTTTTTCTTAGGATGTAGTTTATAACATTGTTGTTTACTCCTGCCCATTCTATTTCTATAAACCATTATAAAATATAACAAATGGAATAACAACACACTAAGCCTCTACTAAGGCTAGGCATGCACCAAGTTTTACAAATATGTACTTCGTTGGCTCCCTATAACAATCTAGGCACTGTATTAATTTTTCTGATTTCACTGGTAAGGAAATAGGCTTAGGGAAGTTAAATCATTATGATCACAAAATGAGTCAGTGAAGAGCTGCTATGTTGCTTTGAAAGTGGCTAAATGTGGAGTGGCTCCATAGTGTAGTGGTTAGCACGTCTGCTTTGCATGTGGAAGGACCTAGGTTTGAGCCCCAGGTGGAGCTACGGATCATGCACCAGGTGTGCCAGGGCCCATGTGTTCAGGCCCTGTGTGTGCCAGACCCTGGGTGCACACCACGAGCGTGTGGGAGGAGATGCCTTACCTTCAGAGATCCAGTTCTTAAGGGGAAAGGGCAACATCCATGGATCAGGGGTAGAAGTGGGGGGGGGGGAGGATTGAAGTGAGGGGGTGTGGGGATTAAAGGGAGGTGGCAAAAAAAAAGTGACTAAATGACCCCACAGGTAGTACTTCATCCTAAAGAATAGTCACCCATCAAGCACAATCACACTACTGGCCAAGTTCTGATAACACAAAATTCATGGAGGGAATACATGGAATGAAGTTATAGAGCTAATGAGGTGAAATTTGCCCAAAGATATATAATTTCTGTTTTTTATTTAATCTGTTTCATATTGCATATTGATTGATGGCTACAATATCCTTGGAAATGTTATAGGGGATGAGCAAGCAAATAGACAGTCACTGTATTACAAATAACATTATTAGGTAGAAAAATTATTTTTAAAAAGTCAAGATTATCAGCCATTTGTAGTTCACTCATAAATTGCTTGCCCATGTCTTTTCCCGAATGACTGATAGAGAATTGATATTATCATTTTCTATTACAAGAGAGTTTGGGGAAAGCTCTCGTATTGGGCCATCAAAATGTTTGCTGCTTCATGTTCACAAGATCTAAAATCTGCATGAGATTATGACGTCCTGCATGTGAAATGCATTCTCTATCATTTCACTTCAAGAGATCACTTCAAGGGATCTCTTAAATGAGAGCATATCTTAAAGCACACAGAATAGAATTGACAAAGGCATTGTTCACTTAAGATATGTTGTAGATTAAGAGGACTCTTATTAAATGTTGATTCATATGGTATTACTCAGTTATGGCAAAATGGCCATGAAATAAAGTAAAAGGATAAATACGGGAAAGCAATAAAAAGGTAAAAAAAAATGCAAAAAATGCCTTAAATGTTGATGGTTTCATCTAATATCATTGTTTCATAAATCAGTGGCAATATTGAAAAACTAGGTTTATGGTTTTATAAAAAAAATAGCTAAGGCCAAATATATTATTTGCAGGAGTTTCTACTATTAGCTCTCCCAGTATACTGCTTCTTTTACGCAATGGGGAAATATAATTGTCTCTTTAGACAACAGGTCTATTTAGTTGACATTTGAAATAGTTCCCATACTGATGCAAGTGACATGAATCCCATTTCTCATTTTGGTATCTGAAGAAACACTTACTACTTAGAGAAGAAAGAAAACCATTAGAATAAGAGCTGGAAGAGACATTAATATTATAGGCTCCAAAGATCTCGTTTTATAACCATGGTGGCTGAGGTTCCGAGAGGTTATAGGAAGCAAGGTGAAAAAACTAATTAATGTCAGATGCTGGGCTATGGGCACTCACTGTGTGGGAAACTCAGACTTACATCAGCAGGCTGGGCCAACAACAACGGCTGCTAGTATTGTTGGCCCACCCACATTTCTTTTCTGATTCCTTGTTTCATGCTACTTGCTTTACTTCTGATGGCTCCTAATTTGTGACCCCCTTTCACAATACCAATTCATCACCATCAGTTTTTGGGGTGCTGACTTTGCTTCCTGGACTCTATTGTTGTTCCCCAGCATTGAAGCCCACCAGCTGCACCTCAGTCATTGAGCATCAGCATCTCCTGATTTTATTCTTCTTATACATCACCCCCACAAAGTGTCAAGAGACCACATCAAACTCTAAAATTCATTCAGGCTTATTAACCTTGCATTGATTCAATTTAGTCTTAGCAAATATGTGATAAATGCATCCTAAGCCTGGTGCCAAATATCACAACTACAAAGAGTTGTCTTATGGAAAACAGACAACATATAAATCGGTCATTTCAATAGAGTCACCAAATACTCTGATGAACTTAACCTCTAACTACATTTCTCCATGTAAGTAGCCTTATCCGTGTTTGATATGGAAAAGCTTTCAGCTACTGACATTAATAATGTGAGGGGATGTTTATTAAATCAACTCCAATGGAGCAGTAGCAGCAACACCACCACTGAGGCACATGGAGAGGCTAAACTATCAAGAGAATCCCATATGAACTGATTCTTCTGGAATCCTCTTTCTTGGTTACTATCCTTTTAAGATCACATTTTTATGGCTTCTAAATGTTGCCAGTCACATATAGTGTCCTACATTTGGGCCAGGATCCAAGAAAGTCATTCTCTCTTCATATAAACAATGATGTTTCCTGTGCCAAAACACATTTTTCTAGTCTGGCATCTCTCTTTTATATCTACCTTCTCACACCCAGAAAAAGTCAGTCATGAAATTTTAAAAATATTTCTAAGTGTCTGCTTAATTTTTCCCTTTGTATTTTTTAAAGGCAGATCATATATAAAAACCACACTCTGCCAGGAATCAGATTATCTGGATTCTAATCTAGGCACTGTTGTTGATTTATCCATGAACTTGGGCAAGTCACTTAAGCAATTTCATTTTCAGATTTTCACGTATGAAATGAAGTTCTGGATTAGGTTATTTGTCTCTCTTGAAACTCTCATATTACTTTTCTTTTATAATTAACTTTAAAATTAAAAATTTTCTTTTATAAAGTACAGGAGTTAGAAAGATTTCAATTTTTATTTATTATAGAAATTAAAATATGGATGTATATATCTATGTCTATAAAATATATAATACATGCCCTTAATGACAGAAAACAATGATATAGGAACACAGTAGTAAAGCCCTGGATCAACTCTTTAGGGCAGACACATCTGTTTTAAGATAAAGAGCTAGAATTTCAGATTCCCTTAATCCCCAGGCACCATTCTGTCCAAAATACATTTCTTGTCTTTCACCAACGCAACCTGGCTTTCTTCTTATGTTTCACGTATCAATGACTGGCACCACCATCACTTACCCATTCATCCAAGCCACAGGAGTCATCTTGACTATTCCTTGGCTTAATTGTCTACATTAATCAGCACCAGAGTGTGTTGCTTCTGGGTGCCTAGATCCATGTCTCTTCCTGCTTCCCTTTCTCCCTACCACATCTCTTTATCCTCACCGGCACTGACTTAGGTCAGACCCTCGTCATTTTTCTTCTGGATTTGTTAATGGCCCCATAACTGGTCTCCTGACTCCAGACTTGCTTCCTCCAATCCATCATCCATGGCATAACCAGAGGAATCTACTTAAAACACAAATTGGGCCTCATCATGCCACTGCTCATACTCTTTCAGTGGCTTTCATTACCTACAGATAGTCACAACTCCTTAATCAGCATAGAAGAACCTTTATGATATGGACTCAGATTTCCTCTTCCTATGTGTACCCTATGCTTCAGACACACCAAATTATTTGCATTTTTCCAAACATACATTATTTCCTTTTGCTTCCATGACTTTGTACAAGACTTTGCTCTAATTGAAATATTCCCTTTATACCTCATCCTCCCTTTTCCTGGGCTAGGTCCCATTTTTTAATGCACAGTTCAAGTTTTTCCTCCTCAACAAAAATTTCATGACTCTTCTCTGCATTATACCCTTCCTTTGCACTTCCAGAGCATCCTGTGTCTATTCTTTTCATCATAGTATTTCCCACCACCCCAGTACACCATTAGCTCCTTGGAAGCAAGAACTTTTCTGTTCAGCTTGATAACACTTAGTGCTGGCACATGTAGGTCCTCAATAATATTTAGATAAATAAATTAATGCATAAATGAATGAACCTATGTATGAAAATACTAACAGCCTCCAATTGTGAGCTCGGCCTAGTTATATTTGCTCATGAAAGTATGATGCCTTTTTGAATGTCCATGGAACCAAGGTAAATGGTACAAAAGTAGATAGCTCTGAAGACAAATATCTGCACTTACTGGACCATGTAACCCCATCTTGTCTTACTGTATCTTCCCTACTTTTCTTTTCCCACTCATCCTATTATGGCAAACTATTTAAATTAAGTAAAATTCAGTAAACACATTGAAAACTAACCATGTTTTAATCACTATGCTATACAATGACAGTAAAGGATGGCTAAAACTTGATTCTGATGATCAAGACTGCTTATAATGCAAGTGTGTTACAAGTGCTGGAATGAAGGTAGAAATATCCTGCTTGCCTGCCTGGCCACTTGCCCAATGGGGCAGTAATGAAGTAAAGAATGAATCCTCTAAATGGGTGAATGAAGGAAGTCTTCCCAGAAGAACACCCAAATGAATATGGAAGGGAGGGCATCAATTTCTTAAGTCTGCCTTCACACACACACACACACACACACACACACACACACACACACACAGAAGTGGCCTGGAAAACCTGGAGGATGGGGGGATATAGAAGGAAGCCAGGACTATGACAGTATGCAAGGAGCTGTGCTTGCTTAGGCAAGATGACTTTCCTGACCAACTCCTGGAATGTACTGTTTAGGAAATCAAGAGAAAAATCAGTCAGAAGCAAGGGCATGCCACTGAGGCCACCCACACAGGGCACAAGCACACTATTGAATTTTTAATATGAGATTCATATAGAAGATTAAGGTAGATAATTTCTTTGTATTTTATCGTAATTTCAAATACACTAAGTATAAAGTTCACCCCTTTAATAACACATGTAAGTGCACGTGTGTGTGTGTGTGTGTGTGTTTATATACTTGCACAAATATACTCTCACACACATATATTCCCATACCTCCAACCTGGGTATTAGGTTCTCCATTGACACTTTGTAATTTTGTCCATTTCATTGTAGTTTACTTCACTAAAGTTCTATTTAAAATAATCAATGCTTTATTTTCCTTTGGATGAGGTGTCTTTTAGGTCAAATTTAATGACTATAGATAATGCCTGTTAAACAGTCATGGACAGCTCCAGTAGAATACCTAACAACCGAGAAACTTTTTTTTTTCTCAAATTCTGAATTTGTACTTCTATGTAACAGAAAAAAAAAAAAAGAGAACCACAAAGCAACTTTGCACACCTCTGTATTTTTATATCAATAAAGGTAGTAGTTTTTAAATAAAGAAGATACTATTTCAAACAGAAAACTGGAAACATATCTTTCTTTAATTTAATGTTTTTTGGTTTCTTGTTTACCTGGAATAAAATTAATCCCATGAATTCTTCATATAAATACATTCTGGTTTACTTAAGAAAAAGAAAGCTTTGACATTTGAACTAGAGACCACCCTAGCAGACAGTAGGTTGTGGGGGAATGATACAAAAGAGACTCTCCACAGGATAATAGTTTTAAGAAACAACTTCTGCCAACTACATTTTTTTCTTATATGATAAATGACAGTGATTCAAATGAGTAACTTATGATGTTCATCTTTTAAATAAAACCTACTGTATTAAATAAAACATCGCAGAACAAATCATGTAATTTAAATACTCAGTAGATGAAATAAGGTACTCATTAACAGAAATTCAAAAGCCTTAATAATTAAGGGATTTATAGTCATTTCAGGAGTATCATTACTAGATAGAAAATTGCCATAATTTTATTCTGGCATTTCATATGAAATTGCCAGGTGTTAGCACTTAAAATCTCACCTCATTCCAATAAAACCCCTCTGTATAACATTCTGACTTTTTAAGCTATTACTTTTCCATATATGCTGCTTCATTTGTTGAAATAAAGTTGCTCTATTCATCTTCCTTCTTTTCTGTAGTATCTCTTAAGTTTATGGTTGCTTTTTTTAAAAAAAAATTAACTTTCATTTGCTTAAATGGGACAAAATTAGTAGTAAAAATATGAGTATGTTTTCTGGACAATATGGGATTACTCAATGGAATGAACAATAAGTTTGTACAGGCATAAAACTGCCATTGTATAATAAACATTCCAAAGCATTGCGTGTGAGGTCTAACTAATTTTTCTTGAATAATATTTGTTGAGTAGTTCTTATTTAAATTACTCTTGCTCCAAGTACTGGGATTATTATTAGGATGGAAATGGTCATTCAAAACATGAGAAAGAGACAATGATTGCCGACATCTTATAAATAAAATAAGATCCCTATTTTTCCTCACTTTGATCAAAGGATTACAGACACTGGGCATTGTTTCTTCTTTCACAAAGACCATTTTGGTGCCCTGGTGACGCTTGTTATATCTCAAGTGCTATTGGAAGAGAGCTCAAATTAACATTACAATGAATTAGTCTCTTAGAATTAACCACACACCACAAGAAAGTAAGAAACTAAGCATGAATAACTGCTAAAATATCTGCTCTTTTACCACATATATTGCCAGAAGAATTTTGTAAAAGTCCATTTTAAAGACTCACTAATCTAGTTTTAGGAGCTGTAGATCACCTCATAGTCTTCCTTCTGATTTCGTCTGTGTCCCCAACAAGCAATGACCCTACAAATCCTCCTATTTTTCACTAACTGAAAAAAGACTGGTCTAATTTATTGGAAAGTTTGAATATCAGAATCTGAGAAATATTTTTTAAATCATAAAATATCAATAATAGACATCATTAAGATGCTACCATTAAGATCTAGCAGATGTCATTTTTGACATATTTGCTTTGAATTTGTTTCTTTTTGATCAAGAAATAAAATGCTGTGTATAAAACCAAACCATCCTCTCCACACATACACTGGAATTAACAATTTTCCTGAAGTTGATATGGACTTATGCCAAATGGGTACATACCCCAAATAATAAACTATACCATTTATTATATTTCCAACATTTACAAAAACATTACCTTATCGTATGGCTCCTTCGACTCTTTCATTTTTTAATCAATATTATGTTTTTGAGACTTAGATATATTAGCAGTGTAGTTTTTATCACAAAGTATGGGATAGATTTAGGTTTAGTAAATTTAACTGTTAAGAAAATAGTCTTGTACCCCGAGGCCTGACTTACTCTAAAGCAAGGAGTACAAACTCTAATTAGACCCATTACTCTGAATTTTAGCTCTTTCACAAGAAGGAACAGATTATTCCTCAGCCTTTCATAAAAACCCTAGGAATTCTTCTCTAAGGAGCAGAAAGAAAGCTGTGTGATGAATCTTCTCTCATTATTGAATGTGTTTCAAGGATCCATACAAATAATTTTTATCTTTGGCAAATAGTTATCTCCCACAGAGAGCAATTAGGGGGTTGAGAAAGGGAAATAAGGAAACAGTTAACACAGATAAAAATAGATCCTATAGTCAGTACTTTTCCAAAATTACTACATTAAAAATTTTAAATAACCATGAGCACAATTATAAAGACAGCCTTTTTGACCTTCTAGGCAGCCTTCCATTGAGTAGACTGTGAAGTTTAGATTTTAAAGTACAAAGTGACTAAAACGTACCAGCTTCATATGGTGTTTAAAAAAAAAAAAAAAAAAAAAAAAAAAACTTCTGCTCAACATTAGTAGTATACAGAATGATATATTTAATACATTCCCAATTAATGTAAGTGTATTCTGATACATTTGTATGCACTAGATAAAGAAAAATCACTGAATTGTGAACAATGTCTATCTCTGGCTGTTGGGAATACAGGTGAATTTTATTTTATTTTTTTCTGGAAATGTTTGCCAATTTTCTACTTTCTTTAAAGAAAGTGAGAATTTAATTTTATATTCAGGAAAAAAAAAAACGAAGAATGAGAGAAAGACAGAAATATGCTTAGAATGCACTCACTTAGTGGGAAATATAAACATCTGGCATTTAGTGGTGGCCTAGTCAGGGCAAACCTGGGAAACACCACTGCTGTCCACAGATATCCCCACTGGTTCTGCTAGTTTTTCTCATCCTGTGTTGTCCCATTTTGTGGAAAGCCTATAACAATAACCAATGTTTACTGAGCACTTCCTATGTGTCAGCCAATGAGCTAAGGTTTCTGTCTTCTTCCTTATGACTCCTCACAGTAGCCTTTTGGAAGAATAGATGTTGTTACCATCTCATACTGAGATGGTAGAAGTTCTGAGAAATTAAGTAATGTAATCAGGGGCCCAAACATTTGAACTGTTATTCAAACTTAAGCCTGTCTGATGCCCAAGTCCATTCTGTTTCCACTTCAGTCAGTGTCAGCTACTTAGTTAGTGGAAGGATCACAAACAGGTCATTTCTTGCCCAAATCTGTCCAGCTAAAGTGTTTTGTTTGTCCGATGTGTTATTCTTTAAGTAGTGTCAAGCCTTTAACCAGGACGTGTAGTCTCCAGTTAGTCACTTCTCCTGCCTTTCTCAGACATAAGACTCTTGGTTCTTTGAGCTGTTCAGGCAAGCCGCCCTGTTAAAACACATTTGAGTTGCCACAAGTTGGGGCATGGGAAATAAAGGCACCTGAAATTTGACTATTACTTCCAACGTTAAAAACAAACAAACAAACAACAAAAAACAAATAAACAAACAAAAAAAAACCTCTTTATTCACTCATTCCCCTTTTTAAATAATATGAGAAATCCTCTTTAACACTGTCATGCTTCGGAATATTGAAAGAATGACTGAGTCAATATGTAGTGGCCCTTTGGGGCTTCCTAAACCAAGCATAAGGTAATTATTTTATATGACAAGGTGACTTATTCTTTCCTCAGCTCCCGATGATGTGCTATTTATGGCCTCATTAATTATCCTTGCTGCAATGTATCAGTATTTTCTTTCATTTAGAAATACCATCTTCATATGGTACATGGGTTAGTATCATGCTTGTTCTCCTGTTCATTACAACATCACACCTCCAAATAAACACAAATTTCAAGTAAATACTTATTCTAATGTTCACATACACACATTGAAACCTTTTTCTCATAGAGTGTACTCTTAATTCTATGATTTTTATAAAAGCTTACCAACAAAATTTCATCAATAATCATCAAATAATCCTCCTTTCTTTTGAAAATAAATGCTTTCTAAGTTAGTAAATTAAAACATGCTGAACTATATCTAAATTGAAATTGCTGAACTGAAATAATTTTTGCTCAAAAATTTTTAATTGTTGAAAGTAAAGTTGTACTCACAGCCAAATATACTTACAGAAATTTTGCAGATTCATGTATTCACATAGAATATTTAATTAGAATACATATGTAATATAAAGTAGTAGACTATAACTGTTTCCCCTTGGACATGTTATGACTTACCAAGTATGTGTAAAATTATATAATAGTAGATTAGATAGCGGCAAAGACATACAAGAATCCACAGAGATGTGGGTGTGCAATTATATTTACATCTATATACTTTCTTATATGAAATAAACAGTTCAATAAACATCTACTGGGTCACTTTTATATGTTTTCTATGTTAAAATGCCTTGTGCCATGGAGATATAGAGATGCAAAAGATAACAGTTCTTTCCTGGTCCCTGTCTAGTTAAGAAAGACAAGTATATAAGCAGACATCATTATAATGTGGTAACTGTTAAAATAGTACAAGATTATGAAATATATGCCTCAAGTGTATGAAATCTATGACAATTTTATTTCATATACTCATAGAGAGGAAATCAAGAATTCAGTAGATCTTTTCTGTTAACTCAAAGTGACTGAGCACAAACATAATTTGAGCACATGCTTATTCAGCTTCTTTTCTGTTTTGATGTGCATTCCCACGAAGGACTGTTGCTCTCAGAATTCAGTTTCATCACGACCTTTTTTAATATTAAAATTATATTGGCAACATTATTTCCAAGAAACCACGAAGCCCAAACATTACATATCCTTGAATGTCACTGAGGCTTTGACTTCTTAAAACCAAAGGTTCTCATGCCATAGCATGAGATGCATTATATTAAAACGTCAAGTGATTTTGCTAAAAAACTGCATTATATCAGGAAATCACATTTATTTTCTCACAACATTTTCATCTGTAAAAATGGAGAGTCTGAGAAAATAGGCAATTTTCCCAAAGACACACAGTTAAATAGAGCTCACAGCAGAGCCAGAATTCTCACCCGCCCTGTCTAAATCCACACTCCGTGACTGTGCTAATACACATCACGCCTGTCAGCCCAGTTGTAAGGGTCTCTCATATCAAAAGTTAAGATTTCTTATGGTCTACTTGATTTCTCCCAAAGTGGGAGAAAGGTCTTGGTGAACTTGCATAGGCAAGTGGAATCCTGAGGCATCATGGGCTATCTTTAGTGTCATGTTGTGGAGAACTCCCAGAATGTGTCATTAGGGGACCTGAGTGACTTGTTTTTTCCACTTATCAGCCATGTCTCTTACTTCTCTGAGATAAATATTTCTCATCAGTAAAATTATCCTGCTAATTGTACCCATTATAGATATTTCATAAGTTTTTTGTAATGATCAAATGAAATGTGTGTGAAAACACTTGCTCAGGTATAGGACACTATGCAAATGACAGATACTCATACTTTGGTCTGAAACTAAGTTGGGAGAAACAGTTTGAAAATCTATTAGGAATAGTGTATATTTTCTGTTGTAAATATATATGTGTATAAACATATATGCATATATACATACATACATATATATACACAAATATATATATAATGAGAAGTTAATTAACAGATAAAATTAGCCATCCTATTATTTCTCCTACCAAATTCAAATTTATAGCCACATGCAAAGTAGCATATGAAAAGAAGCAGCAGCTTTGGATTCACAGCTTTAGATTGGCAACTAATTAGCTGTGTGACTTTGAACAAGCTGCTTTCCTTCTCTGTGTTCCAGTTTCTACAACTAGAAAATGGGAATAATAATGTACCTACATCGTAGTATCGTTTGGATTAAAAAAGAAAAAATCATGACGTACCTACATTGAAAAATAAAATAACAAGCTTCTAACGGAAAGGAACAGGTTTGAACTTCCTCATCAGTTGTGGACATAAGAGATGGTGTGGGAGAGTAAAAAATACATTAATGAGAGATTTGTTCTTTGAAGCCTAGCTTCCTAACACTTATTAGCATTGCGACTGTGAAGAAGTCACTTAACTATTTTGTGCCTCAGTTTCCTCATCTGTAAAGAAAATGTAATGCTATTTATGTCAAAGCAGTTTTGTAAAGTTAACATGAAAATATTTTGTAAACCATAGCTATAAAAAGATAAGGGATTTATCAAGGCACGTCCATCCCTGGTACTACTGCCTCCCTAATGCCAAAGAGTTCTGTGGATTTTCATTCTTAAAGAATTGTAAGAATCTTTCCTGTTTACGATTAGTCAGACACCTATGCACTACAGGGTGGCCAAAATGTCTGAGAATAGATAATAATATTTTATTGTATTTTAATGTAATGTCAGAAGCCATTTATTATATATATTCACTAATTCTTCCAGACTTTATGGCCACAGGGTATAGAAAAACCTCTTGTACAATGTACACTAGTTTCAAACCATTAGAGGGAACTTTCTCCTTGAGCAATTTTAACACGGAAATACCTCTAATAATGATTTTGATGATGATTAGACTCTGAATTGCTATGCCAGCAAAGAATAAAGTGAGAGATTGCAGTGAATAAAGTTCCCAGATGTCTTTCATAAAAATACTGTGTGGTAGGGGAGGGGACTGCAGGATTGGGTAAAGACTCTAACAGTGGAAAAGGTCTTTTTTGTTTGTTTTTAACATTTTAAACATTATAGTTAATAGAACTAGCTGAATATTTCACCTAAAAATTATAAAGTATAAAATTACATTAGAAAAGTATTTATTATCTACGGCCATGCCACCCTGAACATGCCCTATCCTGCCTGATCTCGGAAGCTAAGAAGTATTGGGCCTGGTTAGTACTTGGATGGGAGATCACCTAGGAATACCAGGTGCTATAGGCATTAAAAAAATAACTAAATAAGTAATAAAAATAAATAAAAATATTTATTATTTTACTTAAGATAACGGGAACCTGAAAATTAACAATATTGCAAGTATTTAAGTTTTGTTTTGTTTTCTGATAAAATGACTGATAAATTGAAGATTAACCATTTCAAACTATTGACAATAACTATCAATAAAAATGTAAGACAGTCTACGGCCATGCCACCCTGAACAAGCAGGATCCCATCTGATCTCGGAAGCTAAGTGGGGTCGGGCCTGGTTAGTACTTGGATAGGAGACCACCTAGGAAGACCAGGTACTGCAGGCATAAAAAATAAAAAATAAGAGATTGTAAACTGACAATGTCCTTGCAATCTGTTAGGTCAACTAAGGGTTGCCTTGCCTAAAAAAAAAAAAAGAAAAAAAAAAGTAAGACAAAGCAAATACAACATTAAAACCATAAAAACAAGCATTTACTTATATGGTTAACTATTGGACGTTAGGCAAACTTGGCAACGAAAGGCCTTAAGTGGTCCTTTCTTCCATGACAAGCAGTGCCTCTTTTAAGATAGGTTGATGTTTAGAATTTCATAAAGCTCAGGGGCTTAGCACTTCTCTACTTAACCACGCAACTAAACAAGTCCTTGTGGATGCTTGCTCCGTAACAGATTCCAAACGAATTAGTCCATTGAGATTTCTGATCTTCCTATGACACTTACTGTTAATGCATTTGCAACCACCTAACTATTGGGCAGGAAGCAATGAGCCTCATCCTTGCCTGGTGCATGTCTAATGGTGTAACATGGGAAGGAAGGTCATGGCACTGTGTGTACTGGGATTTCATCTTGAAATGGGATCCTAAACAGGAAGGAGCTCTCCAAAAAAGACCTTAAAATACTCCAACTTCCAAAGCTTTTAGGGAGACACAGTCACTAAGGTTTGTTTTGTCTCAGGAAAAAACATATGTAACAAAGTCAGGGTAGAGTGGTGGCTTTCTCATTTTTTTTGACCATGACCCATAGTAAGAGGAATAGTTTTAATCAGGACAAGGAACGAATGTCACATGCACACACATACACACTCACGCACACCAGACTGCATGTGCACACAAATATGAAACAAAAGTTTCATGAAACGGTATTAACTTCAATGACATGGTAAATAAAACCCAGGTTTCTGCTCCTCTGAGTTGATAACATTTTATTTCATTTGCAGAAGAATATTTGACTCAACTAAATTTTTAGTTATATAACCTACTAATCATCATTATGTTCAGTTTAAGAACACTGGATTGTATGGTAAATTGGGTTCCCAGACCCAACTCCACTGTGGAGGGTGGAGAGTTCCCTTATGCCATCAAATAATTCTCAGATGCCAACAGGGTATCCAGGAATTCAGCCCACTTCTGACACTATCTACCTGGAGATAGATCAGATTCTACAGGGTAAGGGTTCAGTCTTATGAGACTGCTCCCCCTAAACACACATACTTCATATGCCAACCGCAAGTTCAGATTTTGGACTTCTGACCAGCTGTCTACAGATTGGAGGTTCAAATGATGTGCTTCAACTCAGAATGCCAATTGCAAGTCCAGGTTGTTATCTGCACTACTGACCAACTAGGTATAAATTATAGTGTCAATGTAAGAAATGTCCAAACCTGCAAAGAATTTGTATGAGTTTATTTGAGCTAAACAGATGACAATTGCCAAGAAGCAAAATCTCAATGGACTGAAAAATGCTCCAGAGAATGGCAATTATGCAGCTTATTTTATACATTAGAATAAAAGAAGATGTAAAGAGGGTTATATGAAATTCATTGGTGGTAGATTAAATGGACAGGAGAAAGCAAAGCAGGGAAATCGCTGAGATTGGATAAAAAGTTAAACAGAGATACATACTACTTTTAATTTGGTGAGTACAGGATAGTTACTAATTAACATTTACAGCACATGGAGGTGGTATGCGGGCAACAAGATAACAACGAGAGGTTCACACTCGGGTGCTGGTAGTTATGCCAGAGGGATATGTTAAAGAATACTGTGACATTTCAAAGATATGTTATCTTAGATGCAAAAAGACAAAAGACAGGCTCACGTAGGTAAAGATTGACCTTTGTCAAGGAAGCTACAGACCTTGACATGACTACTCTCGATGACGTCTTTTAAGTTAGAAATTTGTATGTTCAGACCGTCCTATGTGATTTATTTTGGTTTGAGTTTGTAAGGCTCACCGTACTGTCTTCCCCTGAGCTTGTCAGGTTCAGTATGTGGTCCCTTTTTTGTCCACTAGGATCTCACAGCCCCCTCCTTGGGTTCAATTAATTAACTAGAAGTGTTCACAGAACTCAGAGAAACATGTTACTAAGTAGTCACTGCTTTATCATAAATGAATATAACTCAGAAACAGCCAGATGGAAGAGATGCATAGGGCAAAGTATGTGGCATGGGGTGTACAGCTCCCACGCCCTCTCAGAGTGCACCTCTCTCCCCAGATCTCCATGTTCACACACCTGGAAGTTCTCTGAACCCCATCCTCTTGGGTTTATGCAGGTTTCATTACATAGTCATGATTAAGTCACTGGCCATTGGAGATCGATCCAATCTCCAGTCCCTACCTCCTCCCTGGAGAGGGGAGGTGATGACACTAAAAGTTCTGACAACCAGCGCCTAACCCAGGTGCTTGTAAGTCACCTCATCCACATAATAAAAGACATCTTTATCACTCTTAATGCTTGGGAAATTCCAAGAGTTCAGGGTGCTATGAGCCAGGAATTGTGGATGAAGACCAAATACACCTGAGAAATATATTTTGGCCATCTGAATGACCAAATATTTATTTCCTACAGGTCACAATATCACAGAAGCTGATATTCATAACTACCATTTATTATGTTCTCACTGTGTATGAGGCAATGTGCTGAATACTTTGCTCACATCATAGCATTTTGTGCTCAAAACAATCATTAGAGATGAATACTATTATATCTATTTCATAGAAGAGGCATCTGAGATTAGAACTTGGCTCTGGCTGTGCAGTCAGGAGATGGAAGAACAAGGACTAGAAGTCAATCTTTTCCCTTACTCAGAAATGTCCTCATCATACCACCAAAAAGCCAAAAAGTGATATTTGAGGGTGTAGTCACCTTCTGCATGCTACTAGAATTGTCTGTGTGACCAACAGAATATGGCAGAACAGATGATATGTCACTTTAGATCAAAGACTTCCATCTCGGTCTCTCTCTATCACTCACTCTGGAGGAAGCCATGTTATAAGCAGCCCCAGGAAGAAATCAATGTGATGGGGAATTGAAGCCTCTGGCCATCACCAGGTGAAAGAGCTTTGAACAGATGTTCAGCCCCAGTCAAGTCTTCAGACACTGCAGCCCCAAACAACAGCTTGACTTCACCCTCTGAGGAAAGGATCTGGAACCAGAACCACCCAGCTGAGCTGTCCCTTGATCCCTAATTCTCAGAAACTATGTGAAATGATAAATGTTTGCTATTTGAAGCTAATAAATTTTGGCAGTTTCTTAGGTAATAATAGATAATTAGTACAAACAATTACAGCTTGTACTTTGCAGGATGCTTTCTCAACAGAGTTTAGGCTGCATGTGTTACATAGCACCTTTAATAGCAAAAATGCAGTTCAAAGATAACAGAATACTCAGGTTGAAGAAACTGAGAAAAAAAACTAAATCATGAATGATGTAGGAAATCTGACAGTTTATTATTAGGCTTTCAAGTGAAACTACGCAGTTTAAACTAAAGGCTAGTGATGCAATTTACATATCATGGAGACTCCTAATACCAAACTGTTAATGTAACAATTTGTCAGGTAATCTGTTAATTAATTGACATCTCCTTTACTCTTATTCTCCCCAACCATTTGCTGTTTTAAAAAATCACTGGCATATCCCACTTGAAGTTGAAATAGAAAAGGGAAGAGAATTGAAACTCTCTTATGTGAGTTCTGTTATTCTTTGTAGCTTTATGTGGAGCTACGCTTTGACATTTAAATAGTAGATAAAACTAGGCACCATCATCCTTCTTGAGTCCCCACCTCCTGACGCAGAGGATTCTTACGCTACCTTCTGGCTCCCTAACCCTACCTACGGTGGCATTCAGCCAGGTCTGCCTTTCCCCACAATGACTTCTCATTGCATTAATTCACTTAAAGGCATGAATAAGTAATTTCCAACTTATTGCTTTTCTGGCTATTTTATTTTTCTAAAAGACATTTGTTTATTAAATTCTGACTTTTTAGATCTCAGTGAGAACTATAAACTGAAATAAAATATTGCATAAAAGAAAATAAATGAAAATACCTGTGTCATATGAATCAAAGCTGAAATTCCTAGAAAAAAATTTTAACTTCTCTTACAATGTTAGGATAGTCATTTAATTATTTATAAATTTATATAGGGTTTCTCAACTTCAGTACTATTAACATTTAGGGCAGGGTAATGTTTTCCTTCGTGAGTGTGCGGGAGAGCATCCTCTGGATTGTAGGGTACTCAGCAGCAACCGTGGCCTCCATCCACTAGGTGCCAGTGGCACCCCCAGATGTAACAACCAAAAATGTCCCCGACATTGCCAAATGTCCACTGGAACTCAAGATAGTGTCCAACTAAGAACCGCTAATATAAGTAATTGCTACATTTTTAAGAAAGCGTGTGTATATTAAGAGGATATAAAACAATAATTTCAAGAAATGTGGAGCTATTTAGGAGGTGACGACTCTCCTGGTACTCCTAAAATTACAATCACATCATAGAACTAAGGTATTTGTCTAATTCTCATTCTGAATTCTGATAAAAGGCAGAGGTTGAAACTACTAATTTTATTTTAACTATATTATTTAACTTATTAGGTAACTGAAATTTGGCCACATTTACAAAATAAACAGGTATTCACATCATTCAAGGCTGAAAAGAATCATGACAGATGCCTCCTGAAATTTCCTCTGCTTAAATGCTATGGCCCAGAGAAAAGAAAGTCCCACAGAGATTCGATCATGCAGTAAGGACTAGAATCCAAGTCTCTGACCCTCATATGCTCTCAAGTGAGGTGGAAACAACCAAAGGTACTTTCTTCTTGGTTAGTTGCTCAGCAAAACTATCTGTATTTTTCTCTGGGTTTGTGTGTTATACATGTTATATACTTACTTGGGAGTACCAAGCAGAAAACATGAACTTGACTGTGGACTCTGCCTGGTACTTGCATGAGTTAAGGGTAAAGCTCAATTTCTCAGCTTCAGTTTCCTGGTCTTTAACATATAATGTCAAGTTATTGTGAAGGCTTTATAAACTATCATGCATGATTAAAATGTGAGTTAGCTTATTGTCATGCTAAAATGTTTGAGATATTCATACAAAGGATAAATGCATACCAAAGTTTGCCTCAGGAAAAGTGATAATCCCAATGCTGTCAAAACTCAATTTACAAAGAGCATTGTTGTTGCTGTGATAAGGTGCTAAAAATGGCCTCTTTGACAAAGTGTAAATCTTTTTCCATTTCCTAACTGTTCTTTTCAATATCTCAATTCCCTACTCTCTTAAGTGGGAATTAACTTCAACACTATTTTTAGTCAAGTACAAAAGAGATTTTCTTCATGAACATGAGAATGCGTTTGGAATGATCTGAAGAAAATACACAAATTTTGAAAGAGCATGTCTTTCTGCTAGTGTGTTTCTAAATCACAGCATCATATTTAAAATTCAGAGGTTGAACTCTGAAATATGCTGGAACATGAAAAATAGACAAGTGACCACTCTGGAAACTGGACAGTAGATGCAGTGATGGTGTGTCTGAGTGTGATTATGTCTGCCATGTTGGAAGATGAAACGAGATGTAGATTTAAGGGGGGGAGTGATGTTGTCCATGAGACATCATTCATAGAAGCATTTTCTCTCCAAAAAGGTACTATTTATCACTTGAGCCTGAAAAAAAGTTTGATATATTTTACACTGAAATAACTTTCTTTTCAGAGGCTCTCTCAAAAAACTTCTTTGGCCCATCATTAATTTCTGGTGGGCTTAAAGATTTGTTAAATTTTTCTAAAACTTCACTTACCTCTAGGGAACAACCTAGGCTTTCAGGAAAAATCTGATTTACTCTATCTTATAATGGAGTAGAAAGACCTTATTAAGAATAAATAACTAAATAGATAAATACAGTAATTTCTTTTGTATGATCTCTCATTATTCTCTTAATAGTTTTAAAAAAATGACTTGCAAAGACATCACCAGTGCTTTGCACCTAGCTCTTGAAATGCCTTTTTCTCCAGTGAAAGTCAGCTGTGTGGTTCCCTTCCAAAGAATTTCTGAACTTAGCGCCACTTCAGCTGGCTGCTTAAAAAATGCTGACCTCCCATTTAAGAGAGGGAAGGGTTAGGAGTAACTTTTTATTTATTTTATTTTTTTTATTTTTATATAGGATGCCTTGCAAAACCCTTTCCATTTACTCATAAAAGAAGTTTGCGAAACTTAAAAAAAAAAAAAAACTTTGTTTTTAATTGAAAGAATTAAGACCAGGTTATTCCCATTCTGTAAGTGTGATCAAATATATTTGTGGTAAGCAAACAGGTGACCAGGAGAGCCAACTGCAATAGATGGTAATATAATGCTAGAGGCCAGCATTATTGGATATATTTATCAGGAAATTATTATAAGATTATAAAGTATAATATTTACATTTCATTATAATTTTCACAATGTCTGTTCTCATGAGGAAATATACTTTAAAAAAAGATAAATTAAACCAGCATACTCATAGGCACTGTATATTCTGGCACGAGGTCACTGCGGTAGTCGTGCAGGTTCTGTCCTGCCCAAGGGCACACAGCCATGGGCATGAATAGGGGCTGAAAGCTGTCTACTTTTAGCTCTCTAAGCCCTGGTGTTTGGTGCAGGAGTGGAGTGTTTTCTACTTCTCTCAAAGCATGATGTGCGTTCATGGTGGTCACTTCTGGACTACTTGAGGTCCCAGAGTGCCTTTTATCTAATGGTCCAGATGCATCTTTCTCTTTTAACAACAGTCTGTCAGAAAAGGGGGAACACATGGCTGAAGGCCACAACTTTCATTTCCCAACCTGACATGATCCCACGCTCAGTCCTCAAGAGGGACTAGGGAAATCTAGTTCTCACTGTCAGAAATTCTGGTGGAAATTGGGGTGGTATCAGATTGTAGCTAGGGAAATAAAAAACGCTTAAATCCTTCTTTTGTCCAGTCAAAACCCTGTCCCCTTGAGGAGCCCCAGGAAAATACAAACCAAGGGACAGTGGCAAAAAGAAAGCTGAGTTCCGCATTATTATTAGATGGGCTTTTGTACCAAATTCCAACACAGAGCTCTGAGATAAACTGTGCTGGATCATAAAGCCTCTCAAGGAAGTCCAGGAAGGCAAGCTCATCCTCCACTGAAACTAAAACTCAAATGTTATATGCCATGTAACCTGAAGAGGTGGAGCACAGCATCATGAGACCCCTTCCTCCGACACCTAACATCCTGTGCCCATGTTTCTGCATTCGACCATGCTGAGCACAGTAAAGAAAGTGAAATTCATATTTCCTGTCCCACATTGTACTCCATGTGGTTCCATGACAGGATCTATGTCCATGGTAAAGATTATCAAATTTTAAGAAATAATTTTAATATACATCATGCGAATCTTGTGAGTTTATGGCAAGATAGAATGCTGTAATTTAGAGGGGAGAGGAATATTTTCATGGGAAAGGTAGAAGTTAAACTCAAATGTGATGAATATCTAGAGAGAAATAGAGAGGAAATTTTAGTAGAAAGAACAGCTCTTATAAAGGCACAGACACCATATGACTGTATATACTTCATTTTGGTGCAAGTGGGAGGGAACAATGTACATTCTATTCCAGTCGTAGTGGAGGCTTTACAAGGAAAAGTAGTTAGAAATAAGGGAGGTCCAGACTAATTGTCGTGGGTATTTAGTGTTAGGCTAAAGGGAATTGGAAATTTATCCCACTGAAAAAGGAGAAAATTTGAGGATTATAGGCCAGTAAGTCTGATTTTGAGTTATCACTAAATTCTAAAATTTTAAAAATCTGTTCTAACAACTGGAAACTTTATTGCCAAGCTATCAATGCATAATTTGTGGATCAGTGCATCAAAGAAATATACTATTTCTAAGATTTTTGAACTTGAAGTTTAGGAAATTTCCAATTTTGAAGCAAATATCCTCTACTATTCCAAAATATCAAGTACAATTATCTTTTCTTTCCTTCCAATGCTTAATCTGCAGCACTCCATTTCAAAGCACAGCTCATCACTGATTATACAAATACTTAGAAACAGGCTCAATTTTAGTAGGTAATGAAGTGTAAGGATAAAGTTTAAATGATGCAACATACCCAATGACTAGCCTTACATAAATAAATAAAGGACCATTTGTTTCATTTCACTTCAATACACACTTTTGCAAGGAAATGTTCTATTTCTTTTGGCACGCACAGACAATTCTGAGTATACATCAACATCTTTTTAATGTTGAAATATAGCTTTTGTTTTTCCTTTATTCAAAAATAACTATATAATAAACATACTAGAATTTTTTTGATGCCTTGTTCAAAAATGAACAGGCTGAATTTCCTCACCAGATGCCTCCTGACATTGGCGTAGCAGAGCAAGAAATTTACAGACTCCCAGTCATAATCCCATCTGGATGAATCTGTTATGTGTGCTAGCCAGGCAAGACCTCACCTGCAGATACTGAAATTTAATCCATCTTCAAACCTTATCTAGGGACTTCTACAGATAGCAACCCATCAGAGGAGAAGCTTAAAGGCTGCTAACTCCACAGGACTATTTTAAGATGTTAACCCTATGTATCTGCAGGTTTCCACCTCCATGGAGTCAATAACTGCAGATTGAAAACAGTATTTTTGACCCACTGTTGGAAATCCAAGGATGTGCAGGGGGCAACAATATGCATTGTTCTGTGCCATTTTATATAAGAAATCTGAGCATATGTTGGACTTTGGTATCTGCAAGCGCTGGGGGGTGGTCTTGGAACAAATCCCCTCAAGGACTCCGAGAGATGACTGTATTTTGGTCTTTGGAGAAGTGGAGGAACTCTAAAGATGTCAGGGAAGAAGTTAACATTTGTGGCCACCGGTCATATAAGCAGGGACAAAGCTGGGCTTCATCGATTTCATCCATTTACTCTTCAGGGCATATCTTGTGATGCATGTGTTGTTCCTCGTTTTCACAGAAGGACACTGAAGTTCACATGGGTGAAAGCCAGTGTTACAAAACATATGCAGGTGACACTCAAACCTGAAAAATCTTGACACAAAGTCCAAAGATTTCAATTACACAATCTTATCAAGAATATAAAAACAGATAAGTGAATTTCATAGAAGATAAAGTGACCAAAGGATTCACATTCGTAAACCCAAACTACTATTTTTATTAAGTTGACTTAATCTCTGGAGGGTACATCCATCCAAAATAAGCTTTGATATTGTCATTTAAAAAAAAATCACATCAATTACCGGAATTGGCTTTATTACATTGGTATATACTGCTGCTTAAGATGCTCTAACTGACTGAGCAACTTGGCAAAGTGGATGATTGAAAATCATCTATTGGATCTCTGACTGTAACTAGTCAATGTTGATAATTCATACCATAAAATAGAAATTCTCCATATAAAACTTGAAGATTCACTACTCAATTAAATTGGACTTTATAGGGCTTAACCACCCTTGAATTTTTTATTTTTAAAAATAAAGGAAGAAAATGCTCCTTAATTTTTTTTGTTATTATCTTTACTCTTATTTTAGAAACTATATGTTTTAACCTTTGACCTCCTCTGAAAATGTCTCTTTCATGTTTAGAAAGGAAGTATTCAGTAAGGAAAGTGCATTTGATAATTTTACTAAACTCTAATCTCCAGTGAAAATCATGTGTATGGTATAAAGGCAAATTGCAGGTGCCACTGGTATGTTAATTATCCTAAGACTATGTGTAATCCCATAATCTGTTAAATTATCAAAGTTTTATAACTCCTGTAACTTTATTTTTCTTATTTTTAATTATGCAATGTTACAAACATTGAAGATAATGGGTATTTAGGGATGAGGGATGGGAGTGATCTGTCTTCAAGGGGCTAATATTTTATCACTGATGTTGTTTAGAACTGCCTGCTGATTATAAAATACAGACCAACTTTTAATTGATTTGTTATTAATTTTAAATTAACTACTAAAAGACACCTGGAGTGAACCACCTCCATTGACCTGCCTTTGTATGCCATTGACTGAGGTGCCTTCTCGATGAAAATCACCATGTTTAAACATCTTGTTTCCTTATCTTTAAAGCAGAACTAGAAGTCTTTACTCTGCAAGGCTGCCATGAAAATTCAATAAATTACTATTTGGAAAGTGCTTAGTAGAGTGTCTGGCATAGAGGAAATATTACAGCACTGTTCATTTAAATTAAAAAATAAATAATATTTATGAAAAGGCTGAGGTATGAGCCAGCCAATTTTATAGATTAATTAACTAGGTGTCAGAGGGGATTAAAAAAATTTCTCATTGCGACAGCATGGATGGACCTTGAGATAATCATGCTAAGCAAAATAAGCCAGACAGAAAAAGATGAAAATCACATGATATCACTTATATGTGGGATATAAACCTAAAAGCAACAAATGAACAGGACAAACAAACAGAGACTCATGGACATGGACTATAGACTAGTGGTTACCAGAGGGTAAGGAGTGGAGTAGGAGGGGGTAGGTAGACGGTTAAAAGGGGTCAAATATATGGGAGAAGGGAGAGGGTGAAGTGGGTAAAGGGGGTCAAATATACGGTAGCTAAAGGAAAGTGGACTTTGGGTGGTAATCACACAATAGAAAATACAGATGTCAAATTATAATATACACCTGAAAGTTATATAATTGTATTAACTAATGTTATTCCAATAAACTTAATTTTTAAAAAAAAAACAACATTTTTTTCAAATGTCAAAGTGATGAAATCAGGATTTGAATTCAAGTTTATCCACACTAAACCAATACCTACTCTACCTCTTCCACACACAACAGGTGTTTTATATCACCCATGTTCCTACCACCAGATCATTTCCTTAGCTTTTATTTATTCTGAATTTTCTATATTTTGCATATTCATTTCCTAAATTATTTATCTACATACATATTTTTAACCTAAAGATTCATATTCTTTCAGAACAAATTCATTGAAATATGATCAGGTAAAAGATGATATTTTAAGAAAATTTAATTTTATTTAACATTTTAAGCTACTAAAAGCATGCAAATTAGATTGTTATTGTTATTTTAAGAAAAAGAACATTTTGTATTGAAAAAGTGCGCCTTTCCAAGAAACCACTAACCAGATGTTGGGGTCTTGAGATATCCCAAAGGGATACTGGTCAAAGAAAAATGATGAGAGAACTTCTTCCACACAAAATCCAAGGAAGTACACAGACATTTCATAACTACGAATATTGTTTGCAACAAAAATTATCAAATGTGCTCTATCATCAGATACCAGAGCCCTGGAATATCCTAGTTTTGAAAATGTGGTTTAAGAGAGAAAGAAAGCACAAATAGTTAAGAAAAATTACTAGGAAGATGTTAATGCAATAATTAAGTGGAAATGCCAAATATCTAAAATTTTTACACACGTGTGCCGGGACATATAATCTGTGTGTGGTAATGAACTGTTTGGTCTTTGATTCTATTTACAAAACCAGCATTTAAAGGCTACATGATGTATTTACCAGCGAGTTATTTGTCATCAAGAATTTATTGAGTGTTTATTATGTGTGGAGCATCTCACTATATGCATACATATATACCTGTGTATATAAAGAGAGAGACACATGAAACGAGATCCTATTTTAATTGTTTTGATTATGTTTTCATTCAACTACTTTTTGTTCATCTTTATTTCATTTCCTAAAGTGATTTTTAAAATTTTTTTGTTTGTTTTAGTTTGTTTGCAGTATATTAGATCCCCAGAACTTATTTGGTGGTTGGGTGTTTTGTTTTGTTTTTAATAAGTGATATAGTCAGTATGAGTTCACCCTCTGAACCGTATCTCCTTTTATTCAGATTATATTTTTAACTAACTCATCTGGTGACATGCCAATCATTTCTCATTTTATCAAAAAGGAAATATATTTCAAAAATGGACATATTATTCTGAAAGAAAAATATGTCCCACCCCATATTACAACCATCTTATCTGTGTAACTCCCCCACTAATGTGGGGCACAGCTGCAGTGCAAAAAATTGAGTTATACTCAATGTGGTGATCACTGGGTAGGGCAGAATGCCTAAAGGACCCCACCTTTCACTCATTTGTGCTTGTGTGTGGGGTTTTGTTTATGTGTGTGTGCGTGTGTGTGTGTGTGTGTGTGTGTCTGTGTGTGTGTTCAATACTCTATCATTAGCAAAATTAAAGCAAGTTACTTCTGTTGGGAAATGCACTGAATAGTCTTCCAGATGGATTTCACTAATTCTTGGGAAGGCCTTAAGTTTAGATAAGTGGAGACTGTAGAAAAGTTGGATTCTTCCTGTTCCTAGTTTCCTTAGTGTTTTAATTTCATCTCCTAGTGGGCAGCTTTTTGTTTTATGTCACTGGGCAGATGGCCATTGGCTCTCTTTCTGGTTTTATTGGAAGTTTCTTCAAATGGCTGTGGTAAATTTCAATGAAGTCTTTTTTTATCATGCTCATTTCATTTAATTTGGCAGTTGGGGGGTTCCAAGTCAAACAGAAATTTCAGAAAAAAATGCTAAAAGGGAAAAACTTGAATCCAAATCAGCAGGACTTAAAAGCAACACTGTGTGTGCCGGGAACCTGCCCAGAGATCAGCACTGTTGGAAAATGATAGGCAGCTGTGACATTACCTGTCAATGTTTGCTTCTCCAGAGGTTCCCAAGAACCACTTCATGCTTACTGGAGCCCTACTTCATAGCTTGGAGGCTGAGTAATTGGATATCTTTGAAAGAGAAGACTAGGTGCCCTCATGAAGGCACCTTGCTGGGTCTTGGCAGAAGTGCGAGGGCAGCCCTGAAGGGGAATTACACTCACGAAATCCCCTGAATTCTCTCTTTGTGAAATCTCATCCTCTTTGTTGCTTACTTCTGGCAAACTGAGAGCATCCTGAGAATGGGTCAAGGATCTTGCAAAAGAATCCCTGCCAGCAAGATTGAATCACATTCCAAAAGCAAACTGGAACATTTTTTCATGTCAAATGGAGATGTTATGACAACTGGGTACCGAGACTGTGGGTAGGACAGGAATAGGAAATGGAAAGGTATTTTTCTAAAAAACAAAGTACATCTTACTTTATTAATTTTTAAATTAATGAGTATTAATTTTTAAAACCAGATGAAATGTCTTGGTTGATAAGAATAATGCTTCTTCTCTGCCTGTTCCACCACTTTTTCCTGCCCTTTGCCTATTTTTCCTCCACATCTGGGTGGTCAAAAAAAATTTTTTAAGACATGAAGAACAGATATTTAGGAGTCCTGGTAAGAGAACCAGACTTGATATATGTCAGGGACTGTTACTTTAAATTATTGACTCCATTATTTATTGCTGCCTCTATATTCTGAATTGGCCCAAATAGTCAGTCAGTTTATTATTTCAGACACACCAAAGGAACTTAATTTTTAAATTGCATAAAATGGAAGAAATATATCAATAGGCCATAAATCTGAAAAAATAAAAAGAAAAAAGAAAAAATTTTGGCATATGTTTATAAAAACCTTCACTTCCCTATTGCATTTTTATTTTTATTTTTCAACAAAGTAAATTACAAGAACATAGAATAGTTTTGATAAACCACATATGATAATTAGGAGAGGACATCCAAGTCAAGCTGAATCCCACAACTGTCACAAGATTTTCCATGAGTTGGGCACTACAGAAAGCTCCCAGTTATCGTGTACATGCTCCACAACTCAGGGCTATCATAGATCTGTAACAGTGCTATGCTAGTGAGTTGGTTCTTCCAAAACAATAGGCCCCCTTTTCTGTGGTGTAAATGCTCCCACCATGGAAGATTCCAAGATCACAAGTGATGTTACTAAATGAAGGTGGGGAAAGATGTGCATAATTGACTCTGATGAACCCATAACAGGCAGCTTCACCACATTACATATAGATATACTAGAAGGCACCTTACACCAAATTTTTTTAAGCAGGAAATGAGGCTTAGAGGTAAAGTGATTTATGTCAAGCCAAGAAAAAGTGGCTAAGTTGGGAATAGATACTTTATATTATTCCTAGTTCAAAGTCCTTTCTACTACACTGAAAAACAATGAATGAATCTGCCTGTACATCTTCATATTTCAAACTGAACAATAATAAAAAAAATGAACTTTTTTTAAAATAAAGATAATAATAGTAGCTAATAGCTAATATATTGTTAGGCATTGCTGGTCTTACTTCTTCCTTGTAGGCCCCTCCTCACATCTTCTGTCCATATAATTTGGATATTTCCAGGTTCAAATCTATATAATATAAGAATGGACTGCTGCTCAGGAGAACTAAACTCCAGACCCCTCTCTTTCTAACCACGGTGCACCAACAAGACTTTTTTATATGGCTTGCATCACATCAGCATAGGGCAGCTCTGTTTTAGTGACGGCAGAGATATGGCCTCCTAAGACTTGGTCTAGATCAGCAGTTTCTCAAAATATGGACTGCAGGCCCCTGGGGATTCCCTGAGTCATTTTCAGAGTGGTCTACAAGGTCAAATTATATGTTAATAATTTTAAGACCTTTTTCATTGTGTTGAGATTTGCCTTGGTGCAAAAACAATGTGGATCAAACTGTTGGCGCTTTACAGCAAATCAGAGCAATGTTACCCATCAATACCAGTCATCATGGCATTCTTTGCCACCACGAACTTGCATTTAAAAAAAAAAGCCAGTTTCCTTTAACAATATACTCAGTGAAGCAATAAAGGTAATTAATTTGATTAAATCTTAACTCTTTGAGTATTTATTTTTAAATATGCTGTGTGAATACATGGAAATATGCATAAAGTACTTGCTGCATACTTCAGTACAGTGGTTGTCTCCAGGAAAAGCACTCATAAATTGTGTGATTTTCAGGCTGAATCTGCCTCTCTGTTCATGGAGCACCAATTTCATTAAAGTGAATGACCTATAGACAAGCTACAGGTATTCGGACCTGGATATTTGGCAGCCATTTTCTCAAAATGAATGTAGTTTACCAGTTAAAAGAAAGCAATTGACAATATTTGTTGTGAAAGGTAAAATTCGAACATTCGGGAGAAAATGAGCACACTGAAAATCTTGCGTTAACCACTTTAAGAAAGCCAGACATTTTTCTCCAACATTGAGTCTTCTGATGCAACAAGTGTTATTAACAAATGTGATATTTTAATATTGTATAATGAAATATATCATATTTGAATGATCTGTTTAATTCAGTGAACCAATATCAAAATATTAATGCCTAATGTCACAAAATCACATACTGATGAAAGATCTATTCAAAGTACAAGATAGAACCATGGATTTTAATATAATAGTATAAAAATTAGTTGACATGGATTCACGTTCCACATTTGAATGAATATTAAAGGAGCTTCCATAAGTTTTGGGAAAGTATCAAAGAAGAATATTCATAATTATCTGAAGAGGTTATTAAAATAATCCTCTCTTTTTCCAAAATACCTCTGTAAGGCTATAGTTTCTTTATACACTTCAACTAAAACAACATATTACAGAAGGAGATATGAGAAGCCTGCTGTGTTCAATTAAAAAGATTTGCAAAAATGTAAAACGGTGCCACTCATCTCACTAAAAGGTTTTATTTTAGAAAATAGTTATTTTCATTGTAATGTTATTTATATTAACAAGTGGTAGGTTTATCCTTGCTATTTTAAATAAATAAATATTTTAAAGTCTCCATTTTAATTTACAATATAATCTATATCAATAGGTAGGACCTATACAGACAAAAGAATTTTTTTAAGACTCTGAAGGGGCTCTAATATCAAAAAAAGTTGTAGAAATGCTAGTCTAGACCTGCCATTCCAAAGAAATATAATTTAAGGGTTAAAAGGGGGATGCGGCGAATGTGTGACATTCATTGATGGTTTCCATAATCTTTTCTCTCATCTTAAATGCGTGCTGCTCCTACCCTCAAGAAGTGGAGTCTGTTCCCTTTCCCCTGTAATCTGAGATGGCCTTTTGACCTGGCTTTACTGATGCAATGTAGCAGAAGTGACATTCTGGGATTCAAGTTTTAAGAAGCCTTGCAGCTTCTATATGTATATCTTGGAATGTTCATTCTTGGCACACTAGAAAACAAGCTACATGGGGAGGCCACATGTAGTTTCTCAGGTCATAATACCTAAGTGAGTCTCCAGCCAATAACCAACATCAACTGCCAGTCTTGTGAGGTGACTTCTCTCTCAGAAGTGTGGCCTGTTTGATGACTCTAGCCCCACGTGCCATCTGCCTGCAATAACATATGAGAAGCTCAAGCAAGAATCTCTAAGCTGAGCCTGGTTAACCTCCAAGAACAATAAAATATAACAATAATTTATTTTAAGCCTCAAAGTTTAGGGGTAGTTTGTTATGCACCAGTAGATAATCAGAACAGGGAGAGAAACTATAAGACTATCAGCTATAGAGTGTAGCTGTAGAGGTGGCTATGATTTCAGGTCATCATGTGCTGTTTCTAGTTTAGATTAAGATCCTACTCAGGCCTGAGGAGACAGTTGGGGAGTAGAGTCAGCTTGAGAGGTACTCAGTGAGCATCGGGCCAGTTGTGGAGGTCCAGCAAAGAAGTGATTTAAATGATTTAAGGCAGACCTCCAAGAAAGGAGTGAGTGTACAGCTGAGATTGCAAGATATGAGGAGAACTGGCATGCTAATAATAGTCAACAGCTGAAGTCCAGCCTTGGGAACTGAACGAACACAGCTGTGTCAGAGAACAGCTTCAACTGAGCTTATCAATATCTAGGGCTCAAGCGTGTCTGACCCATTTCTGAGTTTGCCACAGCAGTAACGTTAGCAACAGCAAGTCATACCTCAAGTCCTATTGGGTGTTGAGTGTAAAGATGCTATGTGCCACCTGCCAGAGTCAAAATTATTCAGAATTACTTCACAGGTAGGCACTTAGTAATTCACAACACCTTCTTTAAAACCCAGATACCCTGAATATTTTTCAGCCTGAGTAGATACCTAAGAGATAACCTAACACTCAAACTTTGATAGAAAGTGTTAGACTCTGAGGAGAAACTCCAGAATTTGATCTACGAGGGGTTAGAGGGCTACAAACTTTTGAGAAGGAGGGCTATAATTCTCTTTCAGGGACATCTGCCCAACAAGCATAGTGTTTTACACAGACTGTTTAGTTGGGAAGCTTTTCAGGAGCTGATAAGAGATTTTGGTATGTTATATTTCCCACAAACTTCCTATGGCACCTCATTTTTTCATAATCTAAATGAGATTTTCAGAAGACATCTAGGCCATCAGTATTTGCTATTGTTCATTCAAATTTACTCTTAAGAATGAGCAAGGAATCTTCCACTGTACATGTGGCAACATAATTCAGGGTGTCAGTAATCCTTAGAAAAAGATACCCAAAGCAGTCTGTGTTAGGGAAGGTGGACGTGGCCTACCACAGCTTGTGCAGTCAGAAATCTGGGATTTAAGGTTCAGCTTATGAGTCATGGGTGATTCATTTAACCCAGTAGTTCTCAGCAGCACTGCACATTAGAATCACCTGGGGAGTGTTTACAAAACGCTGATATCCTGGTCTTGGGTGGGCTTCCAGTTGACAGCATGTTTTTGGTTTAGTTTAAGATACCCAGGCGATTCTAATATGCATCCAGAATTGAGAACCTCTAGCTAATTTCTTTGAATCTCAGTAACCTTCTGTGTTAAATAGGAAAAGTAACATCTAACTCCCAAGAATGTAGGAAAGAGCTCCATATGCATTGCATATGAAGGGTCTTCATAATCAGGAAGAATATTACATAAATGTTTTTATCATCTATGTTAACCGTAAAGAGTAAAAAAATAAGAAATTATATAATATTTTTTATTTCAATTATAATAGTGAAATTTATTAATCAATCAATACATAGTTCCACTCTATAGATTTTTTTTTTCTTTAGTAGCAGAAAGTTTCAATATTTCGTTGCATTTTTCTGGGAATTATGACAGGAAAGGGGATAACAGCAAGAAATACTGACTTGAGACTTGAAGTCATTCACAAGCTGCTGTTATCCATTAGGTGGAGGATCCAACAGGCAGCATTTCTGTAGTATGTTTGTTAGAAATCAGCTGGCTTGATGGTTAAGACTGATGACTCTGGAGACAGCTTGCCTGGTATTGAACCTCACTGAAACATGCAGCTTCAGGTGAGGTGCTAATGGGTTAGTAATAGTTACATCTTAGAATTTGGGAGAGGATCGATGCATGTAAAGTTTTCTTATTAGTGCCTGGCATATAGTAAGTTCTCAGCAAATGTTAGCTATTATTATACACTAACAGAGTCTTTCAAGTCAATAACTGGTTAATATGCATTTGCAAAATGCATTTTCCTGGTGCATTATGAAGTAGTCTCTTTCAGAATTAATATATAATAGAAACTGAGTGATATAAAGGCTACGTGATATTAATATATTGTTTTTAGATGGGAATTTATTCATTTTAAAATCACTAGACACCAACTGTGTGCCATCTAGGTTACAAAAATGAATGAGATTCCAGAACATGGCACAGGGAATGCAGTTAGCAGTAATGTATTGGCTAGGTGGAGAGCCAGAAATGAGAAGGAGCAATTAGGGGGATCATTTTATAAACAATATAAATGTCTAACCAATGGACTGTATACTTGAAACTAATAAAATAAATTTTTAAAAAAGCATTCATAGTTTAGTGGACTAAATAGACATGTAAAACATAAGGACTCATAATTTAAATGTGTGCACAGCAATGTGGGCAGCAAAAGAGATAAGAAACCATGACTTGCTGGGAAAGTCTCTACAAAGAAGGTGACTTTTGAGTTAAGCCTTGAATGAGGTTGTAGAAGACAGAGAAAGGAGGTCATTACAGATCAAAGGTGCCACATATCAGCAACATTGATGTAATGACCTAAAGATGCTCTCTCAGCTCAGATTCTTTGTTGATACTGATCTCTGCCTTAACGAAAGGACTTGGGAGTTGCTAACACCTTACCACGAATTCCTTCTGCTGAGCCAGAGGCATTATTAAGGCATTACTGATATACAATACTACAGTAAAGTGCTAGCAAACACTTTCCTCTGTGCACTGCAAAATCATAGGAGCAACAGAACCTTCATAGTGATGGTTCTTCAACTGAAATTACCTTTCATACTTGCTGATCATTTGAGGGAACAGTAATATTATCAATGAATTATTCACAATCTTAAGCAAAGTTAAATTTCAAAAAGACCTTTGACATAGAAAAAAATGGCAAAAAGATTGAAAGATTCCATATCCTGGCTGTAGGTGCTAAAGATTTGTTTTTAAGCAACACTGTAAATTACCTAGGTTAATTTTTTAAGATAAAATTTTGTACTGTATGAGAACTACTGAAACGTACTTTTCTACACAGCTGAAAAAAGAAATTTCTATATTTTGAATGAATTATTGAAATTCGAGATTCCAACTCTTTTCTACATTTCTAGTGTTTAAAGAATATTTTGGAATCTGCTACATATATCTTGGTTTTGGTCTACTATTTAACAGCATGAATAACTTGGACAATAATTATTAATGATATGTATTAATTATCTCTCAAGAGGCTTGCTCAACTTGTAATGACAAATTGAAGGTTTTCTGTGAAAGAATTAGTTTGTATTTGTATAACCCGGTTTCTAACATTGACTGCATAAAATTCATAATTGTGAAGAATGCATGGTGACCACAATAATTTTGGCAAAGCTTCTTGAAAAAATTATTATACAAAATATCTTTATCAAAGACCAATATACCCAAAAGGAGTCAAGTTCTATTTTGTAAATAGAAATTTATTCTGAGCCTTCCTTCTTGAAGTATCCTAGTCCATCATCATTTGAATGAAGAAATGGCCTGCTTGTACCACCTTGTACACCAGCCTGATGGTCTTTACAAAGCATAGTTTCTAGAGTAGGCCTGCTTTATTGAAGAATTTTCAATGCACATCCTTGAATCTGCAAAGAGACTGAGGCAGTAACCTAGCAGAGTTGATAGTACAAGGGAGTGAACTGGCTGAGAGTGTGAAGCATTTTCTGCTGCCAAGAGGTCTTTCTGTATCATATGGATCACATTAATACTTCAGAAAGTATTCCTTTAGAGTACTAGAAAGGAACTAAAAAAATTCTTACATGATTTAATAAAGAGATAATACGAAGAGTGATACATGCTTCCTCTATAAATAACTGGAGCCCAGTAAAATCTGGAAGTGATGCACAAAATGAGTGTATTTTTATGAGAGAGAGGAAGAGATAAAAATGGAAAAGTAAAATCATAATGTGTTACCCTAAGAGATATGTGGAGGAAGAAATAATGAGGAACAAGAAGAACAAGAGGAGGAAGAAAAAGAGCAGAAAGAGGAGAAGGATATTCACTGAGTTCTTATAATGTCTAGACACTGTTTATAGCACTTTACTTACATTTATTCTGTAATTACAGCTCTATGAGGTAGGTACTCTTATTGTTCTCATTTTATAGATAGAAAAACTGAAACAATGAGCTAAATTGTGGTGGACCTGGTATATACTCCACGTACAAAAAACGAAACAAAACAAAAACAAAAAACCACAAAGGTACTCCTTTAATTTCTGTAATATGACATTGTGAAGCATTACCAGGTAGAGCATTACACAGATCATCATAGACTGGCTCTGAGGAAATTGCAATATTCTGTTAATTTGCAGACATATGTCTACATGACTGTGTACACACTGATAATACATTCATTCACATAATCAAGATAGTCTCTGGGATTCGGATAGGCCAAATGGACCTAATATTTAAATTCTAGATAGTCTATAGTCATGATACCTCAATATTAATATAACTTTCTAAAACAAAAAAAAAAATGTGGTGGCATGAAAATGGAAGAATTATTGAGCTTAGAAAACTGAATTCTAATCATGACTTTGTCCCTACCTAGTGCTGTGACTTTGGGACCTTTGGTTTTCTCATGTATAAAATGGTGAAAACACGTCTTTCACCTACCTCATGGGTTTGCTCTGAACATGGCAAGAGCTATCTGTGCTGTGTTTGAATGCCCAGCACCCAGTCTTTGGTTTTCTATGGGAATATCTGAATCTACCATGTGTGACATGTTGGAGTTCACTTATCTCAAATCATGTTAGGCCGGGAACTGAAGAGACATATAATTCTGCAGAGGTCTGGGAGAGGTAAATTTGATATGTAAAGCAATTATGTTTCATAATAATGGATGTGGCAGAACCTTGACAGGGGAGCAAGTTAAAGAGGATCCTTAGTCTCTGTTAGTTCCATTGCAAATCCTCTCCTGGGAATTCTTCTATTTCCAGATTTGAGAACTGGCTTAATTTTCCTGGACATCTTTTGTCTGTTTTAGCTAACAGTAAGGCCAAACACAGGATAACGTACAATAAAAACAATTGCATACTGCCAAAGTAAACCCCTGTGCAAAAGAGAGGGTTTTGTAGCTCTTTAGAAACATTTAAAATATAATTAGGAATATACATATAATGTACAGAGCAAATCCAAACAACAGAGCTATAGAAAATAGTTGTGGCTACTCCCTCCATCTAAAAATATCTTTGACCCAGTCAATGTGGTAAGGGTACTGTAAGATCCTTTTGCACATTTTTACATGACAGAAATAGTGAAACATAGGCTTTTTTCCTTTAAAAAAATCATGTTCCTTCAAGAAGCACTTTTAGAGCACAAAATTGGCATTCGTGGTTCCTACTCACTCTGCAAAATACGTGGTAAATTCCAAATTTCATAGGCTTTAAACCTAAACTCAATATGTGTATTCCCTTTAATGCCAACAGATCAAATACACTATACAATAAACTTCTCATAATAATTTTTACCACATCATTTCCTCTTCAGTGATTTCAAGAGTTCCTTATTTTAAATCTCATGCTCAGAGAATTACTTTCATTATCAACCCACCCATTTAATACATATATGGATACTGGTGAGAAGCCTGCATGTATACACCTGTGTTTTATGAAACTGAGCACACTGGAACCAGACACTGATGCTACAGTAAACAAGAATATTCACTTGCTTATGATTGGAAAATGGGACCTAATTCATTGTGACCAAGAAGGTTTGACCAATCAGTTCAGTTTGGTTCATAACATTGAAACCAGTGCTCATAAGCTTCTCCTGTGCTTCGTACAGAGATACTTAGATTGACGATATCAGTTCTTTAAGCTCAGGAAGCTCACAAAAATGGTTGATGTTATTGCTATTGTCCAAGGAAGTAAACAAAATCATGCTGTGGGATGTGATATTCTGAGAATCTGTAGTTTGAAGGTCCTGAGAATATCCAGAATAAATCCCCAAAGGATTGCTTAGAAAATGGTACCGAATTGTCAAAAAATAAAAGGAAGTCTTTACTATTTATTTAATAAACACCTATACAACACTTCCAGTTTGGCATTATTTCAAAGGTTTTATAGATAAATACTCATGTAATTCTTAAAACAACCCTCTGAAGTAGGCACAATTATTCTGCCCATTTTTCAGATGGAAGAACTGAAGCACAGAGAGGTTCAGCAATTTGCCTGAAATCAGAGATCTAGAGGATAAAAAGCTAGGTTATAAATCCAAAGTCTGGCTCCAGAATGCATGCTCCGATGTCTCTGATATTTATTCCCTCTACTATTAAAACAGATGGACATAACAAAAAGCCTTTTTGCCTCAGAGTCCCAATGTCTAATACTTGTTATCATTAATTTTTTTTAAAAGGTTGCATTTTCAAATTGACATGTTACCACATACCATTGCAAGAAAAAGCTTTTTAATTAAAAAATTAACTATTAATCAAGAATTACTTTAACTCACAAATATAGCTGCTCAAGCTCCAGCCCAGATTTCTGCCTGTGACTGTGGCCTCAGTTGATGTGTGTTTTCACACCTCTGGCTCCCATCATAATGTGGGCTTAGTCTGCTGAGCACAGAGCAGCAAGTTTCTCAGAATATGCGACAGTCTATTTATTGTCTCTGGCCCCAGTTCACCTAGAAACCTGGCTCAGTCTTTTTATTTTCTCATTTATTTTTTATTAATTTCAAAATTTATATGAGTTCATTATAGTAGGTACAAAATCTAAAGATATACTTTCTAAAAATAATAATCTCCTCTGACACTTGGGAAAACAGCCTGACATTTTGATGTGTATAACTTCACAATTTTCTCTATGTTTATACATATAAAAATATGCATATGCATTTTGTTTTAAAACATATGCGTACTGTTTTACAAAAATGCAATGTGCTTTCTCAAAAAAAAAAAAAAACCAACAATGAATATCCATCTGAGTCAACAATAAATATAATTCATTTGTTTTAATAGCTACAAGATATTTCAAAATGTAGATGTGTCATAATTTGTTCAATTATTTTACTTTTGAAAGAACTTTAGCTTAGAAAATAGAACTTAGAAAAGAACTTACTCCTTAGAAAATGTGCTGTATATAATTGTATGAGTACTAATTTTTATTTCAATAGGATAGATTCCCATAATGGTACGTAAAATTTCAATCTTTTCATTTTTCAGAATGATGGAAGTGATTTGCAACATCCCAATGTGTTAGGCTATGTTTCCCCACATCCTCATAAGACATTGGGTATTATTCTATCTTAAAGTTTTTCTAATCTTATGGAAGAAAAAATATTGTATTGTCATTTTAATTTTTATTTTGACTAATAATGAGAATGAACACCTTTTTATTTATCAGCCATTGGGGTTACAAATTTACTGAGATAAGGCTGTTTCTACTTTTTGATCATTTTTGTCAGTTTTCAGGCAATTTTTGTATATGAAATATATTAACTCTTTGACATAAATCAATCTTTTTTTTTTTTTACCTAGTTTATATCATCTTTTGCCATGCAAATATGTCTGATGTGTATGGCTTTGGGGTTTTTCACTTCTCCTAGGAATATCTCCTCTACTCTTATTCTTCTCTATAAATTATTTTCTAATATTTAATAGCATTATTTACATTAAACTTTTTCAATCTATTTGAATTGACTTCATGTGTGCTGTGAGGTAATTTTATTCTCTCCAGAAAGAGAGCTGGTTTTGCCAAACTGTCTGCTAAATAAATAATCTTTTTCTCTTGAATTGAAATGCCACCTTTGCCATATATTAAGTTCCCATATATGCGTGAATCTATTTCTGGTCTCTTTGTTCCATTCCATTGATCTCTTTGTCTATTCCTAAGCCAAACTGTATTGTTTTCATTATGGTGGCAGCTTCATTCTTATTGAATAGGACCTAATACTAGGTAACAGTGAACGTTTAAACAAGATGTGCACAGTGTAAAAGAAAAAAAAGTTAGTATTTAAATCAGAAACTTTAAACTGAAATTTTCATATCAATCACATTACTTTCTTATTTCTTCCATCATCTCTTGCTGATGTATTAATTTTTTACCGGTAAGTTCTTATTAGTAGTATCTTTTTTAATCTTCTGAGTATGAACATTATGTAAAAAGGCAAAACTATAGGGACTAAAAATAGATCAATGGCTGCTCAAAGTTTGGGGTGAGAAGAGGGGACTGATGACAAAGGGGTATGAAGATCCTTCTTAGTACCATGAAAATGTTTACATCTTGATCGTAGTGGTAGTTAAGTGATCATCTACGTTTGCTGGAACTCATCAAACAGCACACTTAAAAAAACACAAATGTAACTATACTAATTATATCTCAATAAATTTGAATTAAAATAAATAAGTGTGAAATGTGTCATTTAAAAAAAAAATATTTGGGGGATAAAACCTGATCTGCTTCCTGCAATAGAGAGAGCTGGAATCTAATCCTGACTTCGTTTTAACCCTTTATAACAAAACAAGGACAGGATCTTAAGTAGCAGTGGCAACTCCTGCTATTGATGCATTTTGACTTTCTGTCGTTTGAAGAAATCTATGTATGACTGGTTGTAATTCAACAATTCATCCTGGGGAAACGATTCACTCCCTTACACAGGTTCATAAATTTTATTACAGATACCAAGCATTGTATGAACTGTGAAAGATACTGACATTTTCCTAAAGCTAGAGATTAGAGCTGGAGGTCCAGACCTCAGTAGCATCTAAGCAGTAATTTTCCACTTAAGGAAACCAAGGCTGTATGAGGTTAAGATCTACAGAGCCGTGGAGCTACAGTGTTCTCATTTTCACTTTCTCTACTTTTATCAGTGTATTCTGAGGAAAATCCTTCTAGCTGACTCTTAGTAGAACATGCAAGCAAGAAACTAGACCATCTCTCAGAAACCAGAGGCCAAAGGCAAGGGAAAATTGATGAGCGATTCTGCAGTGAGCCAGCCCCAGTCTCAGTCGCAGACAGAAGACCAGGAGGCTCAGCATGGTAATCTATTGAAAACAGCCCTGATGATAGCTCCAGATCTAATGTTATCAGGGTTTACCCTAGAGAAGTTAGTTTTCAGAGTCTGAACAAGGAGGAGGGATGGGGAGAAGGCTAAGTTTAAGAGATATCATGACAATGTGCCTGCTTTTTCTCACTTGTGAAAAGGTAGGCTGTCTGGAGGTAAACTGATAGGAGCCATCTTGAATTAACAAGATTATCACTAATACCTTTTAGCCACTTATACTGAACTGCAGAACAAATTTATGTGATTTTAATTCCTAATGTCATTCTGTCTTCAGATGATTTTGCTAGGCTTTCCCTTCTATATTTATATTTATGTTCTATTACATTAATTTCATATTCATTATTTGGACAGGATAATTCAGCACATTAAAACAATATGGAATATTAATAACCCATTGCAAATAAGATGGCTCTTCCTAGAGCTTCCTATGGATCTTTTTTTTCCCTTAAAAAAGCCCAAGTGTGACAAGTTTTGGCATAGTAGTCCTGATATTACTTTCAAGTGAGTTATCTCTTTCTATAGATTAGAGACTATCAAGATAATATTAATAATAAATAATAAAGTAATAAATGCCAGAAGAGCACTCTACATGTTGGAACTGTCCAAAATAGAGTGGACTGCCTTCAGAAAGGAATTCCTAGAAATATCTAAGCTAAATCTAGATGCTTTCTTTCTTTTGTTCATTAAGCATATCTTTATTAAGCATCGAAGACTTTCGTAGGGCATGTGGTTAAAGGATTTTGTGCTGGGAGATGGCACTGGATATAATGATCCTTAAGGTTTCTTTCATTTCTATGCTTTCTGATTCTACCTTTCCACATATTTATTAAGAATTTCCAGTGGAAAGCATGAAGACATGCATAATTCATTGGTTTTATAATTTTATCTTCTACCAATGAATAATTTCCTACCATATCTTTGCCAATTAATGATGACAGTAAACACCTTCACAAGTTAGAACTGATTTGTGAAAATTATAACAAAAACAGCAAATGCAAATACCTCTTATAATATTTCATTTTTGCCTGAACTATAAATCAGAATATTTTACAATATCTACAACAAAAAATATATGTCACATCAATACATTAGAAAATAAGTTAAAAATATATAGGTAATGATTTATGGATGTATTTATTTGAAGCATATAAATTTAACTCTGCATTGATGTATGGCATTTAAAAGGCATGTAGAATCAATACTTCCCAGTAACAAGAAAAAAGAGTTGCCAAGAAAAGGCCAGGATCTAGTTCTTAATCACTGTGTGCTCAGAACTAGAACCTTTGATGAAAATAATTTATCTCAATTATATGATCAGAAATTGACCGAATATTCTGCTTATAAATTCAGAACAGGCATACTCTATCTGAAGCATGGTTACTTAATCTATCCAATTAGCTTGACTGTTTTTCATTCATTTCTGCATTTTACTCCTTGCAGGTATTGCCTTAATCGCCAACATACTTTGAAGTCCAGATTTTCAAGCACAAAATAATAATAAAAAGTTATAATAATCAAGCCACCATTATCTTTAGAAATGAAAGACATGTAAGAAAATTAAATTCAAACATAACTAAAAACAGCTTTTAGTTATTTTTTTTCCCAAACACTGACTACAAACAGTGCTCAGAGTTTTTATTTCCTTCTGAATATTTTATGAGATGAAAGAAAAGGAGGCAGAAATGGTTGATTGGCAGGTTAGCAACTCTACTTTTTACTCTCTAGTGAGGACTGTCAGTAAGGGGGGTAGACAAATGCTGATAACAGAAAAAGGGAAGAAATGATGAGCAGGGAACTACAGACTTGTCCTTGGGAACTGCCACGGTGTTGTTATACTTTCAAGGGGTACTTAAAAGTTCAGTTAGGTAATTTCCATCACTTGCTTTCAACTTCTTCAAAAATGAAATAAGTTACTTATAGAAAGAACATTTGATACATCCACACATTTTTTAATTTAGCAAAAGCATCTTTCCTAGCGGAAGTGCACATGTGTTTAAGTGTTTCTCACCTCCTTCTCCTCCTGGAAATGCCAATAAGGACTACAGGTCAAGGACATCTGAAAGGCCTATGATAAGTAATATAAAAATGATGCCAGCTGGAAAATCTTAGACTCAAACAAAATAAAGCCAGATGCTTCTAACCCATACAAACATTTTCCTTTTCTTATAGTGATATGAAGGCCCTCCTCCTTTTAAAAAACAGTCTCTATTTCCTCTTTGTATGAGTCAGGAGTCTGTGATAATTCCCCAAAGTATGAGGTGTTTCATGAACATAACTTTGTCGTTAAAATGGTTGTCAAGGACCACTTCTTTCACAGCTTCCAGACCGTGGAAGCTATGTTACAGAGTCAGGCAGCACTACTTTCAACCTGAAGTCACGTCTGGAAATACTGAGGAAGATGATCAAAAGAACTAGTCAGATCTCAGAATCAACTGTTCACATTGGAAGCATTTTTTCATCTGCCTCCATTTTCCCTACCCCATTCCAGTCCCATAATCTTGCTTTGGGTTCTGTTGAGGTCATACTATCAGTTCTCAATGGCCACATGGAAACCCAGCCAACAGAATTATATTTCATTCTGTTCATCAAACCCACCAAATGCCCTAAAAGACTAACTAGCCCATGCAAAAAAAAAAAAAAAAAAAAAAAAAAAAAAAGGGCTTTGGCTTCCTATGATTCAAATACCAATGCTGGAAGGAAACCAAATTGAATTATTATCAGATTATCAGGGTTTGGCTGACTCTTTGCTCTTCATCATGAGGCAGATGAATTCCCTGAACTGGCTTGCTCCCAAGTGCTAACAATACCTCTGAGGATATTATGAGAGGGATTGAAGTGTTAAGTATCCCTAGAGGATTTGTATGCATTTTGAGCATGCAGCTACCTGAATATCCACAGTCTCCTAATATGCCCAAAGGAGTTGAAATAGTTTTCACAAATTTAGTTCTTATTTTATGCCAAGGGTTTAATTACATTAAAGACTTTTATAATTATTAATTGATCATAAGACATATAGAAATTAAAACACCACATAATATACTAATAAGTTGTGACAACTTTAACAATCCATTTCACTTTCTCGTGAACTACCTGAATTTGAGATAGTAATGAGATATTTTTACATTGTCCAGGTAAATAAGTTTAGATGACCTAGTAGTGCTGGAAATTGTCAGTTAGTTCATCTTATTAGCAATTGGTACATGAAGATTCATTATGCTATGTGTTCTACTTCTGTGTGTGTTTAAAAATTTCCAGCAGGAAAACTTCAACAATATAATTTAAATTTAAATTTTAAAATCTACTCCTAAGCTCAATTATTTCAAAGGAAATATCAAGATTTTACACAAAAATTTGTTTGATTGCAAAGGCAAATCATTTATAGGCTTTAAAGTTCCTACCAAGTTTTAAATTTCTTACAAAAATCCCCTATAAGTCAAAGAGTCAAAGATTTTGTATTTTTTACAGTACTCCTGAGCCTGAATGTCTGTTGACGGTTCATATAATCCATTTTCTAATCTCAAAGCTGACTTAAATCAAAAATGTTCTGAACAGTAGGTATTTAGCTTTTTTCAAAAAAAAAAATCTCCAGAGAAAGCTAAATATAATTCATGTATTATTATAAAAAGCAATGTTTCTTATTCTTTTTTAAGTCTGCTTCTACAGAAGTGGGATGGGAAAAGAGGAAAGGAGAGAACATTACCATTAAGAGGAAGAGCAATCGTATTCTACTAAGAAACAGCCTGAGAAGACACTGGGACAGTTTCAGTATTCTGTAATTTTAGCTGTTCTGGGAAAATCATGAGAAAGATTCTTTCAGAGTTATTTTAGTAGCTGTAGTACTTAACCAAATTAGGAAGTAACAAGATCAAATAAATATAAAAGAAATTAGAATACATATTCAAAGCACACAAACGAATTAAAAACCCCACACTTTTCATAGCCTCCATTGGTGTTCCAAAATATTCAAATCAATTTTAGCTTGAATTAAATTAATTTTTTGACAAATATATGAGTATATTAACATTACATTTAGTGGCTGTAACTAGGGACCAACATTTGCACAAAACAGTAATTACTGGAGAGGAAGTGGGACAATTTTATGGGTGAAGCTCTCATGCCATCTTCTATTCCAGAAGTTTCTGTCTGTGTGCTCTTTCTCTTTGACCTATACCTTCTCCTGTTACCAATATTGGTCTTTTCCAAGGTCAGTGAACTTAAGTAAAGGACTATAATGGACTTGAGAGGAAAAGTTAAAAAAAGAAAAAGTTGGCACATTTTTATTTTCCCTGAAAACAGAATTTGATTCTGAGTGTTATAATGTGTTAAGCAAATAAGTTATCAAAACCAGTGGTTGCAATTTTTATTGTACTATGAAAAACTATTTGCTGCTTTAATATTAATTAACATGAAGAAATATGTACTCTTCCAAATTTGCTTGTGTTTACCAGGCATTTAATTTTTCATCATTAAAAAGTGCACCATTTTAAATAAAGGTGTTTTATTGACTCATAGGGCTGAAACAGTACAGGCATTTCAAGGTTCTTCACAGGCAAGGAGGGCATGGCTGGCCTGAGAGACCGTTACAGGTTAGTGGCTGAGCTAGGCTCCAGCCTCACAGAGTCTCCCTCCCAGGATACCCAATACTTTCAGTTCCACTCTGCCACCACAAGAACATGATCCTAATAATCCACATGGCAAAGTGACATGACTTGAAAGAGTCAACATGGTGGTCAGACACACTAGCAAACACCACCATTGCTTTGAGATGTGACTTCACTGACACTTTAAGGAGCTAGGTACCACACTTGCAGGGTAGAAAGGGCTTAGAAAATGTTGGGGTAGCCGAAATGCTGCCGCACCAATTCTCATCAGAGAAGAATCAGCATAAGAAGCAGGAATTAGAGTAGGAGGTCTTCTCTCACTTTCTAGACTCCAACTTTGCCAGAAAGAGTAGAGCTGACTGCACATCATTAGAGGATGGGAGCCTTTTCTAAACCATGTAAACATTTATTAAACACATACCAACTACTGTTCTTCTGCTACTTTTATACTTGATCTATACTTTGTTCCCAGCCTTTTAGTGATGTAGGACATTGATCTTCTAACTCCCAGAATGAGATGTGGTTAACAGATTGGGAAAGGAGGGAGTTAGTTCTTTTTAAATTATTTATGCAAATACATTTCAAAATATATTTTATAATTTAATCCTATTCTAAAAAACATGATGCCTGACCCCTCAGCCAAACTGATAAATTCAATAGTACTTTTCTGGTACTTCTTTATGAAAGCACATTTGTCTGATTTGTTCCCTGCTATATTCCAAATGCCTAGAACAGTGCCTAGCACATAATAGATCCCCAATAAACAATTAATGAATAAATGAATGAAAGTTTTTTACAACAGTAGACATCAAGCATCACAGCCATCGGGAAAATAGTAATTGTTAACTAGAAAACACAGGAAGATAAAGTGTCAACTAAGAGTTTTCTAAGCAGGGAACAGTATTAATATGCTCATGTTACTTGAAATTTAAAAAAATATATATTAACTTGAAGGTGTCCAGATTTACACTAGATTCTGCTAGAAAATGACTGATCTTTTTAAAAATGCATGAATGTACATGCCAACATACAAATAATTGATTTTAACATAAAATGCCAGGTCTGACCTTTAATACTGTTGTAAATGTTACTTTTTGAAATGTATCTCTGGTGCTCCTGAAAACTCTTTTGTAGCTTACTGATTGGCATGGTCTTTTGAGTCCATAAATTGCTTTTTTGGGGACCACAGCTTAGATAATCTATCCAAAATAGTCTTCATTTTAAGCCCCTGTGTTTCATGTGCTACTTTTCTACTATTCGGTAGTTCATTTTGGATAATCCATTATTAACTGATCATCTGTCACTAAAATAAATATGAAATATGCATTTCTTTTCCTTTTCTTATCATTATTATATTTTAAAAGTTTAATAGTCAGATAAAAAAATTCCTTTTTTTTTCCTTTTTCCAAATAAAAATACTCTCACAAACCACTAAAATGAAAGTTATCAAAGAATTACTGTAACAATTTTGGCTGTTTCTACAGGTTGGAAGTCATATCATTTTGGTAGCCTTCTACACTGTTAAATAGATTAGAGAGATGAGATAATACACTAAGGACCTCAAGTGACCTACTTTTAAATCCTCAAAAGGATAATACATAACTAAGGGCAATGAGTGGATTGATTTGATAGTCATTACTTAGCCAAAGGGTAAGATAGTTGAATTTCACATAAAAATTCCATTAAGTTCAACTCTCCTTTGATTCAGAATTATTCTATTTGCACTGAATAATATAGTAAAATTTATTGCAAAATTCAGATTTGTATGTACATATACTCTGTAACAAACAGGTTAATATATATACAAAATATGTCATATTTTATGCTCTCATTGTGCATTTAATGGATTCTAGTTCTCTGAAAAATCTGTGTAAAAAGATTCTTTTAAAAAGTAATCTACAATTAAAAGCAATCTTTTAAAAAGTAATCTTAAAACTACAATATCTAGGATATATTGTGTCTTTGTTTTGCTTTAATGCTTATGTTGGATAAAACAACATTTTATCAATGATATCCTAATTTTGCTTCTCCTCCATCTACCTCCAGGATTTCAAAATAATAGTGGAAAGATTCAAATGCATTCAGTGTCAAAAGACATTGGGTGATTATTTATCTGGAATATTATGGAGTAAATTACTTCACTGGCTGAAAGATAGGACTACACAAACTACGAAAACACTTCTCTTTTGAAGATGCTTCCTCTCTATGCTGATTTTTAAAGAGTGAGTGTGTATGCAGGAAAAACAAACTCATTTTTTGTAATACAATATGCCCATCCTAAGGATGTTTTATATGTGAGCATGTTCTGTGTTAAAAATCTGCACTGACTTTTAACTGTAATATTGTAATATGGCTTATTTTATGGTCTCAGCAGAGAAGACAGAGGCAAAAGCAAACAGAGTGAATTCTAGAAACCTTTAGATACGAGTAAACATAGTCCAGATAATAACTTCAGGTGTATCATTCTTTTCTTCACTTATTTTATAAATATTTAATAAGCAACTTATGTGTACCAATTACTGAGATAAGATGGTAGGCTATACAAAGGAATGAAGAATACTTACATCGAAGTAGACAGTTCTAACAGTTTAACAGGTATTAACTTACCTAATCCTCACAAAAAACAAATAAAGTAGGATCTTTTTTTATCCCCATATTACAGACAAGCAAAGTAAAAAAGAGACAAGTTAAGTAACATGCCAAAAATCAATCAAGTAGTAGGCAACGCAGGCAGGCGCCCAATCAGTGGCATGTATCTCCCTAGCACATGATTTTATTCTCTAAATTAAACCAAGTCCACAATTAGGAAATATAAGAATAAGGAGCAAAATATTGAATTATGGCAAATATGCCCTTAAATTATTTTAAATTTCTATTTAAAGTGAGCCTATCCTTTGAGCCAGGACTTCCACAACTAAGAATTTATATCAGAAATACAATTGGACAGAATTACAAAATTGTTCATGTAACATTTAACGGTGAATTGAGATCATGAAAAACTGGCTTGCATTTGGCTTCAAGTAAAAGAATATTTGACTAAGGTGGATTAAACAATAGTTTATTAGCCCATAAGAATTCCTGAAAAGAAGGTTCTAGCATTAGTTCTGTAGCTCAAGAATGTTAGCAAAGATTCAGAATCTTAATCTTCACACCATATTATCCTTGGCATAGTTTGGTTCTTAGGCTTCATTCCCCAGAATCATAAAAAAGCTCCAACAGCTCTGGGCATCACAATCGCACAATAACATCCAGGAAGAGGGAAGTTTCTCCAAGTATGTCTGCTTTCTATGAGTAGGAAAACCTATTTCAGAAATTTTATTTGGTCTTGTTGACTGGATTTGGGCCTCATACTCTAAGCCTTAGCTGCAAGGGAAACTGAGAAATAATAACCTCCATTTCCAGCCTCTATTATGAGAGGCAGGATTTGTCAACAGGAAAAAGAAGAGACTGTTGCATTGACAACCAGTTGGGCTTGCCAGAAACCTCACTGTCTAAAAACAGGATACCCACATAGTATAATCCCATGAATGCTGCTATTATAAAATATAATATGAGTAAGGGCTAGATTACATGAAGGGGAAAAAAAAACAAGGTATAAGAAATTTCGTATACATGAGGGATATATACAAAAGTGCTAACAGTGGTTATCTCTTTGCAATAGGATTACAGAGAGATTTTTACCTTCCTTATGTTTTTATATTTTAGCTAATATTTCAAAATTAACAAATTACTTTTATAATAAAAAAAGACTGTTTTCAGCTTTGAAAAACAATATAATTCAAAGAGAAAAATTATTTCCTATCAAAATATGAATGTTCTTTGGCTCAGCTTGGAACAGTCAAGCAGTCAAAAAATGAGCAAGGCATTTTTATCAAAATTTGTCTTGCATTACTGTCATGAAGAAATGAAAGAAAGACAAAAGAGAAATCAAGCAAAATAGTCACTGGAGGATTTTAAAACTGGAAAAATAAAAATGTTTTGTTAAGAGATGATGATACAACCAAAAGCCTTAAGGAAAGGGCTGTTGCAACTTAATATATTGGAGGCACTGCCTTATGGATTTCTCCTCTTATGAGAATGCCTTTTGCTCTTGCCAAGATCAGCTTTATGCTGGCCGCAAAAATTAAAATAGTTTAAGGAAATAAGGAAAATACTCTTATTTTGGGGGAAATAATTCACAGTTTTAACAGCATGATGATATCTGCCAATATATTAGTGTTTGTTTAAAACAAATGGCTAACACTTTTCTTGGTTCATTTAACATTTCAAATCATTTTAATTATATAAGTGATATACGAACACTTCTCACTGCAAAAATCATCAAAGAACAAAAGTAAAAAATGAAATTTCTGTTCCATTGCCTCCAACAATCCTTGGCTTGTTTCTCTCCAAAGAAATAAGTACTGTTAAATTTAGGATTTATCCCTTTAGATATTTTTCTATATATTCATATTTTTAAAGCCTCAGTTAAATCATACTATCCACATTGCTGTGCCATGTGTTTTTTTAAACATAATTATATGTCTTGTATATCTTTCATTACATATAGATCTCTCAAAAATTTTTAGCAGTTACCAAATCTATTTAAACACTCTTCTTTTGATAGGCATTTAGATTGTCCTTAATACTTTGCTTTTATAAAAAATACTGCAATGAACATTTTGTACATCCAATTTTCTTCACTTGTATAGATAATTTACTAGTATCAATTCCTACAAGTGAAATGGATAACTTTAATTGTACATGCATTTTAAATTTTGATAGATAGTGACACACTACCCTCAAAAAAGGCTCTACTAATTTCACACTCCAGCTAGCACAGTTTGCAAATGCCTGTTCTTTAGATCTTCAGCAGCACTGAATATCAGCAGATGTAGGGGAAATCACTGTACTTGTTTTCATTTATATTTCTGTAATAGTGAGGTCAAACTTCTTTCATGTATTTACTCAAATAAACACTTATACTAACAGCAGTATTTTTGGTTAACATTAGGCTATTATTTCCTGCAGATGTCATGGGTTGATCCCTTATTATTTTAGCCATATTCATTTTTATTTTATAAAAATATGCTTTCTCAGGTATTTAAAATTTTTAATTATAGAAATATGTATATACACAAAAATTAATTATAGTAAATTTTTAATACAAAAATGTATAATAAAGCAAACATCACCTATAATTCTACCACATTAAAAAATTGATATTAATATTTTCATATTTCATTATATATAATTACATATGTATATAATATGTATATGTAATATATAGAATAGCTAAATTATACATATATCTATATAAAAGATATTTATTTTTAAAATTGAAACCATACTATATATATTAATTTCATATCCATTCTCTCTTAACTGTATATTGTAAATACTATATTGTTTTTTAATTAGTCTTCAATGTATGATTGTCATGTTGCTATATAAGAAATTTATTAGCTAGGCTTTTATGTTGTGTTGAACTTCTTATAAATTATTTAATATTTTTAAGTCAAAATAAGATTTGACAAATAGCCTTATAGGTAAAATGTTATATTCCTCTCTATTTCCTTTATATAAATTACTATAAGTAAATTTATTGGCTCAAACTGTATAAACATTTTTAAATGTTGGGATTTCTACCTATATTTTAAACTCTGTGTATATGTGCACATTTTAATAATTTATGCTCCCACAAACAATGTTTCAGAGTGTTTATATTCCTATATCCTTTAAAAAGTAGATATGAATCATAGCTTTTTATTTTTTATACACTAATAGATTAAAATATTATCATATCATTTGTCATTCCTATAATGACAATTGATAGTGAACATTTTATCATACGTATTTTAGTTTAACCATTTGTATTTATTGTTCATTTAATTTCCTAGACATATTCTCTGTCCATTTTTCAATTCAGCTGTCTACATTTTCATATTGAGTCACAAAAACGCTTTATATAATAAAGACATTAATATATGCCTCTGGTTTCTTTTAACATTTACTTCTTTAATAAATATATCATGCAAATCATGTACAGATTTTACTTAAACAAAATGATGTGACAATATAAATAGAAAACAAATATTGAAAAAATTTTGTCTATATTTAGAAACCTTGAAATGTACATGGGCAGTGTTCATGCTTCCAGTATACATTCCATTGTGACATTTTCAAGTTATTAGAAATGACTTCCGACAGCCAAAATTATATGAAATTCCTTTTTGAGTGTCCTAAAATCAAACTACATCAGCATTAGTAGGCTCTTTGAGAAATACAAATATATGTTCATTCAAATCTAATGTCTAAGTTTTGGAGTAAGATAAAGGCATTTCAAATTCTGATGCTCTGTGAACTTCAGGAGATACTTAACTTCTCTGTGCTTCCTCTTCCCCATTTATAATAATACAAATGAGTAATAATACTAGCTATCTTATAGGATTTTTTAAATGAATTATGTAATTTATGTAAGGCACTTAGCATATGTGTTAAGTTGGAACAAAATTGTCACTCCATAGATCATAATAATGACTATTTTAGAATTATTTTTATTACTTACAAAGAAATTCATTCTACCATTAAATTCTGCAGCAAACAAAAAGCAGTTTTACATAAAGACTATCTCCTTTGGGAAACTCCTTTAAGTCAGTTTATGTCTGATAAAAGCCTGCAGTGTGTTGGTCTTTAGAGAAAGAGTGAGCATCTTTGAAGTGTTGGTGACTCAGATTGATGTGTTTCTTCCTCTTTGGTGCTCATTCTTAGCCCTTGTACAATTGAAACAGAAAAGACATGACCAGAGGGCATTCTTTTCACAATGGTGCTTCCATATATTTGACCCAGGGCATGCATATGGCTCCCAGTAGGCGGATTTTATTTAAATGAGAGATTGTCCTATGTTTAATTCATTACACAAGAATTTAAAAACACACTGATGGAGAGAGTAAATCAAAACATAACTCAATGGGAATCATATTTTTCCAAACTCCAGGCTGCTCCCCATAAAGTGGATACGCAAAATACCGAACTACATAATTCAAGAAGTGTCCTCATATTTAGAACTGTATGTAAATACCAAAAACTGATAAACTGCTTTTGAATTTCCAGCACTACTTCATGACTTTTATTTCTGTTCTTTACTGACAAGGCTTTACATGCAATTTAAATGCTTGTTTTCAGAAGAAAGAGGATGGAAACATTGTGCTTGAGCATCCTGAGAACCTGGCAGCCTACCTGGACCTCATTCAAGTGCCCTGCTCCCTTGCATGGAAAAAGGTGGTTAGCTTTAAGAGAGGAAAGAAAACACAACATGAAAGTCTTCTCAAAAAAAAAAAAAAAAATACACATCTGAGAAAGCTCAAATGAGTGAATAATAGAAAACAGACAACATTCAATCGCTTGGGGTTGGTTGATCACTGGATTTGTTTTCCTGTCCTCTCCCTCCTACTGCCTGCCTTTTGGTTACTTCACTGCTCCTTGGCACCTTGAGGAGAGGGGGTGTGTGCGTAGGGGTCAGACAGGGGAAGGGAGAAGATCATCAGTCAATTCTGCATCTTGCTAGTCATTCTAGAGAAATGTTGGGTTGAAACAGAAGAAGACAATGAGGATTAGGGATTATCTATGACTTTCAAAGACCATTGTTCCTCTATTATTCAGCAGTGGGGTGCAGGCAGCTCTTATTCACGCACATGGAGAAAGTGAATTCAGTAAGCATTCCCATGTAATCCAGAACTCACAATTCTGAAAGCCAGAGTAATGTACAGAAACACCATTCTCTTAAAAAAAGAAATAAAAGCAATTTGGGTTAGACACAATTAGAGAAAGCTGAAGTCCAGCTGTTTTTAGGATTTATCCAATATTAGTAATATTGTAGTTTTGCAATCACAATATAAAACGTGTTTTCAGAGGTGTTTCTCCATTTAATTCACTAACTTTTAAACTTTTGCTATTTTATCCATGTGTTTCTAGTTTGTGTACATTGAATATTTTTAAAATGTCATTTTGCAAGAGCTATTTTATGTTCAAGAAGGAATTTTTGTTATTGTTAGAAAGCAGAAATCATGATTTGTAGAGGGAGATTTTACAAGTTTGAAAAGATTGCTTTTGAGCTTTTACTTCATTTCCTTTGATGTCTCTTAGAGAGAAAAATATATTCCTCTGTCTGATACTGAAGACAGTCTTCAAGCTGAAAACAAAAAAACAGAGCAAGTGATAGAGTTCGAAGGTGAGGACTCTGCTGTCTTTATGAACTGCTACTGTTCAAAATCAACCCATCTAACTCCCTGAAAGTACAGCCTCAGCCATGAAAGATGTTTAAATAGTGATAATGGGTTGCAAATAAAGGGCCTCTTATCTTTGGAATTTTGAAGTAGATACCAGGAAGTAGTGCAAATTTAGTTTAAGGCTTACCCTCAAATCTGAACTTTCATCTTCTATGTCTGTCTGTTCTTAGGTACATCAGAAATACATAATGGAGCTTTAGAAGCCTGGCTAGTCATATATAAAAATAAAACTTAGAACACTTCATATAAAAATCAGGAATTCGAGGTGAGATTTTTATATTCCTAGGAGTACAGTGTCAGATAATGAAAGAAAGATATGAGAATAGCACATAAACGTGTCATGGACAGCAGAATAATAAATCTTACTATCATTCACTCCTTCATCCACTTACCACTCATTCACTTATTCATTCATTCATTCATTCATATTATTCTACTATTGGTAGTTGCTTCTCAAATTTGGAAAAATAAAGTAAATATGATCATATATAAAGCTCATTTGTATTATAATTCATGCAACTCCTCTCTCTGATTAATCCAAAGGCAGTGGATAAGTAAGAAATCATATGGCTTCAGAAGCGGCAAGAAAGATTCTAACTTGGAGCAAATGAGTCATTTCTTTAAAATATCCACAGGTTTTCCCTTTAACTGCTACTATACCAGTAGCCCCTAAGCCAAGTCTTTTCATCATGATCAACGTAATGTTCTCATCTTTCCATTAAAAAAAAGCACTCTCTCACAGGGTTCACACCATTTTTCAGTCAGATTTTGTTCCTGCAGCCCTTCTATTTAGCTTGGATTCCTAGGATGCATCGTTCCATCAGATTCGCCAATGGGACCCTGGCCAGTGAGTCCTGGACACTCTGCTCCCGGAGCAGAGTGCACTGGCCGGCGTACTGGCCAGGGCTGTAGCTCAGGGGCTCTGCCCTGGTCTGCTCAGGCCCTCCCTGTCCCAGCGTCCACTCAGCCCTGTGCCACGTGGACAGCAATCTGAGAACTCGAAGTTTCTTTCCTTGAAACAGTTTCCCTCCACCTGTAAGTTCCTGATTCTCTTAGTGCTCTATTTTTACTCTTTCAAGGGTGAATTCTCGAAGCACATACCCAGGGCCAATGAGATTATAATATTTCTTTCTGCGAATATCTCTGCATTTCACCTAGGGTCATTTTTCATATCAGAAATGCCTTTGTTTGAAGAATTTTCTCATGTTCATTTCCCTTAGCACCCTGCTTATTTCCTTGTAAACTTTCAGAACCCCCACTTATAACTGTTGTATATATTTTGTCTTCTTTTTTAACTTGAGTTGGGGCCTTCTAAAAATGGGAAACATATTGATTTCAACTATTTTTGAATCTTCTGCATTTTGCGTACTGCCTGCCATGTAATAACTAGTAAATATATTTATGTGCTGAATAAGTTCATCCATCTATCCATCCATCCATCCATCCATCCATCCATCCATCCATCATCTATCCAAGATTTATAGAACCAGATGCTATGCTAGGTAATGAGTAAATTATGACAGACTCAGGAAAAATACTTAGGGCCAAGTGGGCCTCTTGACGCCCTTCAAATCGCACTCCACTGGGAGCTGCTTACACCACTTGCACAGGCCAACCCTGGACAAAGGTTAGAGGGGTGAAGCACAAGCAAGGACAGATCTCACAAATCACTGGCTCCTGACACTTCCAACAACTTCGAAAGCATTTTAAACTGTTACCTTCAACTTCAAGGCTCTAGTACTCACCCTGCTAGGATTCCTTTTGACACTCTAACCCCATAACTCCCTCCCCCACCACTGACTCACAGCAATTGGCAGATTCCAGGATTGACGGTCTAGGAACTGGGGAGAAAGTCCCTAGGACAGCGTCCTAAGGCTCTGGAATTCCCTCCTTCTCGAGCTCTGCTTTCTTCTACATAGAGCTCTTTTTACTCCTGTAGTCTGCAAGGGACATGTGAATATCAAAAAAATTTCACCATTTTCTGAACCTCTCTTTCCCTCATTCTATAACTGGGCCTGAATTGTTTGGATAGCTGAAACAGTCTTGTCTAAAAAATCTAGGTGTTTATTTGAACCTCAGAACTAGCTAGAAAAAGGAGATTAACTAAAATCTTCTCATGCTCTATTTATTAGATGCCAAAATAATTTCACATTATGCCTATAGCACAACATCAAGTGACTTGACACCATGAACAAATAGAAAATGTAGTTTTCCTGGCTTGTAAAAATATACAACCAGCATAAACTAAGTATAACCACTACATATTAATCAAAGTGATACCTTAGTTGTATTTTTAATGAAACTTTAGTAATTTTTGGCTACATTTCTCAAAAACTTTGCCCAGTTATCACTGATCTCTTGTAAAGTATTACTAAATTTTCAGCTTCATATAATGTTATACAGTTGCTTATGCCAGTTAATTCTCTTTTTAATTTTTTGTAGGCCTCTACAACCATTCTCATTTTAGAGATATGAGAGAAACAAAACTTTTGATGCATTTGAACAAAATTGCAGTATCTAAAATTGTTAGACAAGGGTTAAGAACTGAAAATCCTGAAGTCTTGATTCAATTATTTGGGAAATTTTAAAAGATCAATTGTAATAACAGATCTAAGAAACATAAGAAAAATGACATTATTCTACTCATTTGTTTTTGCCCAAAGAGAATGACTAGACTTGCTAGTGATGGAAAAGAACAGAAGTTAATCTGTAGGTTTCACCCTATTAAAACAATGGCTTATAGATGAAGTTTTGATTCCTATGTTGTCTCCAAGTTATTTCAAGTGCTATTGTATAATTTTTAAAAAGTGACTAAAGATAAGGAATATTAATATTGAAAAAGGCATTGTTTGGTACATATTGATTCAACAAATATCTCTATAGTCCCTTACTGTGAACTATCATTCAACAAAATCTATATTATTTAATAAATTAATAGTTTTTCAATATATATATGATACATATTCAGTGCAAAATATGTAAATCAAACTAAAATAAAATGCTGTGTAGAAAATTGAATGCAGATATGCAGATAAGAAGAATTCTATAATTGTTAAGACTGAAACAATCTTTTGGTTGAAAGCCGAAAAGGAATTAGCAACTAGATTCCTATTGTTTAAAAAAAAATGTACCAATTTATATAGGTTGGGATGGTTTCAATGGCTATTAAAAAATAATCCAGTTTAAATTGGCATAAGCAACTAGGAAATGCTACGTCCAAAGCTAAGGCCAGCTTCAAAATTAATTGCTACAACTACTTGGAGATGTAATCAAGAGCCCATGATCTTCTTCATTCTTCTAACATCTACAGTATTGAGGTTCATCTTAAAGCTAGTTTTCCTGTGGATGTCTCATGACAGTAGTCATCAGAAAGAGCTACATGTTCCTAGTTTATGTTAGGTCAGGATTTCTCCACCTCTACACTATTGATACTAATGACATTTTGAGACAAATAATTCTTTATCACACTGTCCTGTACACTGTGGAAGGCTTATCATCACCCTTGTCCTCTATCCAACAGATGCCAGTAACATCTCGAGTTGTGACAATCAAAAATATCTCCAGATATTGCTAAACGTTCCCTGGTAGGCAAAATCATCCACAATTGAGAATCATTGGAGAAAGACTCTCTAGACAAATAAAGGAAAATTTTCTAAGAAGCTCTTGTAAAACATTTTCTTAGATCAAATTGATCTAAATTGGTTGGCCATGCTTAAACCAATCATGACCAACAAGATTAAATACTTTCATTAGGACTAATTGTATCAAATTCCTGGCAATAGAAAAGGAGTCAGTGTCTCTTGAATCTTAGGAGCTACATAGAAGAGGGTGGGATCCTGCACAAAATCAGAGTTCTTTTAGAAAGAAGCAAAGGGGTAATGGATTCAGAGTAAATAACCAACAACAATATTCACATAACGGTTCCTCAGAACAAACAAGAGAGACTTTGACATACATATTAAAAGAAATTAATCGGGTAAGTCTTTATAGAGGAAATGCTGAGAAATATGGTTAACTCCTTTATTTAAATCTTCATTGAGTATATTCCAAATACTAGGACACTAGATATTAGAGACAAGGTGGTGAATGTGATGGATACATGGAACTTATGAAAGATACACTGGAAAGAAATCATTAAAAAATGTATGATGAGTCTTAATGTTGCCAGGTACCGCGAGATTATAAACTTGCCCTGCCTAAGAATAAACAAAGGCCTCTTTTGGCTTTGGCTGCCTCGTTCACTCTCTAGTCCCAGCAATTGGAAAATGGATGGCTCATAGCAGGCTCTTATAAATATTTATTGAATAAATGAATAAATGGATTCCCAAGTATTAAGCTCCTACTGTGTGCTAGGCACTGTTTTCAGTTACAAGGATAAAGCAGTGAAGAAATTAGTGAGAAGAAACAGACAACAATCAAATAGACAGATGTGGTCAATACATAAAACAAGCTTAGCTTGTGACATAACTAAGAACATGTCTCACCTTTCTGTCTCACCGTTTCCCTTTAGTATCTAGTTGAAGAAGGAAAGTTTACACAGCCCTGGGTGAAACAGTAGCAGGCATATGACTATTCCATTTACTTTTAGGTAATTCAGCCTATGGTGACTTTAAGTTGCAAATACGGTCTCAATCCGTCTCAATCCAGGATTGAGTGCCCAGACCAAGGTAATTATTAAAGCTTTAAATTTGACTTAGCATTAATTGTTCTTCCTTGCCTCTCTTGAAACAGCTTCAGGCTGGAAGGCAAAGTTCTAATCCCACTGCTTTCCCTGCCCCTATCCTATAATCCTTTGTAACTATTTTGTTGCTGACTTAGATAAAACTAAAATTAATAAAGCCAAGAAATGGGTTTCTGGGGAATGCTGTTGGGACTAGAACGAAATGAGTGAGGTATTGCCTCAGGCACAAAATGTCACCCAAAATCTCAGGAACCAAGATAAAAAATATTTAATGAAATAATCTTAAATATTAAATTAATATTAAAATGTTAATTAATAATGCTATTAATGTAAAATATTTTAACAAAATATTTTTAAACCAAAAATAATTAAAAATCCATAATAAACAAAATATCATATTTTTAAATAAAGACAGCATCAGCGAGATTGCCTTGGTGATCCATACTGATGTCTTCGACAACCAGAAAATAATTAGTAATACTGAGTTAGAGTAGTAAGTCTTGGAGAGTGGATGGATTTTAGAGATATCTTGTAGGTAGGATGGTAAAGTTTGGTGATTGACGAGATATTGTAAGATGCACAGTCACTCTAATTATTGGGAAGGAGAATTTAGGAAGATATGCAGGTTTGATGTTGAAAGTAAATTCAGGAAAAATAATGATCAAGTTGAAATTATGGCACTGAACAATCTTTTATCTAATTATGATGCCCAAAGGGCCCCTATAAGGTTTATGGTAATACTCTTAATAGCACTAATTGCTCTATTAGAAATTCTCAACAGACCCTGAAGGGAGAATGCTCCATAGGTGCCATTCTTTGAGATCCGTTGGGAAGAGGTAAGTGGAGTCCCCAAAACAATACACAGTACACAGCTTCTGGGAGTTCACTGTGATTCCATCTAAAAAGTAAGTTAAAATTCAGATTAAAAAGCAGACTAGTTAAAGGAACAAACAAACTACATGTTCTTACAATTACTTCCCATCTATATTTTTTCATTCAACCTTTTGATAAAAATCAAACAGTAGATGGGTTAAGGTTATCACCTTTGGAATAGGGTCAGAGTTCAGACATTTGTGTTGCAGATTAAGAGCAGATAAAAATCAACTGACCAAACAGGCTTTTTGTTTGTTTGTTTGTTTGTTTGTTTGTTTTAGTATTACAGGAGTCTAACTAAACTTTCTGCCAAGGCTCTCCTATGAATAGATAGTGAGATGGCCATGGCTGTGACATATTTTGCTGTAAAATTTTTAAAAAAGATTTTACTCTCATGACTACACAAAAATCTCAATTCTCTAACAACAAAATTCTTGATTATAAACAACGCTGGTGTGAGCATACGTTTCAAGAAAGTTAGTTGCAATATGTCATAGTAAAGTACCAAACGAATTGTCTAAAATATGGACAAGGTAGATGATAATAAATTAAATGTATGGAAATGTAAAGAATCTTGTTTTAGAGAAATTGTAAATTAATAACAAAAATTCACACATAAATTATTAATTAGGGTGTATGGGGGAAGAAAGACAAATTTTAAAATGTGATAAAATCAACATTTAAAATATTATTTGCAAAAACATGGATGGATCTTAAGATAATCATTCTAAGTGAAATAAGTCAGACAGAAAAAGTTGAGAATCATATGGTTTAACTCATAAGTGGTATATAAAACTGAAAGCAACAAATGAACAAGACAAACAAACAAAATTCATAGACACAGTCAACAGTTTAATGATTACTGGAAGAAAACGGGGGAATGAGAGAGATAAATAAGAGTAAGGGGGGTCAAATATATGGTGACAGAAGGAGATTTGACTTTGGATGGTGAACACACAATGCAATATACAGATGATGTATTATCGAATTGTACACTTGAAACCTATATAATTTTGTTAACCAATGTCACCCCAATAAATTTAATAAAATAAAATAAAAATAATAAATTTTATGTTATGTATATTTTACCACAATTTTTAAATACAAATTAAGAAATTTAAAGTAAAGAAATGAAGAATCAATTTCAGAAATTATTTGCAATTTGATTCTCTACTTTGAAATTTTTATAAATTATATAAATTAATCTATATAATTTATTATAATTATGTAAATCTATATAATCTATTACATTGTAGCACAAATTGGATTTGATGTGTGATATAATATACACAGTGCCAAAAATATGTACACAATTAATAATTATTTTAAGGAATAATCTTGATCACGGCTTCTTTAAATTCCATAATAATTGGGAAGCTGTGACTAATGACTTAGTTCTCTGCCCTATACCTCTAAAGATATAAACTCTAAAAATAATCAGTATAAAAAATAAGACCTCTTTAAATGTTTTAATTTGTCTTATTAACATTTTGTGATGAACCATAGGTATTAATCAACCATATGCATTAATTAGTGAAACATAGAGGTGAATTCACTATTGAATTGTTTCTCTAGAAAATCACAGTTTTGCTTGGATTTCCTGTATCTGCAATTGTCCAAGAGAACCACTGGCCTCTTTGAACAATTTTCTTTGTTAATCTCTGTGTCAAAATGTTTTTCAGGTAGTTTTTTCTATTTAAAAAAAATTTAGGCTATGAGTAATAAACAATATGTTAGACAATCAGAAATGATTTTTATTGATTCAAAAGCAATTTGCTTCTGAAATATATAAAGCGTATACTGGAGGATAGGAACCTTTAAATGAAAATTTTTCAACTCATAAATGAATAAAACTAAGATGAAGTACTGGTTATCTCACAGAGTAAAACTTTATAGCAAAACTATTCATTTTGAATGATCAGAATGAAAGAACCCAATAACTTCTAACATTATCTAGGCTTGTGTTTAGAGTCAACTAAGATTTCTTTTAGTGACATTCTAGCTAAGTGAAAACCACTGATAATTTTATAAAATGAACCTGAAACCTTTCAAAGACCATACTCAAGTTTCCCATCATAAAGCTTTGTATGTCAGCCTGAGTATGTGAGTTTTTAAGGTATTCCCGGTTGCCAGGAAAGGTTTACTTTACCCATTAAAACCTCACTCAAATGGATATCAAGTATCTCTTGTGTCCTGTTACATGATGTAATTTAAGTCTGAAAATGTCCATGCTTTGCTTTAACCAGAGAGTTAAAATCTTTCTCAATGGAGGCAATAGAATATATCACTGATAAGGTGAAGGTGATCCAGTAAAGGGTCATGACTTAGCCCTTTCTGGACAAACAATGAAAAGAAACTCATCTGCTCCCATGTTATGGGACATCAATAATCCAGCCTATTTTAACACATCAAATCCCTTCCATGCTTTGGTGCCAACCTGTCCATATACACAGTACTAGGTGGCCACGGTGGGTTCCTCTTACAATGTAATCATGATAGAGCTATCGAGCAGTTAAGTGCAACTATGTACTAACACCGAGGGAGACACATGAATAAAATATCATTCCTGCTTTTAAAGAGCTAACAATTCAAAAGGGGAAGGAATTTGACTAGAAAATATTGGAATTCTGACTCAAGATCCCTATGACCAATGTCATGAGAGAAACAAAAACATAATGAAAGGAAAGATCACATTGGCTTGAAGGAATAGGAAAATCTATAAGGCAAAGGTGGCATTTGAAAAATGCCTTGAACAGTAGGTAGACACAAAAAGGAGAGCTTTGGGGATGGCTGTGAGGTGGGGAAATTAAGGCTATGTTTAAAATATAGTAGTCAATTGCTTGGCATACACAGTAAGAACAGGAGCAAATTGAAGAAAAGATGAACAGATGATTGATTACAGTACTATAATCACCGTAGACACCAATGAGGGAGTGAGCAATGTTGCTTAATTTATAAGCATGTGGGTAGTCATCATAAATTCTTGCTAAGAGGAAGTCATGATAGAGCTGTACCTTTGAGAGAATGATCTGACATTAGGGTGTTAAGCAAAATGAATGGAAAGGCCAATTAGAGGCCATTGCCATTGTTATCTCATGCTACAACACTAGGAACATCCTGGTTATTTATGTAGAAATCTTTCCAGATCAGTCCTTTCCATCCCCCATTATTTTCACACCTGAGAAGAGAATTTGCCTCAGTCCACCTTTAAACACTACATTTCCCTTAAATGGATCGTGAACATCCTAGGAGCAACTAAGATAAAGGGAGCTGCTGGCAGCAAGAGCACATCCTATCTCATTAAAGGAAGCTGTGAATTCATCAGGGAGAGTCAAATCTGGCCAGGAAAAATCTGAAGGGCATGTTAGTCTCTCTCATCAGTGAAAAGAGATAAGTTAGGAGATGAGGCACAATGGTCTGAGATTGTGAACTTGGTCAATTTGTTTCAGCCCCAAACTGCATAAATACAAGCTATTTAAATAGCAGCAGCATTTTTAAATTATGTAATTCTCCAGTGGGAAAGGAAGACCTCAGGAGACAGAGTTTTCCTTGGAGTCTTGTAAAAATGACAAATACATCAAGTGAGTCAAATAGAATTGTTCTGTCTCTGAAAAGTGGTATGTACTTGTTTACCTTTGTATCATATTATGACCTCAGATCATTTACTAGATATTTTAACAGCTGGAAATTACAATACTTCACAGCATCTTCAAAAGATGGATGAGCCATATCATACTCTTCTTTTTTATGTGAAGCAGATAGTCCTTTTATCTGAAGCAGATATTAGTCTTTGATATAAGAAGGAAGATTTAGACTTTTTTTTAAAGTCAGAGAACATAGGCAACATATTCAACAAAGTTTATTGAATCCTATATGATAGAAAATACTGATTTACTTTATTTTCTCTAGACAACTCCTCTGTCGTATTTTATCACTTTCCATGACAATTATATTTAGCTGAGCATAATATAAGTTCTTCATGCCAAAAGCATCATAGCTGCTTTTCTTAAGACGACATCAACAAAATTAAAGAACTTTAGAAAAAATGGGCACAGGAGTGTCCGTGTTCTCTTGTTTGTGATGATATCGAATTACTTGGTAATTACATGACATTCAGCTGAATTTGTTATTTGTCTGTGGTGAACCAACAGATCTGATAAGACAATGAGCTAATCTAGGTTGACAATTTCCGTGCTTTTCTATTTTGTTATTTGAAGAAAAGCATAAGAATATACTGCAATATTTGCTGATATATGCCAGAACTACTTAAAAAGTCCAGTAAGAAAGTGAAATTAAAAAGGCCGATGGCTTTCAAAGGTGTTAAGTACAGTAGCAGTTCACATGTGCATGACAATGGAAAAGGTGAAATAACATCTAGCTTATGCACGATAAGAACTTTGGACCCTATCTAGGAGTTTGCATTTGGTTCACATAATGAGAGCCAGCTGAGGCCAGGCAGGGATAAAATAGTAAACTCTCTCACCAGCCATAAAGTGCTCAAGTTCTTCCTTCAGTTCCTGAATTAATAGAGGTTTGTTTCTATTCAGACAAAGTTGTAAAACCGCCTCAAGATAGCAGTTCTTTCATAATGAAGAGAAAAGAATCCTGCCTCTGGAATTACTTGACATATTCAGTTCTTTGTACAAAAGGCAAATACCTATCTTTTGCTTCTCTTGTGATATAGAAAGTAAGATAAGTATCCTAAGCCAAGAATTAATTTATAAATTTATCAATAATATATTTTCCAGGTCTAAAATGAGTCATGACCTCCTTCATTCTGTCATGCACACCAGTGGAGACAGAGAGAAAAACATGCAAATTGACCAGTAGGACAAACCTCAAACCAGACAAAGCTCTGGGCTATTTCAAAGGTTTTCTTGTGAGTGGAAAAGATCAGATATATAGGTTTAACTAACTTCATAGGGTTTCACAGGATAATGCTTTTTAGTTGCCCTTATAAATCTGCCATATATTGCACTTCTATGCCAGCCACTGTGCTAAGTGTTTTACATTCATGAATTCATTTAATTGCCACAATAACCTTATGAGTAAATATGTACCCATTTTACGGGCAGAGAGGAATCTTCGGCTTAGAGAGGATAAGGGTGGGAGCCAAGATTTCAATTTGGTTTGTTCGACTCAGACTCCAAAGGCCATTAACCATGACGCTTTCACAGAACACATACTATAATTGGTTTTGCACATTCATCATTGCTCATGGCTCCTAGTAGTTTATTTAATAAGCAATTAATCATTCATCTCACTTGCCATATGACATGATTTGTGCCTATAATTATTTATAGGTGAACAAAGAAGCACTTGCTGATGTGATTGCTAACAGTGGGCATAACGCCTCTGATCAGCAGTCAAAGGAAAACACTTGAGGCTTGCCCAGTCCCAGCCCAAAAGTAAAAGAAAATGTTAATCCCTTGCCATATTAATCACGAACTATAAATGACAGAGCCTATGAGTTCTTACAAAAAAAGAAAAAAGAAGAGAAAAAAAAAGAAAAGCTACTGTTTTGTTCCAAGTGAGAATTGGCCGGATTTAGTACTAAGAGTGCCTGTATCTGAGCAAACATCACAGGTTCATGGTTAGTCTTTTGTGTCCCCTCCATTTATTTGACTTTTCCGTTCGTAATCTTGGTGGAGGATGTTATCAAAGCTCCATACATTCCCAGTCAGGTGGAGGAACACAGCCTCAGGTTTCACACCCGCTCGGACATACAATACCCGTCTTGTCAACCCTGGAGAAAATAGGAATTGGTCCAAAACTATTGTTATCAATCTGTCGCTTAGATCATCATTCATATATGGTCCATGGAGAATGATTCACTAGATATTTGGTTTAGGAACTTACTTTCATTAAATGAGAACACACAAGTAATTCAAAAAATAAAGAATAAAAGCTTTTACTCTCCTGATACTCTGAAAATATGTCATCAATGTGAATACATAGATATGCTTCAAGTCCCCACAGTACCAATAATTAAAAGCACTGATCTCATGTGGAAATTATATTTATTCATTGATATTCCCTTTTACATTTATATTTGTTGATTAATAAATAAGAACGTGTGAAAAAATGATCTTTGAGAATGTTTAATTCTTTATATTCCACCATAATACTTCTTCCATTTGGAATTTTCCTAAAGGTAGCCATAAATTCTGATACTGTCATCTTATTTAGTTCTTATTGAAATAGTAGGATAATTATTTTACTTTGATAGGGACAATACATTATTACATATTACTGGATATAATTTTTAAAATTTGTTAAGAATCTTGAAAATGCGTGAAAAAGTAAAGAGTATATCCTTTACTTATGTAGTAGCTGCTGGCATTTCTCATTGTGAGTGAAAAATTATCTTCTCTTGTTAAACAACAATGAAAGTGGTATTAGTCACAGTTTTCATGGAAATCTGCCAATAAAAGAAGAATTAAGTAACAGTTCTTTCCAAACCTAATAAAAATGTCCCGTGGTCTTTTGTGAGGAAATAAAGTATGACTCAAAATACCAGCCAAAACAAAGTAGAATAGGAGGAAAGAAAAGAAAAAGACAGTAGAATCTCACTTTTTTTTTTTGTACCACTTACAAGTATCCTAAAACCACACTGAAGGATAAGAGACATGAGACTTCGGTATCTATGTCAATTCTCTCCTGAGCTTCAAAAAAGAAAGAAAACCTTCCCCCATCAGAAGTGTACAAAAGAGGAGTCTTGCTGGTAAGGTTAGCATCTGTCAATACAAGGCCTGGTATAAAAGCAATGCCGCTCTTTGAATCTTTCGCTTAATGAGATCTCCTAGTGAATCGAGTGTACCCTCAGCTTTGGGTTTCACTAGCAACCAACACTGCATGTGGATGAGTCTATATAGGAAGGTTAGTTTCAGCAAATAAAAATTAGTAAGCTTTTAATTTTACTATAATTTGAATGTTCACATTGAAAACTATTAAAATAGTTCTATATATTGTCTGTCTATAAGCATGATGATTCATATATGTTATCTCAACCATCTGATTTTTCTCTGTGACATTCTTATTTGTACTGGCCTCCATGCATTGTCTGTGTTCCATTTGTGAACCGCTGCTATAGAATTTTAATGAGTTCTGTGTTAAACACATATTAGAATTCATTCGTCAGAGCCATTACATAGGAAGCAAGCCCACGCATACTTGTTGAGTTTACTATCTTCTACTACAAATTAAAATAATGTATTCCAATTTTTAAGGGTAATTCCAAGAAACATAAAACAATCACTTTGGTCTACTGAAAACTCCATATTCTGTTCCAAATGCTCAGCTTCTGACATTAATTACATCTGCTGTAATTCATTATGCACTTGTATGGCTGGCAATCTGACGTCTTGTTTAAACTTGTCAACAACCTGCAAGAGAGGTATTACTTTGCTGTATACATATAAGAAAATTTGGGATCACAGAATTTGAGCATTTGCCCAAGGACATGCAATTGTAATTGCAACCTGAACCTTTCCTATAAACCTCAGGCTCTCTCATTATACTACACTGTAATTGTTCCATTACATTCATAAAATAACTGTAACCTCCTTTTTCTTTAAAGACTTTTTAAAGAGCAATTTTAGATTCACAGCAGAATTAAAAAGGAACAGAGATTTCCCATGTGGCCCACCCCGACACACATATGGCCTCCCCCATTATCAATATCCTAGACCAGTGTGCTACATTTGTTACATTTGATGAACCTTCAGTGACACATCGTCATCACCCGAAGTCCATAGTTAATACTAGGGCTCACTCTTGGTGTTGCACATTCTGTGTGTCTGGACAAATGTATAAGAACATGTATCTATCATTATAGTATCATATAGAGTATTTTCATTGCCCTAAAAACCTGCTTTGGCTTTTTAAAATAACCTTGTACAAAAGAATAAATATGTTTCAAAGACTCATTAAACCTAAGATTAAATTCAGAGCACAGCTGATACCGATCCTGTTTTCTTGATTAGCATTGAAAATCTTGGTCATCCCTCTAGAGTGTCTTCTAGTGGCTTCTTATAAAAGTTTTTAACATGGTCACCTCCATTTGTTAATTGGCTTTTAGTCTCAAACATTCAGAAACCACTAAGTATCCCACTTGAAACACAAAAAGTCCTGGACTTTAAGACATAAATTTTATATTTAGAATTTCCTTCGCATCCAGTCTAATTTAAATGTTAACTTCCCAAATCAGTATTTACATGTTACTTGGAAAATTAAAAAAGCAAGTTTTACTCAAATATATATGTATTTACGAAACTGAATATGTTCAGGTAGTTATAAATGTCATTGTGAAAAATTCTATAGTAAATTCTATAGTAAATACATTTGCAGTTAGTTTTTCCTACAGAAGAATTGAGAAATGTATTTCTTATATGTTCTCTCATTTCACAAATGGAAATATTTTTACCAAAGGCTTAATCATGATTAAAGCGGTTTCTGGAGCCTGCTTGTATTTCTGTCTGATTGTGTAATCCTCTTCTCAATTTTGTGTTCACTATCAAGTTGATAACTCAGAATTGACTATGGTGGAGTATTTACACCATGACAATTGGCAAAGACTGCAAATCATGCCCACCTCTGCCTGCCCTCTATTTCCAGCCAGTTGATAAACATTTATCAGCACAACACTGATGAAGTGAAATAATATGTTATAGTGCAGGGAGTGTTAGCTGCTAGTGGCTCTCAGCTGCATCCCTCTGTTAATTGCCCTTAGCTGGAAGTTGTCCTGCCCAATATTATGCCTCTTCCTCTTTAAATGGCCTAGTTGATGTGGGCTATAAGACTTGGTCCCCCAAAAAGCTATTTCCACTCCAGAGTTTCTTGTGGGACCAGCTAAGGTATCTGTTTCAACTGAATCTCAGTTTAACTTCTCCCATTGCACGGTCCTGCTTCTCTCTCTCCTTTACAGGAGTTGCTCCTAAGAGCAGAACCCCAAAACTGCACAAAATTCTGCCAGTGTCTATTTCCCAGGGAAACTGAACTAAGGCACATCAGTAACATTATCTGGCACATAGTAAGTGCTTGATAAACGTTAGTTGTCAACAGTATATTTGTAATTGTTCTTTCATTGTACCTTAGTTTCTAATCTAGTTGATAGCGATAGAGGGAAATGATTTTAAGTAACTTTTCCTCTTTTTAATTTAAAAAAGTTTCTGCTATGGGCAAAAATAACAAAATAATGCTTGTCTATAACCTTAGTTAACTTCAAAATGCTGGACCCAAATGAAGGATGTATTTGAGCCAAGTAAATACCTGCAAATTGAATGGATTCCTTAAGGGTTTTTTGTAGTAAAAATCTCTTCAAGAGTCAGAAAAAAAAATGGTAAGATTTGACTAAAGTAATCAAAGAATTTTAAGAGTTTGTCAAATTTTGATTACTGAAACTTAAGCAAACGCAATTTCTAAGACACTGCACTCAGGAGTCTTTCATTGTAATATGAATGGAGATTTGATAACACTACAGTTCTGAGAAGGGTGATTAAGAGGATGTTTTCTGGGTAATCTGATTGGGTGAAAAAAGAAAACCTTCTTTGGTCAATTAAAAAAAAAAATGCGATGGCTACGTTAGTTACCCACCGAGACTGCATAGGGCCTAGGCATAATGACCCCTAGAGAGGACTGGACAGAAACCACAGCTGAGCAAAATTAGGTAGCCATTATGTAAAAGAATACTCTGTGTATGTTCTTTGTTATGCACGAATATCATGATGACTACTAAGGGACTAATTATTTTATTTGGAATCATAAAATTTCTTAGAACCCTGTGAGAAACTTAATAAAATTAAATCAGAATAATTCACATATTGGTCATACATTAAAATAAAAGATCTCTGCCACATTAGAAAGGCCATTTTAAAACTTCTGAGGCATTGGAAAATCACATTAAGGGAATATTGTTTGATATCTGATTTCTAGTATGGAATTCAGGCTCACAGTTCACAATATAGTGGCTATATGCAGTTACAGAAGAATGTTACCTTGATTTTTTGCCTATTCATTTGCTGGTTTATTAGTTTATTCAGACAACTCTATAGATAAATCATTATAGACAGCACTGAGAATAATGAGAGAAATGAGAAAGGTGATTCCTCTTATAGAACCCATAGTTTTTTTGGAGAGAGACACATGAAAAGAACTAAATTCAATTCTAAGTAGAGGAAATTCACTAGATACCTGCCCAGTACATTTTACCTGCTTTTGTAGATAACATCACACTGCCCCTCCGCATCCTTTATCTCCATTATCCTTTCCATGTGGCTCTGTTGAGAGCTACCAGTCACAGAAACTGAATCCCTGTACCATCAAGCTCAAGCTGAGTCTGTGAGGTCTATACTGAGAGGGTCCCAATCAGAGTTTCCTGCCTTTTGGATCTGCAGGATGTGAATGAGAGGCTGCAGGCAGTGATTTTCCCACCATTTGAATAATAAAGCTAAGGCGAAGAGAGATGAAATGGGTCCCCAGCTCTCCTGACACCAACAGTTAGTTTCTATCATTGATCCTGGGTGTTCTTTCATAACAAGCATAGTTGGAGTTTTTCCAACTTAAAACAGAAAGTGCTCTTTGCAGGTACCAGAAGTGGCTCCAGGTTTTGTGGAGCCTGAAGCTTATACCGCTTAGGAGTCCTCTAGAAAAAGAATATAAAATTATAAAGGCAAGACCAGATATGAACTTGATTATTTTGAAAGACAAAGGAAAACACAAGTTACTGCTCCCTTGGAGCGTTGCTTCCCAGACTTTGCTTACACAGGATCGCTTCCTAGCTGCAAACTGACCTCCCTTCCCACGTAGAGCTTTGCATGACAGCCAGCAAATCCTAGGACACAAGGAGGCAAGTGCAAGTGAGGGGCCCTGAGCTCAGGCTTCAACAGCTTCGAGGGAAATCTGCCTCCGGCGGCACATGTGTGTAAAGTTCCATGGGATGACAGAGAAAGGGTGACCCTTGGTACTGGGACAGCTTCCTCAGAGGGGCGAGCACTCACATGATGATTAAGCAGCTTCTAAAGTAAAGGAAGCGGGTGGGGCCCAAGGAGCGAGAGCTCTTTGCACTAGAGAAAGTTTATATTAAATGAGAAGAAAAGGTGATTTCAGGGTGGCAAGTTAGAGAATCCCTCTCCCTGTAATCCTAAAACATGTCTGTTAAGGATGTGTTTTTCCTCCCTGTCTTTGCTCTTCCTCTTTCTTTTCACTTTCTTGGCCTTTGAGGGAGGATACTTCAAAGCCCTGCTTCCAAGATTTTTATGTACAGCATATGTTTTCTATTTTCGAGATATTTCACCAAATCCCAATATTTTGTCCTTGTCCTTAAAATAAACACAGCACTCAAAAAAGGAAAGGAAAAAAGAAGTGGAACAATAACAAACGACAGGCTTTTCTCTTTTACACCAAGACTCTAAGACATTAAGAAGCTTAACGAGAATAACAAATGCTACCCTTTTCCCTATAGGAACTATGTCACCGAAAGTTCACCAAGGTGGTGCTGAATGAAGAGAATGAAAAACCAGAGGAAATTTTTTAAGTAGAAAAAAATGACATGCCATATTTAAAAACTTTAAAAAAAATTAAAATCAAATAAAGTCAACTTTTCATAGAATTTACACAAGAATTAAAATATGGGAAAAGAATGTGGACTCAAACTCTGCTATCCATACATTCCCTTTTCCTGATTCAGATTAAAATCCCTGGATATGAAGAGTTTGGTGAATCCTGCTGACTAGGCAGGTTTTCTATGGGTAGGGGTCAGTATGTTCTGCCAATAGGAAGGAGAGGGGGAAATGAGTTATTATTCCCAATGTCATTTGTGAGGGAGATGCAGCTCCCAGAATAAGACACTGAAATTGGGAAGAAAGAGACAAAGCAAGGCATTTTAGAACTTGGAGGCGGCTAGGCTGCCTGCTAGGGTCTACCCAGCAAGTAGATTAAAGCCAAGGGATCCTCGGATTGCAGATTGAAGAAGCCATATTTTGAAAGCCAGTGTGTCCAGCAGGTGAATTTTTAGGGACCAGGCAAGACTATACTTTCCATTTGTCCCTTCATGGGCTTTTCCCCACTGTTATCAACCATGAAGCCCCTAGATATGATGGTTAGGGAACAGGAATGTTTTCTTGGAAACTACAAATAATGAAATATGGTATATACATTCCCTTCCCAGACGACATTC